>CM076850.1:82117552-83317552 GCA_039519185.1 Astragalus membranaceus | reverse complement strand
TTGATCGCATTGATCAGCTTGAGGTTAGTTTTGCATTTATTTATTTTTGTACATATTTATTTATTATGTATGCTGTTTATTTATGTACATACTTATTTATTATTTATATTGTTTATTTATCTATGTAAATAATTATTTATTATTTATTCATTTATTTATATGTATAGTTATTTATTTATTAACTTTACTCTTTATTAATTGTTAGTGTCGTCATTAATTTTTTAAATACACAAATTATTTTATTATTTCAAAAATATAAATAGGGGATTAAGTCGACTGTACAGTCGGGTTAGTCTGCTTTTTAGGTCACGAATGAACCGTTACGGATCATGTCCTAAAATCCCTAAATAAAATACATCAACAAACAAACTTTTCTAACTAGAACTACGTAGCCTTTGATTCTCTACCAAGAGATACGTAGGAGCAGGGCCACGCCCCTGTCAAGCGCAAAAATAAACAATTTCCATTACCTTTCTTTCTTAATTCTTTTTTTTTTCAAAAAACCACAAAATATAAATAGGGGACTAAGTCGACTGTACAGTCGGGTTAGTCTGCTTTTTAGGTCACTAATGAACCGTTACGGATCATGTAACACCCCGATTTTCGTACGTTGTGGTTCTCTTAGTGTGTGTTTGTTTCATGAATTATTTTGTTATTGATAAGATCAAATTATTTTAATTTATTGTGTGTTTGAGTTATTAAAAATAGTTAAACATCATATGTGAATATATTTTTATATGCTATTGGTAACATATAATTGTTATTATATATTTATTTTATTTTTATGAAATATTAGTATTTTAAGTATATTTTACTTGGAGACAATGTTTTGGGTTAGAGAAGTGTTATATCGAGTGTTTTTAATTAGAAAGGACTTTAGAAAATGAATTAGGATCAATTTGGGTCATTTTAATGATGCAGTCCAATGTCTTTTTGAAAGCCCAACTCGCCACACCCCTTGTTTTCACGCGTAGACTCCCCAGGTCCAGCCCAATCACGCAGCCCAGCACTCAAACACTAGCTCGACCCAGGATTAGCCCCGACCCGACCCGCAGCGGTCTTCCCCTTTCCCTGAGACCCTAGGCGCCGTGACAACCATGGATCCCTCCATCTTCGCGATTTGTTTCCATTTTCAAAATAATCTCGAAATCCGTCATTTAATCAACGAATCTTGATTCTTATTCATCAATTTGGGACCCTAATTTACGAATCCTTACTTCTCTTCTCCATTTTCGCGAACCCCTTGCTGTCAGCCTGTCACCACAACTAGTCGCGCTCCCTACCACTGTCAGTACCACCACGACCTCACCCTGATCCGCCGCCCCTACAGTGTTCTCAATCACGAGCCAAACGCTACACTTCTTCCTTCATTGATTTTGCTCCACTCAGAATTGTTCCTTGAATTTCTAAGCCACGCGTATGAATTATTGGAGGAAACTGAATCTTAAAATTCTTGTTTGGCACAGTGGAGTGTATTTAACTGTGAAATAGACTTCCATATGAACCAGAAATTTCTAAGAGCATACTGTCATCGTTCCAACCTTCCACGATCTGTGTTAGGGGTGTTCAGTGGTTCGGGCAAATCCAAACCAACCCACGATCCAATCCAAACCGATATGTTTGGTTCGGATATTTTTCGTGTTCGGGTCAAAATTGAACAAATCCAAACCAACCCGTAGTTGTTTGGATCGGGCAACGGATTTTACAAATCAAATCCGCGAACCCGAACCAACCCATATTATGTCATAATAATTTTGTAATTTTAGATGCATACGATTTTATTTGCTTAGAATTTTTACCTTAATAATTTATGATTAAGTTGTAAAATTTTAATACTATGAATGGGAAGACTATTAGTGGATTTGAGTTTGATTTCGTGTGATTTTCAATTTTTTTAGCTATTTAAAGTGTTGGAATATCATAAAAAAATGTTTTTTTTTATATTTTAGAAAATTAATATTTTAATGAATGACCCGTGAGCCCAATCCAAACCAACCCGTCCAATATCGGTTTGGTTTGGTTCGGATTTTGGAGGAAAAAATGTAAAATCCGAACCAACCCAAACCGAATAATTATCATTGGTTCGGGCAACGGATTTGGTCAAATCCGATCCAAACCGACCCACGAACACCCCTAATCTGTGTATTGCATTCATATCGTCATGGATATTTTGGATAGGTACGAGGGAAAGAGGATGGCTGTGCAAGTTTCTATCACCAAGTAAGGGTGGGGTTCTATCTCTATAATTGGGTGTATGAAGGGCTCTATGTAGAACGGTTTATGGAACCCTAGGTGATTAAGTTAGAGAACCCTAGTTGTAGGAATTTTATTTGATTGATGATGAATGGAGATGAATTGATGGTGTTGGAGCATGATTGAATATGTTTTGATATGAGTGGTGATTGATTGAATGAAATAGATGATGAATTGAATACAATAGATGATGAATGTGGAACCCTAGGATTGTTTGATGACTAAAAGCTAGATTTTGATGTTTTAGAATTATTAGTTGAGGTTTGGATGTTCATGTTGATGATTAAAATCAGTTTAAGGCTTTAGAACACCAAAAAATTCATGTTGCTGCTGTCTGGGCGCCATGGGCGCCGTGGTCTAGTTTTCTGGGCGCACTGCTGCTGCCCTGGGCGCCATGGGCGCTGTTGTCTCGTTTCTGGGCGCGCTGTTGCTGCCCTGGGCGCCAAGGGCGCCGTGTTGCCTGTTGCGCTGTGCGCTGCGTGTGGCTGCCTCACTTGGCGCCCACGCACTGGGCGCCGGTTCCTGATGTTGCGACTACCGTTGCTGTGTTGTTGCTGGGCGCCTAGTCCCTGGGCGCCGAATCCTGCCATGTTGCGTAAACTGTTGCTTATTTTTGTTTTCGCGATATCTTTTGACTCGGAAGTGCGATTGAGACGTTTCAAAATGTTTTGGAAAGCTTATTCAGAGGCCAAGCTGAATATTCTAATTTGAGGCAAAGTGGTCCATTTTCTGGAAAATTTTAACCGTTGGTGTAGTCGTTAAATGGTGATGTTTTAAAAAGAAAGTTGGCATGTCTCAAATACTTTGGAAAAATTGTCGAGGTCCCAAATGTTTTGGAAAATTTTCGTTTGTCTCCGATGTTGGGAAAAATCCTCGCGTCTTAAATGTTTAGGAAAATTGTTGTCATCTTGGTGTATTGGTGTTGTTTTGGAAAAATTGTTGTTATCTTGGTGTCTTGGTGCTGTTTTGGAAAATTGTTGTCTTCTTGGTGTCTTGGTGCTGTTTGATCTAGGTGTGAAGGCTCAAACCTTGGTGTTGTAGGAGCTAGGTGTGAAGGCTCCAAGTCTTGGTGTTTCCGTTGTTTTGAATAGTTTGGTGTTTCGGTGTCGTTGGGCTAGGTGTGAAAGCTCAACTTTGGTGATATTTGGTGATTGACTTTTGGTGATATTTGGTGATTGACTTTTGGTGATATTTGGTGATTGACTTTTGGTGACATTTGGTGATTGACTTTTGGTGATATTTGGTGATTGACTTTTGGTGATATTTGGTGATTGACTTTTGGTGATATTTGGTGATTGTCTGTGTGCATTCATGGTGTCGCATATAGCATGTGCATTTATTTTGGTGAAGGCCTTTGGTCTTGGAGCTAGGTGTGAAAGCTCAAATTTTCTAAAAACTAGTGAGCCTGGTGTGAAAGCTCAATTTTTGTAAATTGGTGAGCCGGGTGTGAAAGCTCTCAATATTGGTGACGCCTCTATTTACAGGCAAAATTTTGATGATTTGGTACCACATGCATATGCCCGTTGGTGTGGGCTGCATTCATTCATTTACGCATAATTTAGGTGATGACTGTTGGTGATAATTTTGGTGATGAATATTGGTGATAATTTTGGTGGTGTTTTTGGTGATGAATATTGGTGATAATTTTGGTGGTGTTTTGGTGATGACTAATGGTGTTGATTTTTGGTGGTATTTATTGGTGATTGTAATTGATGTTATTTTCGTTGTTGTGTGTTGTTGCTGTTGTTGCTATATGTTGTCATTATTGTCGTTGGGGTGGCTATCGTTGTTGTTGTCGCTGTTGTTGTGTTGTTGGTTTTGTTGATGACACTAATTGAGATAATATTAACTATCGTGATGTGATTGTCGTGCCGTGATAACTTTGATGCCATGACCTAAGTATATACTGCTTTTCTTACGACTTATTATATAGTGTGATATCTCACCCCTTCTGTTTGAATGTTACCCCTATGTTGGTAACGTGCAGGTGATCATGAGTGAAGGCGTATTTACCTTCGCTAGTCGAGTCTTGAGTCGTCGCTCTGATACGTAGCACTCGGGGGATGAACACTAGTTTTAGTTATTGTGGTTACCGTTCGGTTTTGGAGTTTTGCAAAGATGTTATAATTGTTTTATTCGAATTTTACTTTTATTTCCGCTGCATGGTGAACAGAGTCATTGTTGGCTGAACAGGTGTTTTGGGTTCGTCCCAGTTATATTGTGCTATGTATTCGCACTACCTTAATGAATAAATGTTGTTATTGGCGTGTGATGAAAATTGGTGAAAATGTGACATCCCTTGTGGGTGTAGTGAAAAGAAAAAAAAAAGTTTTTGAAACTCTGATATTTTAATTAATAATTACCGAGTAGAAGAGGGGTGTTACAGATCTTGTCCTAAAATCCCTATTTAAAATAAACAATTTCTAAAATTAAAAAATATACAAACACATCTTTTTCATTTCAAAAATCAAAAATCTTATTTTCAAAGTAGGGGATTAAGTCGGTCGTACGGCCGGGTTAGTCATCGTTTTAGGATAAGTGAACTGTGGTCCTTCAGAGCCCCAGCGCTCTTTCAGCCCTCAGCGGCCCTTCAGAGCCCCAGTGCTCCTTCAGACCCCCAGTGGTCCTTCAGCACAGATCACACAGTCCTAAAACCCCTATATTAAAAAACACCAACCAACAAACATTTTCTAACCAAAGAACTACGTAGCTTTGATTTCTCCATCGCACCTGGAGATACGTAGGAGCGGGCACACTCCCGTCAAGCACAAAAAAACTAAAATTTTTATTATTAAGTCTTCTTTCTTTTCAATTCACAATAAAAGGGTAAAATAAACATTTTCAAAATTAATATTCTTTCCTACAACTAATTAACAGGTAACCTTCCTTAGGAAGGATGTCGTGGGGTGCTAATACCTTCCCCACGCATAACCGACTCCTGAACCCTTATCTGGTCTCAAGGACCCTTATCCATTCCAAAAGGGATTTTCCAATATTTGCCCTTAAACTAAACTTTGGTGGCGGCTTCATTTTTGAACCTTCGAGGAATCCTCACCCGGATTTTTCGGTCGCTACAGGCACGACTTGAAAAAAGAGTTTGTTCGTGGTGTTAAAAACTTTGTGAAGAGGGCCAGGAAGCTACCCATTTATATATCTAACAGAGGGATAAGTTGCCCGTGTAGAAAATGCAAGTGTAGGAAGAAATCTACACCAACTAATGTTAGGCTTCACTTGTACCAACATGGATTTCAACCAGGCTATTGGATTTTGACTGAAGACGGAGAAGTGAACCACGATCTTGATACAAGGGGTGGTTCGAATAGTAGTGGGCATGTGCATCATGGCGACCATTTTGATTCAATAAATCAGATGGTGTTTGATGTTTTTAGGCCGTATGAAGATGAAGATGTCCCTCGTGAGGATGAGTTACCCAACGAAGATGCAAAGCAGTTCTACGACAAGTTGATATGCGCTAACAAGCCCATCTATGAGGGGGCTACGCAGTCTATATTGTCAATATCTGTTCAACTTCTGGCAATTAGGACTAATTCGCATATTCCACAAAAAGGTATAGATTTTGTTGCTCATATGCTTAATAGTGTATGTCCAGTTCAAGAATGCTTGCCCAAGAACTATTACCAAGCATCACAGTTGGTGTCTAAGTTAGGGCTGAAGGTTGAGCAGATTGATTGTTGTAAGGCAGGTTGTATGTTATATTACAAGGATGATAGTAAGTTATCTGAGTGCAAAATTTGTCATGCTCTCCTAGGTTCCTTCCTCGTAGGATTGGTACGGGAAAGTACAAAGATGTCCCACTGAAGAGAATGTTCTGTTTCCCTATCATTCCCAGATTACAAAGACTATATACATCACCCGAGTCTGCAACTGGAATGAGATGGCATCACGAAAACAGAAAGAGCTCAAACGTCCTTCGACATCCGTCCGATGGAAAAGCATGGAAACACTTTGATGATGTATATCCCGAATTTACTAGTGAGCCTAGAAATGTAAGGCTAGGTCTGTGTTCAGATGGATTTAATCCTTACATTCAAGCCTCTGCTTCTCCATACTCTTGTTGGCCAGTAATAGTTACCCCTTAAAATCTTCCCCCCGAAATGTGCATGACCAAACCATACTTGTTTTTGACTTGTCTCATACCTGGACCTCGTAACCCTAAAGTAAAGATAGATGTTTTCTTGCAACCATTGATTGATGATCTGCAACGATTGTGGTCTAATGGAATTTTGACCTATGATATACCCACAAAATACAACTTCATCATGAAAGCATGCTTGATGTGGACAATCAATGATTTTCCGGCCTATGGTATGTTATCTGGATGGGGAACACAAGGAAAGCTGGCATGCCCTCATTGTATGGAAGACACAAAATCTTTCACCTTGAAATATGGCGGGAAGAATTCATGGTTTGATTGTCATCGTCGATTCTTGCCAGAAAATCACTCTTTTAGAAGAAGTAAAAGAAGATTTACAAAAAACAGGGATGAGAAAGACGGTCGACCTTATATTTACACAAGGCAAGATGTATTGGAGATGGTAAGTGGTTTCCCAAAGGTGACTGAGATTGGTTGGAAAAAGGGATTTGATGGGTATGGAGTTGGTCATAATTGGACTAAAAGAAGTATTTTTTGGGATCTTCCATATTGGAAGGATAATTTGTTAAGGCACAACCTTGATGTGATGCACATAGAGAAAAATTTCTTCGACAATATATTTAAGACTGTCATGAATATTAAAGGCCAAACAAAAGATAATGAAAAGGCAAGAAAAGACTTGTCTTTATTATTTTGTCGTGGGGACTTGGAGATGCAAACCTTATCTAACGGAAAGATGGGTAAACCAAAGGCAAGTTACACTTTGACATCATCTGATGCAAAGCTGGTTTGTAAATGGCTTAAGGAACTTAGAATGCCTGATTGCTATGCTTCAAACCTTGCTAGGTGTGCGGATGTCGAAAAGGGCACAATGTATGGGATGAAGAGCCACGACTGTCATGTCTTCATGGAGTGTTTACTCCCAATTGCATTTCGTTCCTTCCCAGAATTTGTTTGGAAACCATTAACTGAGCTAAGTCGATTCTTCAAGGATCTTTGTTCCAATACGTTGAGGATGGACGACTTAGTTAAGTTGGATGAAAACATTCCAATTATCATATGCAAGTTAGAAAGGATTTTCCCACCGGGTTTCTTTGACTCAATGGAGCATCTTCCAATCCATCTTGCCAATGAAGCAATGCTAGGTGGTCCCGTACATTACCGTTGGATGTATCCATTTGAAAGGTAATTGTTGTGGTTGTTTTTTTAACGGTTATATGTTTATTGTAACTTAATAGACATGGAATGATTGAATGTGCAGATGTATGGGAGTCTCAAAGCGAGCAGTGATAAATAAGGCTAGGGTTGAAGGTTCTGTATGTGCTGACTATATACAACGTGAGACAACTTATTTTTGTTCTCATTATTTCAACTCATTCGATGTGTTGGCAACCTCAAGTTTAAGCAACAATACTCGTTTGGAATGTGATGACATTCAACCTACACTGTCCATCCTACACAAAAGTGGTCGACCGAGTGGGAAGCCAAGAAAACAGTATCTATTAGATAAGGAGTGGGAATCTGCTCATGTGCATGTCTTGATTAACTGTGATGAGATCAAACCATATCTTGAGTAAGTATCCTTCATTACACAACAATCATGAGTTTGATACCCATCATAACCTATATTAACTTATGAATTATGTGATGATGTCAGCACTTTCTTGGAGAATCACTCGATCAATGGAGAAGACGCATATGGATGTATATTTTCAGAGTTTCCCATATGGCTAAAGGCATATGTAGATGAGGAGGCGAATGGAGTGACCAATAAAGACATAAGGGCACTATCTCGCGGTCCTTCATCAATGGCAATGTCATGGAACATGTACTTTGTCAATGGGTACAAGTTTCATACTAAGGCCTGGAGCATTGGTAAAAAAACTGTCAATTGTGGGGTGCACGTAAAGGGTCTTAATGAAGGAGGAGAAGATGATTATTATGGCACAATCAACCATATCTTTGAAGTAGATTACTTTGGTCTGAAGGACAAGATTGCACTATTTTATTGTGAATGGTTTGACCCAACAAAAAATAAGGGCACAAAGGTTCATCCACATTATAAAATTGTGGATATTAAAATGGATAAGCGTTATAGTCTTTACGATCCTTTTATCCTTGCGCGAAAAGCAAGACAAGTGTATTTCGTTCCCTATCCAGAAATGTGTAGAGATATGCGTGGATGGTGTGCGGCAATCACCACAAAACCAAGGGGTCATGTGGAGATTGACAACACGGAGGATGAAATGGCTTATCAGTCTGATGGGATGTCACCTATTCTCCCTATTGCAGAAATTGAATCAATATCTTGTTTACGTGACGTGTAACATCCCTAATTTTTAAAGACTCGTACTATGATGCCTAAGACCGAGTAATTATTTGTGGGAATAATTGGTCGTGTCTCGGGGATTAATAGTCGAGGAAAAGTCCAAAGAAATTCTACTCTACATTTAATTGTGGTTTAGTCATAATTTAAATGAACAATTAGAGCACAAGGGTAAAATCGTCATTTCCCTCTCAAAATGAAGAAGCGTCATTGATGAAGTAACGGATTGAGTTCTAATCGTGCTAGGTTATAGAGATGTTATTTAAATTGCTAAGTCATAGGGATTTATGAGTATCGTGGATTAAAATGGACCTAAGAGGATATTAACGAACCAAGGGCGTTTTGGTCATTTCGCCTCATCTAAATAGCCCTCAGCTTATATCACCACCTGACCCTACTCCTTTCCCTCTCATTCAGTCATTTGGAAATAAAATTGGAAGAGAGGAAGTGAGAAAAGAAGAGTTGAAGTGAGAGTGGAACATAAGGACAAAATGGTAATTTCACCTTCATTTAAAAACCTCACCAACTTATCTCTCTCAGCCACACTCTCACTCACTTCACTGAGGTTCTGAAATCAGAAAAAGAAAATAATGGTGAGAAGAGAGAGGTGGGGCGAAGAGGGAGAAGAAGAAGGAGGAAGAGCTTTTCTTTGATTCTCCATGCATGTAAGCAATGTCTTGACACTTCAATTCAGCTGCTCATTCTCTTTCTAACCAACTAATTTTCATCACCTCATTCTCTTCCATTTGCAACTCACCATTCCTGGAACTCTTGAGCTCAAATTCGTGGTTTGCAAGTAGTTAAGGTTGATGATTCAAGATTTATCAAGAATCCAGCTGGGAAACCGTTTTACCTACCTTCAGTGATTTCATCGTATCTCCCTGCACACAACTCCGATGATCGTGATTCTTGTCCCTCTGGAAACTAGACAAAAAAGCTCTTCATTTTGGGCACAAGAAACGTATGATTTCAAGGAAAAATGAGAGAGATATCCTGTTCACAAGTTTCGGTTTCAGAATCAAACACTGTCCTGAACCAGTCATCTTGTTTTGTTAATATCTCCCAAACCACTGGATGCATGCGTGTGAATCCTTGACCATCTGAAAGTAGACGAAATTATCTTCACAATGGGCACTGATTTGAGTAGATTTGGTCACGTATTGACCAAATTATGCCTGTTGCAAAACTGAGTCATGTTGCTGGAAAACAGAAAGAAGAATGCTGGAAATGTGGTTCGTCAAATTTGAGTTCGGTTCGCCGAAGTCTCGAACGCCATCAGTTCGATATACTGAAGTGGGGTTCAGTAGCAAGAATTTGATCGAGTTACTGGTGGTGCATGTGGGACCCATCGAGTTCAGATGCGGAGGCACTAGGAGCGTGTACGTGACTACGGGGATTGTTCGAGTGGTTACAATCCGGCCGTCCGTGTTCCGGCGTGAATTCTCGCGAGATCGTCAACCGGGTGAGTTCTACTCACGGATAGGGATATTTTTATGTGTCTTGAAAATATATCGGTTTTGAGTCATAAGGCAATTATCAATTTTCGAAAGATTTTGGAATCGAAAACCTTTTTTGAGCAATATCGCGTGTTTACGGTTTTTATTGAATTGTTGAACAATTTGCGAAATTGTGATTTTAAGTGCTTTCACTGGAATATGGTCTGGAATGTTGTTTATTAAATCCGTTTTCAGGTTGGAGAACGATCGGAATTCGATTTGGGCGAGAAATGGAAAGCGGAATGAGAAACTAGAATTCAGTAACAGAACAGGCCGCACGGGTCGTGCGCCCCTGAGCACGGACCGTGCGTGAGCTGCTGTTACCGGACTCCGATTTCTCATCTCGTCGCTCCTTTCGATCCCGAATCACTTCTAATCTTCTCCCAACCCACTTTAAGGATATTTCCTTACTTACAACCGTATTTTGAACTTATTCAACTCATGATTTTGAAAAAGAGTTTCAAAGCATATTTGACTGAAAAACCGAAACCCTAGTATACGTGTGGGTACACCGTCTGATGGACTGACTGAATATATATATTTATATATGTTAATTGAATATGATTATAATGCCGGATGTTTATAGATTCATCAAAACGGGTTATAAGTCAACAATATGTTACAATTTGATTATAATGCCGGATGTTTATAAATTCATCTAAACGGGTTATAGATCGATAAGATATAAATTATCTAAAAAGATTATGTGATTGATCCTTTGGTGATCGGAAAGATATATATTATCTAACTCTCGAGAAATCGTTATGTATTGTCATACATATATCGCGTTGGGTGACGACCCGACAAGTAGCATACTAGGGAGGGTAGTCATGACCCCTTACCTAGGCCCTGAATGTGTTTTGGCGTGGTTAACTCACGGGTTGCCGGGATTAGCAGTGGTGCAGTCGGCTTGTGCTAAGTTATTGATTCTAAGTTAACATTGCCGGGATTAGCAGTTGTGCAGTCGACCGATGTTAAGCTATAGCTACCGGGATTAGCAGTTGTGCAGTCGGTTGAGCTAAGCTATTAAAAACCATAATTGAGAACATTGCCGGGATTAGCAGTTGTGCAGTCGGCCGATGTTAAGCTATAGCTACCGGGATTAGCAGTTGTGCAGTCGGTTGAGCTAAGCTATTAAAAACATAATTGAGAACACGATTTGCTTGGCATTTCGATTATAGCTCGTGGTAGCTAATTAAACAGTGTTAACGGTTTAATAATTGAACCGAGTGTTAGTGAGGGGGCACGGCAGGACTCACTGAGACAAGTTGTCTCACCCAATGCATATTTGTTGTTTTTACAGAGAACAGGTTATAAGGACAGGAGGCGGCACAGTTAGTATGTCGGGTTCGAGAAGAAGATTGCAGATTGATTCATTTATAGTTGTCCTTGTTCTTCTGTAGCTGTATCTGTATTCGGTCGTATGACTCGAGCTTGTATTATTTTATTTATTAGTTTCCACTGTTTCTTGTAAAGATGTATATCTGAACAGGAATTTTTATACTCTGATTTATACCAAATTGTATATTTAGGTATTTCTTTGTTAAAGAAATATCGGGGTGTTACATGACGACTCACAAGTAGATGTGTTCGA
Source organism: Astragalus membranaceus (assembly GCA_039519185.1). Taxonomy (NCBI): domain Eukaryota; kingdom Viridiplantae; phylum Streptophyta; class Magnoliopsida; order Fabales; family Fabaceae; genus Astragalus; species Astragalus membranaceus. The sequence continues at coordinate 83,305,769 of CM076850.1, read as the reverse complement.
AGAGATTTTTGATCAGTCGCCTCACAATGATTGAGGATGTATTTTATTATTGTACTTTATATTGCACATTATTAGAGCTTATCATATGTATTTTGTATTGCACTATCATGATTAAGACTACTTGGTGTACTTAAATTCAGAATTTTATTATATAATATTTTGTATTGCACAATGCTTTTGAGATAGACTAAGGAACTTTTGTGTCTCTTCATTATATAAGTATTTATTATTGCACTTGTTCTATCACTTGTGTGAAACATATATCTTATTTCTATTTTGTATTCTAATGCATTTTGTATTTTATGAGCACAGATGAATAACAGAGGTAGCAATGGCAAGCAAAAGGCCCATCCTACTAGGGGCAAGGCAAGGATGATACAACCGGGCAAACTTGGGCAGCAGAATGCCATCCGCCGAAACTTGTCTAACACTAGGTCACTTGGCCGATCATCTCCACCCCCTAATGAACCTCCCGCACCGACCAACAACATTGTGGCACCTGCTGAGACTCCATCACCCATCTATGCCTCTACCCCCGAGGCATTCGTGTTTATGCGAAATCCAAGTATAAACCTTCAAACCATGGGTGCCTCTTCACAACATACCCCACATGAGGCTCCGGTAGCGGAGGATGTGCCCGATGAAGATGATGAAGATGAGGACCACGACGAAGAGGATGAAGATGAGGTGGTTGAAGGGCCAGTTCCTCCTCCCGTGCCAAGAAGAGATGGGAAGGTCATTGTACGACCTTTCGCTAAAGGGTAAGTTACAATGTATATTATTTTAGATTCTAGAGATCTTAGGAATTGAAAATTGAAATGAAGCTAACCTATAAAAATGCTTATAGTGTTAAGAGTATAGAAATTGTGATTTTTGACATTTTTGAATGCATGTGAATTGTTAATGAAAATTTTGCAGGCTCATTCCTAGCAAAGAAGTTGCAGATGCCCTTAGATTTGCCATACAAAGCTCCTTTGATGAGGCTATCTATGATTGGAGTGCAACAACCGAAGATATTCGAAAGGAATGGTTTAAGAAATTTGGGGTAAGTACATATTTGTTTTGTAAGACACACATAAACACATTTTTGCTTAGAATTACACTTATAACCAGAATATAACCAAAAACATTTAATTTCCTAATTAATAACCAGAATATACACAAACAACACTGCTTAACTGAAAACTCAAACCAAATAACACAGCAAGCAAGGCTTCCTCTTCAGTTTTCTTTATCAATTAATTACTACCCCTAACTTAATTTCAGATTTATGGCTTTCCTCCTAATCAAAGTGTGTGTGCACTTGCATTTTTTCCTTCACCTAAATATAGATGTGTTTATGTGTGAAATATAAATAATTTGGAATAATTTACTGTGTTTGTGAGTTGTGCAGATTTTGTAGTAACAAGTTGGCAACACCTATTTTAGGTGCTGTGCAGTGACGGATTCAGAAACTTCAACTACTGGGGCTAAAAGTATTTATTTATCATTATTTTTAGAAGAATTATATGAACGCATAAGCAATAAAATGAAGAGGGTTGAAATAGAAATGGTTAATTTTTATTTGAAATCTTGTGTGTGGTGATACTGTTGTTCACCGGCCTTCATAAAAATTGGTTTTTCTATTTCGTTTCATTTGCAACACATAGCCTGGCCATTCCTTTCTCCATTCTATGTAATTTTTTTTTTGGTAAAAAATGACTCATTTTTTTACAAAAGAGAAATAAGCAATGAGTTATTTCAAAAACTACAACCTTGTGAAAGGAATAGTTTTTTAGGATTGTATTGTAATTTGCAGGAAAAGGTGACATGGGATCCTTGTTATAATCTTGTCATCCAACACTTGTTTGAACAAAAGGCCAAGAAAAGGCTCAATGATATGCTTACGAAGGTAAGAAAGAAAGGTGCTCGGCCTGGTTGGATGCACGAGAAAGCTTACTTGGGTCTTCAAGAATATTGGGGTGGACAAAAATTCAAGGACCTCTCCAATCAAAACAAGATTAATAGAGCGTCAACAAGAGGTGGAGCGGTCCACACCTCAGGTCGCAAGGCTCACGTTTACTTGGCACTTGAGCTTGTAAGTATTAAACTGAGTAATAGCTTTTTAATGTCTGTTTTGTTTTGTACTTTATCATTAATTATTTCTTTGAGTTGATCAATTGTGACTGCATCTTTATTTTATTTGTAGTGCAATGAGTATAATAGAGATGTGCGGCTAGATGAATTATTTTTGATAACCCACAAGAAGAAATCCAGTGTTTGGGTTGATCATCGAGCGGAAACTACCTATGTAAGTTGTTGCCACTACTCTGAATTACATTTGTTGTTAATTAGATGAATTCTGTATTTTCTGGATTCTGTTGATGGTAATTAGGATTTCTGAATTGAAATTATTATAGTGAATGGACCTGATGTGTATTTGCTGAATCGGTAATTAGGATTGTGTTGATGTGTTTTGGATGGTAATTGGGACTGCAAAATTCTGCTGAAGTTGTTCTGAAACAAGACAGTAGATTTGATGTTCTTAACTGCCAATGTTCATTCGATGAATCTTTCAAATTGGTTAAGTGCAATCTGTTCAGTTGGCTTGTTTTCTTAACTGTAGTGTTTCATCTTCTGCTTGTTTTTATGTGTTGATGTGTTTTGGTCTGTTTTCTTAACTGATGTGTTTCTTCTTCTGGTGATGTGTTGATGTGTTTTGGTCTGTTTTCTTAACTGTAGTGTTTCATCTTCTGCTTGTTTTTATGTGGCTACTTGTTTGCTCTGTTTTCTGCTTGCTCTGTTTTCTGCTTGCGTTTCCTGGTGTTGCGATTACTCTGCATTCCCCTTCTTCTCTGTTTCTAGTTTCTGCTCGTCGTTAAGGTTTGTTATTTTTATGCTTTTGTTTTTTATATCTATCCTATATTCAATAGAACTAGTTTATTTATGTTTTAAAGTTGCAAGATTCAACCTTTTTAGTATTTATTATATTACTTCATTGTCTTTGAGTAGGTAACCGATGCAAGAACAAGTATTTTATATTTGTTTGAAAGTTACTTCTTTTTTTGACTCAAGTTGTAGCAAGTTACTTTTTTGATTGAACTCGTGTATTGGTTTTATTGGTTTTACACTAGATTGAAATTGATAGTTGTTTATAAATTGTAAAAATTTATGTAGAACCTTATATTGGGATTTTTACAGATTTGGGATTTAGGATTTTCCAGATTCATGGTGTTTGGAGGAAGAAGATGAAGATTTTAATGTATTCTGCACTATTATTGCATTGCTTCTCTATTTCTGCTGCCTGTGTGATTCATCCTATTTTGCTTCGCTGCTATCTCTATCTGCTTTCTGCTGCCTCTATTTCTGCTTTCTGCTACCTCTATCTGCTTCTCTATCTGCTTTCTGCTGCCTCTATTTCATGACCCTCAATCTCAACCTTTTCAATTTTGTGGCACCTATTGAGTTGTGGAACTTTGAATTATGAATGACTTTCTTATGGCAGCATACCCCTGATTGTTGTTGTTTTTACTCTTTTTTTTTGTTTATGGTGAGAATTGAAGTTTATTTATTGGCTTGAGCCATGAGCTGTTCTGTTTTAAGATTTGTTGCCAGGGTTGATTTGAAATCAAAATGAAGAATACTAACAAGTCCCCTATGTTGTGTTTTTTCCACATGCTGTTATGCCATGATGCTCCAGTTGCTGCCCTAAAAATTAATTGTTGTTGATGTTCTGTTTGTTCAGGATACATACAAACAAAATGTGGTTGACTTGGTTGGAGATGATGTTCAAGAGGTAGATGGAGCGGTAGCAGTTGAGTGCTGGACGTTGGCTGCAGGGCCTCCCACCCGTGGTCGCCTCTATGGCACAGCAGGTTTATCTGTGAACGCCCGACCTGGGTCCAAATTGCTTATCCAAGAATCCTAGAATCCTTTTGGTTTCATGTTTGGGATATCTTTGGAAGCAGAGAGGGAAGCTAGACTTAGAGCTGAGAAGATTGCTCAAGACACAGTAGCCCAGGCTCAAGAGGCGAATGAGTGTTCTCAGAAGTGCCAAAATGATTTAGATGAGATGAGAAAATTATTTTTGGATCGCCTGGATGCTTTGGAGCGTGGATCATGTGGTGCTAGCCATTATCATTCTCATCCTCATTATGATGAAGATTTGGATGAAGACTCACTTGATGGCGAGACTTGATGTTGTTACGGTTACTTTTATGTATTTGTAGGATGACAAAACGTTTGATATTTTGGAGCTTCAAGACTATGTTATATTTTGTTGTTTCAAGAACATGTTATATATTGTTGTTTCAAGAATATTTTGTTTTATGGTATTAAGCATTTTGATATGGTACGCTGGATGATGGTATTAAAAATGCTTTAGGAGTAGTGGTGGTAGTAAAGACACAGGGTACAGGGTAAAAGCAGTAGGACAATTATATTTAAAAAAAACAACAAAAATTAGCGTCGGCCTTTCCGATGCTACCAAAGAAGGATTTTAGCGTCAGCTTCGTGGACGCAAATTAATTGGTTGACTACTTTGGTTGACTAAATAGCGTCGGCCAGGCCGACGCAAATGCTTTTGTTGACTAAATAGCGTCGGCCAGGCCGACGCTAATGATTTCATTGACTAAATTTCGTTGACTAATGATTTCATTGACTAAATTTAGTTGACTCTGTTTCGTTGATCTATGCTTTGTGCTGTTTGAGTGTCATTACTTGAGGACAAGCAATGGTTCATGTTTGGGGGTGTGATAACTCTTAGAAATAAGAGTTATTTATGCCAAAACAAATGAGAATTAAGCTTGTTCAATGGCAATTAGTGTAAATAAATATGGATTTTATGCATAATTAAATATAAGTATGTTTGTGTTGTGTAAAAAGTATTTTGGGCATTTTTGGTGCCATTTTGTGGGATTTTACCTTGTATTTAGTTGTGCAGGAAAATTTAGTCCAGATGCTGTTTGTAGTGTTGTGATAGCACGAGCATAGCTGGCTTGCGCATAAAGAATTATCTGAAGTGGCCCAAGTGTTTAAATGAAGAAAAATGATGTTTTGTCTTATGTGGAGATGTGCAAAAGGAATCTGCTTTATTATTGAGGCACTACAAGACAAAATGTCCTTGCTTTTTGGGTTGGCAAGGCTTAACCTAAAAAGGACACACCCCCCACTCATCCATACCCTCCATCCACGAAACCCTAGCAGCCACCACCACCCCATCTTCATCCATTCCACCTCCATCACCATTTTTGGTACCAAAACTCCATTTTTGGAGCTGAGCATTCACATTCTGCAGCACTGTTTTTCATCAGCACAGCACAGATTCTGTGGAGCAGATTTTTGCAGCATTGGAAGCTTATTTTGAGTTCCAATTTGTTTGTAATTCCTTCCTTCCTCTGTGTATTTTTTATCTAAGTTGTAATTGTGATTATCATGACTTCATTTGGGGTAACTAGGTACTACTTTGTCATGTTTAAGCTCATTATGAGCTAGATTTTTTTATAGTCAAGACTATGGTGAAGTAGTTATGAATTAATGATGAGATGTTGTGATTAATGCTTGAACTTCATCACTTTACTTAGGGTAATGTACTTTAATTTCTGAAAAGGATTAAAGTGCTGATTTCACAAGTTAATATAGTTTGAAAGTTAATATAGTTTGAAAGGTAATATGAATATTACTTTTTCCTAGTGAAGTATAGGAATATGAAGCTAGGGCTATAGTGTGACCTGAAACGTGCTTTTCACCCTACGGAATGAACCTCGTGGGAGCTTAGGAATAAGGAAACCTTGAAAACATTTCGTTTCACAGTGATAGGAATATCCATATTCATTCTGCACACTGAATGCTATCATAGCATTGGTCACAGCATTAAGTCAATATTGATTAATTACTGATCTTTGTCTTGGCTATACATATCTCTCTGATTCAACATTATTGTTACTATCATTTATTGTCATTTGCCTTTTAATTTATTGTCCTAATCATTTTAATCAAATATGTTACTTGTTACTTTATTGTCTCACTAACTAGATTAACTAAATTGGGAATTTGTGAAGTTAACCATAATCAATCCTCGTGGGAACGATCTCTACTTATCACTTTATTACTTGTTTGAGGGTCAAAAGCTGCCCATATTTAAGGGTTTGAGGGTCAAAAGCTGCCATAGCTTTATGGGCTTTACACTTTCTTTGATCATGACCCAGCATACCACATTGAAAACACAAGCCCTGTTGCCTCTCATATCTAAAATGGATCCAAGTACGCTCCATAGAGGAAAGTTGTAACCACCTACCAGACCAGATAGGCTTTGAGACATCAATCTCCACTCTAGCCCGAAGAAAATGACGTAGAGGCAGCCCTACAGTCATAGGATCCTCCACTTCCAGCACCTTTCCCATCCTCCCCAAGAGGCGTTCAGCATTTGCAGGGTTGAGCCCGTCCCTAGGAAGCCCATGGACTTCAACCCAAAATGGAATATTATCGTACACGATTTCAGAGTACTTCCTACTAGCCCACCTTTGGATACTCAAAGGTTGGTTCATCCCAAACCAGGGAGGCCTCCGAAGGATACCTTCCACAGCTTCCTATCGTACACGATTTCATGAAAGTAACAACAACATTTTTATTGAAAACTTTGTCTGATGTTATCTTCCCCATAACTGATAGCATTGTTTGTTCCAGGTGTTGAGGGGAAGCTGGTAGAAGCTCTTCACATCTGATTTCACGTTCATCTTCAGGAAAGATTAGAAGACCACCAGTAGCCATAGACAAGCCAGGCAACAACTGAGCGAAAAAGCTTGAGAAAATAAGAAGCAACGGCGATAATATTGACGAAATGGAAGCGAAGAACAGCGCAGGAGCGAGACAGAAATCACACCGGGGTGTTTCAAAAAGTCCTAGCAACAACGGTCATAAGCCACAAACCACAGAGCAAAAGCAAAACACACTAGGCGCTTCGCACCCTAGGCCAAAAGACCAAAAGGTCCCCCCAAACCCTAGCACAGCACAACTAGGGACCCATTAAAAAGTACTTCCAAAAAAAACATCTTCGTGCTATTGCTAGCAGCTTGCATTCGATGTTGGAGAAAAAGGGATTTGGGCCCCAAGAAATTGATAGATTGGATTTTCGATCTATAATTTTAGCGACAAGGATTTGGGCCATCTCTGTTTATTGTTTTCCTAGCGTTTTTTGAAGGAAAAACAGACTCAAGTAAAGTTTCTTGGTTTCCTGACATTAAATTTATTTAGATGGGTTATATAATGATAAAATTTAAAATTATATTCAAAATAATTTATCAAAAGTAAAGTTAGACTAAAGTTGGATTCAAAATTTATCAAAATTAAAGTTATATTAAAAATATAAATAGATTAGGATTACAAAAATATACCGTATAAAAATGGAAAACAATATTAAAAAGTATAATATAATTATATTAAAATATATAAGGATAAGGAATCAGTTGTTGTCTTCTCTTTCTCCGCCAGGATTCGCCTCTACTTGGTGGAAAGATCTGTGTCTCCTTGGTACTGTGTTCGGATCGGCTGGCGATTGGTTTGGGGATTTGATTGCAAGGAAAGTAGGCACCGGTAGTTCGACTCTTTTCTGGTCGGATAAGAGGTTTGGGTCTGAGGGTGATGATGTTCCCAATATTATTTCTGAGGGTGATGTTCCCAATATTATTTCTTATTTCAAACCGTTAACATGGGCATGTGGCAGATTTTGGCAGTTGGGTAGATGGGGTGTGGCGGTGGGATCTTGGGTGGCGGCGTGGTTACTAATCTTCTACTTCCGGTACCTGTCTCACAGACCGAGGATCTTTGGGTTTGACTGGGTGATCCGTCCGGGCTTTTCTCGGTTCGATCTGGTTACACGAGCCTTATGGAGGCTTCGTCGTTAGCTGTGGGCTTTTCAGATGAGCAGGTGGAATCTCTGGGGCGGTTGTGGAGGAGTCTATCCCCCCCAAGGCTATAGCGTTCTATTGGCAGCTCCTCCAGGATCGTATGCCTACACGGGGGAACCTGTTTTGTCGGAAGGTTATTCTTGATCTTGCTGATGTGGTGTGTGCGGTCTGTGGGGACGCGGTGGAGACCACGCTGCATTTGTTTTTGCGGTGTCACTTTGCACATAAGGTCTAGTATGCTGTTTTGTGTGGTTGGGGTGGCAATTGCCACTGCCTCCAGATCTTTTCTCTTTGTACTTAGCTTTTTGTGCTTTTGGCTGGGGAGGTAAAGTGAAGTGGGGGTTGAGTCTCATTTGGCACTCGGTTTTATGGCTTCTTTAGGATATGCGTAATGGGTGTATTTTCCATGCAAAAGTTCCAGATTGTGAATGGGTTGTTCAACGGGTCAAGTCTTTCTCGCGGCAGTGGTTTCTTGCTCGGTCGAAAGGACCTTGGTGTTTGTATTATGAGTGGCATGTTGACCCTCTTTTGTGTATTAACGTACCGTAAGTAGTTTTTTGTGTGTGGTTAGTTTGCGGTTTCCCTGTTGTAATCTCTTCTTGGGGGTGCTCTTTTTCCACTTTTGTGTATTAATGAGGCCCCTTGGTGTGTTTGGGTTGAGTACCCCTTGTGCTCACTTAAATATAATTATTTTGCCTTTCAAAAAAAAAATCAGCTGCTGTTAAAAATTTATATTTAGTATTATTTTGCTCATTTAGAGAATAATTTTTTATTAATATTTGTTATTTTAATTTAAATATTTTACATGATCATTTAGTTTTGTTTCTCTATTTTATCAAATTTTAAGTTTATAATGTAATTTTAAATTGAGACCCATTTTGGTAATTTCACAGCTAAAAGCAATTCTAATCATATATATACAAACAATAATGATCGGCAAAATTTCATTTTCAGTAAAAGTATCCAAACAAAAATCACGTCACAATCCAACTTACTTTTAACTAAAATCAATCCTGCAAAATCAATTCTATTAGAATCAATTCTTGTCACCGCAGAACGAAACACACACTAGGCAAGTAGACTGTGGGCCTAACTAAGAAAAGATAAATTAAAAGCAAATACAACAGTTTTGTACGGACAGAATTATTGCTAAATTTGACTCCTTAATGTATTGACGAGTGGCATTTCTAAATGACCATATCAATTTAAATTACATCATCTAGTTCATTTTGATTCTCTTTTATAATAATGTTTCTTTTGGAAATAAAAATATACTTTTATATTTCATCTCCGCATAAAAATAGGCTAGCTCCACCACTTAAAATAGGGGACTCTAGCTCTAGGAGACTACCCCTCCTGCTCATTAGCTTACTCTTTTGACTCAGTTTACGTTCATGGAAGTTTCCAATGCAATTTACATATATATTATTGAAAATTGACAAAACCAGCTAACGCGGATTTTGGATTATTATATATATAATATATAATGGCTTCTAAGAGGTGCTTGCCGTAGAATAATGGCTACTAAGAGGTGCTTGCTTGTTTGGGTAGTTCTCTTTCTTTGTGTGTTGAGTTTTTCTGCAACATTGCTGCTGGTACTTCTGAATTTTATGCTGGTATACATATCTATATATCCAGTTTTGATTTTATTTGTATTTACACAACTATGGAGAAATTAATGCATCATATATATAAAGCCTTCCTTTTCAAAAAAAAAAAATTATAATGTGTTCTATATATGTTGTTGCTTCAGATGCAATGGAAATTAGTAGGAGACTCCTTCAAAATCGAGGTCGACCTCCATGTAAACAAAGAGATAGTGAGGAAAGTGATAGTGCACGTTGCCACATCTATCGATAAAAAGAAAGATATTATGTCACTGCTTATTTTGTTTAGTTTACCAAGTTCATGAAATTCTGTGTTCCTGTCAACAAAAAATAAAAAGCTAATGTAATATCTGTTAGCATAAAGAATTTTTGTAATTATATGAAAATCACAAATTTATATATGGCTCGAATTTGAGAGGTACTGTGGTTGAAATTACAATCAGTAATGATATTTGGACATATTTTGTTAGTCAAAAATAGTCAAAAACTATTTTACAACACCAATTAACCAATTTTTTTGGGCCATTAACCAACATGCATTTTCACTGTTTTCTAGGTGAGTGACTAAAAACTTGGTTAATTAGTTAATGGCCTAAAAAACTTAATTAATTGGTATTGTAAACTTGGTTAAACAATAGCAGTATACTATATGTACTCTTCGTGTATTGTATGGGTTTATGAGTACCTTTAACAATTAATATGAGCAATATTTTACCTTTTTTTTATAAATAGTATACAAATCTACATTTTTTGTACGTATATATATTATATGAAGAAGTAAATAATCAATCAAGAGTAGGTTGATAGAAGTGTTTTATTTATAGCAAAATTATATTAATAGGAGAGCATTAAGAGAATTCCAATCAAACCTTATAAAAAGAGAGAACTCCAAACAACCCCAATAAAAGGACACGGGTAAATAGTATTGCAAGGATGAAGTACCGAAAAGATTATATATAATTATAAATCATAAAAGACATTAGATGACACTATTCAAATAATCATTGGTTTTGTTCATTCATATTATGTAACTAGCTAACAATAATTCTCTATTCAGAACAACAAATTTAGATGGCTTGAATAAATTTTAGAAGTATCTCACTTATTGCTCATGAATGAACGTGTCTTAGTTTTTTTTTAAGATAAGGGGATATTAAGAGTACTCCAACCCGTAGAGGTACAAAGGATACAGGGACCTCGTTAAAACCTCTCGGGGCCAAATTCAAATGGAAAAAAAATCCGAGAGGAAAAAGAGAACCACAAAAGCAACAAGAAAATACACAATCCAACAATACAACATCCAACAAACAGCAAAAACGGATTCCTTATAAAGAAGTTGGGCCAGCTGTCCTTCCCTCATCAATCACATGTGTTGTAGCAAGAAAGGAGGTGCATAATCCGTGTTTCTAAAAGCAACCACCTGGACATGCCGAAAGTAGGAGAGGAGGTAGCGCTAACTGGTAACACAGTAACAACCTGATGCTTTGTTGCTATTTCAGCTTTCTACTCCTCTTGTGCTCTCCCATTACGTGCCTACATGCAGTTCCCTCTTTATTTCATTACCTTCGTATCTTCCTGTCTAGCCACTTCCCTGCATGTTTTAAGCCGATTCAAGGCACCCCAAGGGGCATTTTAACCCGCTAGCAAAATTGTGTGTAGACTTCCCACCCCTCCTGGAAATAAACCTCCCCCAAGAGAGGAATTTAATGTGATTGATAATCATGCGTAAATTTGCAGTATCCCCTTCAAAGATTTTCCTGTTCTTTGAATGCCAAGTTGCCCAAATTGTTGTCATCTAAATAAGATGTTTTGTTCTTTTCAACTTCCTTCTTTTTAGGCTCGATCCAAACCGTAAAAAGTGAGCGGTAGGCTACTGGCAGAGCTGGCAAGGTTGGCCCGGTCTGAAAAAGCCCAAAAAAACACAGAGCTTGGGCCATTATCTTAGTCGGGCTTTTTAGCCCGGCCAGAAAAAGCATGAACCCGTCCCGGGCTAGCCCGCACGGGCCACGGGTAGCCGCAAGTTAAACAAAATATTATTTACATTTTATATAATGCACTAACTAGTGACAAAAAAAAGTAAGGTACTCACTCGTGACTTGTGTGTTGTGAATGAATCTCTACATTAGTTTCCATTCCAATCACATTGCAATGATGATGTTGTCCAAAAAAAAAATATTAAACCTTTCTAAAAGTTGTTGTTTTGTTTGCTAATATAAAAAGATTGCTTTTGTTAATTCCCGAGTGTTCTTCCTTCCAACATTGTTGTTATCTTAACCGAAAGAACATTGCTAGACATGTTATTAGTTGTTGTTACCGCATTTCTTTCAATTAATACGGTTGAATGCGGGCCGGCCCGAAAAGCCCACACCCCGCATAGGGTTGGGCTTGAGCTGCAAAGTTCAAACCCAAAAGTTCAAAGCCCGAGTCCCATGAGGGCGGCCCAACACAAGTTGGGTAGCCCGTTTTGCCAGCTTTAGCTACTAGCACTGCAAAGGTCGAATTCCCATCCATGAGAAAATGTTCTCTCATACTCCCTTAGTGAATGGCAGCAGTAGAGGTGGTTTACTGATTCATCTGCTCTGAAGCACATTATACAAAATCGATTAGACAACCACATACAACATGATTTCTCGGAGAATGAGTTGTTGTTGTTGTTCAGTTCCCAAGTCCACGAGTCATCATTGTTGCTAGCAAAAGCTACATCCGTCCAAATCACCTTCTGGTCTTCCACTCCGGACGTCTCCACGCCGGAGGCTCCACCAGTCCCACACTCACCTATTGTCGAGCCATGAGCCAAGGTGGTCCACAAATGCGTCTCATTTTAATTTCAATTCATTCGCAAACCTAAATGGGTTAGACAGTTGATAAACATTGTATCGAAAAAGTAGTTGGATCACGTTTATTTTGTATTCTAAAATATATGTTGAAGTATTATGCGAATCGACATCAACCAATACATGCCTAATTGTAGATTTTTTTTTTCAATAATTAGAATTGAAGTTATTGATACGAATAGAGGGAAGACTATAAATATTAGAAAATGATGCCCTCATCCATACAAGTGCGGTGCTACTAAAGTAATTACTCCTTTGTTTTTGGCGCTGATCCCTAAAAATGACAACCCCTAGTCTCTTTCAGAGTATCACCCCTATTGTCTTAGTAGGAAGCCTGTATAAGATACTTGCTAAAATTTTGGCAGGCAGATTAAAGAGGGTCTGACCAACAGGGGCGCTTCTATCTGCAAGCGCCCCTAATTGTCAAGTGCGCTAAGACCAACAGTGGCGCTTTGTAAGTCAGCGTCCAAACCCATCCAAGAGAAAATCTCTCCAAACTTCATAAAGTTGGTCCCCAAGTCACTCTGTAAGTCAGCGTCCAAACCCATCCAAGAGAAAACACGGCTCCGAATTTTCTTTGTCACCTCGCAAGTGCAAAACAAATGTGTTGACGTTTTGGTTTCTTTGAAACAAAACACACAACAAAGATCCCAGGCCGAAGTCAGAATTCCACGCATGTGTAATACCTCACATGTTGCTAGCTTATCTAAGAGGATTTTCCACGCCAAAATTGTTGCCTTTGATAGAACATCATTTCTCCAAAGCTTCTTGCAAGCTTCGGCTTTTGAGCTTTCCACTTGCACACCATTACCTATAAAATAAAAACACAGCCTTTCATAACAACTTTTAACCGTAAAACCATGGTGTCCAGCATCCAGCACCATTTATCAGTATATTCATCAATGGCCCAACCCCCAACAGCAATTCCTTCAACTCAGCAACGTTTTGGGCCTCCACCTGAGATAAAACCGAGGCCCAGTACCAGTCCCAGCACCATTCTTGTTCCCAATTTCTTTTTAGCAACGTCTCTAAACCATCCACTTTCCAAAGATGTGCCTGCACCCAATAATTCTATATCCTTCCACCATATAGAAAATCCCTTTTGATTTCTCCTATATTAATTTTCTCCAAACCAAGGCCCTGCAACCCCGTACCTTTGAGTTAGCAAATTCTTCCACAATGAATTGTCCTCTTCTTGTAGGAATCTCTAGCTCCATTCAGAGAGTAGAGCCAAATTAAAAGCTTCAATCTTTTTTATTCCAAGGCCTCCCTTAATTTTTGATGTACACACAAGATTCCAATTTACCCAAGTCATCATTTTATTATCCTCATCCCCTCCCCAAAGGAATCTTCTTTGCAACTTTATAATTTCTCCTAATTCTTTTTTTGGGGCTTTAAAGTAAGAAAAGAAGTATAGGGTAGAGAAGATAATACCGAGTTGATGAGTGTTGTTCTCCCTCCAATAGAAAGTTGTCGGCTCTTCCAACTATTGAGTCTTGCTTTAATGGAATCAATGATGGTCTGCCACGTACTTGTTCTTCTCGGATTTGCGCCTACCGGGATGCCTAAGAACTTGAATGGGACTGAACCAATATTACAAGCCATGAAGTGAGAAATACCCCTAAGCACCCTTTCATCAATATAAATTCCTATTTCCTACCACATTTCAAAACATCTCAGGATTGCTTTCAAGCATCAAATACTACTTTTCTTGCCATCACAAAGGAAGACTGTATCGTCGGCGAATTGTAACATAGAAATAGAAAGAGAATCACTTACTTTGAAACCCGATAGGCATCTTGATTCCACCCCATTACGCATTAGTCCCGCCAAACCTTCTGCTGCAACTAGGAACAAAAACGGAGCTAACAGGTCACCTTGCTTCAAACCTTTTTGGGCCACAAATTCTTCTGTAGGGCTACAGTTGACAAGTACTGAGATTGAATTAGATGAAAAGCAATTTTTCATCCAATTTATCCACTTCTCGTTAAAACCCATCCTTGTTAACATATACTTCAAATAGGTCCAACCAACTGAATCGTATGCCTTTTCAAAATCAGCCTTTAGAACTAAACATTCACTTTTTCTTCTTTTCGCCAAATCCAAAATCTTGTTCACCACCACTACACCGTTGGCCTAGAAAATTGTGAAAAAGTAGGTTGGTTAATGGCTTAAAAAACTTGGTTAATTGGTATTGTAATGTGGTTTTTGGCTATTTTTGTCTTGAAAACTTTGGCCAATAACGTTACTCATATTTTATTAAGGCTACTTTAACATATTGTATGTTATCTTATCTTATACTTATTCATGGCATGCTTTCTTGACTCAGTTTACGCGGAAGCTTTCCAATACAATATATATTTACATGCGATTGACTATTGACAAAAGCAACCACCCATAGATTCTGGCTTATATATAAATTAGCATGAGTTGAATACTTTTATGAAGTGCGGTAGAGTAATGGCTTCTAAGAGGTGCTCGCTTATTTGGGTTGTTCTCTTTCTTTGTTTGTTGGGTTTTTCTGCCAACATTGCTGGTGCTTCTGAACTTTATGCAGGTATATACATCCATTTTTTATTTTTCTTGTATTTATACAACTATGGAAAATTAATATATCATATAAATATAAAGTAATATCGTTCTATATTTGGCTTCTTTGGTTTCTTCAGATGAAATTGGTCAGAGTAGGAAACTCCTTCAAAATCGACGTCGACCTCCTTGTAAGAGTGGAAGAAGAGATGGTGCACGTTGCCACAACTATCTTTAAAACGACATATATATACTATTTATTTGGTTTAGATTATCATGTTCATGCAATATATGAGTGTTCCCTCAACAACAAAAAGCTCATGCAATCTGTGTTTACATGCCGAATTTCTGTAATTATTTATGATCATAAATACATATTGTTCGAATATAATTTAAGAGGTACTATGAATATTGAAATTACAATAGTAGTATACCGTACTCTCCTTTTTTTTCCAAAGGCAAACATATAATATTTTATAAATTGTTGAGGACAAAGGATACTCAACCCAGATAAAATAGAGAGATATCAACCTCCGAGAAAAACAGTCAAACCAACTACCTCCTATATAATCAAATCAATCAGATCGACATGCTACTCATAAAATAAACAAGAAGAAGAACTACCCCTTGCCTGGAACCAGCACAAGGAAAGGGATAAAATCATGTCAAAAGATCTCTGAAAATCAGGAATACCTCTTGACAAAATACAAGAATTTCTCATATAACCCAGAAAACTGTATGCCAGATGAGCATAAAACCATGCTTACATCTCGCTTGACCGCCAACATGTATGAACTGAAGGAACAAAAGACAGAATATCTTGCTGCATCACGAAACCAAAACCAACCAGCTGACAATAGCATATCAAATCACAGAAGATCTACAGGTACAGAAGAGATGAAGGGAGGTCTCTTCGGCAATCCCACACAAAATATAAACAATACCAATAATATCCATAATTACTTGGCTCCTAAACAAGTTTGACCGAGTGGGTACTCTATCCAAGAGGAGCTGCACGAAAAAGGCTACTACCTTGGAAGGAGGAAAACTCTTCCAAATCTTGTTTAGGATTCCAAGCACCTAGTCAGAGAGTCTCAGAAGACGGGAAGAGGGCTGAGAGAGAAGTTAGTAAGTAAACCTGAACAATGTGGGATCTTAAAACAGCGGAATGTAAAGCATGTAAAACAGAACTAGAATGGAAATGAGCCATGATTGGCAACACAACAATTAAAAGGGAAAATGATTCATTTGATTGATGATTTGTACAATGGAAGTACTGCCTTATATAGCAAGTACTAGAGTCTATATATGCTGCACCATCATAATCCTTATTACATAGTAGAAAAGCTAGAGAAAGATCTAGAGAGAAAACGGATCCTAGCCTAACAGAAAAATAGTACAGCACGATATGGGCGCCAAGGGCGCCAGCATGTTGCACCAGATCACTCACGTGACAGAATCCTGGGTTCCACCACTCATTCCCACATGATTAGCACCTGATCCAATGTCCCAAGCATTATGTTCCACGTCATTTCCTAATGGGCGCCATGCGCCTGATGTGCCTGCACAGTCAGTCCCTGATGTGTCTTTGTGATCATCGAGGGCGCCAAGGGCGCCATGTTCCCTGTGGTCAGCAAGGGCGCCATTGTCAGCAAGGGCGCCAAGGGCGCCAGGTTCCTTTTTGTCACTACTCTTGTCCATAGGAACACAGGTATCCATATATGTGACATTGTGCAGCATCATGTCCTAGGCGCCCATGCCATGGGCGCCAACTTCCTCTATTGTATTTGCACCATTGTTCTTCATATTTTCTTCTGATTTTATGAGCCCCTCACAAGCTGGACCATGGTAAATGTTTATCATGCCAAGCTTGGAAATAAAGGAGGAAAATAATGAAGGTGTCAATGCCTTGGTGAAGAAATCAGCAAGTTGAGCTTTTGAGGAAATTGGTAGTAGTTTCATCATGCCACTCTGCAGTTTTTCTCTAACAAAGTGGCAGTCAATCTCAAGGTGTTTTGTCCTCTCATGGAAAACAGGATTAGCTGCAATGTGTATTGCACTCTGATTGTCACAGTAGAGAACTGGCAGCCTATCACATTTGACATTTAGCTCTTTCAGCAGAAACAACAGCCATTGTAATTCGCAAGTAGCAGTGGATAGTGCCCTGTACTCAGCTTCAGAGGATGTTCCCTCTTGTCAGCAAGGGCGCCAAGGGCGCCAGGTTCCTTTTTGTCACTACTCTTGTCCATAGGAACACAGGTATCCATATATGTGACAATGTGCAGCATCATGTCCCAGGCGCCCATGCCATGGGCGCCAACTTCCTCTATTGTATTTGCACCATTGTTCTTCATATTTTCTTCTGATTTTATGATGGGGTACATATCGTGTACCACCAGACCAACTACCACAGGAACTAACTAAGGCATTAGGATCCTCCGCCACTAAAAAATGCTGGGGAACTTAAACTTAAGGGATGAATCACCCAACCAGACATCTTTCCAAAAATGTGCAGTCTTGCCATCTCCCACTTTCATCCTTGAGGTATCGGAGATCTAATCCCCACCCTCATCCCCCCAACTGCCTATACTCAAAGCACTTCCACCAAACTGATGCAGATGGAGGAATACTCATTCGAAGAAGGTCGTCAAACCGATGGCTTGATCATATCAGGACTTGTTTCCACAAAGCATCCCCGCCCGAGAGGAGCGTTGAACGCCACTTACCTAACAGACTTACATTAACAACCCTCAAGTCCCTAATCTCGAGTCCGCCACCACTCTTCGGCTTACAGATGTCGGACCATATAACCCACGAGATCTTCTTAACCCCCAAAGAACCCCCCCCCCCCAAGAACTCCCTCTGTATCTTAACAATCTCTTTCCACACCTTCACTGGCATCCTCATAAAAGAAAGATGTAAGATAGGTAATACGTTACTCTCCCTGTATTATACTGTTTTTTTTAGGATGTAATGGATATCTCCAAAGCGTTCCAAACTGTTCCCATGAAATCCAAGCTTCTAAATCGGTATCCTTCAAAACTGTTCGTGATTCCGAATTCTCAAGCTTTTAGTGTTACAATTCGTGACTAACACGGTGGTCAATCATTGTTTTCTGGATTCATTGTGTTAGATTAAATTGATGGAAGGAAAGAGGAAATTGAGAATTTGTGAACCCTAAAACCTGAGATTGTAATGAAGTGTCTTGGTTAGGTCACTGCCATGTTTTGTATGTTAGCTCTACGTGTTTTGTAGTCTTAAGTTAAAATTTGTTCCCGGTGTTTAGAGAGTACTTTTTTGTCAACTTAATTTTTATTAATATATTATGCAAATTCTATTAATTATTATAATTATTAAACTATATTTTAGATATTGTAGATATTTTAAATGTAGATAATATTTAGATACAAATTATCTGTAGTGCACGATTGTTGTACCATGAATCAAATGATACGTGTTGCTATGGTGGGAACTGGGAAGGTATCACTTTCAATAGCAAATGCTCCTCGAAAATTACTAGATATGTTTTTAGATAGTTCAGCTAAAGGAAGACATTTTAAGAAACATATAAGAAGCTACAACCATGTTCTTTCACTCACTTTATTGGTGTTCCATGTCGATGAAAATATTGTTACAACTGGACGTGGTGTATATATACCTTTCGTGTGCAAGGTGCAATATATCACAGCATGGGAGGATTCCATCCAAATGACGGTTTCAGGCCACTTTTTTTTCTTTCAAATTGTACATATCTGATACTCAGCATGAGCTACAAATTAAATACAATGCTAGAAAACCCACAACTTCATCAAACCAAACTCCATAAGTTGCATCAAATACTCCATCAATGCAAATCTTTTGTCCATATATTCAGACAACTTGCACTATGTCAAGATGTTCAAGCCTGTAGTTTTCTCAACTAAAGAGTGTCCTGCTAATTAACCAGTCGCAATATAGTCTCCCAACGATTTCGTAGGTTGCAACAATTTTTGTCGATGAAGACCCATAATCAATGACAGATTAAAGAAATGTCAAAGGAATAAGTCATTTTAGAAATATAACAAGAATTCAAGAAACGAAGGGGTTTCATGTCCCACTTCAATATGTTTTACTCTTACCTTTCAGACGAGTATGACTTACAATACTAAACAAATGTTTAGTATTTTTTACTAAATGGGTATATAAGTAATTTGCTTATTAATTAAAAAAAAGATTAATCAATATCAGGAGATAATGTAACCGAAAAATTTGGGATTCCTTTCAAAAATTGTGCATTCATCAATTCAACACATTAAATGCCAAAAATCAAGGAATTCAATTTTTTCAAATTAAAAAACTGCCAAAAATATTTTTCATCATGGAATTCAATTTTTTCAAATTAAAAAACTGCTACAAAACATTGATTTTCATTCAAACCCTGACAACCCTGAACCGCAACAAAAAAATCAAAAACCACCACATAAGTACGGAACATTGGTTAGTTTCGTCTAACCACAGAATTACATAACTTCGGTTAGTTGACTACTAGCCATAGAATTAAAAAAATTGGTTAGTTGGCTCTAACCACCTAATTACAGAACTTTGGTTATTCAATAAAAATTGGCAATTGGTCGTTATACATGTTACTAAAAAATGTGGCAATAAAATGTAACACTAACCACATAATTAGTTTCATCTAACCACGGAATTACATAACTTCGGTTATTTGACTACTAGCCATAGAATTAAACAATTTTGGTTAGTTGGCTCTAATAACCTAATTACAGAACTTTGGTTATTCATACAAAATATGCAATTGGTCGTTATACATGTTACTAAAAAATGTGGCAATAAAATGTAACACTAACCACATAATTACAGAACATTGGTTAGTTTCATCTAACCACATAATTACATAACTTTGGTTAGTTGACTACAAGCCGCAGAATTACAGAACTTCGGTTACGCGTTATTAACAGTACATACATATTACGGGTGAAAAAGAAAGGACTTACGCGCAAGTAACCATGAAAAACTGAAATTAGTCCCATGTTCATCAACTGCATAACGAGACATCAATGGCGTAAAGGGAGAGCGTGCTTCAATGGCGTGGATCAACGGTGTCCGTTTTTGCAACAAATCTGGGCGTCCTATTTCTTTGCGTGGGTGCGTTTTTTAGACTTACTTTGCGTGATGTAATGGCGTTCAAATAAGAGCGTGGAACATAAAGATCATGAAGAATGAAGAAGAAGAAGAAGAAGAAGAAGAAGAAGAAGAAGAAGAAGAAGAAGAAGAAGAAGAAGAAGAAGAAGAAGAAGAAGAAGAAGAAGAAGAAGAAGAAGAAGAAGAAGAAGAAGAAGAAGAAGACCGTGGAAGAAAAAAAAACATGCACGAATAAAGAAGATGAACGTAAAGGAAAGAGGAATGTGAGAGAGAAAATCGTGGAAGAAAAATTAGTGGAAAAAAAATATGGTTTGTTATTGTATTTGTCTCTAAAAAATTGGCCCATTTAATGGCTAATTAAATTAAATTATTTAATGTAATTAATACAAACAAAAGAGACTGTGACACAAATACCCTTATTCATTATTAGCCGTTAGATTGAATTTCATTGAAATTATGTGGCTCCAATGGCTTGAGTTTATTTAGTATAATTTACAAAGCTATTGGCTTAGTATCACAAGCCGTAGCCCTTTCGGACATATGGTTTGGACATCAACACCACAAATTGTAATGACCAAAATATATATATATATCATGTCGAAGATATTACAATTCTATGATTCGGGTATATATCAATAAGACTACAAAGTACAAACATTTGAAACTTATTCTAATAAAAACAGTTAAATTTATTTGTTAAGTGGTTAGTTTATTGATTTTAGATTTACTTAAAAAAGTGAGTTGAAAATTTTGTTTTTCGAAAAATAATTTCTAAAAATTTATTAAAAAAATATTTCAAAATAAAAACTTAGAAGAGGGAATAAGAATAGAATTTGAAATTCTTCACTTTTAGATGGTATTTCGAATTCCCTAAATTTAAGCTTAGTAATATAATGTATCCAATAAAATCCTTTCATTTAAAAAATTCTCCAAGTTTATTATCCAAGCAAGATGCTTGGTTTGGGAGATTTGATTACCATCTAAAACTTACATTATACCATTAAAATCCCTCCTCCAAATATATCCTAGTTGTATATTATTGTATTGGAGTAAACAGAAGGCAATTTACAAAGGCTACATTTTTTTTAAAAATATACAAAGGCTACTATGACAAATTATTATTTTTGAACAAGAGGCTACTATGTCATATTGTATCATATTTTTATGAGAAATGCTACTAACTACCACTCTTTTTTAAACACTCTTCTTTTTAATGGGTCACACATCACCT
This sequence comes from Astragalus membranaceus, assembly GCA_039519185.1. NCBI lineage: Eukaryota > Viridiplantae > Streptophyta > Magnoliopsida > Fabales > Fabaceae > Astragalus > Astragalus membranaceus. Next base: position 83,284,543 of record CM076850.1, on the reverse strand, counting down.
CATTTTTTAAGTTGTTTACCCGTTTCTGGCAGTCAACTAAATTAAACACTGTTTTTCATTTTTTTATCATCAAGGTTTCGGTAATCTTCTTCCTTGGGCACTTCACCTACCCCTTTGACTTTCAAATTTGAAACAAAGGCTTGGACTATTAGTAATTTCTTTATTTTCATTCATAACATGCTCCTTTGACTCGGTTTACGCGCACGGAAGTTTTCAATACAATTTAATTACTTATATTTCCATATGAGATTGACTATTGACAAAAGCAACCACGCCGATGTTGATTATATATAAATTAGCATTAGCATGTATTGAGTACATTTAAGAAAGTGCGGTAGAGTAATGGCTTGTAAGAGGTGCTCGCTTATTTGGGTGGTTATCCTTCTTTGTGTGTTGAGTTTTTCTGCCACAATTGCTGAGGCTTCTGAATTTTATGCAGGTATATCCATTTTTGATTTTGTTCTTGTATTTACACAACTATGGAGAAATTAATGCATAATAATACATATAAAGTGTTCCTTTTCAAAACAATAAAAAAATATAAAGTTACTATATCTTGTTGCTTCAGATGAAATGGGTCAAAGTAGGAGACTCCTTCAAAATCGACGACCTCCATGTAAGAGGAGGGGAAGAGTGACTATTGGTGTGGCTAGAGATAAGCCACGTTGCCACAACTATCTATAAAAAGAAAGACGTATATCAGATATATAGCACTGTTTATTTGGTTTAGTGTATCATGTTCATGCAATATGTGTTCCTAAACAAATCTCGTTCAATCTTTGTTAACATAGAGAATTTATGTAATTATTTGAAAATCACAAATTCATATGGCTCTAATAAATTGATGAGAGGTATAATTGAAATTACAATAGTTACGGTTGTTTTTTTTGTTGAGATGTAATGGGTTTATGAATATCTTTGAGGCTTTAACACTTAATATGAATAATATTTTGCCTCTTTTAAAAAAATTCAACACTACATTTTTTTGTACCTAAATCTTATATGAACAAGTAAATAGTCCATCAAGAGGGGGGATAGCAATTTTTTTAATACCAAAATTATATTAATAGAAGAGCACTAATTAAGGCTATGTGTGGGAGTTTTAGAAGGGATGACTTTGGAAAAAAAAGGAAGGAAAAGAAAGGGAAGAAGAAGGAAGGATACACAATACTAAAACCCTCTAAAATGGTGGAACTCAAAAAAAAATGTATTAATTGAAGAAGGATTTTGGAGGACAATATGAAACTCTCTCCCACAAGCTGGGATAGGAACACAAACCAAGAAAGAAAAAGCCACCCCCAACATCCATAAAGGGAAACCAGGTCAACCCAAGCTAGCCTAGTAGACTCACAATATCTATTGCTCATATCTTCTAGAAATACAATCCAAAGGGTTAACACACCACTCATAAAACACTACAACATTTTGATCCTACGGCAACGCTTAAAAACCGATCTCTAAAGCGAAAAAAACCGTTTCTTTTCTTTCGGCAACGGTTTTAAAACCGTGGTTTTTGCGGGCGTTGCCTATTTATAGCCACGGTTTTTCTAGCAAAGACAACGCCAACAAAAAACCGTTGCTACTGATAGGAAAGGACAACGGTTTTTCTCTATTTTATGACAACAGTATAAAACTGTTGCAACCAGTGGAAAACCGTTGCCTAATATAAAACCGTTGTCTGTCTTCATGAAATACAACATTTCAAAACCGATGCCATAGACATTAAAAAAAGAAAAAAAAAATCAGGAAATTATAAGAGGTCCATTTCATTTCTTTCCAACAAAATTATGTGTCAAATCTCAAGTTTAATGACAAGCAACTAATTACATAAACAACAAAAATAGTTCTGCCTATACTAATTCTTGGTTTCGGAAAATTCCCAAGATTACAATTCACAATAAAATGGGAAAAAGTTCAAAATCCTAAGAACAAAACAATCGTGACTTTCTTATGTAAACTATATTTCTCCAGAGCATATGAAGGATAACAGGGGTTTAGCTCCCAAGAGTAAAACTTTCTCAAAATGAAGTCAGCCTACTAGAAAATAGAAGAGGATCACAAGTGAGATGCTATATTTCAGAACGATGTTACATGCTAGCTGCAAATGAAAGAATGATACATGCTGCAAATCTAGGCTGGGAAACAAGTCGCAATTTATCAATTACTTTGCAGCATAATGTGATGAAAACCCAAAATCCAAATTCCATAAAACTCTATCAAACACTTTTCACCAAATCAATTTATGACAGACATGACATTCATTCCATTACCACTATCCAGAGCATGAGAATATTTGAATGACCAATGGGAATTATGTTTGACCATGACATTCATTCCATTACCACTATTTGAATGGCATGACCAATGCAAGTATGACCAACTAAGCCAAACAGATAAAGATTAAATTATGTTTAAAGGTCCCAATGGGAATTTAACTAAGAAGCTCCAACTAACAAACATATTACATAACCTCACTTTTCTCTTTGGATAAATATCAAATGCCTAGGCTATAAAGCTCTTGTTATGGTGGAGACCAACTAATGATCAAATTAATAGAGGAGATTTTGTAGGTAGCCTTGCCTGGTTGGTGACCTCTTGGTCACATGGAGGCAACTTCAACCGTCGTACAAAGCCCCCCCCCCCCCCCCCCTTTGGATAATTATCAAATATGATAGTAGCAAATTGTTTATTATAAGCAATAGTTAGACCTAGAATTACTGCCCAGGCATGTTAAATAGGCTATACATTAGCAAGCAAAGCAGAATAGCAAGTGAAAATAGCACAACATGCAATTAAGACAAAACAAAACTGCAACAAACATGAGCAGTAATAATGTCAAGCATTTCATTAAATCAAACAAAGCAAAAAGGCCACAAAATATTAGAATAGCTCCATAAGGCCACAAATCCAATTAGCCACGGTTATGGCGACTGTGAAAGGATATGGCGTCGCAAATATTTAGCCACGGTCAAATGAGCAGTTAGCCACGCCTAAAAGAACCGTGGAGACATAGACTTAGCCACGGTTATATCTTTTGTTAGTATTAGGGTGGAAATCAGAGAGAACTGAAAAATGTATTTCCATTAAACTGAATGAATTGGTCAATTACAGAGGTGAATCTATATACACTGATATTACAAAGTAATCAAATCTGTTAGAGGTAAAAAGAGAATTAACTTAATGCTAACTGACTAAGCTAACTTGAGTTAAAGTAAGTAAAGTATGCTAACTAGAGTTGAGTAAATTACATGGGTAATTAAGTAAATTACATGAGTAACTCTAATACCCCCCCTCAAGTTGGAAGGTAGATGTTGTGAATACCCAACTTGGACAATAGATTGTGGAACAGTGTAGCAGCAATTGGTTTGGTGAGGATGTCTGCCAGTTGATGCGATGACTTCACATGAACGACTAAACGAATGATGTGAGAGAGAACCTTCTCTTTAATGAAATGGAATTCTATCTCAATGTGTTTGGATATTTCATGGAATGTAGGATTAGATGCCAAATGAATAGCAGCCTGACTATCAGAAAATACATGTGTAGGCCATGTTTAAACTTCAAAGTCAAGTAAGAGGTTATGTAGCCATTGAAGTTCACTAGCTACACAAGCTGGTACACGGTACTCAGCCTCAACTGATGAACAAGATACAACCTGCTACTTCTTGGATTTCCAAGATACCAAAGAGTCACCAATGAACACACAATATCCCGTAGTACTTCTCCTAGTATCTGGTCAGCTGCCCAGTCAGAGTCAGCATATGCTTTAAGAGCCAATGAAGACTTTGCAGAAAAAAATAAACGTGTGCCAGATGTGCCCTTGAGATACCTGAGAAGGTAGTGAGCAGCATCCAAATGAGCTGAGGTAGGCTTAGACATAAATTGACTCAGTTTGTTTACTGTAAAACTGATGTCTAGTCTTGATATAGTCAGATAAAGAAGTCTTCCAATCAGTCTTCTGTACTGAGACACATCAGAGAGGGGTTCCCCATCATTAGAGCTCAATTTTAAGTTTGAATCCATAGGTAAAATGGTTGGTTTGCTGTGCAGAAATCCACTGTCAATGAGAAGAGATAAAGTATACTTTCGTTGAGACAGAAATATGCCATCAGCACCCTTTGCAATTTCTAGACCCAGAAAATATTTAAGAGAGCCAATTATTTTCAATTGAAACATGGATTGCAGCCTCTGTTGAATAGATTGTATTCTGGTGAAAGAGGGACCTGTAATTATGATGTCATCAACATACACAAGAATGGCTACAAAGTTCTGGGCAGTACCATCACTGAACAGGCTGTAGTCACTCTTAGACTGCTTAAAACCAGCTTGAATGAGAGCATTAGAGAATTTAGTGAACCATTGCTTAGATGCCTGCCTCAAACCATAAATGGATTTATTCAACTTACATACAAGTTGATCAGGTTTAGGCTTCTAGCCAAGTGGTAAATCCATGTATACTTCTTCAAAGAGTTCGCCATTTAAAAATGCATTGTTAATGTCAAGTTGGAGAAAATGCCAATTATTAACAACAACTAAGGTGAGAAGCACTCTCACAGTGGTCAGTTTAGCAACAGGTGAGAAGGTCTCAGTAAAATCAATTCATGCCTGCTGAGTATATCCTTTTGCCACTAGACAGGCCTTATGCTTGTCAAGGGAACCATCAGGTTTAGTTTTAACCTTGTAAACCTATTTGCAACCTATGGTGTGTTTGTCTTTAGGCAGAGAAACTAGGGTCCAAGTGTTGTTGAGCTCAAGTGCTTCTAGCTCAATCGGCATGGCCTTTTGCCATTCTGGGTATTTCACAGCTTGATGATAAAATTGAGGCTCATAAAAGGAAGAGATTTGATTTATGAATGCAGCATAAGGGGCGGTCAGTTTGTCATGAGAAATATAGTCCTGTATGGGATATTGGGTGACATTGTGGCATTGGTAATTATTAAGGTAAGAGGGAGGATTGGAGGTTCTATTTGACCTCCTAAAGGGTGTGGTGATGACAGGATTTAGGGCATTTTCTGGTGGGGTTATTTGTGCAGTAACATTGACAGGGTCAGATGGGATGGTTGGCAGTGGTTGTGACTCCACAGTGACATCAGTGGCAACTATTGGTTCAATATTTCCTGCAGGAGGAGTAATGGTTTCTGAGGCAGAATCAGGAAGAGGGTTAGGGAGGACTGGGTCAAGGAACATATCTGGTATCTGGTCATTGTGGGGAAGATTGTGAAAAGGAAAGGTAGACTCGTGGAATACAACATTTCTAGAGACAAAAAAGGTTCTAGTTTGCAAGTTATAAAGTTTGTATCCTTTGTAACCTATGGGGTAACCTACAAACACACATTGGATGGCTCTAGGAGTAAGTTTGTCACGTTTGGAGGGTAGGGTTGAAGCATAGGCTAGACAACCAAAAATTCTAAGTGAATTCAGATCAGGTTCTTTGGAGTAAAGTAACTGATAAGGTGTTTTGTTTTTTAGGAGAGGAGAGGGTGTTCTATTGACAAGGAATAGACAGCAGCCTTTAGACATTCTCCCCAAAAAGAGATAGGTGTTCTAGATTGAAAATAGAGATCCCTAGTGACATTCAAATGGTGTTGATGTTTTCTTTCAACAACAGAATTTTGTTGTGGCCTTTCAACACAACTAAATTGGTGGAGGGTTCCCTTGGCAGCCAAGAAATCATTCATAGCTAATTCCTTAGCATTGTCACTTCTTAGAGCTTTGATTGTGGTGTGAAATTGGGTTTCAAGTAAGGCAAAGAACTGTTGAATATAAGTGGGAGCCTCTGACTTATGTTGTAAAAGATAAATCCAAGTAAACTGATTACAAACTGCAAGAGCAGTGGTGTGTGTGATGTTATTTTTCTTTGGAACAACATTTATTTGAAGAGAGGTTTGATGAGACTTGAAGAGATAAAGTCCCTTGACAAGTTCACCGCTCCCAATCAACTTCATTTGGTGAAGTTCCTGAGGAATCGGCAGAGTTGGATGCCTCAGAGCTAGGGTTTGCTGCTTGACTCATCTGTGTAGAGAGGAGGGCCATCAGCATCTTGCATTGATCAACAGAGAAGGAGGAAGTCTGAGAGGCTGTCTCTGATGTAGCAGCAACCTGGTTCACAGAAGCATTGGAAGCATTTGACTTGTTATTGCCATAACCAAGAGATAGCCGTGAATCTTGTAGCATTTGTCAACCGTGTGACCAAGAATACCACAATGAGTGCACATAGGGCATTCTTTCTTGGTGGTGCTAGGTTTGACATTGTTCTTAGCTTGATATGCCTTGACAGCAAAAGATATTTAGCACTCCATAGAATTGTTCTTAGAAATGGCACCTATCTCAGTGTTTTTCATCTTGTAAAACCAGAGAGAAAACCTTGGCAATTGGGGGAATGGGATCGATGGTGAGAATTTGTCCTCTCACATGAGATAAGCCATCAGATAAACCCATGAGAAACAACATTACATACTCACGATCATTTTCGTCGATAAGAGGTTTGACACCTCCACATTTACATGTGCTCTCAGCCTTGAATTGTTGCAATTCTTCCCATAACGATTTCAACTTGGTATAGTACTGAGTAACAGAGAGATTACCTTGAGAGAGACCATTAAGATCCTTGCGAAGCTGATAAATGCGGGGTCCATTGACTTGCTGGAATCGGTTCTTGAGGTCAGTCCATATTTCAGAGGCAGAGGTAGCATGAATAATGGAGGTGACGATTTCCTTTGAGACGGCGTTGAGGAGCCATGAGCAAGCGATGTTATCATTGCGTGTCCATGCAACCTGCGATTTGGAATCACCATCCTTGGGGTAGGGGAACGAACCATCAACATAGCCCAATTTGTTTTTGCCTTTGAGTGCAAATCGCATCGAACGGTACCAGGAATTGTAGTTATCGCCGGTGAGTGTTTGAGTGACAAGAACCAGACTGGGATGATCGTTCGAGTGAAGATATAGAGGATCAGAGACAGGTTCTTGAGCGTCACTGGAATTCGCCATTGATGAACGAAATTAAGTAAGAAACGAAGCAATTTCAGGGAAGGAAAGTTGCCGAGCGAAGAAGGTGACACAGAAATTAGGGATTTCTGGAAAATCGAAGAAGTTGACACAGAAATTAGGGATTTCTGGAAAAATCGAACAAGATGACACATAAATTAGGAACTTCTGGAAGGAACGGAGGTTGAAATCCACGAGCAGATGAATTTCAACAAGAAATCGATGAAAGATTCAGAGTTTGCGGAAGAACTTAGTGATGATCAACTGATACCATATTTGGGTGGAAATCAGAGAGAACTGAAAAATGTATTTCCATTAAACTGAATGAATTGGTCAATTACAGAGGTGAATCTATATACACTGATATTACAAAGTAATCGAATCTGTTAGAGGTAAAAACAGAATTAACTTAATGCTAACTGACTAAGCTAACTTGAGTTAAAGTAAGTAAACTATGCTAACTAGAGTTGAGTAAATTACATGGGTAATTAAGTAAATTACATGAGTAACTCTAATAATTAGTTATGGTTTACGCGTGGTAAAATTGGCTGTTTCGTCATTCAACTAACTGTTAGCCACGGGTTAACTGTGGCTAAACGAGTAGCATTTTATTTAAAAAAGTTTATACTACGCATTCACATCATTGGCAATTGAAACATAGGGAACAAGTTTTATTAAAATGTTCTCTAATACATCCACATTAGGCATTCACAACATTGGCAATTGAAACATAAATACATTTTTGGGATTATAAACATAACTACATTTTTTCAATTTACCTGTAACTTGAAGAGTGTATTTACCCCAAACACCATATATGGAATCAGTAATTTTTGCAATCTGTAAATGTTGATTTCCTCCATCAATAACATAGTATGTAATAATATAAGCTATCCTTTCTGTCGTAATTTCCGTGTAACTGTGTTTTACTTGTACAACAATGGTTTAACAATCAGAAATATGATAGGGAGACTTACTGGTTCATATTTTGTAATAGCATAAACCCAACCAAGACCAACTTCTTCATATAATCTTCTTAATGCCTGCAAAGTGCCACACCAGCATGAAACGCATATGTAAATATATAAAGTTCTATTGCAAAAGAAGTAAAAAAATAGAATTTCATACTCGAACAGATAAGACATTTCACTCAACACATCCATCGATCCCTCAATAGTCCTCTGCATTTTGGGTTTTATCATATATATAGCAATCAGTTAATTAGGGGAGGGGAGGGGGGATTACAAAGATATCACAAATCCAGCAAGGACTCAGGGCTTACATAACAGATATTTTAGTCCCTGCAAATGTCAAAATAATCCAGTTTAGTCCCTGCAATTCCAAAACTTTTAAAATAGTCCCTGCAATTACTAAACGTTACTACTTTTAGTCCCTGCTGTTAGTTAAGGGTTAACACTGTTATCTTTTGATGATGTGGCAGCCAACAGGGATGCCACTGTTCTCTCTTCTTCCATCTTCTCTCTGCTTCTTCTTCTTCTTCTTCTTCCATCTTCTCTCTTCTTCTTCTTCTTCTTCTTCTTCCATCTTCTTCTTCTTCCATCTTCTCTCTTCTTCCATCTTCTCAATTAAAAATAAAAAATTAAACCAGTACTTACTCAATAACAAAACCCAGAACTTCATCGTCTAGATCTTCCATCTTGGTCTACAACAATCCAAACAGCACCCAAGATTGAATGAAACAACAAAACGGAAGGGATTAAAAAACACAGCAACAAAAGGGGGTGAGAATAATAATAAATAGTAAAAGAAAATACACCACACTATCCACATTATCACAACCAGATCTACTTTGTCCCTCTTCCCTACTCCTTCTCAAACAATCTGTTTCTCACTCATATTGGCATCAACGGGCACTGACATTCTATTGTTGTTGTACAAAAATATCTGTTATGTCAAAGAAGCCACATTTTTTGCTTCTCAAAATATCGAAGGGTGAAATTCCAGTGTCTCAAAAGTCTCTCCGTTACCAATGTCTCAAAAAAATGGTGAGAAACAACGTTGATTGGAGCACTGCACTTCGCTCTCAGTCTCTCTCGATTCCAAATTTCTCTTCTTCCATAATTTCTCTTGCGATTCCAGATTTGGAACGATGAAATGATCCAGATTTCTCTTCGCGATGAAACGATTTCTTCTTCTTCTTCTTAAATTTCGTTTTGTTGTTTCGTTCTGGATGTGGGTTTTCGTTTTCGATTTGTTGTTTCGTTCTGATGGCAGATGTTGGATGATGTTGTTTCGTTTTCGTTTTGGACGATGAAGTTCTAGGATGATGGCAGATCTGGATTTTGTTTTGGATGAGTTTCTGGATTCTTACATGGAAGAAGATGAACCAGAAGTGTTTTATTTTTATTGAGAGAGAAAATGAAATTGAGAGAGTGAAATTGAGAGAGTAATGACACATCACCAAATACAAAACACGTGTCTGCATACGTGTAATGACACATCACCTACAAATGCTGCCACATCATCAAAACATAACGGTGTCAAAACTAAACTAACAGCAGGGACTAAAGGAGTAACGTTTAGTAATTGCTGGGACTATTTTAAAAGTTTTGGAATTGCAGGGACTAAACTGGATTATTTTGACAATTGCAGGGACTAAAAGTACCTTTAAGCCAATTACCCTACTGCACTAGTATGCACACACATTTTGTGATTGGGAATGACCAATCCAGCATAATGTGCAAATTCTTATGTGCATTGGTGATGGTATTAAACCTATTAAATATGATGATATGGTAATGATCCCCCGTCAGATTTCAATACCATGGTAACAACCTTGTCCCATTATAGAGGTTGGATTTAGGGTTGATGTTCAGCAAAAACATCAAAATCAAATGTGCTCCTTTTTTAACCATTAGAATATGTGGTGGCAAACCAGCTAGAGCAATGGAGTGTAACTATTCCTGTTGATTTAAGTTATGTGTGTCCCCTTCCACCTCATCAAATGATAGGAAATTATGCTCATCTCCAAGGAATTGATTCATAATTATGTTGTTCAATTTCTCAAACTCGTCGCTTCGTGGTGTAAGTATAGATCTTTCTACCATGTAAGAGGCATCCCATCCATGTGATTCAACCTGAGAAAATGTTTCTTGTATGAGATTTTGTATTTTGTGTTGAATCTTCTACATCTCATGGTATTGCAATATGATGGGGGATCATAACCATATCATCATGTTTAGTAGGTTTAATATAAACCATCACCAATGCACGTAAGAAATTGTTGCAAAATCCTAATCTTGCAATGCGCACATATTTTGGTACAAATGTAGCACCTTTGTGTTGGCCCAAATGTAGCACATATTCTGTATGCTCATTGTTCCAACAATAATACTCCAGTATCTCTCAATACAAACAGTCTCTAGATTGTGGATCTCTGCGATTAAGTGAAAAGAACTGAGTGAACATCGTTTTGGAGAAAACGATCATCATTTAGTACATCTGTGATCACTACAAAAAAATGCAGGATAAGGGACGGAAATTAGCGAGGGAAACCAAATCCGTCACTAATAATTACGTAGCGAGGGAAATTAGCGACGGAAACCAAATCCGTCGTTAAACATGGCGTAGGCGCACTTTTTTTAAAAAAAAAATTGCAAATCCGTCGCTAATTTTCAAATCCGTCGGGAATGCTGACGTGACCGTTGCGCAGACCTTGGAATGCGTGAAATTCCAAATCCGTCGCTAATTCAAATTTCCGTCGCTCCGTTTCCGTCGCAACCCCCTGACATGACCGTTGAGCAGGCCTTGGAATGCGTGAAATAGCCAATCCGTCGCTAATTACTGGATCCGTCGCTACAGATCCGTCGCTAAAGTCACTAAATTTTTTAACACCGAAACCCTCTTCTTTTTCTTTTCTTTTCTCTTCTCTTCTCTAACTCATTTCTCTCCTCCTCCCTCACGAAACCACTGCCACCACCACCAATACCTCTCCATTTTCACCACCACCATCATCATCCCCCTTTTCTCTCACTCACGAACATGAACCATTGAATAGGTCTCTTTCTAACCCTCTAACCGTCAATACCTCTCCATTTTCTCTCCGTTTTCTTTCCGTTTTCACCACAATATGGGGTAATTTTTATTCTGAGTTGTTCCCATGTTCATTGTACTCATTGTAATTATTTTTTTGTTCTGATTTTTCTTTGTTCTGTTTGCACTTAGGACTTTTCGGGAGTGACCGAACGCATTCTGATTTGGTGGAGCTGTTCCTCTTGCCGGAGCTGTTTCTGTTTCTCTTGCCGGAGCTGCTTTTGGTATAGTAATTTTGATTTTCGAGCTGCAAATTTGGTGGAAAATCAGGTATTTCAGCTGCCAAACTTTTAATTATTAGGAATTGGAGTTGAATTGTTCTTGCTTGTCATGATTTTTTGTGGTTTATTTGTTTTTGTTCTTCAAAATTAATGGGAAAAACATTGTATTTTTATTCTTAAGGGTAAATTTTTTGATGAATTTTATATTGTTAAGCTTGAATAATTCTGAATAAGTGTTAGTTTTCAAAATTGGAAATGTATATTATTTGGGGGTAAATTGTTGCACAGCTCATTTGTGTATTGTTCTTTTGATGTTTGATTAACCCTAGGTTAGACGACTATATTGGAAGTTGTTATTGTGTGCTGTTGATGGAAAGGGTGAGGTGTTGTTCCTCACCCCCATATTTTGCTTGAAATCATCTCCATTGAGATAATTGCGAGACTATACTAACAATTTTAAGGTTGGGAGTAAGAAATAACATCCTTCACTACTTATATGGAAAAGGGTTTTGTTTGATCTGTCCTTAACCCCCATATTCGGCTCGAAATCATCTCCATCGAGATCATATCGATGCTAATAACTTGATAGGTTATATTTTAGGTTTAGTTGTTGGAATCTAACACATTTTTTTAAATGCGTGTAGATGAATTGGAATCAGTTGAATCGTAGTTGGGTGTATGATCGGTTATATCCGGGAAGAGCATTTTCGAAGGAAACTTTTGTAAATGGGGTTGAAGAGTTTATTAGGGTAGCGTGGCGACATGATAAGGCTAAAAAGGAAGGGGGATTAGATGTCCATGCCTTAAATGCGACGGTATACCTATTATGTAACAGCCCGAAAATAGTAGATTAATTTTCTAGTTAATTAAATGAGGTTTAGGTGGTAGGAGATAATTAATTAATTGATTTAATTAATTATTTAGGGTTTTGAGAGTTAAATAAATAGAATTATTTAATTGGACCTAGGGTTAGTTTTAGATGGTGGTGGCGAGTTGAAGTGGATTAGGAGAAACCCATGATTAGGTCATTAAGTGGAAGCCCATGTCCATTAAGCTAGGCGCCTATAAGATGCCAATCTTAGGGTTTGGTGATTCACTCCAACACTTTAGAAAAAAATAGAGAGAGTGGGACGGCTTGGAGAGAGGAGAGGCGTGAAACCATAAGAGAGAGATGAAAGAAGAAGGGCGCAAAACCCTAGAGGAGAGAGAGAGGAAGTTTTCGCATGCACCAAGGAGGGAGAGGAGGATCTTAGTTGCTGAATTTTGATGGTAGCTTGCTCACCAAGAGATAGGTGTTCTTCAATTATGAGGTAAGGGGGCTCTCGTTCATAGTTAATAATTTATAAACCACGAAATCATGGGGACTAGGTGTTAGGAGTAGTTGTTTAAATTGCCGTTGATGTTTATAATATCTATATGTGGCTGAAGTGTGATGGTTGTTTGTGTTGTTGAATTCACTGTTTTGAGATGTTCTGACATAGGTTTAGTATTTCAGTGACTGAGAACGTTTTACTAATTGAAAAATTATGTGGTTTGTCATTTCGAAAACTTGATTGAATGCTTGTTAATTTGGCGTTGATTTGGTTGCATTTGGAGTTGTAAAACTTGAGTTATAGGTGAAACAAGTTAGGTTAAAATTCCGGGAACGATGTGGGTAGAGGTTCAGTATTTCGGTAACTGGGAACGTTGTGTTGACTGAAAAATTATGTGGTTTACTTTTCTGGAAAATAGACTTAATGCTTGTTAATTTGGCACTGGTTTGGTTGCGTTTAGAGTTGTGTAGCTCGAGATATGAATTTCACAAGTTAGGGTAAGATTCTGGAAACAATCTGGATATAGGTTCAGTAAATCTGTGGTCGTGAATGTTCTATTCGTCTAAAAGTTATGGGGTTTGTTTTGTTGGAAAGTAGACTTAATTTCCTACTGAATAGACACTGATTTCGCTAAATTTCATTGAGAAATGAGGGAGAAGGTTTGATTTCAAAATGACTAATAATTCTGTCCGAATTTTGTGGGATTTGTTGCTCCGAATTTTGTGGGGTTTGTTGCTCCGAATTTTGTGGGATTTTATGCTGCTGTTTATATTGCTGCTGCTACTCTATGTGCTGTCTTGGTCCCTATGGGTGTTGTTTAGTCCTTTGGTGACAATGTAGTCGCGTAATTAATTGTGCTTGGTGTGATTGGTGTGCTATCCTTAGAGCTGAAATTTTGGAGATGTATAATGGTGATGTATATAAAATGGTGAGATAAATTATTGGTGAGTTTATTGGTGAGTGCCCTCAAGGCAATGGTCTATGACCTTTCTTTTGGTGTTGGTGAGTTAATAAAACTATTGGTGAGTTAAATAAATTATTGGTGCACATGTTATCGCATTGTTGTGGTGATTTTGGTGTGTATGGTGCATTGTTCATAGCGTCACATAAACCATGTGCATATTTTGGTGAGCAGAGGCTTCGGCCTATTTTGGTGAGCAGAAGGCTTCGGCCTTATTTTGGTGAGTGCCCTCAAGGCAAATTATTGGTGTTGATGGATCCACATGCATATGCCCAGTGGAGTTTTGGGTTGCATTTCATACATTGCATACACGTCCTGTGTTTGATTGCGTCTTCTTGAACTAATGGTGTAACTGTATTTTGGTGTAACTGTATTATTGGTGTAGTAGATTGATGGTATCCCTGGTGTGCCTATTATACTGTGTTTCTTGTTTTATCTATTATTATCTATGTATTGAGACTCACCCTACTGCGTCGTGTTGCCTCGTATGTCGGCAACCTGCAGGTGACGGTGACTGAAGGTGGCTAGAGATTCTTCTTCTAGTATGGTTGAGTCGGCTCTGATACGTAGCACTCGGGAGGGTTGTCCTTGCGTCTTTCCTTATGTGTTATGTATATGCCTTTCTAAGTTGTAAACCTTTTGAAGTATGATTGCCAAGTTAAACCTTTTTATTTCCGCTGCATGTTTTTGAAAAGAAGTTAGTTATAATTAAAGTACTCTGTTTGCGAAGTGGTTTTCCGGTTCGAAAAATGTGACACTCTTTTGGCGCGAAAAACTCTGATATTTTTTTTAATAAACCGTTGGGTAGAAAAAAGGGGTGTTACATTAGTGGTATCAGAGCAATGGTTGGTCCGTCCGGCCAAGTCATCGAGTCGTTGTGTCGGTTAGCGACCAACTGTTGTCTTTTTGGTGCTAACCAATGTTTGCGTTGCAGGTACATCCAAAGTTGCCAATGGTGAGTGATCTAGTGGGGGAGACATCCCTACTAGTGTTATGTGTTTTGTGTATCCCTATGTGCTGTTGTCTGGTTTGTTTTTGACCTTCCCTGCTGTGTGAACTGTGTATGATTGTTAGTGGGAGAGTGTTAGTTTTAGCGGGTAAATTTCGAGGGCGAAATTCTTTTTAGGGGGGGAGAGTTGTAACAGCCCGAAAATAGTAGATTAATTTTCTAGTTAATTAAATGAGGTTTAGGTGGTAGGAGATAATTAATTAATTGATTTAATTAATTATTTAGGGTTTTGAGAGTTAAATAAATAGAATTATTTAATTGGACCTAGGGTTAGTTTTAGATGGTGGTGGCGAGTTGAAGTGGATTAGGAGAAACCCATGATTAGGTCATTAAGTGGAAGCCCATGTCCATTAAGCTAGGCGCCTATAAGATGCCAATCTTAGGGTTTGGTGATTCACTCCAACACTTTAGAAAAAAATAGAGAGAGTGGGACGGCTTGGAGAGAGGAGAGGCGTGAAACCATAAGAGAGAGATGAAAGAAGAAGGGCGCAAAACCCTAGAGGAGAGAGAGAGGAAGTTTTCGCATGCACCAAGGAGGGAGAGGAGGATCTTAGTTGCTGAATTTTGATGGTAGCTTGCTCACCAAGAGATAGGTGTTCTTCAATTATGAGGTAAGGGGGCTCTCGTTCATAGTTAATAATTTATAAACCACGAAATCATGGGGACTAGGTGTTAGGAGTAGTTGTTTAAATTGCCGTTGATGTTTATAATATCTATATGTGGCTGAAGTGTGATGGTTGTTTGTGTTGTTGAATTCACTGTTTTGAGATGTTCTGACATAGGTTTAGTATTTCAGTGACTGAGAACGTTTTACTAATTGAAAAATTATGTGGTTTGTCATTTCGAAAACTTGATTGAATGCTTGTTAATTTGGCGTTGATTTGGTTGCATTTGGAGTTGTAAAACTTGAGTTATAGGTGAAACAAGTTAGGTTAAAATTCCGGGAACGATGTGGGTAGAGGTTCAGTATTTCGGTAACTGGGAACGTTGTGTTGACTGAAAAATTATGTGGTTTACTTTTCTGGAAAATAGACTTAATGCTTGTTAATTTGGCACTGGTTTGGTTGCGTTTAGAGTTGTGTAGCTCGAGATATGAATTTCACAAGTTAGGGTAAGATTCTGGAAACAATCTGGATATAGGTTCAGTAAATCTGTGGTCGTGAATGTTCTATTCGTCTAAAAGTTATGGGGTTTGTTTTGTTGGAAAGTAGACTTAATTTCCTACTGAATAGACACTGATTTCGCTAAATTTCATTGAGAAATGAGGGAGAAGGTTTGATTTCAAAATGACTAATAATTCTGTCCGAATTTTGTGGGATTTGTTGCTCCGAATTTTGTGGGGTTTGTTGCTCCGAATTTTGTGGGATTTTATGCTGCTGTTTATATTGCTGCTGCTACTCTATGTGCTGTCTTGGTCCCTATGGGTGTTGTTTAGTCCTTTGGTGACAATGTAGTCGCGTAATTAATTGTGCTTGGTGTGATTGGTGTGCTATCCTTAGAGCTGAAATTTTGGAGATGTATAATGGTGATGTATATAAAATGGTGAGATAAATTATTGGTGAGTTTATTGGTGAGTGCCCTCAAGGCAATGGTCTATGACCTTTCTTTTGGTGTTGGTGAGTTAATAAAACTATTGGTGAGTTAAATAAATTATTGGTGCACATGTTATCGCATTGTTGTGGTGATTTTGGTGTGTATGGTGCATTGTTCATAGCGTCACATAAACCATGTGCATATTTTGGTGAGCAGAGGCTTCGGCCTATTTTGGTGAGCAGAAGGCTTCGGCCTTATTTTGGTGAGTGCCCTCAAGGCAAATTATTGGTGTTGATGGATCCACATGCATATGCCCAGTGGAGTTTTGGGTTGCATTTCATACATTGCATACACGTCCTGTGTTTGATTGCGTCTTCTTGAACTAATGGTGTAACTGTATTTTGGTGTAACTGTATTATTGGTGTAGTAGATTGATGGTATCCCTGGTGTGCCTATTATACTGTGTTTCTTGTTTTATCTATTATTATCTATGTATTGAGACTCACCCTACTGCGTCGTGTTGCCTCGTATGTCGGCAACCTGCAGGTGACGGTGACTGAAGGTGGCTAGAGATTCTTCTTCTAGTATGGTTGAGTCGGCTCTGATACGTAGCACTCGGGAGGGTTGTCCTTGCGTCTTTCCTTATGTGTTATGTATATGCCTTTCTAAGTTGTAAACCTTTTGAAGTATGATTGCCAAGTTAAACCTTTTTATTTCCGCTGCATGTTTTTGAAAAGAAGTTAGTTATAATTAAAGTACTCTGTTTGCGAAGTGGTTTTCCGGTTCGAAAAATGTGACACTCTTTTGGCGCGAAAAACTCTGATATTTTTTTTAATAAACCGTTGGGTAGAAAAAAGGGGTGTTACATATTACACCTGATGATGAAATTAGGGTGCACTTGTATCGTATCGGGTTTAGGCCTAATTATTGGATTTGGGTGGACCATGGAGAATGACTTCCAAATTTTGACTTAGGGGCTTCTTCAAGCAGTTCTAGTTTTCATGTTCCATCTAATGAACAATTTGAGTCGATGGAAAGCGTGATTTGTGATGGTCTCGGAGTGAATGTGCCATTTGGTGAGCCTCAATATGACGATCATGAGATGAACTTCCAAATGAAGAAGCACAGAGATTTTATTGTTTGTTAAAAGAGTCAAACACACCGTTGTTTGATGGCTCGCCAGAGTCAAAATTATCAATGTGTGTGAAGCTTTTATCTCTCAAGTCCATGAGCAATGTTTCTGAGTTGGGTTTAGATTTTGTGACTCAAATGATGTTGGACGGGACACCTAATAAGGATAGTTTTCCAAAAAGTTATTATGAAGCAAAGATGTTAGTTTCGAAGCTGGGATTGGAAAGTAAGAAGATTGATTGTTGTGACGATGGGCACATGTTGTTTTACGACAACGAATTTGGTAAAACCGATGGTGCGCTGCAGGCTTGTAGATTTTGTGGAAAGCCGGGGTATAAAGTTCGTAAAGGGGAAAAACGTAATTATAAACTCATTCCTGTAAAGTCGATGTTCTATTTGCCTATAGTTCCAAGGTTGCAGAGAATGTTTGCATCGCCTGAAATTGCAAAGAAAATGACGTGGCATTATGAGAATAGGAATACCTCAGACATTTTACGCCACCCATCTGATGGTGAGGCATGGAAACACTTTGATCGAGTGCATTCAAATTTTGCCTCTGACCCACGGAATGTTCGACTTGGTTTGTGCTCTGATGGATTTACTCCATATATCCAAGCATCAGTATCGCCCTATTCTTGTTGGCCAGTCATTGTTACCCCTTACAATCTTCCTCCTGGGATGTGCATGACTAAACCATATATGTTTTTGACTTGCTTGATACCTGGTCCATCCAATCCAAAAGCTAACATTGATATCTTTTTGGAACCTCTAATTGACGATCTCAAGAGATTGTGGCAGGGTGTAGGGACATATGATGCAGCACGAAAGAAGAATTTTATGATGAAAGCGGCATTGATGTGGACAATTAATGACTTCACGGCTTATGGTATGTTGTCGGGTTGGGGGACTCACGGTAAATTAGCATGCCCCCACTGCATGGAACACACAAAAGCGTTTACGTTGAAATACGGCGGAAAGTGTTCTTGGTTTGACTCGCATCGTAGATTCTTACCGCCTGATCATGTATTTAGAAAGAACAAAAGGGCATTCAAGAAAGGGGCAGTTGAAACAGATGTCACACCGCCTTTGTTGACATCGGGTGAAATTTGGAATAGAGTTATGAATTTGCCACAAGCCACGGAGGTAGGTGTGCTTTCCCGATAGGATGGTTATGGACGAGTGCATAACTGGACAAAAAGAAGCATATTTTGGAATCTCCCATATTGGAAAGATAATTTTTTGAGACACAATCTCGATGTTATGCACATTGAGAAGAATTTCTTTGACAACATATGGTTCACCGTGATGAATGTGAAAGATAGAACCAAAGACAATAATGGCTAGAATGGATTCTGCTCTTTATTGTAGCAAAAGTCGTTCCAATTTGAATTTGGTGCCAATGGCTAATGGCACGATGTCAAAACCCAAAGCCAAATATTGTCTTACACCCGATGAAGCAAAAGATGTTTGTCGATGGTTGAAAGGATTGAGGATGCCAAATGGCTATTCTTCTAATCTTGCAAGATGCGCAGATGTGAACACCGGGAAGATGTATGGGATGAAAAGTCATGATTGTCATGTATTCATAGAGTGTTTGCTTCCAATTGC
Source organism: Astragalus membranaceus (assembly GCA_039519185.1). Classification (NCBI taxonomy): domain Eukaryota; kingdom Viridiplantae; phylum Streptophyta; class Magnoliopsida; order Fabales; family Fabaceae; genus Astragalus; species Astragalus membranaceus. Next base: position 83,265,727 of record CM076850.1, on the reverse strand, counting down.
TTTTAGTTCATTGCCAAAGTGTGTTTTGGAACCACTTACTGAAGTGAGTCAATTTTTTAAAAACATGTGCTCTTCAACATTGAGAAAAGATGATCTTATTAAGATGGAGCGGAATCTTCCTTTTGTAACACCCCGGTATTTCTAGCAAGTAGAAATGCCTAAGTGCACCATCCCTAATACATCACAGATATTATTTCCTGTCTAGATACTGCACACCACTATAAATTTTTTGCTGAATAATACCAAAACAGTTTTACGCATAGTTAAAACCACAACGGTTCCCTGACCATCAACATCAACAAGATATAGTGTTCAATATCATACTGTCGCACCCCGAAAAATCCTTGGAGGGATTTTTCTTCGCACAACTGGATTTTTGAGTCGCCACCAATATTTTTTAAAGGTTAAACATCAGAAAAACCTTTTTGGGAAAGCAATGGTCTTTGGAACCATTAGATTTGGGTTCGGGGGTCTAATTACGTATGGGGAAGGTATTAGCACCCCATAACGTCCCTTCAAAGAAGGGTTACCTTAATTAAATATGTGATTTGCAAAGTTGATTCCTTCTAACTTCATCAAAAATTAAACGGTGCCTTTCAGCCAGGAGAAAGAAAGAAATTTGCGCAGCCGCCGCTGGGGGGGGGGGGCTCCCTCCCCGGTTTCTTCCCCTCTCCTCTCAGTGCTCCTTCGCCCTGCTGTCGCTATTGGCTTCGGTCTGGTTGAGTCTGTTCCTCTGATCTGCGCTTCTCTGTGTTTCTCTTTTGGATCTGTTGGATATGTTGCTAAGCGATTTGGATCTCTTCGCGATCTGGATCTGGATAAGTTCTTGTGCCGTCGCCGTTTCGTGGTTGGATCTTCGACTTCGGTTGTTCCGGTGGCTGTAAATTAATAAAAATGGGTTGGGCGCTGCTTGGGTTGGAACCGCCGTTGGGGGCTCCCTTTCCTCGGATCTGATCTCCTCTGTGACGTCCACGGCCTCTCCCCCGAGGCGTTGATGGTCGGATCTCCCTGTTGGTGGATCTGCGCGCTTTTGGAGGTACTATGGAGTGCTTCTGTTCGCGGTGGTTTGTGGCTCTGTTCGCGCAGGGGTTGGTTCTGATGCGGTGTTTTGCGGTGTTTCACGGTGGTTTGTCTGATGTTCGCAATGGTGGCTGTCGTTTCGGACTCTGGACCCGCAGTCACACCTCCTCTCCTTTTGTCGTGGGCACTTCTCCCTGTCGCTCGCAGTTTTGCTTGATTGTGCCACGGTGTTGGCCGGGGGCGCAAGGCCGCGGTGGTGGTTGGTGGCTCGGCTACCTCGATCAAGCTAGGTGTTGTCGCGGTGTTGGCCGGTAGCACGACTTCGCGATGGTGGTTGGAGTCACGGCGCCGGATGTCTGGGGGTGTGCTGTCGGTGGGTGCTGATTCGATAGTTTGTACCTTGTCGGACGCCAGATTGCAGTTTGCAGATCGCCGGGCTCCTCCTCCTTTGCCTTCTGCTTCTTTGCCCCCTCCCAATCGTCTCCGGGCCTCCACCTCTAACCTCGATGCTTTGTGATGTGCTTAATGTGAGGATAGCGAGGTGATGCAGGCTGTTGTGATTTGGAGTGTGAGTTCAGGAGGTGGTGGGTGGAGGTTGTGTGGGGACTCTCAGGTGTTGCCCTGCCTCCTTTCGAGTTTTCTGTTCGCCTTAGAATTTCTTCCATTAGAGTTCTATGGTTGTTTATTTTAGAGGCCTTGTTGGGCATTCTATTATTGTCCTTATTACCAAGGGTTTTGGTATAGTCCTCCCTTGTGCTTTTTATATCTCTCTTTATTTTATTAATAAATTCGGGCTGACTGCCTGTTTGAATAATAAAAAAAAAAGTTGATTCGGAAAAATGCTTTGTTTTTACCTCTTTTGTTGATGGAGGGGATCCACTCCTACGTATCTCCCGGTGCGATGGAGAATTCAAAGCAACGTAGTTCTTGTTTTTGAAAAATGTTTTATTTTGGAAAAGTGAATGGTTTTTGAAAGGAAAAATGTTTTTGGTTTGTTGTGCTTGACGGAGAGTATCCGCTCCTACGTATCTCCCGGTGCGATGGAGAATTCAAAGCAACGTAGTTCTTGTTTTTGAAAAATGTTTTATTTTGGAAAAGTGTTTGGTTTTTGAAAGGAAAAATGTTTTTGGTTTGTTGTGCTTGACGGAGAGTATCCGCTCCTACGTATCTCCCGGTGCGATGGAGAATTCAAAGCTACATAGTTCTGGGTTTTCTAGAACGAGGTTTTTATTTTTATCTTGTTAAATTGTGAAAATTGAGCTTTCATGATGATCAATTGAGCAAAGGCTCCAAGTGACCACCATTAGCACTCCATTGTTAATAATCATGCAAGCAAAGGCTTCGCGAGACTACTAACAAAGTTTTTTATTTAGTGAAAATCTTTAGGAAAATTGGGCATTCATGATGATCAATTGAGCAAAGGCTCCAAATGATCGCCACTAGTACCTCATTGTTGATAATCATGCAAGCAAAGGCTTCGCAAGACTACTAACAAAGTTTTCGATTTAGTGAAAATATTTAGGAAAATTAGGCATTCATGATGATCAATTGAGCAAAGGCTCCAAGTGATCGCCACTAGTACCTCATTGTTGATAATCATGCAAGCAAAGGCTTCGCAAGACTACTAAGTAAGTTTGATTTTGAGGAGTTTCCGCAATTGGATTGATTCTTGTTTAGGGAAAAGAAAATCTGTTATTTGGAAGAAAAAAAAAGGGTTGTGAAAAAATAAGTTTACTTAAGGGAAAGAAACAAAAATTTTAAAGAAGAGAAGCAGGGGGTGCAGTAGCAAGATAGGGTGTGATTAGCAGAAAAGGGTTGCATTTTAAAATAGTGGGTGCAGAAAACAGGAGGGCTATATCATTAAAATTGGGGTGTAAACAGCGAGCCCAGCTGTTTTTTGTGCTTATGAGCCCACGAATTCTGGGCTTAGGAGGGGGAGGCGTATAAATTAAAACGTGGGGTGTAGGTATTGATCTGAAACAAAATAAAATTAAAAGGACACATATATAAAGCAACAACTAAAAAGGGAAACCCTAATTTCTAACTCTCTCTACCTCTCAGCGCCGCAACCATTCACCCCCACAATACCCAACCCTAAAATTTTTTTTCTCTCTCTCTCTCTCTCCTTCCACGGCCGTATCCACCTCCCTCCTACTCACGGCGCCCTTCATCCTTCTCTTCCTCCACGGCGCTGCCTCTCCCCCACCAAATCCCAACTTCTCTCCTCTCCACGGCGCTCACTTCCTTAGATCGACCAACTCCGACTCTCCTCCCTCTCCACGGCGCGGTCCTAACCTCTCTCTCTCTCTCCTATACCGATGGTGAACAAAAACGAGAGGGACGGAGACGGTGGTGGTGCGTGAGATCGTGACTGTAAGATGGTGGTTTGGATGATCGTTTGGTATTTTGGGGTGGTGGCCTTGGTGGCTCAGATGGCCGTGGTAGGGTGGTTTTGATGGCTGTTTGGTGCGAGGAGGGGGCGTTGTCGCGGTGGCTGAGAAAAGAGAGAGCGAGAGGAGGGTGGTTTGCGACGGCGGGATTGTGGTGGTGGATGACGCGGCTGGGGGCTGTTCGTGGGTAGGGGTTATGCGCTGTGGGTGGAGGAGAGGGCTGTGATGGTGTTCGGTGGTGAGGAGAGAGAGGAGGGGTGCGGTTTGGCGGTGGCTGGCTGCGATGGTTGTAGGAGTGGTGATTTGATGGTGTTTCGGTTGGTGGTTACTGTGAGGGGAGTTACGGTTGTTGGGCGACGGCGGTTGGGGGTGGATCGGTTTTGAGGAGTGACGGTGGTGAGGGTTCGGATGGTGGCTGTCTACGGCGCCGGCCACCGCCCACGGCGGCCGGAGGTAAAATCTTCTTCCCTTCCCTTTTTCTTTTACTGTCCCCTTTTTTGCTGTCTATTTTTCTTTTTCTCTTCTCATGCCTATTTTTACCCCCTTCAACCTATTATTTACTCCACACAATACATACATATTTGTCTCTAACAGTGTAGTTTTTCTGGTGTAACAAACAATAACAACATATTTGCAAAACAGAAGCTAAAAAAACTTAACACCCATATGCTATTATACTTGTAGAAGTCAGCAAAAATAAATTAGTCATAAAGAATTACCCTAGCTCCTGAATTGATGTTTTTACTTGCTCTCCTAGGATTGTATTTTTGTGCACCTGTTTTGAGTGAGAAATTTTTCTGTCTGTGTCTCTATTTTCTCTATAATTTTATAGTGGTATCAGTTTTCTCCCCCCTTTTTACTGTTGATGTTCACAGTATTTATAGGCTGATTGTGTGGTGTAGGTGCTGAGCAGGGGATCAAAATTCCAGGAGACCAAGCTGTTGGAACAGCAGAGACATAGTGGAGCAGCAAGGGAGGGACAGGGCTGCTGCCACTGCAGCAATGTTTTTGCTGAAAATGGGAGGTAAGTAAAGGGGACAAGAAGAAAGAAGCTTGGGCTTCTAGCTCCAGGGAGAGAGCAAGTCGCAGGCTTCCTCTCATTGATTTGGCTTTATTGTTATTTTTTTTTGTACTCTTTTTTGCTTTTAATTAATTTTTGTACCAATTGTATTTAAAATTTTTGTCTTCATGTATATCAAAGTTGACTTAGGTGGTACCTTTTATTTTGTAAAAAAAACTGTTTATAATAAAAAAACATTAATTCAGAAATTGATTTTTATTAGATTTTCATAACAATGATTAAACTAATAGCAATGACTTTAATATCGGTAAAAATAACGAGTATCAAAAATAAATACTCGTACGCCACGAGAAACAAACACGCTCACGCAACGAGAGCAACGACGCGCGTATAATTAAAAAAAAGAAACGTGACATAGCCAGAACGCCAATGCGTGCACAATTAAAAGCGACTCGCATACGCTAGGTGCGAATTGAGACCATCAGCGCTAATTCGACGGACAAAATTGGGGTATGACAGCTGCCCCTCTTTATTTGGATTTTACCAAGAAATATGAATTGGCCGAGACATATTTCGAAGATAAAATATGAATAAAGAATTCAGAAATTATACCAATTTTGTCTACTTGGAGAAGCCCGAATTTTCTTTTTCTCTTTCTTCTTTTTTCTTTATTTTGAATCAACACTTGGGGCGTTGATGAGAAAACGATAAAGGAAATGGTTAACAACATGCACGCTAACTGCGAAAAGCAAGGAAAGCGCTAAATGAAGAAAACGATAAGGAAAGCGGTAAAATGCCAGGCTGCCTAAAACCTGTAAACTAACCCTTGCGAATCCGAGTTTGCACGTGGCTTTGAGGAGCACGCATCCTGAAAATCTCTGGTCTTTCGAGCGACCGGGGGGATCGTTATCAGCTCCGGAACTGATATACTGATCAATGCACGGCGTCCACTGTATCTTAGGCTGATACAACTATTCCGTTGAACCTCACATGGGGCTGTGGTCCATCGCGTTGCTCGTACACGATGTGAGACCATGAACAAAAGGGAGCACTGAACTCTGATAAGAGCGACTTGAACTCCAGACTGCAATGCACGCTTGAGCGCCGAACTGAAAAGCATTTGAACCCTAAACTAAGAGGGCATTTTCTAGGAACTGAGTGCGAGGATTAGCATCGAAGTACTTATCCGTCCTTGTACCTGCAAGTGAGATGAACAAATGCATGCAATGCAAATGCCATGATTGCTTTTTGATGGGATTAATGTGATGTGATGCAGGAGTTTCTTTTTGTTTGCATGAATTTTTTTTTTGTCTATGTTTGATGGATGCAATGCATGAATTTTATTTGTTTTATTGCTCTTTTTGCTCTTTTTCTAGTTCCCCTTTTTTCGCTGTTTCGACCAAATCGTAGGACTCGCGTTATGAGGCACACTGGTCATCCATAATGGTGTGAGGGTCCGGCTTCAGCCTTTTGAGAATTGCTTTGATGCGATCAGTGCTTTTGTTTGACTCTTGTGAATTTACCTGATCGAGAGATCATTTCTTTTCTCATGATTTTCAAAAGTTTCGCAATGATTTTAATGCTCTGATTTATGCACATTTTCATAGTTCATTTATCGTCTACCATAAAACATCATTTTAAAGCACAAATGAAAAGGAAGCAATGATAAAACAATAAGCAGACGGAGTGGAAAATTTGGACTTTTTATTCATATGGAAACCGAACGCGCAAAAGGTCGCGCCGACTGCAGAGAGTACATTGAGAATTTTTTTTACTAGAAAGAACAAGAAAAATGAACGCAGCAGATCTTATGAGCTCTCTTTGTCTTTGGAGTGTTGATGCCAATTATCCATACTTATATCCTTGATCACCCTTTTATCCAAGCTTTTGGAGGCGCTGCTTGCCTCTTTTACCTTTTTTAAGTCCAACCTTTCTGACCCTAATTTTTGCCTGGACCGCTCTTTGCGAGTTTTCAGTCCACCGGGTCGCTCTTTTTTTTGCCTAGGCCGCCCTTTCGGGTTTTCAACCTAGCGAGCTAATTCTTGCTTGGCTCATCTTTCTCTTTTTTCTTTTATTTTTCTCAGGCGTAATATTTCTTGACTGAATCCGAATTGACTGGGTTTCTGAGCTCTTCGCCATCCATGTTGGTGAGTATCAATGCTCCTCTAGAAAAGACTTTCTTTACCACATATGGTCCATCATAGTTAGGAGTCCATTTCCCACGAGGGTCACTCTGAATAGGCAGGATCTTCTTGAGCACAAGGTCTCCTTCGCTGAATTTTCGGGGACGAACCTTCTTGTCGAAAGCTGTCTTCATCCTTTGTTGATACAACTGGCCATGACACAGGGCGGCAATTCTTTTCTCTTCAATGAGATTCAGCTGATCCAGACGAGCCTGGACCCATTCTGCTTCTTCCAACTTGGTTTCCGTCAGCACCCGTAAGGAGGGTATCTCAACTTCAATAGGGAGGACTGCTTCCGACCCATACACCAAAGAGAAAGGGGTTGCCCCAGTTGAAGTACGCACTGAGGTACGATACCCATGCAAAGCGAAAGGAAGCATCTCATGCCAATCTTTGTAGGTTACTACCATCTTTTGCACGATCCTCTTGATATTCTTATTGCCTGCTTCGACTGCCCCATTCATCTTGGGACGGTATGGGGAAGAATTATGATGTTGGATTTTGAAGTCCTCGCATAACTCTTTCATCATCTTACTGTTCAGGTTGCTGCCATTGTCTGTGATAATCTTGTCTGGAAGCCCATAACGACAAACCCAGATCTCTCTTCACGAACTTAGCAACCACAGAGCCAGTAATGCTAGAGTATGAAGCAGCTTCAACCCACTTGGTGAAGTAATCAATAGCGACCAGGATGAAGCGATGCCCATTTGATGCCTTAGGCTCGATAGGACCTATGACGTCCATGCCCCACATTGAGAACGGCCAGGATGCAGTCAGGACATTTAGGGAAGCAGGTGGCACATGAATGTGATCAGCGTAGATTTGGCACTTGTGACATCTTTTCACGAAGTTATAGCAATCTGATTCCATTCGCAACCAATAATAGCCAGCTCTTAAGATTTTTCTTGCCATAGTGTGCCCACTGGAATGAACCCCAAATGAGCCTTCATGGACTTCTTTCATGATTTTTGTTGCCTCTTCTTCTGCCACACACCTCAAGAGGACCATATCATAATTCCTCTTGTATAGAATTTCACCGTTCAAAAAGAAATTCCTTGACAATCTTCTGAGGGTTCTCTTGTCATTCTCTGACTTTCCAGGAGGGTACTCTCTGTTCAATATGTACTGCTTGATGTCATGATACCAGGGCTTGTTATCAGACTCTTCCTCAATTGCCGCGCAGTAATGATGTGCTGGCAAATCTCGATACTGAATCTTGATGTGAGTCAGACTTTTGTCGCAGTTGATATTGAACATTGAAGACAAAGTGGCTAGCGCATCGGCCAATTGGTTCTCATTGCGAGGAAGATACTGAAATGTGATTTCTTCAAAAGGCTCAACCAACTCTAGAATGTAATCTCGGTAAGGGATCAACTTGGAGTCCCTGGTCTCCCAATCACCATTCACTTGGTGAATGACTAGAGCTGAATCTCCATACACATCAAGTCTCTTAACTTTCCAATCAATGGCTGCCTGGATACCAAGAATACATGCCTCATATTCTACAATGTTATTGGTGACGTAGAAGTCTAGTCTGGCAGTGAATGGAATGAAGCGATTATCAGGGGAAATCAGCACTGCCCCGGCTCCATGCCCATATATGTTGGAGGCACCATCAAACACCACTCTCCATCTTTCATCTTCTGGGGATTTCCCTTCTTCAAACAAGGCCATGTTATCTTCATCTGGAAAGTCATACTGCATAGGCTGATAATCTTCAACGGGCTGGTGTGCCAGGTACTCGGCCAGCGCACTTCCTTTAATTGCTTTCTGAGTGACATATAGGAGATCATATTCTGATAACTGCATTTGCCAACGAGCAAGTCTCCCTGTAAGTGCGGGCTTCTCGAAGATGTACTTGATAGGATCCATTTTAGACACCAACCAAGTAGTGTGACCTAGCATGTACTGCCTCACACGATGAGCAGCCCAAGCTAAAGCACAACAAGTCTTCTCTAGCAACGAGTACCTTGTTTCACAGTCAGTGAATTTCTTGCTCAATTAATAAATGGCATGCCCTTTCTTCCCAGATTCATCATGTTGCCCTAGCACACAACCCATTGATCTGTCTAGCACGGTTAGGTACAGGATCAGAGGTCTGCCGGGTACAGGAGGCATCAAGATAGGTGGATTCTGAAGATATTTCTTGATCTTTTCGAATGCTTCTTGACAATTATCATTCCATTTGGTTTCTTGATTCTTGCACAATAGTTTGAAGATTGGTTCACAAGTGGCAGTCAATTGGAATATGAACCTAGAAATGTAGTTCAGTCTTCCAAGGAAACCCCGAATCTCTCTTTCTGTTTTAGGAGCTGGCATCTCAAGAATCGCACGCACCTTGTCTGGATCGATTTCTATCCCCTTTTGGCTGACGATGAATCCCAACAACTTTCCTGATCGCACGCCAAATGTACACTTGGCAAGATTTAATCTGAGCTTGAATTTTCTCAACCGCTCGAAGAGCTTTTGCAGATTGACAATGTGTTCCTCCTCAGTTTTAGACTTTGCGATCATATCGTCCACGTAGACCTCTATTTCTTTGTGCATCATGTCGTGAAATAATGTGACCATAGCCCTTTGATAGGTAGCACCGGCGTTCTTCAACCCGAATGGCACGACTCTGTAACAGAATGTTCCTCAAAGTGTTATCAAAGTTGTCTTCTCCATATCCTCAGGAGTCATCTTGATCTGGTTATACCCTGAATACCCATCCATGAAGGAGAATAGTGAATGCTGCGCCGTACTATCCACTAAGACATCAATATGGGGCAGGGGAAAATCATATTTGGGACTAGCACGATTCAGATCTCTGTAATCAACGCACATTCTAACTTTCCCGTCTTTTTTCGGAACCGGCACGATGTTAGCAACCCATTGCGGATATTTGGCTACCGCTAGGAACCCGGCGTCAAACTGCTTTTTCACCTCATCTCTGATCTTTAAGGACATTTCTGGCTTCATTCTTCTCAGTTTCTGCTTTACCGGAGGACATCCTGGCTTGACCGGCAACTTATGCACTACTATGTCAATATCTAACCCTGGCATATCCTGATAAGTCCATGCGAAGACATCAACATAATCATGCAGGAGTTCGATCAGCTTCTTGCGCTCACTTTCCTTTATTGAAGTACCCACCTTTACTTCCTTATTACTGTCCTCTGTATCTAGGTTAATTATCTCAACAGATTCCCCATGCGCCTGAATAACCTTTTCCTCTTGTTCAACCATTCTCATCAACTCTGGAGGAGTTTCCCAGTCATTCTCAACATCCTCCTCAGCTTGATTAACGGGGTGATCAAAATTAACATATGAACCATTGGCATCATTATTTTCAAAGATATTCATTTAAGATCTGCATTTGCGGGAATAAAAGAAATGAACAAGCAAAATTGAAACACAAGATGAAGACACGTGATAATAAAAGCAATTTTATTCATTTGAGAGTCCGAAACAACATTTTATTGATAGAGGATATTCGAAGGAAAAAACATGCATGCCCTTATGAAATATTCTAAGGCCTTGGGCAGAGCCAAAGAATTTGCATTACAAAATCATTACTTTGGAATGAAAATAACAGGGAAATCAACGATCTTCCAATTATCAAGCTCTTCATCTGCAGCGCTGCGACGCACCAAGTCCACACCTTTGTCTTTCGTGACTGATTCTTCCTCAATGACGGCCACCTGATTGGGGTCCAGCATACCCGCGCTCTTGAAGCTCTGGGAGAGATCATAGATAGAAACCTTCTTCAAGCTTGGTTCCCGCCCCCGAAGCTTAGCTAGCCTCCTTTCTCGCTTTTCCTCAGCCATTCTCTTCTTATCAGCTTGAGTGGGCCAATATCCTAACCCACGCTTATCCTTGTACTCTTGCAGCTGAACCGGCGCTAGAATTCCCGGCTTGGACTTTCCCAACCCTTTTCCAATCTGATAACCGTTTTTCAACATGACCTTGGCTACCATGATAGCAGCGTTAGATATCTTTGGTGCAGGCAATGGGGTTTCTTCTCCCACGAAAGCAGCATTTGCAATTTCCAGCGACTGAAAGGCAGATTCAAGTGACTCCTCTGCAGCCTCGATGTATTTAGAAGGATGGGGCTTGCTAACTGTGAACTCTTCTTCTCCAAAAACGACTATCAGCTTGTCGTCGACTACAAACTTAAGCCTTTAGTGGAGGGATGAAGGAACAGCGCCGGTGGCATGAATCCAGGGTCTCCCCAGGAGACAGCTGTAGGATGATGCAATGTCCATGATCTGAAAATTCACGTAAAATACTTCTGGCCCTATCTGCATCTGGAACTCCATTTCTCCCAAAACCTCCTTCTTGGATCCGTCAAATGCCCTAACTAGTGTTGAGCTAGGCTTCATATACGAACAGTCTACGTCTAGTCTGCTCATAGTAGATTTCGGCATGACATTCAAAGAGGATCCATTGTCGATGAGGACCCGAGAGAGTGTATATTCACCACATCTAACTGAAATGTGAAGTGCCTGATTATGCCCCTTCCCCTCAGGGGTGAGCTCATCATCAGTAAAGGTAATATAATTGGAGGCAACAATATTCCCTACGATGCCATCGAGCTGGTCAACAGTGATGTTCTGGGCTACATGGGCTTCATTTAATACTTTCATTAGAGCTGCGCGGTGGGCCTCAGAATTGAGCAGTAAGGACATGATAGAGATCTTTGCAGGAGTGTGGTGCAGCTGGTCCACCACTTTGTAATCACTCTGCCGCATGATCTTCAAAAATTCTGTAGCTTCTTGCTCGTACACCTTCCTACTTTCCTTGGGCTCTTGTGTTATACCTTTACCTTTGCGAATCCTTTCCTCATCTTCCTTTGAGGGACCTTCTCTCAGGACTTCGGGGACATAAACACGTCCGCTTCTAGTGACTCCACTGCTTCCCGCAATGTTTGTGACATCGGGAACAACTTGAGGCTTCTGAATTGGAACTGACACCCCATAGTTCCATGGAACAGCACTGTTCTTTTGACAAGGAGCTGGGACAGGAATCATGATGGTCTTAGGTCTCTCCACGATCGGCTTTCGGCTATACGGGACCTCAATAGGTATCTGAACATTTCCATTCTTATCTGATTCGAAAGTCAGCACATCCTCCTCTTTCTCTTGCACACCCATTTGGATTATATGACGATCCAATAGGTCCTGCAAAACTGTCTTGAAGGCCTCACATGCCCCTGCACAATTAACATCAACACAGACTTCTTTCTGAGTACAACCTCTCTTGATGACCCCGAACTTGCACAGCTCTGCATGAATAACCTCTAAGGGTGTCTGGATGGACTCCACAGCTCTGATTAAGGATTGGCCCCCCATATCATAGATGGCATTGGTTGCAGGTTTCTCATGACCAGGCAGCGGATTAGTTGTGATGCTTGGGCTTTCTTGTTTGAAGGTTATCCCTTTGGTGTCAATCAGATCTTGCACTACAATTTTGAAGGCCTTGCAGTCCTCAACAACGTGTCCAACTGCCCCTTCATGAAACGCACAGGTAACATTGGGATTGTAGCCTCGGAAGTAGGGTGGCTGGACTGGTTTCATGGGTCTGGTATTGATGAGCTTGTTTGTGGCGAGATAGCCGAAAAGGTCAGTATAGGACATCGGGATGGGATCAAAGGTGGCCTGTTTTTTGTCTTGGTAGTTTTTGTGGTAGTTACTTTGTGGTGGACGGGCTGGTTGTGTTTGAGTGGGGACAGGGATATTTTGTGGTTGATAAGGCGGGTTTATGGTGATGGCGTTGGTCTCTCCTTCTTTCTTCTTCGAAAATCCAGAGAATGGCTTCTTGTGGGCGGTTGTACCGGCGGAACCATGGGCAATCTTGCCGCTTCTCAGTCCATTTTCTAGTCTTTCACCGATGATTACCATGTCTGAGAAGTTGGAAGACACGCTGCCGATCAATCGATCATAGTATAACGGTGGCAGGGTTTCCATGAACATGAAGACCAATTCTTTCTCCAACAAAGGGGGTGTCACTTGTGCAGCCAAAGCCCTCCACCGCTGGGCATACTCCTTAAATGATTCATTACCTCTTTTTTCCATGCTCTGTAACTGTGTTCTGTCAGGCGCCATATCCGTATTGTACTGGTACTGTCTGAGGAAGGCATCAGGCAAGTCCTTCCAACAATGGATATGGGACGGTTCTAGCTGCATGTACCAGTTGAGAGATGCCCCAGCAAGGCTTTCTTGGAAATAATGGATCAACAATTTGTCATCGTGAGAATATGCAGCCATTTTTCTACAGTACATGGTCAGATGGCTTTTAGGGCAAGTCATGCCTCGGTATTTGTCAAAGTCAGGCACTTTGAATTTAGGAGGTAAAACCAAATCAAGGATGAGACACAGATCACGAGCTTCTCTTGCTCTAGAGCTCGCCCCTTCAATCATTCTTAAGCGCTCTTCTAACATATGATACCTGTCTCTAGCATGAGGAGCTTCAGCAGGATAGTTCTGAGAAAAACCATTCACACCGTAGTGAGGATTACTCATCGACACTACGGCTGGGTTCACGTGTGGGTCACGTGAGTGAGTGATATTCCCAGGAATTGGTCCCTGAATTGGGGGATGGACCGTTACTGGTGAATGAAAGTCAAACGGAGTCCCCGGCGGAATAGGAATCTGAATTTGGCCCTGAGGCGCTCCCGCTCCTCCACTGTTTGCGGTTGAGATGGGTCGGACTTGTTCTGCAACCCTAAGGGGATTACTTCCCGCATTAGCCTCGGCTCCTGGAGGTGCGTATCCAGATGGGAGCCCCCAAGGCATCCCATGCATCACTGGTTGGCCCTGGTTGTTGCTCCCTGAAGTATGAGCGAAGGTATTAGTCTCGAGACTCGGAGGAGGGAGAATGACAGCAACTTCGGTAGTGACGGCGGGATTTCCAGCGGCAGTTCCGTTCCTCAAAGCCTGTAGTATCCCCATCATTTCAGTCATCTGTTCTTCCATTGCCCCAGTTTTCGTTCTCAATTCCTGATTCTCCTGAGCCAATTGCTCTGGATTGGGAACCTCAGCAGTTGGGCTACCATGGTCTGATTCACCACTCCCTAAGTCTCCAAGTCATTCAGGTTTGTTGCCATGAGCCTTGCTTGCAGACGAGTCAGGTATCGATGTTGGCGAACCAGCTTGCCTTTTTTCTATTGATGGAACATAATTCATGAGTGCGGGAATCACATAAATGGATGCAAATGCAATGCGATATGTATGATTTTATGTTTGTTTTGGTGCCGGGAATCGCGGTGCAACTCGTTTTGTCATAGGCGTGTAAGTTTAAAGCTCTAACACTTCTTTTTTTTTTTAGTTTTTGGTTGCAACGAGGTTGGAAGCAATAGGCAAGACAAACACACTCTATTCAAAAGGAAGGAGTACTACAACTTCAAACTCGAAAGAAAGTACAATATTCTGAAAACAACATTTTCAACAGAAAAGTACCATATCCCAAAGGAAATTACAACTTTTTAGAGAAGATTAATAATTTCCTAAGGATTACTACAATGCTCTAACGTGAACTTCAAAGGCATATAGCCTTCAATTTCTCATTCCTTTTTCTCTTCTTGCTTTCGGCTGCCCCCTTGGCCTTCTCCATGAGTTCTTCCGTCAGAATCTTGCAGTACTCGACAAACTCACACACCCTGGTCGGAGTGTTGAAAGGGTTGATTTCCGCTTCTGCTCTTCTTAGCTTCTTGGGAACATCCTTCACAGCTTAGTTAGCTAGTCCTGCTAGCTTTGAAAATTTGCCCCTCCAAAGCCGAATCTCATCCCTTAGCTCCCTGACGATCTCTTGGTCTTCTATTCTGCCAATTAATGCCATGAAACGTTTTTCCCAATATTGGCTTTCCGCTTGCACTTGCCCATAAGATTCCCTTAGGTATCGGAGATTCCTCTTCAATTCTTCCGACCTTCCTTGCTCAAACCCTAAAGCTTGTTGGTACTCTTTCAAGATCCCTATGATAGACTCTCTATCTTGCCTGATGCTTTTCACTTGGTTCTCCAATTCAAACTTCATCACTTGGAATTCCTCCTTTGACTTAGCCAGCGTATCTCTGACCATGTTCTCGTTCCTCCATGCCTTGGCATATAGTTTCTTCCATTCATTTACTTCTGCCACAGCCTTATCCATCTTTGAGGCGTACCTCTTTACTTCCTCTTTAACACCTTTCAAACGTTTTTGAATTTCCCTCTTGCTCTCTTCTTCTATTTCAAGTTTCCTGTTGGTTGCTTCAATAGCTGCGGCTTGGAGAGCATTTTCATTTTCTAGCTTCCGCTTGTCTTGCATCACCTTTCCTAATCTGTTTTGCAAATCCCTTTTCTCTTCTTCCGCTTTAGATAAGGCCAACTTAGCCTCTTCTAGTTCTTCAATGAGGGGAACGTGGGGTTCCGGTATTTTCTCTTCAAGTGATGGCACCTTTTGGTTGGATGGTCGAGTCTCCTTAATCCTCTTTTCGAGCCATTGAGTGAAAGAGATAGCAGTGGTCCTTTTAGATAACTCGCCTTTGCCTTTCCGCACCACGGTTTCCCAAGCTTGCAAGACTCGCCGAAGTAAGTCTTCGTCTTTAGGGATCCCCGCATGGAGGTAAAAACGAGACAGCATAGCTTCGGAGGGTGAATCCCGCATAGGATACCCGAGTTGTCTCAAGGTCAAAGATGGGTTATAATTGATGCATCCTTGTGTCCCCATGAGAGGAACGTTCTGGAAACTGCCACATCTGAATATTACTGAGGGTTTATCTTCCCAACACTTGTGCGAGAACCATCGAATTTGAAGAGCATCAAGGTTCTTAAAAGTATCCTTCCACTCATGAGGGCTCATAGTCTTCGGATTACATCCCAAGGCATAGGAAAGCAAATCCCCAACATCGCTTTTGTTAACGCACACATGACCGATCAACCAAGCATATAGCACAGGGAAGGAACAACACATCTTATCCTTTCGGAACTCATGATGGCGGGTGAAAGCACGATAGGTCTCTGCGAGAATAGCGGGAACCGGATTGATGGGACTTTTTGCACTCCTGAAAGCTAGGAACACACCAATAGCGGTTTCATCTATATGTTTCTCAATCTGAGGGAAAAGAACAATGCCGAAGATGGTCAAGGCTAGTACTTGCTTGAAAGAAACCCAATCACCTGATACTACATAACTAGTCATCAAACTCTCAAAGTACTCCTGAGGAAACCCAAATACCTTGTTACGCTCAACTTTGCGGGACCGCACCTCTCCTACACTGATTTGTAATAGGGAAGCGAACTTCTCATCTGAATAATACCGCCCTTGATACTGGTAAGGTCTAACCTCTGAGCGATCAAAACCCAGAATCTTCTCATACTCCTCTAAGGTAGGCGCCATTTGGAAGTTCTTGAAAAGAAAACACCTAATCTCTGAATCATAGAACCAACATAGGGCGGCAATGACACTCTCTTGTACTTCTAACTGTAACAACTTGCGGATGTTCCCATAAGTCTTGTCGAAGGACCGGAGCTCAATAGGTCCTAATAGGGAAGCATACTCCTTCAAACTAGTTATATCAATCTTCTTTACAATGGGGAACCTCGCACTACAAGAATAAGCTCCGTTTCCTACTAAACTTTCCGACGAACTCTTATCCGTCGCAATTTCCGACGGATTTCCGACGAAAAAGTCGTCGCAAATGTTCAGCAAAAGAGGCGCTAAAATTCCCGCTTACGTTTGCGACAAAATTGTTTTTCGTCGGAAACCTCTAAAAGTCCGTCGCAAAGTAACAGATCCCAATTAAAGGGTGTCTCTTCCCACGATCTCTCATTTCACGCATTCCACTCTCACTTCTCTCTCAGTCGCCTCCCTCTCGTCTATCACCCTCCATTGCTCACTCTCCTCCGCCATTGCTCACTCTCAGTCGCCTCCCTCTCCTCCGCCATTGCTCACTCTCGCACTTGACCATCATTCTCTCTTCTCATCACAAAACACTCTCGTCTCTCCCTCTATCAATCAGCAGCGACACCTCTCTCTCTCAACCACCACAGCCCTCACCTCTTCCGCCGGCCATACCTCCATGACCGCCTCTACTTCACCTCCCGCCTTGCTCGAAGCACCACCACCATCAATGACCAGTGACTCTCCTCTCTCAGTCGCCTCTCGTTTCTCACTCGCTCTTCTCTCTTATTCTTCTTAAATGGTAAGTGTTTTTGCTTCTTCTCTACTTCTATTTTCGGTTGAATCAAAACCCTAACCCCTTCCATTTTTGAATGAAACCCTAAATCCCCATTTTTGGTTAGAATCAGTAGTTGTTAGGGTTTGATTTAAGTTTGATTAGTTGTTGTTGTGGATTTTGGAATCAATAGTTGTTGTTGTGAATCGAAACCCTAACCCCCTTTTGATTTTTCAAAAAATTCAAACTTGGCAGTAAAGATTCTCAGATTTGTGTTTTACGTTTACATTTTCTCAGATTCTTCTATGCAGGTTTTTCAGAAATTATTTTTCTTACTCTCTTGAGAATGTTTGAATTAGGACATTTTCTACCAATCATCCCCATTACTATCGTTCCAGGGACATAATCTGCATCCTGAGAATGTTTGAGTAGATCTATATCAGTGAAGAAAAGTACTTCTCTATGTAAGTATGAACCAGTTGACACTCCAGAGCATTCTTCCAGACTTGCTAATAATAACAGTGAAAACGATGGAGCCACTCAAGCACTCATACCACATGAAAATGATGCTGGAGTTAATGAGTCAGAACCAAAAAGAAGGTTTTATTTTATACTCTATCTTATAGTATCTTCATATTGACATTGGCAATAGTAATACAAATAGAAAGACAAAAACCTATATGTTTATGCATTAATTTTCTATTACAGGAAGAAGGAGAGCTACCCAGTTGAGATGAATGTGCCTCCTCCTAGGTCTGTTCGTGAGCCAAAAGTCGTAGTCCAAATTGAGACTGATGTCGACATACTTGATGATGGTTATCGCTGGCGTAAGTACGGACAGAAAGTTGTCAAATGAAATCCAAACCCCAGGTAGTGATACTATTAGGATGTATACTGTATAGTATTCATGCATTTTTCACTTTATCTTATAAGCTAACATGCATATGATATGACATGACATTTTCTCATGGATGTCTTGTAGGAGCTACTACAAATGCACAAGTGCTGGATGTAATGTAAGGAAACATGTGGAAAGGGCTTCTTATGATCTAAAGTATGTTCTTACTACTTATGAGGGAAAACATAACCATGACGTTCCTGCTCCTAAGAATAGCACTCACATTAGCTCAAGTTATGTTACTCGTGGGATTGCCAATATCTCGAAGTCTGAAACTCATCTCGCATTAGGTTCTAATGCCAAGTTTTAAGTAACTACCTTTGAAAGTTTTAAGTAACAATATATTTGAGTTTCTTTTTAACTGATCTAATAGTAATGATGCAACACTATCTAGCATTAGATGCACTTAGCTCCTCTGGTCCTGTTATTGTCATTCTACAGCTATGTAGATTGAACAAAGATCAATGTTATTGTATATCTATATTACATTAACAACAAGCACCGGTGCATGTTTTATAAATAGCTTTACTAAGTTGTGTTCAATAACTATACAAGGTGTTATGGGTGTTGCCACTGCCTTGTTTGGCACCAAAATGTTGATAAATGCTGATCTCCCGAAGGTTAATGACTACACAACCAGGTATGTGTCTATTTCCATATACTGAAATTTATTATTTCTTATAATTTGTATAAAAATTACATTTATATGGTTCATGGTTCTTTACCAGAATGGCAGGGAACGAGCATTCACTAACTCAAACTGTTAGCCACATGTCCTAGCAAGAGCTATTGAATTTGATGATGATTAAGGATGGTCAATTATGTCATGCAATTATTGTTTGAAAAAGGTTAATCCCCACACATGTGGCACTCTGTATGCATGTAATAAATGTATACATATTTCTCTTTCAAATTCAATTCGTTTCATTTCATTTCAATTTCATTCGATTTTTTGTATTCCATGTTTCTTTGAATCTGAGAATATTGCAATTGGTTTTCTGTAGATGATGCGATGGCAATATTCCTTACCTTACGATCACCAGAAGTAGAAGTTATTGGACTTACAACTATCTATGGCAATGTTTATACCACCCTTGCAACCAGAAATGCCTTGCATTTGGTATAGTTTATTGAGATTTTCTTTTGATTGATTCTGTGGGTGTCACTTTTGAAGGTTTTTCTTATTTTCTATTGATGAAGTTGACTTTTGACTTGTGTATGTACGTGATGTGCAGCTGGAGGTTGCTGGAAGAACTGATATACCAGTGGCTGAAGGATCTCATGTGACATTAACTGTAAGTTACTAAGAAGAAGAATTCATATATCTACTTTTATTATATCATTAATTCAACACAGTCAAGTAAACTAGTGTCTGATTCATCTACCAATAAAATGAAATATGCTGTTGGAAGTAGCATTGTTTCTATTTTCTGCATGCAGTTATTTAGCATTTAGTTGATAGTTTTAGGCCTAATTCTTTTTCAGGAAGACATCGGGAGGCTGAGTGTATTATCTCCCGGAGTCTTGAAGAAAACTTTGAGCTTGATACTATGGCTTACAATACCTTTATCAAATCCATGCTTGAAGCAGGTTGATATCAAGCCTCCTGCTTGCATAAGAAAGATAAAATGATGCAGCAAGCTTGCTGATGCAGTTTGTTCCATGTTGTAGGAAGATTGCACTTTGCAGCTAGTATTTTTGAGTGAATGTGTTCCTCCGGTGTTGCTCCATCAATTCAAACATATAACACTATGATAAGGTTATAGTTTTATAAGCTGTCTTGAACAGATAAAAAAATTGATATCTATCCTTTCGGTTGCTAATTTCTATACCAATTGTTCAACTGCTGGTGCAGCGTCTATGGACAAGATCAAAAGTTGGATAGAGCTGTGGAAATGTTCAACAAAGCTTGCTCATTGGTTCCTTTGGATGAAAAGACATACAAGAATTTGACAGGCTATTATGGGAAAGCTGGTATTGAACTATTTTACCTTAACTAAGATGGAATTTTGATAAATCTGGATGCATTCTTGATATGTTTTTAAGAAATAATATCTGTATTGACTTGATATGTTCTTGATAACAAAACTAACTTATTTACCATAGTTTATTGACTTGATATGTTTTTAAGAAATAATATCTGTAAATTTCCATGGAAATTGAGAAAAGTAGAGACTTTGTTCCTTGATAATCTCTACTTGGAATAATTGCCATTGCCGACACAAACTATTTGGACTTATTTCAATACTTTGCTGAAGTTTGTTCCTGAGTTATCAGCAATTGAATTCATTCCAAGGTATAATTGTAGTTCTGATCCTTCAACAGAGTAAAATTTGGCGAATGCTAGTGCAGGTATTGGTAGTTTCAGGAGAGACGGGTTGTGGCAAAACAACGCAGCTGCCACAATTCATTCTGGAAGAAGAAATATCATGTTTGCGTGGAGTTGACTGCAACATAATTTGTACCCAGCCTCGTCGTGTATCTGCAATTTCTGTTGCAGCTCGTATATCTGCTGAAAGGGGCGAAAATCATGGCGAAACATTTGGATACCATATTCGTCTCGAAGCAAAACGTTCTGCTGAAACACGCCTTCTTTGTCCTACTTCATTTTGTAGTTAGTACATAGTAGTGAAAGTAGAAAATGTTCTAAACCATATATATATATATATATATATATATATACATACTGGACTTGTAAATGTTAAATATATTTGATAACAATTCTAGGGGACAATGATTGTGGGTGAATTTAAATTTTTTTGGATGTATAATTTTGTTTTTTTTTTTATTTTTTTTTTAAATTTCCGACGGATTTCCGACGAATTTGCGACGAAAAAGTGTCAGAGTTTGCGACGACTTTGCCACGGATATTTGTGACGAATTTCCGACGACTTTGCGACGGAGACATTTGCGACGAAAAATTCCGTCGGAAATCATTTCCGACGAGCGATTTTGCGACGACTTTTTGTCCGTCGGAAAGTTCGTCGGAAACGTCAATTTGCGACGAAAATTGCTGTATTTCCGACGGAAATCGTCGTCGGAAATTGTCGATTTTCTTGTAGTGTCGAATTGAATGCGGTTTTGCCTTTTGATTCCATATTGCTTTCTTACACCCCTGTGACAAGGTTCGGTGTTATGTTGCGATTTCTGGCAAACAAACTTTAATGCATGAAGAATGCAAATGATGAAAGTTTTTTCAAAAAATTTTTTTAAGGTGCAAATGCAATGGTGCAAAATGATGTGAATGATGTGTTATTTACATGGAAAATGGGGTAAGAAAATGAGGTTATTGGTGGTATTTTGAACATTTTTAAAGATACACGCTACATGCCACCTCATGTAGGTGTTTATGGGGGGAAAAGAAAATTACTTTCTACAATTTTGAAATAGAGTTTGAGAAAAAGGGATGCCTAAGCTAATGCAACAAACAAAGGCGTGCCCCCGTGTCCTACAAAGGGTGGGAATCCTAAGGTCTAGAGTCGACGAAAAGGGTAATTCTCCCATGTAGGTTCTAATCACTTCCTCACAATGGCAACCAAGAGCTTAAAGTCTCTCTCATGATGACAACCACAATCGTAGAAAGCTACCGAGTGTGAGGCATCATGACAAAGTGCACTCTTGGGCGAAACTTTCATGAGAGCCATACAGACAAAGGTCTACGAGTGGCAGTCACTAATCGTTCCCACTCTCCTAGGTTTTTGTTCAGACCTTGGGTTTTAGGCCCCACTCAATGCTCACAAGTATAGGGTGTGAAGTGTGTGTTGAGGGCATAACACCTAGAAATAACTACCCTTTCCCACCTGCAAGAAAAACCATGAACAGTCCAGACAAAAAGGTCGTCTACCCTAGGGTTCAACATGCATACATCATTTCAATATACAAACCATTCTAAGAAGTCAACAATAATTACACATATCGCTTACCTCAAAGAAAAGGAGCCGAGAAGAGGGAATGTTCTAAAATCTAGCAAACAAGTGGCATGGAAAATAGAACAAAAGTAGGAAGAAGGGAGGTAAAACAAAGCGTGTTAAATCAGCAAAGCAAATCATACATTCAATTAATCGGCTTGACCCACTTAAGAAAAAGGTCCCTAGCAGAGTCGCCAGCTGTCGCACCCCGAAAAATCCTTGGAGGGATTTTTCTTCGCACAACTGGATTTTTGAGTCGCCACCAATATTTTTTAAAGGTAAAACATCGGAAAAACCTTTTTTGGAAAGCAATGGTCTTTGGAACCATTAGATTTGGGTTCGGGGGTCTAATTACGTATGGGGAAGGTATTAGCACCCCATAACGTCCCTTCAAATAAGGGTTACCTTAATTAAATATGTGATTTGCAAAGTTGATTCGGAAAAATGCTTTGTTTTTACCTCTTTTGTTGATGAATGACTTAATGAAAAATCTTTAGTTTTCGCGCTTGATGGAGGGGGTCCACTCCTACGTATCTCCCGGTGCGATGGAGAATTCAAAGCAACGTAGTTCTTGTTTTTGAAAAATGTTTTATTTTGGAAAAGTGTTTGGTTTTTGAAAGGAAAAATGTTTTTGGTTTGTTGTGCTTGACGGAGAGTATCCGCTCCTACGTATCTCCCGGTGCGATGGAGAATTCAAAGCTACGTAGTTCTGGGTTTTCTAGAACGAGGTTTTTATTTTTATCTTGTTAAATTGTGAAAATTGAGCTTTCATGATGATCAATTGAGCAAAGGCTCCAAGTGACCACCATTAGCACTCCATTGTTAATAATCATGCAAGCAAAGGCTTCGCGAGACTACTAACAAAGTTTTTGATTTAGTGAAAATCTTTAGGAAAATTGGGCATTCATGATGATCAATTGAGCAAAGGCTCCAAGTGATCGCCACTAGTACCTCATTGTTGATAATCATGCAAGCAAAGGCTTCGCAAGACTACTAACAAAGTTTTTGATTTAGTGAAATTATTTAGGAAAATTAGGCATTCATGATGATCAATTGAGCAAAGGCTCCAAGTGATCGCCACTAGTACCTCATTGTTGATAATCATGCAAGCAAAGGCTTCGCAAGACTACTAACTAAGTTTGATTTTGAGGAGTTTCCGCAATTGGATTGATTCTTGTTTAGGGAAAAGAAAATCTGTTATTTGGAAGAAAAAAAAAGGGTTGTGAAAAAATAAGTTTACTTAAGGGAAAGAAACAAAAATTTTAAAGAAGAGAAGCAGGGGGTGCAGTAGCAAGATAGGGTGTGATTAGCAGAAAAGGGTTGCATTTTAAAATAGTGGGTGCAGAAAACAGGAGGGCTGTATCATTAAAATTGGGGTGTAAACAGCGAGCCCAGCTGTTTTTTGTGCTTATGAGCCCACGAATTCTGGGCTTAGGAGGGGGAGGCGTATAAATTAAAACGTGGGGTGTAGGTATTGATCTGAAACAAAATAAAATTAAAAGGACACATATATAAAGCAACAACTAAAAGGGGAAACCCTAATTTCTAACTCTCTCTACCTCTCAGCGCCGCAACCATTCACCACCACAATACCCAACCCTAAAAAAAATTTTCTCTCTCTCTCTCCTTCCACGGCCGTATCCACCTCCCTCCTACTCACGGCGCCCTTCATCCTTCTCTTCCTCCACGGCGCTGCCTCTCCGCCACCAAATTCCAACTTCTCTCCTCTCCACGGCGCTCACTTCCTTAGATCGACCAACTCCGACTCTCCTCCCTCTCCACGGCGCGGTCCTAACCTCTCTCTCTCTCTCCTATACCGATGGCGAACAAAAACGAGAGGGACGGAGACGGTGGTGGTGCGTGAGATCGTGACTGTAAGATGGTGGTTTGGATGATCGTTTGGTATTTTGGGGTGGTGGCCGTGGTGGCTGAGATGGCCGTGGTAGGGTGGTTTTGATGGTTGTTTGGTGCGAGGAGGGGGCGTTGTCGCGGTGGCTGAGAAAAGAGAGAGCGAGAGGAGGGTGGTTTGCGACGGCGGGATTGTGGTGGTGGATGACGCGGCTGGGGGCTGTTCGTGGGTAGGGGTTATGCGCTGTGGGTGGAGGAGAGGGCTGTGATGGTGTTCGGTGGTGAGGAGAGAGAGGAGGGGTGCGGTTTGGCGGTGGCTGGCTGCGATGGTTGTAGGAGTGGTGATTTGATGGTGTTTCGGTTGGTGGTTACTGTGAGGGGAGTTACGGTTGTTGGGCGACGGCGGTTGGGGGTGGATCGGTTTTGAGGAGTGACGGTGGTGAGGGTTCGGATGGTGGCTGTCTACGGCGCCGGCCACCGCCCATGGCGGCCGGAGGTAAAATCTTCTTCCCTTCCCTTATTCTTTTACTGTCCCCTTTTTTGCTGTCTATTTTTCTTTTTCTCTTCTCATGCCTATTTTTACCCCCTTCAACCTATTATTTACTCCACACAATACATACATATTTGTCTCTAACAGTGTAGTTTTTCTGGTGTAACAAACAATAACAACATATTTGCAAAACAGAAGCTAAAAAAACTTAACACCCATATGCTATTATACTTGTAGAAGTCAGCAAAAATAAATTAGTCATAAAG
The DNA here is from genome assembly GCA_039519185.1 of Astragalus membranaceus. Classification (NCBI taxonomy): domain Eukaryota; kingdom Viridiplantae; phylum Streptophyta; class Magnoliopsida; order Fabales; family Fabaceae; genus Astragalus; species Astragalus membranaceus. The sequence goes on along the minus strand of CM076850.1, from coordinate 83,241,571 downwards.
AATTACCCTAGCTCCTGAATTGATGTTTTTACTTGCTCTCCTAGGATTGTATTTTTGTGCACTTGTTTTGAGTGAGAAATTTTTCTGTCTGTGTCTCTATTTTCTCTATAATTTTATAGTGGTATCAGTTTTCTCCCCCCTTTTTACTGTTGATGTTCACATTATTTATAGGCTGATTGTGTGGTGTAGGTGCTGAGCAGGGGATCAAAACTCCAGGAGACCAAGCTGTTGGAACAGCAGAGACATAGTGGAGCAGCAAGGGAGGGACAGGGCTGCTGCCACTGCAGCAATGTTTTTGCTGAAAATGGGAGGCAAGCAAAGGGGACAAGAAGAAAGAAGCTTGGGCTTCTAGCTCCAGGGAGAGAGCAAGTCGCAGGCTGCCTCTCTTTGATTTGGCTTTATTGTTATTTTTTTTTGTACTCTTTTTTGCTTTTAATTAATTTTTGTACCAATTGTATTTAAAATTTTTGTCTTCATGTATATCAAAGTTGACTTAGGTGGTACCTTTTATTTTGTAAAAAAAACTGTTTATAGTAAAAAAAAAACATTAATTCAGAAATTGATTTTTATTAGATTTTCATAACAATGATTAAACTAATAGCAATGACTTTAATATCGGTAAAAATAACGAGTATCAAAAATAAATACTCGTACGCCACGAGAAACAAACACGCTCACGCAACGAGAGCAACGACGCGCGTATAATTAAAATAAAGAAACGTGACATAGCCAGAACGCCAATGCGTGCACAATTAAAAGCGACTCGCATACGCTAGGTGCGAATTGAGACCATCAGCGCTAATTCGACGGACAAAATTGGGGTATGACACATACAAGAAAGCGCGGAAACAAATACATAATGTTTACATCCGTTATAGTCATAGAGTTATGATACATAGATAACAGGGAAAAACATAAGCTTAAACAACAACATATAAACAATGAGATACAATCTCAGTGAGTTCTACCGAGACCCCTAACAACGCTCTCGGTTCAATTATGATACCTTTTTATCTCGTAGTTTAATTTATAAACCACGTGCATTTTCAACTTAGCACGACACCGACCCCACACATGGTAATCCCGGTGAATCGCACTACTTAACTTTAACACGGCACCGACCCCAGACATGGTAATCCCGGTGATCCGTATTATATAACTTTTAACACAACACTGACCCCAAACATGGTAATCCCGGTGAACCCTTTACCAATAGTACTTTCCCTAATGGTATACGCGCCTAGGGTAAGGGATCATGACTTCCCCGCCTAGTATGTTAACCTCGTGGGTCGTCAACCACACTCGATATAATATATATATATATATATATATATATATATATATATATATATATATATATATCCACCCGCATTGGGCTGTCTGCTAAACTCGATATAATTTATATATCGTAAATATCACTTGAACATTTAGTTCCTTGAAATTAAACCGTTACTGAACATTCAGTTCTACATAGCAAGCATATTATGTGTTCGCTCCCGTATACTATTTTACAGTTTTTCGAATTAAACATAACTTTGCATACCATTATAAAAACCTTTGAAAACATATTCAAAATCCTGGAATTATAAGCCTAATATCATTGGAAAAGGGTTAGGAAAAGATTAGAAGAGGATTGGAATCGAATGGGATCATTTCGCACAAGTTTATAAAATTTTGACAGAACACTGCGCACGGTCCGTGCTCCCATACGCACGGGTCGTGCGCCCTGTAATGCATTTTTGAAAACAGAAACAGAATGAAACGCACGGTCCGTACGCCTGGGACGCACGGTCCGTACGCCTGGGACGCACGGGTCGTGCGCTTTTGACAGCATTGTATTTTATCCCGTTTTCGCGTTTTTTCGTCGTTTCGACCAATTCCGATACCTGTTCCAATCCAGTCCCAACATAAAAAAAAGTCCAAAAACATATTCAAACAACAATGATCATCAACAAATCATCAATCAAACAATCCAAAAGCGAATTGGACATAAAACGTGATTTTCGTACAAAATACTTTTTCGACAACAAACCAAAAACCGAAACACATTTCACAATTTAAGTTTATTAATTCTGAAACCTAAACGTGAGTAAAACTCACCAGTTGTGATGAAAATCACAATTAACTGAGACTTTCCGAAAAATTGCAATTCCAACATAACTACACGAATGCTCCCCGAATCAACTCCACGTTCCGGCGACGCCCAAATCCGCTTCCAAAGCTTTCCGTTCAACCATTAGGCATCCAAGAACACTATTTATCATCCCTAACCTCTAATTTGCGTCAACACATAAAACCCCAAATTTGAGCTCCATAACCCTACTCAACCAAACTTTGATTCTTTCACACCAACTTAGAAATCCAACTTTCAATTGAACTTCCCACACCTCCAAATTACTTAAAAGAAGAAGCAAGCTCCAATACTCCTCTTTTCCTCAAGAAAAACGAAAATGGTGAATTGAAGGAGAGTGAATGGATGTTGCTATTTTTTGTGTCAAAATGAAGAGGGAGGTTAGGTGATTCTAAGGGTGCAAAGAGAATGAAACAAGCTCCAAAAATGGCTCCTCTTCTTCCTATTCTCACTCACGCCCTCACCCTCTCTCTTTTCCTCAATTCTTCTCTTCTCTGTTTCTTTCCTTCGTTTCCTTTCTTTTCTCTTAATTCTTTCTTTCATTTCTTTAATTCTTCTCTCCTCTTTCTTTTATATATATATATATATATATATATATATATATATATATATATATAACTTAAGTGATATTTCGAGTCAATGACCATAATAACCCTCACTTAATTCCAATTTCTCAACAAACCTCACTAAAATCCCTTATTTGATTTTTGCACCCAAAAACCAACTTCTTCATTTTATAAATATACACCAATCAATAACCAATTTAGTACCCAATTAATAAAATTATTAATTAAGTACCAAAATAATTAATTGATTGGGTTAAACATCAAAATAATTGAATTAATTATTTTGGGGATGTTACACCTTTCATTATCTGTAAGTTGGAGAGAATACTTCCTCCTGGTTTCTTTGATTCCATGGAGCATCTTCCGGTTCACCTTGCATATGAAGCAAGGCTTGGTGGACCAGTTCATTATAGGTGGATGTATCCATTTGAGAGGTAATTATCAATTTCAACATTTTAATTAAAGTGCATATTTATATTTAGTATGACTATTTATTTAATCAACTCCCCTTCCTCCATATATTTAGATTGATGGGTGATTATAAACGATCGGTGAAGAATAAAGCAAGAGTCGAAGGATCGATCTGCGCAGCTTACTTACATCGTGAAACAATTTATTTCTGTTCTCATTATTTCAACAACTTTATGTTGTCAAGAAATCATAGAAACGAAATAGAGATTGAAGAAGAAAGACAGGCCCCCACTTTATGTGTTTAGCAAACCTGGGTGCCCCTTGGGAAAGAAGTCGACTCAGTGGTAATCAGATATGGAGTATAAATCAGCACATATTCATGTTTTGATCAATTGCACTGAAGTTAAACCATATCTTGAGTAAGTGTGCTTCAATTCAGTTTTCAATACATTGACGTTTAGAGTATGAAGCTAAATCATGCCTTGACCAATTTTCATTCTAAAGAGTATGGATAATTCTTTTTCAGTGCATTCTTACAAGTTGAGGGTATACGCACTGAAGATTCTTCTATTCGTATACATGAAAGTTTTCCATCTTGGTTTAATGATAAAGTAAGTAAATAAAATTAATGCTTTAATGTCTAACGTTCAAAGTAGATATGAGAGATGACTTATTTTTTCCATATGTGATTACATAGGTTTATGAAGCGGAACCAACTCCCCTAATCCAACATTTGAGGAACTTAGCTAATGGTCCTTTTCATGAAGTTAGTGAGTGGCACACGTTCCACGTTAACGGTTATAAATTTGACACCCAATCATGGAGTGAAGGAAAACAAACAACTAATAGTGGGGGATGAGGTATATTATGTTCCATATCCATCAACTCGTGAAGGATATTGTGTTGCAATTAAGACAAAACTACGGGGTCGCATTGAAACCACTGATGTGGGGGATGAGGTTCCTTATCAAGTGGATGAAATGTCGGGCATCAATTAATGAGGTAATTGAAGTTGAACCAGTTGATACCTTATGTGATGATCGACTCCACATTGAAGAAGTTGAACCAGTATTAGAAGAGAAGAAATTGGAGTATATGAAGAAGATGAAGATGAGACTGAAGATGTAGAAGATGAAGAAGATGAAGACTTTTTTAATCTTATTAGTATCACATAGATAGTTTGATTAGTTTTAATCTCTGCATGTTGTTGATTGTTCATCTAATTTTAATTATTAATATATAGGCTAAATTATAGTTTTGGTCCTTCTATTTTTAAAAATTCAGACATTTGGTCCCATATTTTAAAACTCAGACATTTAGTCCCCCAATTTTAAAAAACTCAGAATATGTCCCAGGAAGGTAGCTCAGTTGGCGAGCTAAGGGACATGAACGAGTTGCAAAGTTGCAAGAAGGAGGTCCAGGGTTCAAGCCCCGGAAACTAACATTCCCCCACCCCCACTAACATTTGCTTATAAAAAAAAAACTCAGAATATTTAGTCCAAAGGGGGATTTTTCTTTTTTTTTACTGAGTTGGCCTTCTGACAAAAAAATGTTGACGTGGCTCTCATTAAATGACGTGGTAGCTGACTCAGCTTGCACAAATCATTTAATGAGGCCACATCAGATTTATTATTTATAATTATTAAAATAATTAAATAAACTATATTATTTATTATTATTATTACTAAAATCAACTAAAACAAAAATAGAAATGTTAATGGAAAAGATCACATTCATCAACAAATTTTCAGATTCATCATTCTTCTCCATCTTTTTCTTCCATCAACAAATTTCCAGATTCATCTTCCAACAACAACAACAAAAACCCAGAAATTGCAAATAGCAACAGAATCCCTAATAGGCTAAAATGCTACTCCCGTGAACTCTCGTTCTCACGCTGCTCTCGGACTCCCACTCTCACGCTACTCTCGCATTCTCGCTCTCACACTCTCAACTCACTTCTGCGATGAATCAATGGAAGAGGCACTGAATCGTTTTTCCATGTTATCGTTCTCACGCTCTCAAGTTTTTTCTACTTCATCGTGAGTCAATTTCTGAACCAATCAAAGAGGCACTGAATAAACTTTCCCAGAAATTGAAACTCGGAACCCAGTGGGAAGAAGATCTAGGCAACAAAATCCTGCTGAAAGAAGAAGAGAGAGAGGTGTGATTAAGATATGTCTCTCTCATTGTCTCCCTATTGAAGGGGAGAGAAAGTCTGGGAGATGAAATCTGGGTTCCTTAAATCGGAACGATGTGGTTTTTCGCATCACCTCCATCTCTCTCCTTCTATCACATTTGCTTTCGCATCTCTCTCACAATTTGGGTTTCGAAACTTTTGTCTCCAGATCTACGATGACAGCGATTTTTGGGTCTGGTAGCTTCGATGAAATGGAGGGAGGGAGAGAGAGCTTCGATTTGGAATTGGGAATCAGAGAGGGAGGAAAATGTTCTCTGATTTGGGTTGTTTTTCGGTTGTTGTCTTCTTTGAAAGACTTTTCATCTCCATTGTTAAGAGAAGAAGAAGAATGACAGAAGGGAGAGATGGAGATTGGTAGTGTAGTTGCGAAGAAGGAGATTGGGGGCGTAGAAACTAGGTGGAATATTGATATTGATTTCTGCATTTGATATTAAACCAGTGAAAGGAAGAGAACCTGATGTTAACGATGATTAACTTGATGATGATGATAACAATGATATTCTTCCTTTTTTGACAATATTAACTTGATGATGATGATAACGATGATTTCTACATTTTTTGGTACTTCGCAAGGGAAAGGAAGAGAACCTGATGTTTTCTTCATTTGATGATGATAAATTCTGATTTTGTTTTTTATTTTAAGTATTTTAATTATTATAATTTTTAAGTAATGAGGGGGAATATACATGTGGCATCATTAAATGATGTGTGCAAGCTAAGTCAACTGCCACTTCATTTAATGAGCGCCACATCGGCTGTTTTTTTTTTGCAGAAGGCCAACTCAGCAAAAAAAAACTGAAAAACCCCTCTTTGGACTAAATTTGCTGAATTTTTTAAAATATGGGGACTAAATGTCTGAGTTTTAAAATAGGGGGACCAAATATCTGAAAATTTGAAAATAGAGGGAGCAAAACTATAATTTAGCCTAATATATCACATTTCGTTTATCATTATTGTTCGTTGTTGTTGTATTTAAATTTATTTATTAATATATATCATTATATATTTTTCTTGCGCTTCGTTTTTCATAGATATGCATCCAGGAGGAGGTTCTGACCCGCCGAGAGATGTTAGGGGCAAGAACATAGGTGAACCTAGAAGGCGGCGTCGAGTTCGTGAGGTTGTACTTAATGCAGGGGATACATTTTTGGGGATGCCCCAAACCACGACTACTGCTGGAGGAGCTGGGACTTCACGTTCTGCTGCAACTGCTCCACCTGCTGGCTATTCTCCCTCCGGCCCCAATTGGTATCCTATAAACCCATCTTGCACACCAGCATCCTATGGGTATTTTCCAACTCTGCAGCATCCTATGGGCACACCAGCAGGGTATATGGGCCCACCTCTACAGCATCCTATGGGCACACCAGTCGGGTTATCTATGCCTACACCCGAGGTACATACTGATCAGTCCGTACAGGATGATCATTCTGACCCCCATGGTCATACTGATTTAGAGCCATTATCATCCGGGTCGGAGGATGAGCAGGTGGTTGTCGACCCTGATGGTCGACGTTGCAAAGTCATATATCCCTTTAGCGATGCGTAAGTATTGTTTGACCTTTTTTTAATTTAAATTAATTGTTTGATGTGTATATATGTTTGTTAATTATGCAATGACTTAATTATGCAGGTTTGTTAGATCAAAGACTGCTTCATCAGCGATCACTCATGTCATTAAGAAACTCTATTTTGAAGAGTACCATGAAAAGGTGACAAAAATCGATAAGAGGAAAAAGAAAGATTTTGTGGACTTGTTTAGGGTAAGTATCAATCATATCATTACCTATATTGATAATTTTAATATATTGTTTAATGTTTAATATAATTACTAATACATATTTTGATTATGTTTAATACAGACCAAAGAGACTTGGAGACCGGAAGATGATGAATTGGTGCATAAAGTTTTTTGGACTAGATTGGCAAAGCAATTGGCGGACTTGCTCTACAAATTGCACCGTAAAAATGAAAGGGTGAGGTATATCCCTCAAAAAGTCTGGGATCAATACCAGGAAGTTTGGAGAAGTGAGAAATTCAAAAGAAATGCTGGAAAAGCGAAGGAAAATCGAAATTCAGAAAAGGGTGGCTCGCTTCACACTTGTGGCTCCGTCAACCAAGCTCAGCATGCTATGAGATTGGTAAGTTATTTTAAAAATATTTGTACTATTTTAGTTTAGTTAGGGCGATTAGTTACCAATATTTGAGAAATTGTTTCATTTTTAGAGAGTAAGAAGGCCAGACGCCCTCTTACTATTGCTGACCTGCATATGGCCACACATGTTAGGAAGGATACCCAAATTTATGTTGATGAGCGCTCGAGAGCCACTCAGGTAAGTATACAACTTGATTTGTATTATATATATAATGTTTTCTTAAAATGGAGCGCTTATTATGCTATGTTTTGTGGTTATGCAAAACAAGAGAAACATGCTGAGACGATGTTTGAGCCGACTCAGGGGAGCTGGAACCCTGAGTCACTTGGTCCACTGACTCCTGAGATCATGGCTTTGGCAAACCGCAATTGGGAGAAGTTGGTAGGGGATGTATAAGAAACGTATGTATGGTACGGGGTCCTTGGCTCCAAATTTGAGATTTGGGGATGATCAGTTTGACACCAGCGGACCCTCCTCTAGTAGTCGACCTCCTCGTCCTTCAGCTGAGACAAAGCAGCTCAGGCAGCAGATGGATGCCCAGCACTAGCAGGAGCAACAGCAGCAGAGTAGGACTATGAAAGATATGCAAAGAGACTTCTATAGGTTTGCACGTAATCAAGAGAAGCTGTTGAAGTACTATAAGAGCATGAAGCCAGATGCGTCTAAGTCTGAGGAGTCCGAGTCTGATGATGGCCCGTATTAGTATTATGTTGTTATTTGCTGGTTTGGAATATTATGTTATTGCTGTTTTGGGCAAGTTTAGGATTTGGATTGTTATTGCTGGTTTGAAGTTGTTTAGGATTTGGATATTTGGTATTGTTTGTTAGTTTGGAAATATTTGGTACTTGTTTGGATTGATTTTATTTGGGTATTCTCAAAAATGTGCTGCATTTGATATATAGTTATTAAAAAAAACAGGTTTTCAAATTTGGACACGTGGCATAAAAATAAAGCAGTTTTTTTTTATAAAAAAATTAAATTAGCGACGAATTTGCCCTCACTAAAATCCGTCGCTAATATTTAGACAAGTGTCCTTCAGAATTAGCGACAGATTGGGTCTCACTAATTTCCCTCGCTAGTTAGCGACGGAATTTCCCTCGCTAAATTCCTTCGCTAATTAGCGACGGAAAATCCCTCGCTAAATAAAATTTCCGTCGCTAAAGATTAGCGAGGCCCTTTTTAGAGATGGAATTTTTGCGTCGCTAATACACTTTAGCGACGGATTTTTTAGGTTTAGCGAAGGAAATTTCCGTCGCCTATCCTGCTTTTTTTTGTAGTGGATTCTTTGATGAGTATAGAATTGACTTGAATACAATTTGAGAAGTGAATATATAACCCTCAACAGAGGGATACAATCGATCAGGGCCTTTTTAGACAAACTTATACAAATATTTTATACTTTTTATGTTAGAGTATACTTCAACATTTACTTCAAAAACAACCAAGGGTTGTAAGGAAGTACCCATCTATTTTCAATGTCAAACTTGTTGTATTTAGAGATATTGGTTTTTTCATTTGTCTCATATATCTTGGGTATGAGTCATTTCCCTGACTTGACCATTCTGCATACATGAGGAGTTTCGATTAAGTGTTTCGCCAGTTCAGAGGATCATGTGATTTAATACTACTTTATGTAACTATGCTTCATCTTCATATTTCAGTCTTCCTTTCCAAACAACGATGTCATATTCTTGTAGGTCACGCAATTTGTCATTACAATCTTGCTCTGTACCGAGCAGCTTTTTGGTCGTCTGCTGTTGGTAGGTCTCTTGCTGTCCTGACAGGAGGTCAGGTCTCTTGCTGTCCTGGCGGGAGGTCAGGTCACTTGCTGTCCTGACGGGAGGTCAGGTCACTTGCTGTCCTGACGGGAGGTCAGGTCTCTTGGTGTCCTGATGGGAGGTCAGGTCTCTTGTTGTCCTGACGGGAGCTCAGGTCTCTTGCTGTCCTGACGGGAGGTCAGGTCTCTTGCTGTCCTGACGGGAGGTCAGGTCTCTTGTTGTCCTGACGGGAGCTCAGGTCTCTTGTTATCCTGACGGGAGGTAAAGTCATTTGTTGTCCTGACGGAGGTCAACGAGCGCCCGGGGGGGGGGGGGGGGAGTACCTGCAAGCCACTCCGATGCTGAAGTCAGTATATAGAATATAAGAGTGAAGGTACTAAGGATTAGAGATTCAACCTTTCTAAGGGCAAAGTTTGCTTGTGTTTATAGGAAATCGTGCCCTCTTGCGGATCGTCGGATGGGTAGAGTCGATCCTGACCGTCCAAGTGTGTTGGGCTCGCATGAGGTGGATATGGGCTGAATTGGTTGGGCTGATCCATATGACTTGCTAAGCGCACCTCCTGGTTTTGCTAATGGGACCCTCTAGTTGACTCGAGAACAGTTGCCCCCCAAGCCGAGATTACTCCGGAGGATGGTATTGGCTTGAAGGATTTTCGTCGGTTTGTCGGCTCTGCAAGGTTACGCGGGACACTGCCTTTGTAGCAGCCGTGTTCTGTCATAGGAGAAATATTTTCTAAGTGTTGCTCAGACCTCCTTCGGTGCAATCCTTGTGCCCGGCACCAAGCTAGGGTGACGTATCCTGATGTTGGCGTCGCCTTGTGTCAAGTGCTCTGAGGTTGGCACCTACTTGGGTGCCCTGTGCGATGCCCCCTGATGTTGGTGCCCTCTTGGGCGCCTTGGGCCAAGGTGCTAAGACATCCCGATGCTGGTGCCCTCGTGGGTGTCTTCCCGGATGCTTGTTTGTTTTTGAGAGTTGGCGCCCTGCTGGGTGCCTTGGGCATTGTTCCCTGCTAGCGTGTGCTGGATGGCTTATCATGGAGCAGATTTTGCGAGACAAGGTTCGGTGCTCTCGTGGGCGTCTTACTGCATAGTGTTGACCACCCTGCCGCGAAGGATTTGCTTTAAGACTGCCCCCTGCCAGGTGCCCCTCTGCTGGGCGCTGGTTGCTTCTGCCAGGCGTCCTCCTGGTCCTGACAGGCACCCTCAAGGGCGCTGGTTGCTTCTGTCAGGCGCCCTCCTGGTCCTGACAGGCTCCCTCAGGGGCGCTGGTTTCTTCCATCAGGCGCCCTCCTGGTCCTGACAGGCGCCCTCTTGGTCCTGACAGGCGCACTCTTGGTCCTGACAGGCGCCCTCCTGGTCCTGACAGCCGCCCTCCTGGTCCTGACAGGCGCCCTCCTGGTCCTGACAAGCACCCTCCTGGTCCTGACAGATGCCCTCCTGGGTGTTGACCTGTGTAGACGTGTACTTGGCAGTTTGCTTTCTTTTTCACTGCTCATCTTGTCTTTTTTGTGTTTTTTTAGCATGTCTTAAGGTGACAGGCGTATCGGGCTTCTACGTCGTGGATATGGGCCAAGTTGATTTGCCTGATCCGCGGTGTTGGGTGAAACGCTAACTCCTATAAATAGGCGGGTATTTTGGCCTGTGGTCCACACTTTCTTGGAGTGCTTTCTTTAAGGAGGAGGAAGGAGTAGGGACCAAGTCACCAACCCTAACGCCTACTTCAAGGAGGAGGAAGGAGTAGGGATCAAGTCACCAACCTAGTGCCTCCTTAAAAAAGAGGAGGAGGGAGTAGAGTCCACTCGTTTAAACGTCTCTTCTTCCTGGTAAGTATTTGTTGTTCGTTCCCGTTTATTTACGTTGTTGACAGTGCCCTCCTGCCAGGCACCCTCATGGGCGCTGGCTGCTCCTGACTGGCGCCCCGCCAGGCGCCCTCATGGGCGCTGGCTGCCTTGATTGGCGCTCTGTGTAACACCCTAAATATTTAATTAATTTATTTAATTAAGTATTTAGGAATTTATTTTAATTAGTTGGATATAATTTAATTAATTGAAATTATGTTAAAAATGGTGTAGGTGGTATTAGAAGGTGGAGGCGCCAATTAGATGAACTTGGGCTTAAGTGAAAAGCCCAAGCCCATGATCCATGCAATATGCGAAGTTGCTAGGTCATTTGGGACTAGGGTTTTGGCTTAGGCATTTGCGAATTTGAGAGAAGAGAATAGAGAGAGTGAGAGCGCCGTGGAGAGAGGAGAAGGAAGAGAAGAAGCTCGCGAGCTCAAGGAGGAAGAGGAACGTGACCCGTTGCTGTGGTTCTGTTCGTGACTGTCTCTAAGGCTCCTGTTCTTCAAATCCAAGGTCAGGGGAATTCTATCTTTCTATATAATAGATGTTATGATAGGTTTTAGAGTAGGGTTAGCCTAGATCTATCCATATTCATGATCGGTGTGTGATTTCATGTTGTTTTTATGATTTGTATGTGATTTGATGTATTCGTGTTGCTCGGAATCCGTTTGTTGGTGTTATGGGCGCATAGGGCGCCATAGGTGTAGTTGTGTGTTGCTGGATTTTTGTTGCATGATAGTGTTGCTGGGCGCTGGGCGCCAGGCGCCAGGCGCAGGGCGCCAGTGTGTGTGTGTGTGTGTGCGTGTTGCGTGTGTGCTGGGCGCTGGGCTCCAGGCGCTGGGCGCCAAGGGCGCCAGTGTGTGTGTGTGCGTGTTGCGTGTGTGCTGGGCGCTGGGCGCCAAGGGTGCCAGTGTGTGTGTGTGTGCGTGTTGCGTGTGTGCTGGGCGCTGGGCGCCAAGGGCGCTGTGTGTGCGTGTTTCCTGTGTTGCCTGCGATGTCTAAATTGTCTAAGTTTGTGTCTTAGGCGCCCAGTGCCTGGGCGCCATTTTCAGGATGTTCCCAATTTTTTTTTATAAAAACTGTTTTCGCTATATCTTTTGACTCGGGCATCCGTTTTGAACGTTTCAAAAAGTGTTGGGAAGCTTTTTCGGTTGTCTACCTATGTGTCTTATTTTTAAAATAAAAACTTATTATTTTCTGGTGGTTTCTGGGCGCCCAAGTGGCTGTCCCCGGTGGTCATTACAGTGACGTTGTAAAGCCGTATTGAGTCCTTTAAAAATCCTTTTGTGTATAACCAACAGTTTTAATGCTTTAGTGTCAAAATGGGTGATTATGGCGATGATGCCCTTAGTGGCTAGTTAAATGACGTTTTTTCCCTTAGTGGCTAATATTATTGATGATGATGTGTAAATGACGATGATGCCCTTAGTGGCTAGTTAAATGACGTTTTTGCCCTTAGTGGCGAATATTATTGATGATGATGTGTAAATGACGATGATGCCCTTAGTGGCTAGTTAAATGACGTTTTTGCCCTTAGTGGCGAATATTATTGATGATGATGTGTAAATGACGATGATGCCCTTAGTGGCTAGTTAAATGACGGTTTTGCCCTTAGTGGCTATTGTTTGATTGACGACGATTATGAATAAGTGACGATGAGGCCCAAAAGGCTAAGCGACGATGATAATAAGCGACGATGAAATATAGCGACGTGGTTGTGTGTAATTATAAATTGACAGGTGTTGTGCCTCTTATTTGGCAAATTGGTAAGTGACGGGTCACATAGTTGACTGTGATTGTGTGTTTGTGTGTGGTGCATGTCATAGTGTCTCATGTTTTCCATGTGCATGAACCCAGCGACGATGAGGCCATAAAGGCTAAGCGACGATGAGGCCATAAAGGCTAAGCGACGATGATGAAAGGTACCTCATGCATATGTCCGCGAGTGGGTTGCATTTCATATAGTTACATGACATCGTGATGAGTTGTTGTAATGACGTAATTGATGACTGTGATGTGGTTACGCTAGTGCTGTTACTTTGACTTATTGCTTATCATATGATTTATTATATGGATTGAATTGGACTCACCCTTCTGTTTGAATGTTACCCCTATGCGGTAACGTGCAGGTGATCACGAGTGAAGACCTAGGTATCTTCACTAATTTGAGTCGGGTCGTCATGCTCTGATACGTAGCACTCAGGGGGGGAAACGAACTCGATGTTTTTAAGACCATTTTAGTTGTTATATGTTATTTGATGATTTCTCTTTATTTTACTTTCCGCTGCGTAGTTGGTTTTATTGATGTCACGGTTGTGGTGACGATGACTGATGCTCGAGTTTTTCCCCATTGGGGGCGTGCTACATATTGCACATTTATTGACGTTGAACTGTTTTATTGAAGTACGATGTTTTATTCGAAGTATGTGTAACATTCCTTGCGATGAAAGCGATTTTGAACTCTGATTTTTATAAACAAATTAACGGGTAGAAAAGGGGTGTTACATTAGTGGTATCAGAGCAGTTCGGTCTGTCCGGCCAAGGTTGTCCTGTCATAGTGTCTTATGACAATTAAGAAATTGTTAGATTAGTTCTAAATTTTTTGTTTGTGCTGCAGTGATAATTTGAAATGGCTGGGAGAAACGATGCTGCTCTTGCTGCCGCGCTGCAAGCTATGGCTCAGGCTGTGCAGAATCAGCAGAATGCTGGGGAGAACGCTGGTTTTCGGAGTCCGACTACTTTCCAGAGAGAGAATCCGCCCACTTTTAAGGGCAAATATGATCCAGATGGTGCTATGGCTTGGTTGAAAGAGATCGAGAGGATTTTCAGGGTGATGGACTGCACTGTTGAGCAGAAGGTCCGTTTTGGTACTCACATGTTAGCTGAGGAGGCCGACGACTGGTGGTTGGCTACTAGGCAGAGGTTGGAGACTGTGCAGGAAGAGATTACCTGGGAGGTATTCAGCAGAGAATTTCTGAGGAAGTATTTTCCTGAAGATGTCCGAGGAAAGAAAGAAATAGAGTTCCTGGAACTGAAGCAGGGTGGTATGTCTGTGACTGCGTATGCGGCGAAGTTTGTGGAATTGGCAAAATTCTATCCGCACTATAGTGAGGCTACAGCTGAGTTCTCAAAATGCATCAAGTTCGAGAATGGTTTGAGGCCTGACATCAAAAAGGCCATTGGTTACCAGAAGATCCGTGTGTTCGCTGATCTGGTTGATAGTTGTAGGATCTTCGAGGAGGACAGTACTGCACATTACAAAGCTGTGTCTGAGAAAAAGGGTAAATTTCCGAGTCGAAGCAAGCCGTATGAGGTTCCTGCGGGCAAGAGTTATCAGAGGGCTGCTGGAGGTAAGGGGACTAATGAGGGAGATGCTCCTGCTAGCATTATCTGTTTTAAGTGTGGCAAACCTGGCCACAAGAGTACTACATGCGGGTCTGATTAGAGAGTTTGCTACCGTTGTGGTAAAAAGGGTCATATGGCGGCCGAGTGTAAGGTCAAGGATGTGGTGTGTTTCAACTGTGGCGAGTCTGGGCATATCAGTGCAAAATGTACAAAGCCGAAGAAAGAAAGGTCTAGTGGGAAAGTGTTCGCATTGGCAGGAGAGGAGCCTGATGAGAGGGATGGTCTTATTAGAGGTACGTGTTTCATTAACGGTACTTCTCTGAAATCTCTTATTGATACTGGTGCTACCCATTGCTTTATATCTGTTGATTGTTGTAAAAGATTGGGTCTTGTTTTATCTGCTATGTATGGGGATATGGTTGTCGATACTCCTGCGAAGGGGTCGGTGATTACTTCCCAGGTGTGTTCTCAGTGTCCCATGTCGATCTTCGGCAGGGACTTTGTTGTGAATCTTGTTTTCTTGCCGTTGAGAGGACTGGATGTAATCTTGGGCATGGACTGGTTAGAGAATAACCACGTCCATATCAACTGTCGTAGCAAGTCGGTTAGTTTCGGGGAAGAAGATTCTGTTTTGGTATCCGCTAGTCAGTTGAAGAAGTTGAGGAAAGAAGGAGTTCAGCTATTTTCGTTGATGGCATCGTTGTCTGCTAAGAGTCAGGCTGTTATTGAAGAACTGCAAGTGGTACGCGAGTTTCCTGAGGTTTTTCCTGACGAAATTCCGGGTATGCCGCCGGAGAGGGAAGTTGAGTTTTCGATTGATCTTGTACCTGGTACGAGGCCTGTGTCTATGGCACCGTACAGGATGTCGGCGTCGGAATTGTCTGAGTTGAAGACGCAACTCGAAGAATTGCTTGAGAAAAAGTTTGTGAGACCGAGTGTATCA
Source organism: Astragalus membranaceus (assembly GCA_039519185.1). NCBI lineage: Eukaryota > Viridiplantae > Streptophyta > Magnoliopsida > Fabales > Fabaceae > Astragalus > Astragalus membranaceus. Next base: position 83,226,200 of record CM076850.1, on the reverse strand, counting down.
CCGTGGGGAGCTCCGGTATTGTTAGTAAAGAAGAAAGATGGGAGTATGAGGTTATGTGTGGACTATCGTCAGTTGATGGATCAGTTAGTGGGTGCCCGTGTTTTCAGCAAAATTGATTTGAGGTCCGGGTATCATCAGATTAAAGTGAAGGATGAAGATGTTCAGAAGACAGCGTTCAGGACAAGGTATGGGCATTATGAGTATTCAGTGATGCCGTTCGGTGTGACCAATGCACCTGGTGTATTTATGGAATATATGAATCGTATTTTCCATAATTACCTAGGTATCTTCACTAATTTGAGTCGGGTCGTCATGCTCTGATACGTAGCACTCAGGGGGGAAACGAACTCGATGTTTTTAAGACCATTTTAGTTGTTATATGTTATTTGATGATTTCTCTTTATTTTACTTTCCGCTGCGTAGTTGGTTTTATTGATGTCACGGTTGTGGTGACGATGACTGATGCTCGAGTTTTTCCCCATTGGGGGCGTGCTACGTATTGCACATTTATTGACGTTGAACTGTTTTATTGAAGTACGATGTTTTATTCGAAGTATGTGTAACATTCCTTGCGATGAAAGCGATTCTGAACTTTGATTTTTATAAACAAATTAACGGGTAGAAAAGGGGTGTTACACCCTGCCAGGCGCCCTCATGGGCGCTGGCTGCCTTGATTGGCGCCCTGCCAGGCACCCTCCTGGGCGCTGGCTACTCCTATGGGCGCTGGTTTTGTGTGGGCGTGTGCTTAGCACTCTGTTTTATTTTTGCCGTTTTCTCCTGACTTTTAACCTGCCTTCTTACCTATGCATTTTCAGGGCTTGCTTGGTGCTGAGGGGAGTTGCTCTTATCATCCTCCTTTGACGTTCCCGCTAGTCTTTGCGGCTTCTGATTTACTGAGGTAACTTCCGTGCGAACTTTCAGCTTATCTTTCTAGCTTCTTTGTTCATTTGAGCATGTCTTGTCTTGCAAAGTCTCCAATCTCGGGGGAGGGGGGTTGTCTCTAAGTTTTCCTGTCTGTCTCGTGACTACTTGTTTTGCCCCCTGTCCCATAGGTTGAGAGATGGCAAGGACAAAGAAGACGGCTCGAATGCACCCTACTGCTTACCTGGCTAAGAGTCAAGCTGACGACTTCGAATAGGGGGCTAGTGATACCGTGCCTTCGGAGGGGGCTGGCGCCCTTGGCTTTGTGGATACTTCTTCTGACGATGATGTGCCGCTTGAGCATGAAGTAGTGGAGATTGGTGGTTGTAGTTATGACTGGGTTGCTCGTATTGTTTGTTCTGCCAGGAGCGTCTACCTTCCAGGAAAAAAGCCTCCCCGCTGTCTGCAAGATGCGTTGGGAGGCGACTGGCGGGTTGAGGTGGTTGACCCCCAAGACAGGGTGTGTAGAGTCCCTGGCGGTAGAAAATTCATGATGTTTCAGTGTGGTTTACAAGGTGCGGGTTTCCCCATTCTTTACACCCTTCCAACTGGAGATTATGAATCACCTTAAGATAGCTCCCTCTCAGCTCCACCCAAATTCGTGGTGTTTTGTGAAGTGTTTCGAGCTGGTGATGAGAGTCCTTCAAAGAAGATTCAGCTTGAGGGTTTTTATGGTTATCTTCGAGGTGCAGCTTCATCGAGATACTTCAGATGGCGTCATCCGTTACGAGTTTGTGCACTTGAAATCTCGGACAAACTATACTTTCTTTCAAGTGTACTCAGATAACCAGCATGATTGGAGGTTCAAGTATTTTTACCTCGTTCCTTCTAGTGAGACGGCCGTCGACAGCATGGGCTTCTTTAATGAAGAAGGGCATCTAGTTAGGGATAAGTTTCGCCTTGGGTGTTGAAATGTCGATGCTGACCGCACCTCTCGGTCTTATCGCATCCTCCCATCTGAGTTATCTGATCCTCAGCAAAGGACTTTGAGCATGCTGAGGAAGATCGTCGGTGGCTTGTCCACTGTGCCACAAAAGATTTTGTGCAGTGAGCTGTCCAAGGCCTCTACGGTTCCTGAAGCTGTCGAGCTCTTAGGTTGCTTGTTAGGTCTTGATGTATCTTTATTTTGTCTTTTGATGAATTATTTACCTATGTTGCTAATTCTCTACTTTGTTGCTCTGCAGATAAGATGGCCGCTCCACTTTCTTTCAATGAATTAGCCTCTTTGGCCGGACGGAGGAGACCTTTGGATGTCGATCCTACCGAGGTCAAGAGCCCGGTTCCTGCTATCTCTGCCTCAGTTTGGGAGCGCCAAGCCGTGCTGGAAGGGATGTTTCCGGGGTGCCGAAGGTTCCAGTCGACTCCAGCACCCAAGGGACCCAGAGTAAGTCCAAGCGCCAGAGAATTTGTGCTCAGGGACCTCCCTCTGCTGCTTGTTCCTCCCCGGTTGGGCTTCCTCCCCTGCTGACGAAGAGGGTGAAATTGTCTTCTCCCCCGAAGAGCGTGATCATTTCTGTGAGCATCCTTTCGCACTTGCCGCGCACATGGTTAAAATTGGGGAAGGCCTGCATGCGAAGTGGGAAGCTGAGAAGAAGTGCGGATCTCGTTCAGGTAATCCTCTTGAGTTATTTCTTACGGTATTCATCAAATCCGCACAGGCCACCACCCCTGTCCGGCGCCCTCATGGGCGCCGCCTGCTTTCTTAGAGGTGCTTTGCCAGATGCCCTCATGGGTGCTGGTGATGTTGGTTCTAAGCTTTGTCGTGTTTGTTTCTCTCTTTGCGCAGGGGTGATCGAGGAAAGGGATCGGCTTCTCTTGGATATAAGCCGGCTTCAGGTGGATTTACACGAAGCACTGGAATCTGCTCGTCGGGCACGAGACACTGCTGGCCACTATCAGAAGCAGATGGAGGAGCTCCAATCTGAGTTGGACAGTGTGAAGAAACAGAAAGATGTAGCTGAGGAAAGGGTGCGGGAGATGGCCGGGCAAGCCATGGACTTCTCCTATGGTGCCTACGATAAAGCGATAAGTCATGTTCAGTGCATGTACCCGGATGCAGTTCTTGAGTCGAGCATCTTCCGGTTTGACCATGAGGCTGTAGATGGGAGGATTGTTAGATATCGTTCCAACATGGTTGAATTTGACGTCATTGCCCCTTGATGATTTCTTCTAAGAGTTCAGTTGTTTTTGACTTGTGATTTCTTTTTGTCCTGTTGGGTTTCGTTGTATGTTTGCTTTATGGAGCTTGACTCATGATTTTACGTTATATCCATGTTTCCTTTGTCATGCTTATTTTTCACGCTTCCGAACGTATCACCTCCTATCTTCTCGTGGTAATGTTTTCTCTGTCAGGAGTTTATCAGAATTGATTCGATTTAGATTCCCCACTACAGGTTGCGACACTTGCGATGCAGCTTCACCCATCTAAGGACTCTGACAGGAGTTTATCAAAATCTGTCCGAACTTAACTCACCCATCAGAGGTTGCGACCTTTTTGATATGCCGCTTCACGCCTTAGGTCTCTAACAAGAGTTTATCAGAATCTATCCGATTTTAACTCACCCATTAGTGGTTGCGACATTTGCGATGCCGCTTCGCCCATCTAGGGTCTCCGACAGGAGTTTATCAGAATCTGTCCGAACTTAACTCACCCATCAGAGGTTGCGACCTTTTCGATATGCCGCTTCGAGGTTGTGACATCTTGCGATGTCACTTCGCCCATCTAGGGACTCTAACAGGAGTTTTTTAGAATCTATCCGAATTTAACTCACCCATTAGAGGTTGCGACCTTTTCGATATGCCGCTTTGAGGTTGTGACATCTTGCGATGTCACTTCGCCTATCTAGGGACTCTAACAGGAGTTTTTCAGAATCTATCCGAATTTAACTCACCCATTAGAGGTTGCGACGTCTCTTGATAGCCGCTTTATGAACCGAGTAGGCCGACTCGTGTCCCTATGATCTAGGCAGTCCCTCCCTGCCCGGTAGGTAGGATCTCAAACTAGCATTGCCCCCCTCCTTCCTATGGAGTTGGACCATTTCCCTTTCCTTTGGGAATAAGTGTTACTGCTAGGGATTAGTGTCATGGATCTGCTTTTTAATGTCGTCCCTGAGGGTGTTGCATTTTCTGTGCCTAATTAAGCCAGATCATCCTTCTTGCTGCCGTCCTGCGTTGGTGTTGAGCTGCGTCGGTCGGGGGGTCTCCTCGATGGTGATCCCCGACGATGTTTCTGGTGAACATTAACCTAGTTCCACCGTTGCCCCCTAAGTCGAGATTATTTCGGAGGATGGTCTTGACTTGACGTTGTCGTTTAGAATGCCCTTGTAGGTTAGGTCGCCCTTTCAGTTCGTGCCGTTGTCGGGCCTGCTAAGTTAGTCAGCCGATCACAGCGATTATCCTGTTGGAGCAATTGTTTTCTTCCATGCGCAAGTAGGGGGAGGTTCCCTTTCTTCAGTTGGTGGCGCCCTGCTGGGCGCCTTCCTGGGTGCCGCCTGTGACTGCCTTGGCGCCCTGCCAGGCGTCCTTCCGTGTGCTGCCATACGTGCTCATGCATCCTTTAATTTTCTTACGTGCTTATGCACTCACATGCTCATGCACTCTTTTATTTGCTTACGTGCTCATGCACTCGTGTGCTCGCGCACTATGTTATTTGCTCACGTGCTCGTGCACTATTTTATTTTCTCAAGAGCTTGTGAGTGCCTTCAGCTTGTTTCCCTTTCTGGGTTCGGAGACGTATGAATTGGATTTCGAGCTTAACATAGGAATTGTAGCTAAGCTTCTTAGCTTTCCAACGCATGCTCACACGCCTCCATCGGATAAGTATAGACGAATATATGGACTACAGACTAGAGATCACCCTTGTAGGTGGGTATCTCTGGTGTCTGTGACCTCATGGTCTTGTCATTTGCTTGACTTCCGCGCCTTTCTTAGCGCTTGCTACCCAAAACATCTTGGTCTCATACCTTGGGTTCCTGCCGGGTGGGTGTCGTGAACTTGCCTGCTTTGCTTTAGGAAGATGAGCGTGCCATCACACCCTTGACTCCCCTACATGGAGAGATAAACTTGGCTTTGAGCTAATGTTGAGGTTGCCCCCTGCGATCCAGGAAGTCCCTCTCTGCATGGTATGTTAGGTCTCAGACTTGTTTCGCTCCACTCCTGACTATGGAGTTGGACCTTTTTTCTTTCTTGATATTCTGCTTTTGTGCTCAAACAACAAAATTCATAACTAGGCCTAGCCTTAAACCCGAATCCTGATGCTCTGCTCCTTATTTGGAGTCGCGAGTTTCATCCTCTTCTTCAATCACGTACAGGGAATGGATTAGCTCTTCTTAGAGGTGCAGCCTTTCCTTTGCACGAGAGGTTCAGGTTGTTCGATGTCCCGGAACTCCGTGTCGACGCATTCGGCAAGGATCTCATCCTGGGATGTGTTTAGGAGGGTGTACTTTGAGAAGCGACCTTGTCGGGGTCTTAGGTTCCCTCCTTTCTTTCTTGAGAGTTGGCAGCTTCTCCAAGGCCCTTGGGATTCAGCATCCATCCACCTTTCGGGTGAAATGTCCTTCTTCCGAAAACCTTCTTGAGTTTCGGGGGGAGGTGTCTTCTTAGTCAAACTCTTGATGCCTACGTCGGTCGGGGGATCTCCTCGATGGAGATCCCTGGTGGTGCCTTCGGTGCCACCGTTGTTGGAGGAAGGGTTCCCCTGCCAGGCGCCCTCATGGGCGCTGCCTGATGTTGTCATGGCGCCCTCCCAGGCGCCCTCCTGGGCGCTGGGTTGGGCATGTCTTAGCGCTCGCTGGTCTTCCCTCGCCAGGTAGGGTTATGACGTTGCCCTCAGGAGTACCCTCTGGTCAGGGGGTGCGAGTATGGTAATGCTCTGAACCCGGGGTCTGCCTCTGGAAGCCATGGAGCAGCAAGAGAAAAGTTCAATTAGTGATGATGTGAAAGATAAAAACCTCCCACTGTGGTCGCCAATGTTCTGTACCGAACAGCTTTTTGGTCGTCTGCTGTTGGTGGGTCTCTTGCTGTCCTGACAGGAGGTCAGGTCTCTTGCTGTCCTGACGGGAGGTCAGGTCACTTGCTGTCCTGACGGGAGGTCAGGTCACTTGTTGTCCTGACGGAAGGTCTGGTCTCTTGGTGTCCTGACGGGAGGTCAGGTCTCTTGTTGTCTTGACGGGAGGTCAGGTCTCTTGCTGTCCTGACGGGAGGTCATGTCTCTTGTTGTCCTGACGGGAGGCCAGGTCTCTTGCTGTCCTGACGGGAGGTCAGGTCATTTGCTGTCCTGACAGGAGGTCAACGAGCTCCCGGGGGGGGGGGGTACCTGCAAGCCACTCCGACGCTCAAGTCAGTATATAGAATATAAGAGTGAAGGTACTAAGGATTAGAGATTCAACCTTTCTAAGGGCAAAGTTTGCCTGTATTTATAGGAAATCGTGCCCTCTTGCGGATCGTCGGATGGGTAGAGTCGATCTTGACCGTCCAAGCGTGTTGGGCTCGCATGAGGTGGATATGGGCTGAATTGGTTGGGCTGATCCATATGACTTGCTAAGCGCACCTCCTGATTTTGCTAATGGGACCCTCTGGTTGACTCCAGAACAAATCTAAAACTAACATCATATGCACTTGTGGTAGTCCTCGCTTCTGAAATTAAATGACAGACATACAACGACCTTTTATTTCCTAAGACCCCTTTATCCTCCTGTAATTTCTCAGATGATATTTCACTCTTAAGTAATTTTTTAAGTGGTCATGTGATAACTAAACACGCTTTAATAACGGTCATCCATGTATTGTTACACGATCCAAATTTACTCGTGTGTCATTCTCTCAGATTAAAACTCATCTCATCAATATATATATATATATATATATATATATATATATATATATATATATAATCATAAGTTTCTTTGTTAACGGCAGACCACTTGTAGAATAATCATGCTGAGAATAATAAAATAATACCTAAAAATATACACCTGTTGGGTCTTGATATGATGCAAGGAACTAGATTCCTATTATTGGGAAACTGCGGTGAATCTACCCACTGGAAATCAAGGCGTGTAAACAAAAGGACAGTTGAAATTGGAATTTAAAAGAACATTAATTCACCGAAAAGTTAAGTTAACAAAAGGACATTAATTCACCTGTACATCGAAATTGGAATTTAAAAGAACATTAATTCACCTGTACATCGTGTGTGTGTCTATATATATATATATATATATATATATATATATATATATATATATATATATATATATATATATTCTAGGGTGAGGGTGTAAACCAAATCCTTCTTCGGTGAACCATCAAATATAATCGTACGATGTAGTATAAAAATTCATCAATGGTTGAGATTCACACACACACAGATATATATATATATATATCTTATATATTATAAACCACGAATGACAGACAAGTCACCAAACAAAAAATATTACATCATTGATGACGTAATTTCATGTCAGCAGTTTTTGACAACTTGGCGTCCAACTCAGCTTTTTGAACAATCTGAACGACTCTAAATAAACGTTACATTATTGCACAATCTGAACGGCTCACATTCATTTAAATTGCGGCTGCTATTTTTTTTTTTAAAAAATGAAGTCATCATTAATAAATGTGCATAAACAATAATTTCAAAATAAAATTTGTTTTTGCATATCTCATCATTAATTGCCATCCGCATTCAATTGCATCCACATCATCAGCCAATAAAATAAAACATCTCCTTAATGATTTTCAGCTCCTAAATTAAATGGTCCATATTTATTCATTTCCGATTATTAATATACATTTGATGGAAAGGTTAGCAAACCGTTATCATTCGGTATCAAACCTTCCAATATTATTCTAAAAACAATGATTGTCAATTATGCATCATTCCAATAATAGTTGCTATATAAATGAATTCAGTTATATATACACTACCAAATACATTTAGCTTTATGAAAATTATAATTATATAATTTATAAATGAATTCAGTTATATGTATATATATGAATAAATAAATGAATTTAATAATAAATATATAAATGAATTTATAAATGATGGGTTTAATTGCACGTATATAAATAAATTTCTATAATACATACATATATAAAATGCAATTTGACTAAAGTTGGAAATCCAATAATACATATATAAATGAATTTATTTATAATGCTGGAATAATCTTCATATATAATAATTGCTATTTTAAAATGGTATATAATTAAAGTCATTTATAATATACCAAACATCAGGGTCTATTTTAGCACACATATTGCCAACTTAATTAAGAAAGAAAATTCTGTTGACTTTTGCGAAATTTTAGCACACAACACCCTAAACCTAATCAGGGTCTATTTGCTAGCACTATAAATTTTAGCATATATCAGGTCCATTCACATCAGATTCAGAGTGAAAAAAAACCTAAAAAACCATAGTACTTGACAGTCAGAAAATTAGAAAGTATGGCCTCCACCACCAAGTTCTGGGCTGCTCCACCAAAAAAGGTTCTATCTTTGGCGACCATTGAACCAGGCAACGACTCAGCATCGATAATGGTGAAGGTCATTAGAAAGTGGCATGTATTTTCTACATATGGGGGCAACTCACCTGTTGCAGTTGAAGTAGTTTTGGCACATGTAGAGGTATATTCTAATTTAGAATATTTGGTACAAACGATAAAGTTATATCTGATATAATTAAAATACAGTTCTTATTCACTGAACCATCTTAATAGTAATATTCGTAGTAGTAATAATAGAAATTGTCATTACCTAAAGGTATTAGCGAGGAAATGAGAGATATAATTTTTTTTAATATGGAGCTGATTTTATAGTAGTATGTAAAAATATAAACTCACCTATAATTTTTCAATACCTTAAATAAAGAATATATCTACTAATTAATCTTACAAAATCTTATATCAATATAAATGTGCAAAACAAGATGCACTATTTGTACTTTTTTAATGTAACAGATGTTGTACATAATCTAAAAACTTAAACTAGAGTGTGGGGTTCAGCTGTTGGGGCTGATCCTCCCTTAACCAAGGATCGAGGGTACGATCCCCACCTTAGGTACAAAGCACCGTTAAAACTTTGGGCCAGCTGTCTTGCCCCTCGAGGCACCTACAATGAGCGGGGAATTAGTCACTGCTGTCCGTGCGATGGATACCCGTGTTTACCCAAAAAACACAATCTGAAAACCTTAACTCTCTATTAAGTCTGAGATATTACTCTATTCTAGCATTGTTACCCATGAAATATTCTCCAAATTTGTTAGGTTGTCTTTTCACGTTACAATTGGCCAGTGTCTTCTCATTATTAAATAATTCTTTTCACTATAAAATATTTATTTAAATATAGATGTTTTAAAATTGGATTTTCATAGATGAATGCTATTAAACGGTGCCTTCTGATTATTAAATAGTTACATAAATATATATAAATTTATATATACATTTTTTCATTGAAATCATTCTTTTCACTATAAAATATTTATCTAATTCTGACTGTATATTACTAAGATATAATTTTTATTTCTTTTACGATAATATTACAAAAGAAGTTCAAATGATATGTATACCTGTGCAGCGCACGGGTCATACAAACTAGTATATATATATATATATATATATATATATATATATATATATATATATATATATATATATATATATATGAGTTTAATTTAAATACACCAATCGTGTATAGAGCCCTTTACATAAACTTCCAATCACATCTCACCATTTAGTCACGTTACATTATTTTCAGTTAAAATAAAAAAACGAAAAATAAGTGAGAGTAACCGCTATGTCACTTCCCCATGTTCTTATAACCTCATTCCTCCCAGAAGGGGTTACATTGATTAATTTTCTAGGTTTTTTTTTATTTTAATTGAAAATAATCTGACGATTTAAACCCTTCCATTGATAGTTAAAGTACATTTTACATAAATAGAGCGGTAACAAATTGGACCAAAAACAAATTGAACCAAAAACAAACATAAATAGAGCGGTAACCAACCAAATTTAAACACTTCTATTGATAGTTAAAGTACATTTTACATTAGCAATGAACTGATGATGATTTAAGCCCTAATTAGCCATGTAAATGATCCAGCTAGGCATCCACATCAATAATCAATTAATAGCGTTAACCAAAATAACAGCATGGGGGTAAGTGGAAAATGTTACATTTTGCAAGGTATTTTTTGACTTTTTTTTTGCAGGGGGGTAAATGGATAATGACAACATTTGCAGGGGGTAACAAATATTTAAGCATATAATTTTTGAATTACTATAAACCTACTATCTAAAAAAACAAGAAGGCTTAATGACTATTTAAACTGATTAATATTTAAAACACACGTGACAAATATTTATCACCAATGCCTAAAAAAGGACAAATAACTGCCACTGATTTATAAAAAACACGTGATAAATATTTCTTATTGATAATCTACTATCTATCTTTTACTATCTACTATGATCTACTAATCAACTCAAACAATCATTGAAAATATGAGATAATTGCACTGATACAAAAAAATAGATATATATAAAAACATGGGGATAACTGCAATCACTACAGAAAAGTGCAGAATTAGCGACGGATTTTAGCGAGGGATACCAAATCCGTCGCTAAATCCAACTTAGCGACGGATTTAGCGACCGCCAAATCCGTCGCTACAAGATGCGCCATTTTTTTTTTAAAATTCAAATCCGTCGCTAACAGGAAATTCCATTGCTAATGGTCCGACCCTAACCCTGACGTGACCGTTGGCATACCTTGGAAATCGTAAGATTCCCAAATCCGTCGCTAATCCCCAAATCCGTCGCTATTATTCCGTCGCTATTGTTTGGGAATGCGTGAAATTTAAATCTGTCGCTAATATTCAAATCTGTCGCTAAATATCCCTCGCTAATTTTAATTAAATTTTCCTATTCCGTAACACACTCTTCTCTCACCATTCACTCTCACCTCACTCACTCTCACCTCACTCACACTTCCCTCCGTCACAGCACGCCGCCACCACCCATTCCCTTCCCTCTGTCGCAGCAAGTAACGCCACCATTCTCTCTTCTCTCACATTTCACTTTATTTCCTCTTCTCCATTCTTCTCTCAAAACATCGAACCACACCACCACCGTCCACGCCACCACCGTCCACGCTACCAAGGTTTGTTTGTTCTCACTCTTCTCTCTCTTTCTCTCTCTCTCTCTCTCTCTCTCTCTCTCTCCGAACCTTCTCTCTATTTCTTAATCGTTTATCTCTCTCATTCCTCACCATAGGCACAAATCTATTTATTACCACCCACTGGAGTTCGCACAGTTACCGGACAGCCACCGCACCGGAGTTCGTATAGGCACAATGTAACATCCGCAAAATAATTAATAGAATTATTTGGATGTTAACCCAATTGAATTATCTTAGTACTTGACTGGTAAATTTATTGAGTGCTAAAATTAATTCTTGGTTGTCATCGGATCGTTGACCGGATAATACGAGTCAAAGAAGTTTTGGAATCGAAATGAGAGATTTGGATCAATATGGTAATTGGACCACGTTACCACTTATATATTAATAAATATATATATGTGTGTGTGAGAGAGAAAGGAAAGAATAAAAAGAAAGAAAAGAAGGAAAGAAGGCAGCGAGAAACAGAGAGAAAAGAGAGGAAAAAGAAAGAAGAGAAAAGAAAGGGTAAGGAGGAAGAAGAGGAAAAGTGGGATAGTTCCGTTCATCAAAACGACTTCCTTCCAACACGAAAAACGTTCAGCGTTACTTCCTCTTCGATTTGGTACCAACATCAACATCATCAACTCACTCTCTCTCACTTTGCCATTTTCGAAAATTGAAGGGAATGGAGGTTTGTGATGGTTGAAGCTCAAGGGTAGCTTGGGATGATGTTTGGCGCGGACCCGAGGATGACTGATCGATGATTGAAGTTCGATTGGGAGATTGGAAGCTAGTTGGGTTCAAAGGTTGGAAGCGGATTCGATTGTCGTCGGAGCGTAAAGTTTATACGGGGAACGTTCGGGTGGTTATGTCGGAAAAGCGGTTTCGGGGAAAGTCTCGGCTATTTGTGATTTTCATCACAATCGGTGAGTTTTACTCACGCTTAGGATGTTTTTCTGTTTCGATAATTTTTACGTTTATTGATTTCGAGGATTTTGAGATAAAAACCGTTATTTAAAAAAATATATCGCGTTTTGATACAATTCGTTAACAATGAGTTTTTGATTGATTTGATTGATTGTGTGACTTTGTTTGGGACTATTTTTATGGTTGTCAAATCTGTTTTCAATCGGAACGAGAATCGGAATTGAGCGGAATAGCGGATTTCGCGAGAAACCGCAAAATCTGCAATTCTCAGCAAGCCGTCGCGTCGCGACACGCAGCCATCGCGTCGCGACCAGGCTCAGTTTTGTCACGCAAATATTTCTGTCGCTTTTCGCGTCGCGACGGTAGCAGTTCGCGTCGCGACGCTTTGTAGTTTTTCAGCAACTGTACACTGATTTTGTTTTCGCGATAACTTTTGATCCGGGAACCCGATTGAGGTGTCCTCAGGGGCGTTTGAAAGCTTATTCAAAGACCTATCTATTTATATAAATTAAATGGCATAATGGACTGTTTTTGAAGTTATAAACTATTTCGAAAAACCGAACAATAGTACACGAGTGCGGATATGTTTTATTGATAATAAAAACGAATTATAAGTTCTATGTGGGATTGTAACACTGACGCGGATGGTTATTATTTATTCGTCTAAACCAGTCAATGATTCACGATATATAAATCATATCGATTAAAGGAGTCGGCCCAATTTGGGTGACGACCCATGGTTCTAACATACTAGGCGGGGTAGTCATGCACCCTTACCCTAGGCTCCGTGCCATTAGGGAAAGTACTATTGGTAAGGGGGTTCGCCGGGAGTAGCGTTCGCGCAGTCGGTGTTATGTTAGAAAGTTTGTTGTACGGTTCACCGGGAGTAGCGTTCGCGCAGTCGGTGTTGTACTGAGTTATAGCAGGTTCGCCGGGAGTAGCGTTCGCGCAGTCGGTGGAATGCTATGTGAAAAATAACGCGGTTCACCGGGAGTAGCATTCGTGCAGTCGGTGGTACGTAAAAAGGTCTTATAACGCGGTTCACCGGGAGTAGCGTTCGCGCAGTCGGTGTTGTAATAAAAGTTAAACGATACGGGTCACCGGGAGTAGCGTTCGCGCAGTCGGTGTCGTATCAAAGGTCATGAGACACGAGTCACCGGGAGTAGCGTTCGCGCAGTCGGTGTCGTACTGAATTATAGCAGGTTCGCCGGGAGTAGCGTTCGCGCAGTCGGTGGAATGCTATGTGTAAAATAATGCGGTTCATCGGGAGTAGCGTTCGCGCAGTCGATGTCGTGTTAAGTTAAACAGAATTTCATAATTGAACCGAGAGTGTTAGTAGGGGTCTCGGTAGAACTCACTGAGATTGTATCTCACTGTTTATATTTTGTGGTTTTTACAGAGAAGCAGGGGAAAAAGTAAAGGTGAAGAAGCACAGCTAGGTGGTGTGCTTATGAAGACGGTGAAGACTTAGTTTTCATTGTTAATGTCTTTCCCTCGAGATTTTTGTATTTCCGATTGTATAACTTGTACCAGTAAAAGTTGTAAAATCGTTTCCGCTATTTCTTGTTATTTGAATATTGGACTCTAGGTTATGAGCTGTTTTTATTTATGTTCAATATCTAAAACAGGAAAAATATCTCTGATTATTTTATGATGGTACACTTGGGTATTTTTACTCGATAAAAATACCCGGGGTGTTACAGTTGGTATCAGAGCAGTTCGACCTAGTCGGACTTAGTTTAGGGTTGAGTCGATTCCTTGCTAGTCCTTTTTGTGATTACACTTGTGATGCTAAGAGATATTGAGCCTGATCAACTTAATACTTAGTGCATCATAAGCGGAATTTTGACAGGATGATCAAGACGCAGTCCTCAACCAAAACCGGAATCTCCAACCGGTGTATCATCAGGAAAGGTGACATGTCGGTGGAAGGATACACCGCTAAGTTTGGAAAGTTGTTTCAGTTTTACGAAGTGGTAAAGTAAACTCCGGATGACGAATGGAGAATGCAGATGTATAAGAAGGGCCTTAGTCCTTTTATGACTTAGGGTCTCAGTTCTTATACTATTACCAATTTTGTTGCCTTAGTGCAACCAGCCTATGTCGCCGAGGATGATCTCATAAGGAGTATGGGAAAGGAAAGAAGGTAGTTGATTTATCAACTCCGAATGCAAAGTCCTAAGATAATTTCATCAAAGGAAAAGCAGATGCAATTCTTTGATTCTTCAAAGGTCAGAAGATGTTCTAACTGTGGAAAGCCTCACAGTGTGATCGTCAGCACAGATCAATCGGTGCTGTTATTGTAATGAAGAAGGTCACTATACAAATAGGTGCCTTGCAAGGAAGAGTTCCAAGGAGTCACGAGCAGCCCGAAGGCAAGTGTTAGAGAAAGCACACCGAAGTTTATATTCTGTTCCAGGGTGTACAGAATATAAAGCAGATGTATTAGTGGTGAGGTATTAGTTTGTTAACCTCTCCTTTGTGAAGGTTAACAAGGTGATAGTATTATGTGATTCCGTTTGACAAGTCAAACATGAATACGAATATGAAAGTGAGGTGACTGTGGACTGTTTTTCACATTGCGATTAACCACCAAAGGATTAAGTGATGGATCTGCTTGCAAGAGTCTGAAATTTCCGAAGTGAAGCTCGGCGTGCGGTATGGTAGTTTTGAAAAATCATTTTTGTGAAAACCCGCATGCTAAAGTTAATTTTGGGAACGAATCAAGAGGTTAATAGAGTCTGATTGAGGAAGAAAATCCTAGGAGGATTACTTTGGTTGAGGGGAAGTTCTCAACGCTATGGACTAATTTGGAAAGGAATCGGGTGCGTCGTTGGTAAAAAACCTCGTGATGAAGTTGCAAAAGAAAAAGGAGCTCTGAGTTCTGTTTGATAGTTGTTTTGAGAACAACTGGGGTGATTTTCGTTACGTTCAAATTAATTGATGTTCCCACGGTTTATTTCTACGTTTAAAGTCAAAGCTTATTGTAAAATCCTCATTCCATCTTTTTGAAAAGTTTTATCTGGAAACCTTGGGAGCGAGTCAAGGGGTTTCCCAGTGACCTTCCGTCACGTTTTTCAATGTGTACGAGAACTGTTATGATATTAGAAGATTTGTTGAGAAAGTGTTTACACGCTTCGAGGAAATCGTGTTTGTTTTTACCTCTACCGAGGAGTACCAGTGTGTGGATCTCATTTCAGCCTGTATTTCTATCAAGTGTCTTATATTAGACCCTTTGATTTAGATTAATCAAAGTTGGGGAGCAAGTGAGGAATGAAGCTTCGGAAGTGTTTTCGAACGCGGTGCCGAGCCTATGTAGGCGAAAGAGGAGTTTCTCGTGTTGATTCGTAACAAGAGAGTTCGGACTGTAATCTTAGAAGCGTTCTAGGGTAGTAGTCGAACATACTTAAAGATCGGCGTGCCAACCTGGAAAGATTTTCTACACTCATTTTGATAGTTTGAGAATGTTTTCCAGCAAATTTAGACCTTTTTGAGAATGTCGATTCTCGGTTAGTCAAATGAAAGACTTGACGAAATTTTGAGGACAAAATTCTTTCAAGTTGGGGAGAATGTAACATCCGCAAAATAATTAATAGAATTATTTGGATGTTAACCCAATTGAATTATCTTAGTACTTGACTGGTAAATTTATTGAGTGCTAAAATTAATTCTTGGTTGTCATCGGATCGTTGACCGGATAATACGAGTCAAAGAAGTTTTGGAATCGAAATGAGAGATTTGGATCAATATGGTAATTGGACCACGTTACCACTTATATATTAATAAATATATATATATATATGTGTGTGTGTGAGAGAAAGGAAAGAATAAAAAGAAAGAAAAGAAGGAAAGAAGGCAGCGAGAAACAGAGAGAAAAGAGAGGAAAAAGAAAGAAGAGAAAAGAAAGGGTAAGGAGGAAGAAGAGGAAAAGTGGGATAGTTCCGTTCATCAAAACGACTTCCTTCCAACACGAAAAACGTTCAGCGTTACTTCCTCTTCGATTTGGTACCAACATCAACATCATCAACCCACTCTCTCTCACTTTGCCATTTTCGAAAATTGAAGGGAATGGAGGTTTGTGATGGTTGAAGCTCAAGGGTAGCTTGGGATGATGTTTGGCGCGGACCCGAGGATGACTGATCGATGATTGAAGTTCGATTGGGAGATTGGAAGCTAGTTGGGTTCAAAGGTTGGAAGCGGATTCGATTGTCGTCGGAGCGTAAAGTTTATACGGGGAACGTTCGGGTGGTTATGTCGGAAAAGCGGTTTCGGGGAAAGTCTCGGCTATTTGTGATTTTCATCACAATCGGTGAGTTTTACTCACGCTTAGGATGTTTTTCTGTTTCGATAATTTTTACGTTTATTGATTTCGAGGATTTTGAGATAAAAACCGTTATTTAAAAAAATATGTCGCGTTTTGATACAATTCGTTTACAATGAGTTTTTGATTGATTTGATTGATTGTGTGACTTTGTTTGGGACTGTTTTTATGGTTGTCAAATCTGTTTTCAATCGGAACGAGAATCGGAATTGAGCGGAATAGCGGATTTCGCGAGAAACCGCAAAATCTGCAATTCTCAGCAAGCCGTCGCGTCGCGACACGCAGCCATCGCGTCGCGACCAGGCTCAGTTTTGTCACGCAAATATTTCTGTCGCTTTTCGCGTCGCGACGGTAGCAGTTCGCGTCGCGACGCTTTGTAGTTTTTCAGCAACTGTACACTGATTTTGTTTTCGCGATAACTTTTGATCCGGGAACCCGATTGAGGTGTTCTCAGGGGCGTTTGAAAGCTTATTCAAAGACCTATCTATTTATGTAAATTAAATGGCATAATGGACTGTTTTTGAAGTTATAAACTATTTCGAAAAACCGAACAATAGTACACGAGTGCGGATATGTTTTATTGATAATAAAAACGAATTATAAGTTCTATGTGGGATTGTAACACTGACGCGGATGGTTATTATTTATTCGTCTAAACCAGTCAATGATTCACGATATATAAATTATATCGATTAAAGGAGTCGGCCCAATTTGGGTGACGACCCATGGTTCTAACATACTAGGCGGGGTAGTCATGCACCCTTACCCTAGGCTCCGTGCCATTAGGGAAAGTACTATTGGTAAGGGGGTTCGCCGGGAGTAGCGTTCGCGCAGTCGGTGTTATGTTAGAAAGTTTGTTGTACGGTTCACCGGGAGTAGCGTTCGCGCAGTCGGTGTTGTACTGAGTTATAGCAGGTTCGCCGGGAGTAGCGTTCGCGCAGTCGGTGGAATGCTATGTGAAAAATAACGCGGTTCACCGGGAGTAGCATTCGTGCAGTCGGTGGCACGTAAAAAGGTCTTATAACGCGGTTCACCGAGAGTAGCGTTCGCGCAGTCGGTGTTGTAATAAAAGTTAAACGATACGGGTCACCGGGAGTAGCGTTCGCGCAGTCGGTGTCGTATCAAAGGTCATGAGACACGAGTCACCGGGAGTAGCGTTCGCGCAGTCGGTGTCGTACTGAATTATAGCAGGTTCGCCGGGAGTAGCGTTCGCGCAGTCGGTGGAATGCTATGTGTAAAATAATGCGGTTCATCGGGAGTAGCGTTCGCACAGTCGATGTCGTGTTAAGTTAAACAGAATTTCATAATTGAACCGAGAGTGTTAGTAGGGGTCTCGGTAGAACTCACTGAGATTGTATCTCACTGTTTATATTTTGTGGTTTTTACAGAGAAGCAGGGGAAAAAGTAAAGGTGAAGAAGCACAGCTAGGTGGTGTGCTTATGAAGACGGTGAAGACTTAGTTTTCATTGTTAATGTCTTTCCCTCGAGATTTTTGTATTTCCGATTGTATAACTTGTACCAGTAAAAGTTGTAAAATCGTTTCCGCTATTTCTTGTTATTTGAATATTGGACTCTAGGTTATGAGCTGTTTTTATTTATGTTCAATATCTAAAACAGGAAAAATATCTCTGATTATTTTATGATGGTACACTTGGGTATTTTTACTCGATAAAAATACCCGGGGTGTTACACACAAAATTGTTAGTTTTTATTTATTTTTGTTTTTAGGAATGATTTTTGTTTAGTTGTTTTTAGTTGTGAAATGTGAGTTTTAAATGTGTATGTTATGATAGAATAAATTTTTGTTGTTTGAAAGATTAATATTAGTGTTTAGGATTGTGAGTTTTGAAAGGTTGTTGTATGTGTTTAAGATAGTCTTTAGAATTGTAGAACAAAATTGTTGTTGTTGTTGTTGTTGTTGTTATTAATTAGAAATGTGTAATTGGAATTGAATTGAAATTGAAAAATGTAATTGAATAACGTATGAAAAGTGTATGTTGTTGGAGATGTTAATTGAAAAGTGTATGTTTGTTAGAGTTGTTAATTGAAAAATGTCTAATTGGAATTGATAATTGGTGAAAAGTGTATGTTAATTTTGAAATTGAAATTGTGTTAAATTGTTGTTTTGATGTTTGATGAACCCTAGGTTAGATGACTATTTGATGTTGTTATTGTGTGTTGTTGATGGAAAAGGGTGAGGTGTGCTTGCTGTCCTTCACCCCCATATTTTGCTCGAAATCATCTCCATTGAGATAATTGCGAGACTATACTAACAATTTTAAGGTTGGGAGTTAGAAATAACTTCCTTCACTACTTATATGGAAAAGGCTTTTGTCTGATCTGTCCTTAACCCCCATATTCGGCTCGAAATCATCTCCACTGAGATCATCTCGATGCCACTAACTTGATAGGTTATATTTTAGGTTTAGTTGTGGGAATCTAACGCGTTTTTTTAAATGCATGTAGATGAATTGGAATCAATTGAATCGTAGTTGGGTGTATGATCGGTTATATCCGGGAAGAGCATTTTGGAAGGAAACTTTTGTAAATGGGGTTGAAGAGTTTATTAGGGTAGCGTGGCAACATGATAAGGCTAAAAAGGAAGGGGGGATTATATGTCCATGCCTTAAATGCGACGGTATACCTATTACACCTGATGATGAAATTAGGGTGCACTTGTATCATCTCCACTGAGATCATCTCGATGCCACTAACTTGATAGGTTATATTTTAGGTTTAGTTGTGGGAATCTAACGCGTTTTTTTAAATGCATGTAGATGAATTGGAATCAATTGAATCGTAGTTGGGTGTATGATCGGTTATATCCGGGAAGAGCATTTTGGAAGGAAACTTTTGTAAATGGGGTTGAAGAGTTTATTAGGGTAGCGTGGCAACATGATAAGGCTAAAAAGGAAGGGGGGATTATATGTCCATGCCTTAAATGCGACGGTATACCTATTACACCTGATGATGAAATTAGGGTGCACTTGTATCATATCGGGTTTAGGCCTAATTATTGGATTTGGGTGGACCATGGAGAACGTCTTCCAAATTTTGACTTAGGGGCTTCTTCAAGCAGTTCTAGTTTTCATGTTCCATCTAATGAACAATTTGAGTCGATGGAAAGCATGATTTGTGATGGTCTCGGAGTGAATGTGCCATTTGATGAGCCTCAATATGACGATCATGATGAACTTCCAAATGAAGAAGCACAAAGATTTTATTGTTTGTTTAAAGAGTCAAACACACCGTTGTTTGATGGCTCGCCAGAGTCAAAATTATCTATGTGTGTGAAGCTTTTATCTCTCAAGTCCATGAGCAATATTTCTGAGTTGGGTTTAGATTTTGTGACTCAAATGATGTTGGGCGGGACACCTAATATGGATAGTTTGCAAAAAAGTTATTATGAAGCAAAGATGTTAGTTTCGAAGTTGGGATTGGAATGTAAGAAGATTGATTGTTGTGAGGATGGACACATGTTGTTTTACGACAACGAATTTGGTAAAACCGATGGTGTGCTGCAGGCTTGTAGATTTTGTGGAAAGCCGAGGTATAAAGTGCGTAAAGTGGAAAAACGTAATTATAAACCCATTCCTGTAAAGTCGATGTTCTATTTGCCTATAGTTCCAAGGTTGCAGAGAATGTTTGCATCGCCTGAAATTGCAAAGAAAATGACGTGGCATTATGAGAATAGGAATACCTCGGACATTTTACGCCATCCATCTGATGGTGAGGCGTGGAAACACTTTGATTGAGTGCATTCAGATTTTTGCCTCTGACCCACGGAATGTTCGACTTGGTTTGTGCTCTGATGGATTTACTCCATATATCCAAGCATCAGCGTCGCACTATTCTTGTTGGCCAGTCATTGTTACCCCTTACAATCTTCCTCCTGAGATGTGCATGACTAAACCGTATATGTTTTTGACTTGCTTGATACCTGGTCCATCCAATCCAAAAGCTAACATTGATATCTTTTTGGAACCTCTGATTGATGATCTCAAGAGAATGTGGCAGGGTGTTGGGACATATGATGCAGCACGAAAGAAGAATTCACTACAACATTTTGACCCAAAGGGAACGCCTGAAAATCGCTGCGTAAAGCCAAAAAACCGTTGCGTTAACCTTCGGCAACGGTTTCGAAACCGTTGTTCTGCGGGCGTTGCCTAAACCATAGGCAACGGTTTTCTGTGACCTAAGGCAATGAACACCTAAAACCGTTTCCATTCCTAACATAAACGCAATGCTTTTGATTCTCAAGCAATGGAAACGGTTTTGAACCGTTGTCAGTTAGAGCAACACTTAGAAACTGTTGCCATCTATGGCAACATTAACAAACCGTTGCCATATTTGGCAACATTAAGAAACCGTTGCCATATTTGACAACAGTAAGTAACCGTTGGCTAATAATTTCAAAGAAAAACCGTTCCCTTTTAATTTACAAAATACATGTCAACAACAATGTTATATAAACGTTGCTATTAATGACAACACCAAAAACCTATACCTATTTATGACATTCCAGACAAAGGTTCCCTATTATAACGTGAACTCGTTGGTATCAATACCAGCATTTTAATTCTAATCATTCCAAATGATACATGACTTAAATCCAAGATACAGGTTCAAGTATTAAACGACATAATCTTAAAGTCAAGATAAGGTTCAAGTTTTAGATATAGAAAACAAGTTTCTCCTCATATTGCAAAAAAAAAAACGCTCGATTTCCAAAATAAAACTTCATAAGTCTTCAAAGTACTCTTCTTCATCCAAGTCATCAACACCATCTGTACCTTCGTTATTTTCCTACAAAAGTAACGAAAACCCGATTAATACAATATACAACTCTATTAAAACAATCAAATAAACAAAACCAAGCAAGGAACACTTGAAAGGATAACTTCCAAACACATGACAGCAAGAAAATATCAAAGGAATAAAAATCTAAAAAAATGATGATGCCAGATAAAGTGTTTCAGTGGGGGCAGATCATCAAATAGCAGATATTCAATATCAAAATCTAAAAAAATCAAAAAGATGAATTTGACAACATCCCACTATTTTAGAGCCAAACTTCTCTAGTCTCTCACCAACTTGTCCAGATCCAGATCCAGTCAATCCCGTGTCATCTAACAAACGAAAACAGCTTTTCCACATACCTACATTCGTCAGAGTAGGGGAAAAGTACAAATTTTAATGGCAAAAATGTAAAACAAAGTAACACGGCATTCAGAACAAGCAAACACCTTTAGTAACATGTGGCATACTAGGTGGTGGTATAGCACTATAATTCCAAGATGTTAAAGGCACCCTAGTTACTGGTGTTCCAAGCATAGGTGATGGATTTGGGCTATAGATGTATGCAGGTTCAACAAAAGCAGGTGAAGACTGTAATGACCTAACTTGGGATACAGTAGGAGCTGATAAATGCAAAAATAAAAATCAGTGTTATTCAATAATTAGTACAGCGGACAAAAGCCACTGGTATGGTCGTATATACTAGCCGTTTTTGGGAGCTTTTTGAGGGTACAGGTGAGCTGCCTTTCTCTTTGGCCGAGGAGGAGGTACATGTTCACTTTTTTCCATTTTTCTGAACTTTAAGAAAATACTTTTGTGCGTGACTTCGTATCTGCCAAAAAGAATTTTACATTAATTGTATTTGTAATATAGTCTATTAATTACAATGTACATTGTTATCTCTAGTTAGTCCGACTACATTCAGTTAGTCTAAGGGTTAGTCCAGTAAGTAGCTCATCCTCTTGTAACTGACTCAGACTCTCCTATATAAGATCTCAGATTGTATTCTGTTAGTAATCAATGAAACAATTAGTGGTTGAAGTTTTTGAAAACAAACTCTTGTTAAACTTTTTCTAGGAACCAAATAATTATAGTTTCATCAATCCTTCCAAGTTATTCAAGACTACTAGTTGGTGTACTAGTTCAAATTCTGCCAACAAAACTGAACACTTGTCACAAAACACAACTTCTTGCAGCCAAATCCGCAAGTACAGCCACCAATAAAGAATACTGATTGAATAGAATATGGAGGCCAATAAAGATGAAACTCAATCTTATAAACAACAGTAACACTCAAAACTGTTGAAGCATATTATAATAACCTTATGATCAGTGAAATTGGCTAGTACTAGAGATGTTATCATACTGAATGATCACAGTCCATATATAGGTACCTCTCTTCCACAATTAGTATAAATAGAATGATCACATTCTTATCTATATAAGTTATAAGTTTCTCTTTAACAAACACACACACACAATCAATACCTCTCCTCCATCAAATTCAGTTTCCTAATAGTTTCTCTTCAACAAACACACACAATCAGTATCTATATAAGTTTCTCTTCAACAAACACACACAATCACTATCTATATAGTTCACAGTTTACAAAAAAAAAAACAGTACATAAAATTCAGTTTCCTAATTTGACATAAGCTTTGCTTGTTTTCTTTCTATTATCCCAATTTTCATCCAACTGAACTTATTGGACAATAGTTAGTTAGATTAGGGCTAAGAAATGAAGAAACATCAAAAATTGCTGTAGAGAGAGAACACAAAAAAAGGCTAAAATAGATTAATTGTTGAAAACAAGCAAAGAAATCATTGAAGATAGAGAGAGAGAGAGAGAGAGAGAGAGAGATAGATAGGGAGAGAGAGGCGAACCAGAGAGAGGTGATGAAATTATCGCTTCCTTCTCTGTGTGATGAAATCGCTTCCTTCTGTTTTGATGCCTTTCACGCTTCTGATTTCGATAGACGAAGGAGGAAGAACTTCACGCTTCTGATTTTTAGGGTTGAGGTAGGAAGAACTTCACGCTTCTGATTTCACGATTTGCTTTGTTTTGAATTTTAGGGTTCACGCTTCTGATTCTGCGTTGAGAGAGAACAGAGAAGGCCTGACTCTGCGTTGAGAGCTTCAGCTTTGCTGCGTTGATTTTAACGTTGAGAGAGAAGAGAGAAGAGAGAAGGCTTGATTTTGCGTTGAGAGCTTCAGTTTGCTGCGTTGATTTTAACGTTGAGAGAGAAGAGAGAAGGCTTCTGCGTTGAGAGAGAAGAGGTTTGCTGAGTTGATTGATTTTTAGGTTTTGGCGTGAATGGTTTGAGAATTGAGAGAGAAGAGGTTTGCTGCGTGAATGGTTTTTTGTGCGTGAGTGAATTTTTGTGGGTGGGTTATTTTTGGTGTTGAGTTTTTGGTTTGGCACAAAAAATTTGGGAATTTAGAAAATGCGGTAGTATTTAGCGCCTAAGTTTTTATTTTTTTAATAATTATCCATATGGCAACGTTTATAAACCGTTGGCTAAAGTATAAACAAAAAACCGTTGCTGTAGACCTTTTGGGAACGGTTTCGAACCGTTGCCAATAAAAAAAATTAAAAAAAATAATCAACAACGGAGTCAAGAAACCGATGCCATTGATGTCTAAGGCAACGGTTTTTTTGACGTTGGAAATTCAGGCGTTGCCATAGGGTGAAAATGTTGTAGTGATTTTATGATGAGAGTGGCATTGATGTGGACAATTAATGACTTCCCGGCTTATGGTATGTTGTCAGGTTGGGGGACTCATGGTAAATTAGCATGCCCCCACTGCATGGAACACACAAAAGCGTCTACGTTGAAATACGGGGGGAAGAATTATTGGTTTGACTTGCATCGTAGATCTTACCGCCAGATCATGTATTTAGAAAGAACAAAAGGGCATTCAAGAAAAGGGTAGTTGAAACAGATGTCCCACTGCCTTTGTTGACATCGGGTGAAATTTGGAGTAGAGTTATGAATTTGCCACAAGCCACGGAGGTAGGTGTGCTCTCCCGATTGGATGGTTATGGACAAGTGCATAACTGGACAAAAAGAAGCATATTTTGGAATCTCCCATATTGGAAAGATAATCTATTGAGACACAATCTCGATGTTATGCACATTGAGAAGAATTTCTTTGACAACATATGGTTCACCGTGATGAATGTGAAAGATAAAACCAAAGACAATAATAAGGCTAGAATGGATTCTGCTCTTTACTGTAGCAAAAGTCGTTCCAATTTGAATTTGGTGCCAATGGCTAATGGCAAGATGTCAAAACCCAAAGCCAAATATTGTCTTACACCCGATGAAGCAAAAGATGTTTGTCGATGGTTGAAAGGATTGAGGATGCCAGATGGCTATTCTTCTAATCTTGCAAGATGTGCAGATGTGAACACCGGGAAGATGTATGGGATGAAAAGTCATGATTGTCATGTATTCATGGAGTGTTTGCTTCCAATTGCTTTTAGTTCATTGCCAAAGTGTGTTTTGGAATCACCTACTGAAGTGAGTCAGTTTTTTAAAAACATGTGCTCTTCAACATTGAGAAAAGATGATCTTATTAAGATGGAGCTGAATATTCCTTTCAACATTGCTTCCAATTGGTGCATAAAATTTTTTGGACTAGATTTGCAAAGCAATTGGCGAACTTGCTCTACAAATTGCGCCATAAAAATGAAAGGCTGAGGTATATCCCTCAAGAAGTCTGGGATCAATACCAGGAAGTTTGGAGAAGTCAGAAATTCAAAGGCCAATGCTGAAAAAGCGAAGGAAAATCGGAATTCGGAAAAGGGTGGCTCACTTCACACTTGTGGCTTCGTCAACCAAGCTCAGCATGCTATGATATTGGTAGGTTATTTTAAAAATATTTGTACTATTTTAGTTTAGTTAGGGCGATTAGTTACCATTATTTGAGAATTTGTTTCATTTTCACAGAGTAAGAAGGCTGGACGCCCTCTTACTATTGCTGGGCTGCATAGGGCCACACATGTCAGGAAAGATACCCAAACTTATGTTGATGAGCGCTCGAGGACCACTCAGGTAAATATACAACTTGATTTGTATTATATAATGTTTTATTAAAATGGAGCGCTTATTATGCTATGTTTTGTGGTTATGCAAAACAGGAGAAACATGCTGAGACGATGTTTGAGCCGACTCAGGGGAGCTGGAACCCTGAGTCACTTGGTCCAATGTCTCTTGAGATCATGGCTTTGGCAAACCGCAATTGGGAGAAGTTGGTAGGTGGATGTACAAGAAACGTATGTATGGTACGGGGCCCTTGGCTCCAAATTTGAGATTTGAGGATGATCAGTTTGACACCAGCGGACCCTCCTCTAGTAGTCGACCTCCTCGTCCTTCAGGTGAGACAGAGCAGGTCAGGCAGCAGATGGAGGAGATGCGTGCTCAGCACCAGCAACAGATACAGGAGACGCATGCTCAGCATCAGCAGGAGCAGCTGAAGCAGAGTCGGACTATGAAAGATATGCAGACAGACTTCTTTAGGTTTGCACGTCAGCAAGAGAAGCTGTTAAAGTACTATAAGAGCCTGAAGCCAGATGCCTCTGAGTTTGAGGAGTCCGAGTCTGATGATGGCTCGTTTTAGTATTATGTTGTTATATGCTGGTTTGGACATGTTTAGAATTTGGATTGTTATTCCTGGTTTGAAGTTGTTTAGGATTTGGATATTTGGTATTGTTGGTTAGTTTGGATGGATTTTATTTGAGTACTCAAAATTTTGGATATTTGGTATTGTTGGTTAGTTTTTATATATTTAGTACTAGTTTGGATTTTATTTGAGTATTCTCAAAATTGTGCTGCATTTGATATATATAGTTATTAAAAAAAAAACAGGTTTTCAAATTTGGAAACGTGGCATAAAAAATAAAGCAGTTTTTTGATACAAAAATTAAATTAGCAACGGATTAGCCCTCACTAAAATCCGTTGTTAATTAGCGAGGGAAAATCCGTCTCTAAAATCCCTCGCTAAAATCCGTCGCTAATTTTAAAAATTCCGTCGCTAATTCCCTCGCTAAGCGACGGATTTTTGAGGTTTTGCGACGGAAATTTCCGCCGCCTATCCTGCTTTTTTTGTAGTGAATGATATATATTTAAAAACACAGGATAGCTGCACTGATATATAAAAAAACACGAGATAACAACACGGATATATAAAAAAACACGGCACTGATATATAAAAAACACGGGAGAAATGCACAAATTGTTTTTAAATAATACTTTTACATTTTTAGATTTTAATATTTATCTACTTTTTATTTGAAACTCATTTTTTATCTATTTTAAATTTGTCTTTATTTTCACGGGGTAATGTTCAGACTATTTAAATATCGTTTAAGTTGATTAATAAAAAGAACACGACACCACCCGTGCATATGCACGGGTATCCTACTAGTTATAAAATAAACTTACTATTGTTAACATCTTCAAAAGTATTTTTTTTAAGTATTATTACATCAAATTAATATAATAATACTTAAAAAATATGTTTTTGATGGTGTTACATTTTAGTCCGGCCCTGTAGCATGGCTTCCTCCCTAATATCAATAATCCTTTTACAATTATTCAACATTATATATTTATCTAATTAACACCTTAAAATAAATTTTAATATTTTATATATTTTGGATAAGGATAAATTTTGGATTTTAGAATTGGAAATTTTAAAATTTTAATTGACCAGAAATTTAAAATGTTATTTTGAATTGTAAGTTTTTTTTACAAATGAAATGTATGTTTTTAAAATACAAAAATGATACTGATAAATTCTCTAATAGATAAGGTATTAGATAAAAATATACTATAAGATAATTAATGTATACAAACTAAATAATATTTTATTTTTTACTGTTCAATTTTCTAAACTTACATTATATATATATAGGCTAAATTATACCGGATGTCCTTTAAGTTATTTAATTGTAACAAGTTGGTTCTTTAAGTTTTTTTGTACCACTTAGGTCTTTTAAGTTATTTAATTGTAATTTTTAAATGCCGAATAACTTACATATTTTTCAGCCTCAAATTGTTACAATTAAATAACTTATAGAACCTAAGTGGTAGGAAAAAATCTAAAGGACAATTTGTTATTATTAAATAACTTAAAGGACCTAACTAGTACGAAAAAATTTTAAAGGACTAACTTGTTACAATTAAATAATTTAAAGGACCTCTGGTATAAGTTAGCCTATATATATAGATATACACCTTAAAGTTATATAAGTATAATATACAAACATATATGCGTACCTAACCGTAAAAACCATGTATCTATGCAGAGTAAGAAATGTGTATACCTATGCATGGCGCGGGTCAACTAACTTCTCTTATATATTTAAACGATGTTTGCAACTAGCCTCATTAATCAATAATTTGTGTACTAATTAGGCTGGAAGTTGACCTTTTAAACGGGAGTGGATTTTTTAAAGATGTCAGCTAAATGAGTGTAGATTCAATCTTTTTCTTTTTACTAATGGAGTTTAGAATCTGTCAACACGCCTCTTCGACTATGACAGATTAACTAGTTTTCAATCTTATTATGAAATTGCTATGTAAATACAAGGGATTTAATGAGTTACATTTTGGAATACATACTTTTATTAGCAGTATATTTTTAGCAAAACTTACGTAGAGTCCATAGGTACTGTGTGTACCGTCAAAACAATGTAAACACCTATTTTTTTTTTTTGACAACAAATGTAAACACCTATTAGTTGTTTATATACTTTTTCTTTGAAAAACAATACCACCGACCACCGTACTTTATGTATTAAGTTTTTTTCTATATTTTTTCATTAAATTTATTAGCACTGTATTTATCAAAAAAAATGTATGACTTTTGTTTTTTTTTTGACAAAAATGTATGACATTGTGTCGCAGTGACTCAGTTTACGTGGAAACATTAAATGCAAGTTTTACATATGTTTCCTTGTCAATGACTATTAGTATTGACAAAAATAAAATGACAAAAGCTACGTACTATATATAGCAAGCAGCAACCACCGATTCTGTATTATAAATTTGCATATCTTGAGTATATACTATATTGTGACGTGAGCTAGAGCTATGGTTTCTAAGAGGTGCTCACTTATATGGGTGGTTCTCTTTCTTTGTGTGTTGAGTTTCTCTGCCAAGGCAATAGCAAGAAACATCGTTCATACTTCTGAAGTTTATGCTGGTAAGTTAATTTTGCTAAGCTAGCTTGTATATACATATACATAATCAATAATTATGTTAAAATGTAAATTAAAGAAATTTTATCTTAACTTATTATTTTGTATGTTTTTCAGATGAAATGGGTGCGAATAGAAAACTCCTTGGCCAAGAACAAGAACAAGAACAAGAACAGCAAGCTCCGTGTAAGAAGGGAAGAAGCGCGGATAAGGGCAAGACAGAAGATGATCCACGCTGCCACAATTACTAGGATGGATGAAGCTGTAATAAAATTGAATAATATTAATATTAATATGTATAAATAAACGACACGTTTTTGTAAAATAAAATAAAATAAAGAAAGGACACGTTCCACGTATCTCATATCTGTCTGTACATTGGTTTAGTTCAAAGTTATAGTTTTGTAATAGATAAAGTTATAGAAAGAATCGAGTTTAATTATGAGATTCACTCAAAGATATTGCAAGCAAAATGGGGATATTGAGTGCTAGTGGTGTAGTTCAGTTGGTTGGAGCTAGGGACATCTTTCGATTACTCCTGGGTTCAAACCCGGTATGCGACACTCTCATTCCCCATTTCCCCTATATGTGGCTATTGTGCCAGCCTCTTGATCCAAAAAAAGGGGATCTTGTGGGTAGTTCTAAGTGTGAATCTTTGATTCTCTTCTTCTGCATTCTCTACTTTCTTCTTCTGAATCTCCCATGGCTGCTATTACAGTGACGATTGGCTCCGACCTAATCTAGTGTCGAGCTCCCTCGGAAGTATAGGAGTAAGCTAAGGCCGGCTGTTCTACCACTACTAGAAAAATTAGTTTAATAGAGGGATTTTAGAGAGGGATATTTATTCCTCACTATTAGTGAGAGATTTAGTTACGAAAATCAAAGTCTGCGTCAACTTTTGGAAGGCACATGTTTGCGACCAAGTTAGGGATGAAAAATATCCCTCTCAAAATTATCCTTCATAAAATCCCTCGCAAAAAGACTTAAGTACGGTTAGAGATAGATTTTTGAGAGAGAATGCGTGCCTCACTAAATTAGGTCGTCGCTAAATCCCTCACTAACATAGATTCCTCGCTAAATCCCTCACAAAAGCATTTTCAACAAAAAAGAACTCCCACGCTCGTTTTTCTCGTCCCTAAAAAACCAAACCCCTAATTTTCCCAAAACCAAATTGTCGCTCCCGTGTCCATGACCCTTTCATCTAACTTCCTTCCACTCTAACCCTAACATCACTGAATCAAAGATTCGTCTAATCAAGGATCGAGCTCTTCCATTCGCTCTCTCGCTCCAGGTTGTCACTCTCTTGGTCTTCCATTCGCTCTCTCGCTCCAGATTCGTCTAAGCAAATACGGTGGTTGCTTTAGGGGTTGGAGGTTTGCTCACTCTCACTCCCTTTTTTTTGATTTTTTCTGTTTCCCATTTCTGGTTGTTTGGTGGTTGGCTATTTCTATGGTGAGAAGGGGATTTTGCTACTGGTTATATGAACTCTCCAACATCCGTCGAAACACCTTCTCAATCTCATCATTTTTAAGAAATTGTTGATGTCTCATTGTTTGTCTCATGATTTTCAGTCATTGCCATTTTTAGTTCATCCTCATCTATGCGCAGATCGAACACTCTCGAGTTTCAACGATGGGATCAATTTTTGCTATGTCTTCAAGAACTGTTTATCTTCTTCTGATGAGGTATTTTTCCAACACTGAGAATCTTTTTACGATTCCTGATTTGATTGCAAATTCGAAATGTATAAAACATGATTGTATTATGAACCTGTTTACCGTGGTTTTTAGTAAACACCGCTAGTTACACTTAAGTGTTGCTTGCGGGATCAACTAGAAAATCCCAGAACATTTGTGTTTAAAGGTTTCCAGAAATTGTTATTGTTCTTATGGTTTAATCTGACAGCATTAAAAATAACTGTCGAATTGATAGGAAAAATTGAATGAAGAAGTGATGAATGTGAAGAGAACAAGCAATAAATGTGTAGAAATCTTAAAGAAACAGAAGTAAACTTGCACTAATTTATAAAGAATGGAACGCAGATTCATACATTGTTTCTGTTGACTCGTTTTCTCTGTATGCGGAAGTATGAGTGTTTTAGAATTGTGTAAATGAATTGCGACCCGTTTTCCTTATGGAAAACTACTATATATAGGGAGAAAACGTAAACTGCCTAAACTGCTAAGGAATTCAAAAAACAATAACTGCTGAGAGCTTCGACAGAGGAACTGCCACATGCTTCGACTACATTACTTTCATATCCCTCAGTGGCGTCGTTACTATGCTTCTTCGACAGCGCCCCTTTAACTTTGATCTGCTACCAAACTCACTTTTTCCTGTCGAAATATCTCTTCTTCAAAATCATACGTTTAAGCTTTAATGATTGCATTTAATTTAGCCTGTCGAAAATGCAGGCTAACAAATTGCCCCCCAAAAATGCTTTTTTGACTGAGTTCTTAAACGAAGATAGAAAATGACGTTTTTTGAAGTATCACTCGACTATTCCGTATCAAATCTTATGACATCATTGCTATCATGGTGCAGGATCGAAGAGACGTTTTCTGCGAAAAAGTGCCTTTCTGGCGCTACTTTCCAGAGGTATTGCGCCATGTGTACGCACGGGACTGTTGAGATTTCCATGATCCCACGTTTTCCCACAACTGTCATGATTACCCCCCACGTTTTTCCTTTTTTTTAAAGCAGTGGTCGAAAACGGCTATAAAAGGCATTGCGCCTCTTCACTTCACTTTTTCCAGATCCTTCATCTTCTTTCTCTCTGCTTCTGCGAACTCCTTTCTTCTTCTTCCTTACGAGAATCACTGCTCACGCACCAGAGAAACTTGTTTGTGAAGCTCTATTTCTTCATGATTTCCATTTCTGTACCAGCGAAACCTTCTGAAAACTTAAACACTGTCAACAATGGCTTCATCTTCCAATGTACAACTTTCTGGCACTATAGCTTCTGGGAAGAAGCTCCTTGTCTCTGAACCAACTTTAACAAAAGAAGAAGCTAAAATCTACCAATCTCAGATACTAATCCCCTCTTCTAAACCTCATAGACATGCATTTTTAGGCCCTCTTCCTCTTCCTAGTGATGATTCTGAGAAAATTAAAGAGGTTTTCCCTAGCTATCATAGGTATAGCCCTAGGGTCTTCAGTCAAGATCCACATGTGATGGATTTCATGGGTAACCCAAATAGGGTTTTTCGATCTTCACCACCCGTCGATAAGACTCAAACCCCTTATCTCAACTGGTTAAACAAAGTTGAGTC
Organism: Astragalus membranaceus; assembly: GCA_039519185.1. Lineage (NCBI taxonomy): Eukaryota > Viridiplantae > Streptophyta > Magnoliopsida > Fabales > Fabaceae > Astragalus > Astragalus membranaceus. The sequence continues at coordinate 83,194,584 of CM076850.1, read as the reverse complement.
GAAAAAGGGGGAAGGTACGGGGTATTTTCAACTTGATACAGCTGTCGAGATATGGGCCTCGATATCAAAGCCCCATGCTTATTGCAGCTCTGCATTTTCGGGAGCTAACCACCAATTGCCTGCATCTGAAGTGTGGCATGCTTACTCCTACCTTGTTAGACGTAGCAGCTATTACTGGGCTTAAACCAACAGGAGAGGTTTTCGACCCCAGTACCACTGGTAATCATCATGATTTTGACTTCAAGCGTGCTACCTTTAAGGGGTACATTGAAGATAACCATGTTACCAACACTGAGGATGTATCTGATGAAGAGCACATTGCTTTTCTCACCTTTTGGCTCTCCTTCTTTGTCTTTTGCTCTTCGTCACTTCAGGTGGCAAAAATGTATATCCCTCTGGCCATTCAAATCCATGAGTGTCGAGAGATCAACCTTGGCACTCTCATTCTGGGGTCACTCTATGAAAGTTTACGACAAGGAGTTCATGCCTTGAAAGAACTCAAGTCAGAGGGGAAATTCTTCGTCTCTGGGCCAATTTGGTTATTCCAGTTGTGGCTTCTTGCCACTTTGGAGTCGAAGCTTCAAATGTACATTCCTGATTATCATACTGCAATGGTCGAAGCCAGGAGTGTCGAAGGTGAAAGGCTTGTTGTTTTAAAGCCTAGAGAGATAGCAGTGTCTACTTAAAACCTGTTTTCTACATCATTTGACATGTTTATGAACTGTACAGATTTCACTCCTTCGATGGCACCCTTTGTCAGAAGGACTCATGGACCAGATTGGTTCAAAAGAGAGTTTCCTGCAACTACTCTTGTCGATGAAGAAGGCACCAACCAGGTTTGGGAAGCCTTTTTAACTCCCAAATTTTTGTCGCATACTCATATCATTCCAGCCTGGTTGTGAGACAATTTGGGCTATGCCAACTTCGACCTAGTCCCTTCTTCAGGTCTAGGAAAGAAATGGTACTTCCAGGAAATGAGGAAGAGTGGAAAGAGTGTCTTAACAATTTTCCCCAAGGCTCTTTCAACTTCGACCCCATTGCTTTCGAACCTTTATTCTCCTGTGTAACAGCCCAGGTCCAACGCATTGGCCACGCCGGCACTATTACCTCACGGTCTTCTCTACCCCTCTTGTAGAATTTTTTCCTTTCGTGGGAATCGAACCTTGCACCTGAGGCATAAGTGCAAGTTAAACACACCTCCCACTACCAATTGAGCGTAACACCCTAAATATTTAATTAATTTATTTAATTAAGTATTTAGGAATTTATTTTAATTAGTTAGATATAATTTAATTAATTAAAATTATATTAATTTTATGTTGGTGGTATTAGGAAAAGGAGGCGCCACTTGAATGAACTTGGGCTTAAGTGAAAAGCCCAAGCCCATGATCCAATGCAATATGCGAAGTGGCTAGGTCAAGTGGAGTTGGGGTTTTGGTTGTCATTTGCAAATTTGGGAGAAGAGAATAGAGAGAGTGAGAGCGCCGTAGAGAGGAGAAGGAAGAGAGGAAGGTCGCGAGCTCAAGGAGGAAGAGGAACGTGATTTTGTTGCCGTGGTTCTGTTCATGACTGTCTCTAGGGCTTCCGTTCTTCAAATCCGAGGTAAGGGGAGTTCTATCTTTCTATATAATAGATGTTTATGATAGGTTTTAGGGTAGAGTTAGCCTAGATCTATCCATGATCATGAACGTGTATGTGATATCGTGTTTTTGTTGATGATTTATGCGTGATCTTCATGATTGGTGGCTGAAAATCCCTTTGGTTGATGTTATGGGCGCCTAGGGCGCCATATGTTTGATTTTGTGCAGGATTTGGCGCCCCATGGCTGGGCGCATGTTCCATTGTGTGTGTGTGTGTGTGTGCGCATATGGGGTGTGTTTGGGTGAAACTTCGAATTCTGGGCATATTTTACCGTGCCATCTTTTGCATTTGCGTGCCAAAATTCAATTTTAAACATTTTGGCTCGAGTGGTTTTATTTTTGCACGTGTCATTTTGGAGTTGTCTCGGTGGGTGTTGCTTGTGTGCGCATATGGGGTGTGTTTGGGTGAAACTTCGAATTCTGGGCATATTTTACCGTGCCATCTTTTGCATTTGCGTGCCCAAATTCAATTTTAAACATTTTGGCTCGAGTGGCTTTATTTTTGCACGTGTCATTTTGGAGTTGTCTCGGTGGGTGTTGCTTGTGTGCGCATATGGGGTGTTTTGGGTGAAACTTCGAATTCTGGGCATATTTTACCGTGACATCTTTTGCATTTGCGTGCCCAAATTCAATTTTAAACATTTTGGCTCGAGTGGTTTTATTTTTGCACGTGTCATTTTGGAGTTGCCCCTGGTGGTCATCCCAGTGTCGTTGTAAAGCCATATTAAGTCCTTTAAAAATCCTTTTTGTGTATAACCAACAGTTTTAACGCTTTAGTGTCAAAATGGATGATTATGACGATGATGCCCTTAGTGGCTAGTTAAATGACGTTTTTGCCCTTAGTGGCTAATATTATTGATGATGATGTGCAAATGACTGTTTTGCCCTTAGTGGCTATTGTTTGTTTGATGACGTTATGGATAAGCGACGATGAGGCCATAAAGGCTAAGCGACGATGAAAATAAGTGACGATGAAATATAGCGACGTTGTTGTATGAAATTATAAACTGACAGGTGCTGTGCCTCTTATTTGGCAAATTGGTAAGTGACGGGTCACATAGTTGACTGTGATTGTGTGTTTGTGTGTGGTGCATGTCATAGTGTCTCATGTATTCCATGTGCATGAACCCAGCGACGATGAGGCCATAAAGGCTAAGCGACGATGAGGCCATAAAGGCTAAGCGACGATGATGAAAGGTACCTCATGCATATGCCCGCGAGTGGGTTGCATTTCATATAGTCACATGCCATCGTGATGAGTTGTTGTAATGACGTAATTGCTGAGTCTGATGTGGTTACTCTAGTGCTGTGACTTTGACTTATTGCTTATCATATGCTTTATTATACGGATTGAATTGGACTCACCCTTCTGTTTGAATGTTACCCCTATGCGGTAACGTGCAGGTGATCACGAGTGAAGACCTAGGTATCTTCACTAATTATGAGTTGGGTCGTCATGCTCTGATACGTATCACTCAGGGGGGTAACGTGCAGGTGATCACTCAGGGAAGACCTAGGAAACGAACACCCCTTCTCTTTATTTTACTTTCCGCTGCGTAGTTGGTTTTATTGAGGTTAAGGTTGTGGTGACGATGACTAATGCTTGAGTTTTTCCCCATTGGGGGCGTGCTACGTATTGCACATTTGTTGACGTTGAACTGTTTTATTGAAGTACGGTGTTTTGTTCGAAGTGTGTGTAACATTCCTTGCGATGAAAAGAAATTTTGAAACTCTGATTTTACAATTAAATTAACGGGTAGAAAAGGGGTGTTACATCCTACACCAAAGGATTTTCAAAATGGTGGAGAGAGTATTTTACAAGAAAATTTGCTGGTGTCGAAGAGGCTACCCTTCTGTCAAATCTAATCTCTGCTTTTCCTTCTTCGCAGAAAAAGACGACCAAATCAAAAGGTACACATATTCAAGAAATTCAAGCATTCCAAAAATACTTTGAAACTGTGTATGATCCAAGTAAACTTAGTCAAACTGTTTCTCAAGCTGCAAAAGTTTTAAAAGAAAAATATATTGAAAGAATTCCAACAATGTTTTTTCCCTCTCATGTAACTGACAGATATTCTTTTGCTTTAGCACAAAACAAACTTAAATGTCCGCCTTTGCCAACCAGTAACCTGGCTTTGGCATTTCGACCACCACCCCCATGGTTTTTATGTGGTTCGATTGGGGCACTTTACAATTTTCTTTCGAATAAAATAGCTGAGAAAGTAGTTCCTGTTGCCAAGTGGCTTCAGTCTCAAGAGAGGGGGGGGGGGTGAATTGAGATTTAAAAACTTTTGAAGACTTTTCCCCTTTTCAACGACTTAGATTAATTTTCGCACAGGTTAAGTGGAAGCGAAGGAATTAGAAAATAAAGCAATAAAGCACACATAGATTTATCCTCGTTCGGTCACCTCCCAGTGATCTACGTTCAGTCCTCACACCCTTGTGAGATTTTGCACTAACACAACAAGGCTTACAGGTGCCTTGGAAACCTTTACAGACTCAGGCACTCTTCTCCTAGGATACCCCACCTATGAAGATCCCTCAAATCTATTACATCAATAACAAGAGATACCCCACCCCTGTTACAACCAGCAGCCCCCAGAAAGATACTCCACTTCCTAGTACAAACAGCTACCCTAGAAAGATACCCCACTCCCTAGTACAAATCACAACAAATAAACAATTACAAAAGTAACGACCAAAATACCTCTAATGCAGGCAGATATTACAACTTGAAGATTCCAACCCCGACTAACTCTTGTGAGAGATCAGCTCTGACGGACCAACAGTGCGTGAAGAGCAGAAATGAGAGTGTGAAGAGTTTTTCTAAATTATGCTTTGAATCGTGAAAATGGGTTATGTGAAATGAAGAGTATGAAGCCTCTATTTATAGGCTATGAGAAAAATATTACCGTTGAAACAATTTTGGAATCGATTGTTTGCCTGAATACACTAAGAGTGAAAATAGATTTTCTGCCTAAGTAGATCTAGGATGAGAAATCGATTATGTGTTGTTTGAAAGATAAATGAAATCGATTTTTTACTTAATGAAGAAAGTGTATAATCAATTTATAGCTTTAAAGAAAATCAAGTCACAAACACAAGTGAGGAATCGATTGTTTTGTTTCAAAAAAGGAAGCATGAAATCGATTTTTATCTTTCCAATAATAGGCTATGAATCGATTTTGTAGTTTACAAAAACAAGAGAGGAATCGATTCATTGCTTAATTGAAAAGAGAGGCAAATCGATTTATGGCTTTAAAATAGGAAGAGAATCGATTGTATACTTAGAGAAAACAATATGAATCGATTTTTTTCCTTTTTAAAACAACTTGGTAATCGATTCTTTGAATTAGAAAAGAGTTTATGAATCGATTGCTTTCTTTCATAGTGAGTTAGAAATCGATTTTGAGGTTTAGTTAAAAGTAGTGAATCGATTTCTTTCTTTTTCAAAATGGTTTTTAAGTTTACGTGTGCATGCATGCATTTTGAAAATCATGGGACTTTGAGAGATGAGCTGACCCTCGGAAGAGCTTACACTTTTTCCTAAGACAATCCCCAAACCCTAAGGACTACCCTTACTTCTTGAGACATGATTCTTTAGTCTTGATTGTCTTGGATTGTGACTTTGATATTTTGTCACTTTCATTAACTTTTGCCTCTGGTCACTTTCATCAACTTTGGCCATCAACTATGGCTTTGCCTTTTTCATCATCAAAACCTAACCTGCAATATAAGTTACCTGCAGTACAAGATATCCACATTCTCCCCCTTTTTGATGATGACAAAACTTTACTCATCTTAAGGTGGGAGGTTAGTTCATCAAGCAGAATAATGCATATATATATATATATATATATATATATATATATATATATATATATATATATATGTGTGTGTGTGTGTGTGTGATTATACTCCCCCTTACTTGATGCTCCCCCTGTTTCATTTACTATATGCAAAGTGTAACACCCTAAATATTTAATTAATTTATTTTATTAAGTATTTAGGAATTTATTTTAATTAGTTAGATATAATTTAATTAATTAAAATTATGTTAATTTTATGTTGGTGGTATTAGGAAAAGGAGGCGCCACTTGAATGAACTTGGGCTTAAGTGAAAAGCCCAAGCCCATGATCCATGTGATATGCGAAGTTGTTAGGTCTTGTGAGGTTAGGGTTTTGGCTAGCATTTGCGAATTGAGAGAGGAGAATAGAGAGAGGGAGAGCGCCGTGGAGAAGAGAGGAGGAGAAGAGGTCGCGAAGTTCAAGGAGCTAAGGGTCGTGATCCGTTGCTGTGGTTCTGTTCGTGACTGTCTCTAGGGCTTCCGTTCTTCAAATCCGAGGTAAGGGGAGTTCTATCTTTCTATATAATAGATGTTTATGATAGGTTTTAGGGTAGAGTTAGCCTAGATCTATCCATGATCATGAATGTGTATGTGATATCGTGTTTTTGTTGATGATTTATGCGTGATCTTCATGATTGGTGGCTGAAAATCCCTTTGGTTGATGTTATGGGCGCCTAGGGCGCCATATGTTTGATTTTGTGTTGCTGGATTTTTGTGCAGGATTTGGCGCCCCATGGCTGGGCGCATGTTCCATTGTGTGTGCGTGTGTGTGCGCATATGGGGTGTGTTTTGGGTCAAACTTCGAATTCTGGACATATTTTACCGTGCCATCTTTTGCATTTGTGTGCCCAAATCCAATTTTAAACATTTTGGCTCGAGTGGTTTTATTTTTGCACGTGTCATTTTGGAGTTGTCCCGGGGGTCATCCTAGCGACGTTGTGAAGCCGTATTGAGTTCTTTAAAAATCCTTTTTGCGTATAACCAACAGTTTTAACGCTTTAGTGTCAAAATGGATGATTATGACGATGACGCCCTTAGTGGCTAGTTAAATGACGTTTTTGCCCTTAGTGGCCAATATTATTGATGATGATGTGCAAATGACTGTTTTGCCCTTAGTGGCTATTGTTTGTTGGATGACGTTTATGGATAAGTGATGATGAGGCCCAAAAGGCTAAGCGACGATGATAATAAGCGACGATGAAATATAGCGACGTGTGGTATGTAATTATAAACTGACAGGTGCTGTGCCTCTTATTTGGCAAATTGGTAAGTGACGGGTCACATAGTTGACTGCGATTGTGTGTTTGTGTGTGGTGCATGTCATAGTGTCTCATGTATTTCATGTGCATGAACCTAGCGACGATGAGGCCATAAAGGCTAAGCGACGATGAGGCCATAAAGGCTAAGGGACGATGATGAAAGGTACCTCATGCATATGCCCGCGAGTGGGTTGCATTTCATATAATCACATGACATTGTGATGAGTTGTTGTAATGACGTAATTGATGACTGTGATGTGGCTACTCTAGTGCCGTGACTTTGACTTATTGCTTATCATATGATTTCTTATATGGATTGAATTGGACTCACCCTTCTGTTTGAATGTTACCCCTTTGCGGTAACGTGCAGGTGATCACGAGTGAAGACCTAGGTATCTTCACTAATTATGAGTCGGGTCGTCGTGCTCTGATACGTAGCACTCAGAGGGGAAACGAACTCGATGTTTCAAGACTATTTTGGTTGTTATATGTTATTTGATGGTTTTCTCTTATTTATACTTTCCGCTGCGTAGTTGGTTTTATCGATGTCACGGTTGTGGTGACGATGACTGATGCTTAAGTTTTTCCCCATTGGGGGCGTGTTACGTATTGCACATTTATTGACGTTGAACTGTTTTTTTGAAGTACGGTGTTTTGGTTGAAGTGTGTGTAACATTCCTTGCGATGAAAAGAAATTTTGAAACTCTGATTTTACAATTAAATTAACGGGTAGAAAAGGGGTGTTACATTAGTGGTATCAGAGCAGTTCGGTCTGTCCGGCCAATGTTGTCCTGTCATAGTGTCCTATGACAATTAAGAAATTGTTAGATTAGTTCTAAATTTTTGGTTTGTGCTGCAGTGATAATTTGAAATGGCTGGGAGAAACGATGCTGCTCTTGCTGCTGCGCTGCAAGCTATGGCTCAGGCTGTGCAAAATCAGCCGAATACTGGGGAGAACGCTGGTTTTCGGAGTCTGACTACTTTCCAGAGAGAGAATCCGCCCACTTTTAAGGGAAAATATGATCCAGATGGTGCTATGGCTTGGTTGAAAGAGATCGAGAGGATTTTCAGGGTGATGGACTGCACTGTTGAGCAGAAGGTCCGTTTTGGTACTCACATGTTGGCTGAGGAGGCAGACGACTGGTGGTTGGCTACTAGGCAGAGGTTGGAGGCTGTGCAGGAGGAGATTACCTGGGAGGTATTCAGCAGAGAATTTCTGAGAAAATATTTTCCTGAAGATGTCCGAGTAAAGAAAGAAATAGAGTTCCTGGAACTGAAGCAGGGTGTTATGTCTGTGACTGAATATGCGGCGAAGTTTGTGGAATTGGCAAAATTCTATCCGCACTATAGTGAGGCTACAGCTGAATTCTCAAAATGCATCAAGTTCGAGAATGGTTTGAGGCCTGACATCAAAAAGGCCATTGGTTACCAGAAGATCCGTGTGTTCGCTGATCTAGTTGATAGTTGTAGAATCTTTGAGGAGGACAGTACTGCACATTACAAAGCTGTGTCTGAGAAAAAGGGTAAGTTTCTGAGTCGAAGCAAGCCGTATGAGGTTCCTGCGGGTAAGAGTTATCAGAGGGCTGCTGGAGGTAAGAAGATTAGTCGGGGAGATGCTCCTGCTAGCATTGTCTGTTTTAAGTGTGGCAAACCTGGCCACAAGAGTACTACATGTGGGTTTGATGAGAGAGTTTGCTACCGTTGTGGTAAAAAGGGTCATATGGCGGCCGAGTGTAAGGTCAAGGATGTGGTGTGTTTCAACTGTGGTGAGTCTGGGCATATCAGTGCAAAATGTACAAAGCCGAAGAAAGAAAGGTCTAGTGGGAAAGTGTTCGCATTGGCAGGAGAGGAGACTGATGAGAGGGATGGTCTTATTAGAGGTATGTGTTTCATTAACGGTACTTCTCTGAAATCTCTTATTGATACTGGTGCTACCCATTGCTTTATATATGTTGATTGTTGTAAAAGATTGGGTCTTGTTTTATCTGCTATGTATGGGGATATGGTTGTCGATACTCCTGCGAAGGGGTCGGTGATTACTTCCCAGGTGTGTTCTCAGTGTCCCGTGTCGATCTTCGGCAGGGACTTTGTTGTGAATTTTGTTTGCTTGCCGTTGAGAGGTCTGGATGTAATCTTGGGCATGGACTGGTTAGAGGATAACCACGTCCATATCAACTGTCGTAGCACGTCGGTTAGTTTCGGGGAAGAAGATTCTGTTTTAGTATCCGCTAGTCAGTTGAAGAAGTTGAGGAAAGAAGGAGTTCAGCTATTTTCGTTGATGGCATCGTTGTCTGCTGAGAGTCAGGCTGTTATTGAAGAACTGCAAGTGGTACGCGAGTTTCCTGAGGTGTTTCCTGACGAAATTCCGGGTGTGCCGCCGAAGAGGGAAGTTGAGTTTTCGATTGATCTTGTACCTGGCACGAGGCCTGTGTCTATGGCACCGTACAGGATGTCGGCGTCGGAATTGTCGGAGTTGAAGACGCAACTCGAAGGATTGCTTGAGAAAAAGTTTGTGAGACCGAGTGTATCACCGTGGGGAGCTCCGGTATTATTGGTAAAGAAGAAAGATGGGAGTATGAGGTTATGTGTGGGCTATCGTCAGTTGAATAAGGTAACTATCAAAGACAAGTATCCGCTTCCGAGGATCGACGATTTGATGGATCAGTTAGTGGGTGCCCGTGTTTTCAGCAAAATTGATTTGAGGTCCGGATATCATCAGATTAAAGTGAAGGATGAAGATGTTCAGAAGACAGCTTTCAGGACAAGGTATGGGCATTATGAGTATTCAGTGATGCCGTTCGGTGTGACCAATGCACCTGGTGTATTTATGGAATATATGAATCGTATTTTCCATAATTATCTAGATCGGTTTGTGGTGATCTTCATAGATGACATTCTAGTTTATTCTAAGTCGGAAGAAGAGCATGCTGAGCACCTGAAGTCAGTATTGGAAGTTCTGAAAGAGAAAAAGTTGTATGCTAAGTTATCAAAGTGTGAGTTCTGGCTGAAAGAGGTGAGTTTTCTTGGGCACGTGATTTCTGGTAATGGTATTGCGGTTGATCCGGCAAAAATAGAAGCACTGTTGGAGTGGGAGGCTCCGAAATTCGCAACAGAGATCAGAAGCTTTTTGGGTTTGGCTGGGTACTACAGGAGGTTCATCGAGGGTTTTTCCAAGTTGGCCCTTCCGTTGACTCAGTTGGCTTGTAAGGGTAAAGTTTTCGTTTGGGATGCTCGGTGTGAGGAAAGTTTTATGGAATTGAAAAAGAGATTGACAACGTCGCCTATTTTGACGTTGCCTAATCCGGAGGAACCGTTTATTGTATATTGTGACGCTTCGAAGATGGGTCTTGGTGGTGTGCTGATGCAAGATGGGAAAGTCGTTGCGTATGCGTCGAGGCAGTTGCGGGCTCATGAGAAAAATTACCCTACGCATGATTTGGAATTGGCTGCTGTGGTATTTGTGCTTAAGATTTGGAGGCACTATCTTTATGGTTCGAGGTTTGAGGTGTTCAGTGATCATAAGAGTCTGAAGTATCTGTTCGATCAGAAAGAGTTGAATATGAGACAGCGTCGGTGGTTGGAGCTCTTGAAGGATTACGACTTCGGTTTGAATTATCATCCCGGCAAGGCGAATGTCGTGGCTGATGCTTTAAGCCGGAAGTCTTTGCATATGTCGGCAATGATGGTGAAAGAATTAGAGTTGATTGAGGAATTCCGAGATTTGAGTTTGGTTTGTAGAATGACACCTCGTAGTGTCAAGCCGGGAATGTTAAAGATCGATAATGACTTTCTGGGCAGCATCAGAGAGGCTCAGAAGTCAGATGTCAAGTTGGTAGATTTAATTAATGGGGTTGGTCAATCTGAAGATGAAGACTTCAAATTGGATTCTCGTGGTGTGTTGAGATTCCGGGGTAGGATTTGTGTTCCGAATGATGCGGAGATGAAAAAGGCAATTTTGGAGGAGGGTCACCGTAGCAAGTTGAGTATCCATCCTGGAGCGACGAAAATGTATCAAGATCTGAAAAAGATGTTTTGGTGGTATGGTATGAAGAGAGATGTGGCACAGTTTGTGTATGCCTGTTTGACCTGTCAAAAGTCGAAGGTTGAACATCAGAAGCCTGCAGGGTTGATGCAACCGTTGGAAGTTCCAGAGTGGAAGTGGGATAGCATTGCGATGGACTTTGTGACGGGATTGCCGAATACAGTTAGGGGTCATGACGCTATTTGGGTGATCGTTGATAGGTTAACGAAGTCTGCTCACTTTATTCCTATTAATGTCACTTATCCGGTGTCGAGGTTGGCAGAGGTCTATGTCAAAGAAATTGTGAAGTTGCACGGTGTTCCAAAGAGTATTGTGTCAGATAGGGATCCGAGGTTCACTTCTGAGTTTTGGACGGGTTTGCAGAAGGAATTGGGTTCAAAGTTGAAAATGAGTTCGGCATATCATCCTCAGACAGATGGTCAGTCAGAGAGGACAATTCAGTCGTTAGAAGATTTGTTGAGATCTTGTGTCTTGGAACAAAGGGGTTCATGGGATTCCTACCTTGCGTTGATTGAGTTTACCTATAACAACAGTTACCATTCCAGTATCGGGATGGCACCTTTTGAAGCCTTGTATGGTCGAAAGTGTAGAACGCCGTTGTGTTGGTATGAGTCGGGGGAGAGTGTAGTGTTGGGACCGGAGATTGTCCGGGAGACTACAGAGAAAATCAAGATGATCCGTGAAAAGATGAAGGCTTCGCAGAGTCGTCAGAAGAGTTATCATGACAAGCGGAGGAAAGATTTAGAGTTTCAGGAGGGTGAGCATGTGTTCTTGAGGGTTTCTCCTATTACCGGTGTTGGTCGAGCGTTGAAATCGAAGAAGCTCACTCCTCGCTTTGTTGGTCCTTATCAGATTTCTGAGAGAATCGGAAATGTGGCTTATAGGGTGGCTTTACCGCCAAATCTTTCGAATTTGCACGATGTGTTTCATGTGTCGCAACTTCGGAAGTATGTTTCGGATCCATCTCATGTGATCCATATGGATGATGTAGAGGTGCGGGACAATCTCACTGTGGAGACGATGCCCGTACGGATTGAGGACCGTGAAGTGAAAGTGCTTAGAGGCAAAGAGATTGCATTGGTGAAAGTGGTTTGGCTAGGAGCTGCCGGTGAGAGTATGACTTGGGAGCTAGAAAGCAAGATGCGGGGGTCCTACCCAGAGTTGTTCGATCAGGCAAAATTTCGAGGACGAAATATTCTAAGTGGGGGAGAGTTGTAACACCCTAAATATTTAAATAATTTATTTAATTAAGTATTTAGGAATTTATTTTAATTAGTTGGATATAATTTAATTAATTAAAATTATATTAATTTTATGTTGGTGGTATTAGGAAAAGGAGGCGCCACTTGAATGAACTTGGGCTTAAGTGAAAAGCCCAAGCCCATGATCCATGTGATATGCGAAGTTATTAGGTCTTGTGAGGTTAGGGTTTTGGCTAGCATTTGCGAATTGAGAGAGGAGAATAGAGAGAGGGAGAGGCCGTGGAGAAGAGAGGAGGAGAAGAGGTCGCGAAGTTCAAGGAGCTAAGGGTCGTGATCCGTTGCTGTGGTTCTGTTCGTGACTGTCTCTAGGGCTTCCGTTCTTCAAATCCGAGGTAAGGGGAGTTCTATCTTTCTATATAATAGATGTTTATGATAGGTTTTAGGGTAGTGTTAGCCTAGATCTATCCATGATCATGAATGTGTATGTGATATCGTGTTTTTGTTGATGATTTATGCGTGATCTTCATGATTGGTGGCTGAAAATCCCTTTGGTTGATGTTATGGGCGCCTAGGGCGCCATATGTTTGATTTTGTGTTGCTGGATTTTTGTGCAGGATTTGGCGCCCCATGGCTGGGCGCATGTTCCATTGTGTGTGCGTGTGTGTGCGCATATGGGGTGTGTTTTGGGTGAAACTTCGAATTCTGGACATATTTTATCGTGCCATCTTTTGCATTTGCGTGCCCAAATCCAATTTTAAACATTTTGGCTCGAGTGGTTTTATTTTTGCACGTGTCATTTTGAAGTTGTCCCGGGGGTCATCCCAGCGACGTTGTAAAGCCGTATTGAGTTCTTTAAAAATCCTTTTTGCGTATAACCAACAGTTTTAACGCTTTAGTGTCAAAATGGATGATTATGACGATGATGCCCTTAGTGGCTAGTTAAATGACGTTTTTGCCCTTAGTGGCCAATATTATTGATGATGATATGCAAATGACTGTTTTGCCCTTAGTGGCTATTGTTTGTTGGATGACGTTTATGGATAAGTGACGATGAGGCCCAAAAGGCTAAGCGACGATGATAATAAGCGATGATGAAATATAGCGACGTGTGGTATGTAATTATAAACTGACAGGTGTTGTGCCTCTTATTTGGCAAATTGGTAAGTGACGGGTCACATAGTTGACTGCGATTGTGTGTTTGTGTGTGGTGCATGTCATAGTGTCTCATGTATTTCATGTGCATGAACCCAGTGACGATGAGGCCATAAAGGCTAAGCGACGATGAGGCCATAAAGGTTAAGCGACGATGATGAAAGGTACCTCATGCATATGCCCGCGAGTGGGTTGCATTTCATATAATCACATGACATTGTGATGAGTTGTTGTAATGACGTAATTGATGACTGTGATGTGGCTACTCTAGTGCTGTGACTTTGACTTATTGCTTATCATATGATTTATTATATGGATTGAATTGGACTCACCCTTCTGTTTGAATGTTACCCCTATGCGGTAACGTGCAGGTGATCACGAGTGAAGACCTAGGTATCTTCACTAATTATGAGTCGGGTCGTCATGCTCTGATACGTAGCACTCAGGGGGGGAAACGAACTCGATGTTTTAAGACTATTTTGGTTGTTATATGTTATTTGATGGTTTTCTCTTATTTATACTTTCCGCTGCGTAGTTGGTTTTATTGATGTCACGGTTGTGGTGACGATGACTGATGCTTAAGTTTTTCCCCATTGGGGGCGTGTTACGTATTGCACATTTATTGACGTTGAGCTGTTTTATTGAAGTACGGTGTTTTGGTTGAAGTGTGTGTAACATTCCTTGCGATGAAAAGAAATTTTGAAACTCTGATTTTACAATTAAATTAACGGGTAGAAAAGGGGTGTTACACAAAGAGACAATATTTCTCCCTGTAATATTTCTCCCCCTATATGTTTAATATGACAATATTATATGCTTCATGCAACACTATATTTCTCCCCCTTTTTGTTATGATCAAAAGGGTCGACATATGATGAAGTTTGCGAATCGAATGACACGGCTATTTGACAAGGTAAAAGAACCATTACAGATTTATAACTGATCATCAAAACCAAAAGAAAGTCATATTTGAAACCATGAAGAGAATATTTCATCGAAACAAGTAAAAGCTAATCATGAGTCTCAAAATCTGTGAAGCAGTTGTTTAAGTTTCATACATTTCACGCTGCTTAGTTTGAAAGTTGGTGATGAGAGTCAGAATATGGGAAGTAGAGTTTTGGGAGAAAAATTATTTTAAGTAAACAACGATTGTGAGCATGTATTATGGAAAATACAAGAGCTAGCAATTGATTGTGACAGTAGAAAATATATTTCAAGAAAAAGTAGCACTTCAACTGCTTTAGAATACGCTTTTTGAGTACGCAGAAATTCACAAATCACAATTTCACTTAAATTCACATTTTATAAAATCACTTGAGAAACATTTAATTGAAAACTCATTTGAATGAACGAGGAACCAGGTTTTCTTTTGCAATGGATTTGTGGAAATATCAACTAGCTGATTGTGACGACTCAACTAACTCAATCGCACTATCGGCTTTCTAACCATAACCTCTAAGAAGGTAATATATAAATTCTATATGCTCAGTCCTAGAGGGTTGACCAGAATACTTTGTTGCTTCTTGTTATTCTAATATGCCTTATAAATATTGTTCTTAATGATGCATGAAATGAGATTCGGGGATTACTATATTTTACTAGTCACATATTTGACTTAATAAACTATTCTTAAGCACATTTTCAATAGAGGTGAATAAAACTTTACCAGTCTAACCTTTACCGGAGATTCTTCCTCTATTGTTATCACAAGTCACATGACGGCTTTTTCCGGGGGTGAGTGTTAATAGCTTTATTGCGTCTCCAGTCATGCGCTTTGAGTTTTTGCTGTCAAGGTATCAATCTGCCCCCATACCTTGAAGCATACCTGCAAAGATTTAAAAGAAGGTTCTAGGTACCCAAATCTCTTTGGGTCCTTGTGGGTTAGTGTTTGGTATGGTCTTTTTGGGAACCCATACCTTTTTCATAGTTTGTTTACCTCTTGCCATGCAGACGGAAGCAGTATGTCCAGGTTTATCACAATAATAGCATTTAATGTTTGGTCTAGTGGAAAACTTTTGTTTATAATGCTCATGCCTTTTTATGAGATTGTTTCTAGGAGATCTATGATGCACATATTGTAAGTTAGACAATTTTCCTACAGTCCATTCTAGCTCATGCACTTTCTTTTCAAATTCAACACATTTATCACAAACATAATTTGCTTTAAAACATGCAAGACTATCATTTTCTTTTCTAAGCTTTAGTTTTTCCTTAGTTAAAGCAATAACATCATTTTGAAGATGAGTGATGACTTTCTTGGATTTACTTAATGCTTTAGCTAGTTTTAAATATTTATCATGCAACTCAGTAAATGCCTCATACAATTCATCATAAGCATCTTTCAAAGTTTCAGAGTTAGAAGATACCTCAGTTTCACTTTCGCTGTCGTGGTCGGCCATGAGAGCAACTTGACATTTTTCACTTTCTGAGTTATCTGATGAGTTCAGGTCGTTGTCTTCCCATTCTATGTAGGCTTTTCTACTCTTCTTTCCTTTGGATCCCTTTTTCTCAAACTTTGACCGTCTTCTTTGTAATTTTAGGCACTCCATCTTTATGTGTCCGGATTTTCCACATTCGTGGCAAGTTGGTGGAGTTGAGAAGTTTCCCTTGCTTGAGACTCTTTTGGTTGGAGAATTCTTTTTGAGAGATCTTTCCCTTCTCATGACCTTTTTGAATTTTCTAACCATTATTAGATCCATTTTCTCCTCGTCTTCATCATCATCTTCCGAATCATCACTATCGTCGGATGAACTTGAACTTGAAGCTTTGAGAGCTAAGTTTTTCTTTTTCCTGTCTTTTCCTTCATGCTCTGCTAGGCGAGTGAGCTCTAACTCGTGCTCTAGTAGTTTCCCAAACAGGGTGGCGAGAGACGTGGTAGTTAAGTTTCTTGACTCAGTTATTGCAGTCACCTTTGGTTGCCATTCTCTGTTTAGGCATTTCAATACTTTGTTGATCAAGTCTTCGGGAGGAAATGATTTTCCCAATGAACCCAATTTATTCACTATGTGAGTGAACCTCTTTTTCATTTCTTCTATGGATTCTCCTTGATTCATTCTGAACAATTCATATTCCCGGATGAGAGTATTTGTTCTTGCTCTTTTTACCTTACCGGTACCTTCATGAGTGACTTGAAGGTTATCCCACATTTCTTGAGCAGTTTTACAATTTGACACTCTGAAGAATTCATCGGGACTAAGTGCGGAAGTGATAATGTTCTTGGCCCGGAAATTAAGTTGAACTTTCCTTTTCTCATTGTCCGTCCATTCGTTTCTTTCTTTTACTATGAGTGCGCCATTTACCATGTGCGTGGGAACAAAAGGTCCATTTTCCACAGCATCCCATATATCTATATCTACCCCTTCTATGAATATTCTTATTCTTTCTTTCCAATATGCATAGTCTTCTCCGTTGAATCCCGGAGGACGGATAAGAGATGCACCCTCTTGCGTATACCAACCTGAAGCCATTACTCTTGAAGCTGCTAGGCCCTTTATACAAGAGTCTAGCTTTGATACCACTTTTTGCCAAGTGGCTTCAGTCTCAAGAGGGGGGTGAATTGAGATTTAAAAACTTTTGAAAACTTTTCCCCTTTTCAATGACATAGATTACTCTGGAAGCGAAGGAATTAGAAAATAAAGCAATAAAGCACACAAAGATTTATCCTGGTTCGGTCACCTCCCAGTGACCTACGTCCAGTCCTCACACCCTTGTGAGATTTCCCACTAACACAACAAGGCTTACGGGTGCCTTGGAAACCTTTACAGACTCAGGCACTCTTCTCCTAGGATACCCCACCTATGAAGAGCCCTCAAATCTATTACATCAATAACAAGAGATACCCCACCCCTGTTACAAGCAGCTGCCCCAGAAAGATACTCCACTTCCTAGTACAAACAGCTACCCTAGAGAGATACCCCACTCCCTAGTACAAATCACAATAAATAAATAATTACAAAAGTAAAGAACAAAACACCTCTAATGCAGGCAGATATTACAACTTGAAGATTCCAACCCCGACTAACTCTTGCGAGAGATCAGCTCTGACGGACCAACAGTGCGTGAAGAGCAGAAATGAGA
Organism: Astragalus membranaceus; assembly: GCA_039519185.1. Classification (NCBI taxonomy): domain Eukaryota; kingdom Viridiplantae; phylum Streptophyta; class Magnoliopsida; order Fabales; family Fabaceae; genus Astragalus; species Astragalus membranaceus. The sequence goes on along the minus strand of CM076850.1, from coordinate 83,177,364 downwards.
GTGTGAAGAGTTTTTTTAAATTATGCTTTGAATCGTGAAAATGGGTTATGTGAACTGAAGAGTATGAAGCCTCTATTTATAGGCTATGAGAAAATATTACCGTTGAAACAATTTTGGAGTCGATTGTTTTCCTGAATAAACTAAGAGTGAAAATCGATTTTATGCCTAAGTAGATCTAGGATGAGAAATCGATTATGTGTTGTTTGAAAGATAGATGAAATCGATTTTGTACTTAATGAAGAAAGTGTATAATTGATTTATAGCTTTAAAGAAAATCAAGTCACAAACACAAGTGAGGAATCGATTGTTTTGTTTCAAAAAAGGAAGCATGAAATCGATTTTTATCTATCAAATAATAGGCTATGAATCGATTTTGTAGTTTACAAAAACAAGAGAGGAATCGATTCAATGCTTAGTTGAAAAGAGAGGCAAATCGATTTATGGCTTTAAAATAGGAAGAGAATCAATTGTATACTTAGAGAAAACAATATGAATCGATTTCTTTCCTTTTTAAAACAACTTGGTAATCGATTCTTTGATTTAGAAAAGAGTTTATGAATCGATTGCTTTCTTTCATAGTGAGTTACAAATCGATTTTGAGGTTTAGTTAAAAGTAGTGAATCGATTTCTTTCTTTTTCAAAATGGTTTTTAAGTTTACGTGTGCATGCATGCATTTTGAAAATCATGGGACTTTGAGAGATGAGCTGACCCTCGGAAGAGCTTACACTTTTTCCTAAGACAATCCCCAAACCCTAAGGACTACCCTTACTTCTTGAGACATGATTCTTTAGTCTTGAGTGTCTTGGATGTGACTTTGATATTTTGTCACTTTCATTAACTTTTGCCTTTGGTCACTTTCATCAACTTTGGCCATCAACTATGGCTTTGTCTTTTTCATCATCAAAACCTAACCTGCAATATAAGTTACCTGCAGTTTAAGATATCCACAGTTCCGACTAAGTATACCTTAGACACGTTTGAAGGTCATCTGTAACACCCCTTTTCTACCCGGTAACTTTTAAAGAAAATCAGAGTTTCGAAAACATTTTTCTTTCCACCCACAAGGGATGTCACATTTTCACCAATTAAGCGTCACACGAATATGATAAAATTCACCATAAAAAAAATAGCACGGTACATAGTACGTCATAATTAACTTCATCACCACGCAGCGGAATAAAAATAAAGTTCAAACGAATACTTATAACATCACCATTAAACTTTGACAATTAAATATTAATGACTACTAATAAAGCCTAGCGTTCATCCCCCCGAGTGCTACGTATCAGAGCGACGACACCGATTCTACCCCCAAAGGTAAATATGCCTTCATTCGCGATCACCTGCACGTTACCAACATGGGGGTAACATTCAAACAGAAGGGGTGAGATATCTAACATTATAATAGCATATATGATAAGCAATATGCTAGAGTTACGACACTATATCTACCGCTTCACAACAAAATCCAATTACAATCACTAAGAGCAATCACCAAATGTCATGAGTAACGTATGAGATGCAATCGACACCAACGGGCATATGCATGTAGTACCTTTAAAATAGCCAATAATAGTGGCATCATCACCTATATCATCATCACCTTGTTCTGAGCATAGCTCCATCACCTTTAAAATAATGCATATGTATGTATGCGACACCATGATAATGCACCAACACAATCAACACCAATAACAGTGAACTTAGTGACACAACAACACCAATCAATATTTCAGTCATAGACCCATCACATGTCATTTTGCCAAAATAGGCACATCACCTGTTACATCATCACCTGTGACACCAACAATTTCAACACCAGCACCAACACCAGGAAATTTACAACATCAACACCGTCGTCAATTTAATTTACAACACCAACACCGACACCAAATAATTTACAGCATCGACACCGACACCAATCTAATTTACAACACCAACACCGATACCAAATAATTTACAACACTAACACCGACACAATTACCACACCTAGGATAACACCGACCGGGGCAGCCACACAGGCGCCCGACTACCAATAACCACGGACAGGCAGCCAACATTTAACCATTTTAGAACGCCTTAATCGGATTCCCGGATCAAAAGATATTGCAAAAACAAAATCAGTAACAGTGACAGTGAAATAGTGACAGCAAAACCAAACAGTGCAGGAAATGGCGCCAAGGAGCAGGGCGCCTAGCAGGAAACAGCAACACAGAAAACTGGCGCCCAGAAGTAGGGCGCCTAGCAACAAGCAACACAACTGAACCTGGCGCCCAGGAGCAGGGCGCCTAGCAACAAACGCAACACAGCAGAAACTGGCGCCCAGGAGCAGGGCGCCTAGTACAAACGCAACACACATGACACTGGCGCCCAGGAGCAGGGCGCCTAGCACAACAACACCCAAACCGAAACTGGCGCCCGGATATAAATCTCTGCCAACTTCGACACCGAATGCGCGATGCTGACCGGAACAAAATGAGACGATTTCGTTAACCTGTCAACAATCACCCAAATTGCATCATACCCTTTCGCGGTATTAGGCAATCCCGTCACAAAATCCATCGATATGCTATCCCATTTCCACTCTGGAATTTCTAACGGTTGCATCAATCCAGCAGGCTTCTAATGCTCAACTTTTGACTTCTGGCAAGTCAAACATGCATAAACGAACTGCGCCACATCTCGCTTCATACCAGGCCACCAAAACAACTTCTTCAGATCTTGATACATTTTCGTAGCTCCCGGATGAATACTTAACTTACTTCTGTGACTCTCTTCAAGAATTGCTTTCTTCATCTCTGTGTCATCAGGAACACAAATTCGATTACGGAACCTCAATACAGCCTGCGCATCCAGCTTGAAATCATCATTCTCAGATCGATCACCCTCAACCATCAAGTCTACTAGCTTAACATCTGACTTCTGGGCCTCTCTGATGCTGATCAGAAAATCATTACCAATCTTCAACATCCCTAGCTTAACACTCTGAGGTGTCACTTCACAAACCAGACTCATATCTCTGAATTCTTCAATCAGCTCTAACTCCTTAACCATCATTGCCGACATATGTAAAGTCTTTCGGCTCAAAGCATCAGCCACGTCGTTAGCTTTGCCTGGATGATAGTTCAAACCGAAATCATAGTCCTTCAACAACTCTAACCATCGTCGCTGCCTCATATTCAACTCCTTCTGGTCAAACAAATACCTCAAGCTCTTATGATCACTAAACACCTCAAATCTGGAACCGTAGAGATAGTGCCTCCAAATCTTCAGCACAAAGACCACTGCAGCTAACTCCAAGTCATGAGTGGGATAATTCTTCTCATGAACTCTTAACTGCCTTGATGCATACGCAATAACCTTCCCATCCTGCATAAGCACACCACCTAAACCCATTTTTGAGGCATCGCAATACACTACAAACGACCCTTCCAGATTGGGCAACGTCAAGACAGGAGACGTTGTCAATCTCTTCTTCAATTCCGCGAAACTTTCTTCACAACGGGCGTTCAAAACAAAAGCCTTTCCCTTGCAGGTTAACGGAGTTAACGGAAGTGCTAACTTAGAAAAACCTTCAATGAATCTTCTATAATAGCCGGCCAATCCCAAAAAGCTTCTAATCTCAGTTGCCGACTTCGGAACCTCCCAATTCAACACTGCCTCTACTTTCGACGGATCCACCGCAATACCATTACTAGAAATGACATGGCCGAGAAAACTTACTTCCTTCAACCAGAACTCACACTTTGACAATTTCGCATACAGCTTCTTTTCCTTCAGTACCTCCAATACTAACCTCAGATGCTCTGCATGCTCTTCCTTTGATTTAGAGTAAATCAGAATGTCGTCAATGAACACTACCACAAACCGATCTAAGTAAGTATGAAATATACAATTCATATACTCCATAAATACTCCAGGTGCGTTGGTAACACCGAACGGCATCACTGAATACTCATAATGACCATAACGGGTTCTGAAAGCCGTCTTCTGAATATCTTTGTCCTTCACATTGATCTGATGATAACCCGATCTCAAATCAATCTTACTAAACACTTGAGCACCCACCAACTGATCCATCAAATCGTCTATCCTCGGAAGTGGATACTTGTTCTTAATTGTTACCTTATTCAACTGACGATAGTCAACACAGAGTCTCATACTACCATCTTTCTTCTTCACTAACAACACAGGAGCTCCCCACGGCGATACACTCGGCCTCACAAACTTCTTCTCGAGCAGATCCTCCAGTTGCTTCTTCAACTCAGCCAATTCGGATGCGGACATTCTGTACGGTGCCATAGAAACAGGTCTGGTACCAGGTACAACATCGATAGAGAATTCAACTTCCCTCTCTGGCGGTACACTTGGAATCTCATCAGGGAAAACATCAGGAAATTCGCGCACCACTTGCAACTCTTCAATGATAGCTTGGTTCTCAACAGGCAATGATGCCATCAGTGAAAATAACTGAACTCCTTCCTTCATCAACTTCCGCAACTGACTAGCGGATAACAGACCAGACTCCTCCCCTTCAAAACTCACCGACTTGCTACGACAATTAATGTGGACATGGTTGTGCTCTAACCAATTCACACCCAAGATTACATCCAACCCGCTCAACGGTAAACAAACAAAATCCACAACAAAGTCTCTGTAGAAGATCGACAAGGGAGACTGAGAACACACTAGAGAGGTAGTTACCGACCCCTTAGCTGGAGTGTCGACAACCATCTCCCCATTCAATTTATTAAATTAAGTTATTGGAGGGATGCAATATTTATTTAAGTGGGATAATTTATATATAATGGTTTTGTTGTAGGAGGCGAAAAGAATTAAAAAGAGTGGTGGGGAAAATGGGCCCAAGCCACTTAAGTGACCCAAGCCCATTCCATTTACCCTAAAAACTAAGAATTAGTGTCATTCCTCCAAGGAGTAAAATTCAGCGCAACTGAGAAGTGAAGGCAAGGTGAGGCGCGACTTCAAGCCTTGAGGGGGGAGAGAATTACGACTTCCAGCAAGAAGGAAAGAGGGTTTTCTTCATCTTGGATTTAGGTAAGTGCCTTTGATCCTCTTCTCTTCCATTTAATTAATTCTTCCAAGTGGTGATCTCAAAACCTTCCCTTTTCCATGTGCGATTTTTCCATGAATTGTGTTGATGGGTGCGAATTGGATTTAGAGAAGAAAGGGGCTGCTGCGAATTGTTGGTGACTTTGGCTCGTCGTGTTGCGGAGTTTTGTACGCGTTGCATTCATCGTTGTTTCGGGCATATAAAATTCGAGGTAAGGGTGAGCGCTTCCAATTTTATATAATTGAATATATAGAGGGTTTGTGAGTTTGTGTTAGGGATTGAATTAGAAAACCATAGGAAAGAGGAATGATAGATTGAATTTATTATGTGGTTATGCGAATTTGCATTATGGTGTGATGAGATGGATTGTTGCCGTTAGTCAGAATTTTTGGTGTTGTTGATGTTAGATATGTATATGTAGTGCTGTTGCTGTAAATATATATATTGCTGTGCAGAATTTATTCTTGTTGCTGTTGCTGTATATGTGGTGCTGTTGCTGTAAATATATATTGCTGTGCAGAATTTATTTTTGTTGCTGTTGCTGTATTTGTAATTGTGCTGTTGCTGTCATTTAAACATTGCTGTTGCTGTATTTTAATCTTGCTGTTTTCGCAATAAAATACTGCTGTTTTGTACATTAAAATTTTCTGTTGTTGTTGCTGTTTCCGCCTATCAAATGGCCACTGTTTCAGCTTCATTTCGATGCCAATATGCTACTGATTTTGCGCAAATTTGCTAATGTTTTTCAGCCTTAATTCGATGTCAAGGTGCCACTGTAATTGCGTATAAAATGCCACTGTTTAGTCCCATATTTTACTGTGGCGCTTCCTAAGTATGAAAGTAAAACGTTGTTTCATAATTTTTAAAAATGTAAAGTGAAATGTTTGTTTCCAAATTTTGAAAAGGTTGTTACGTTATTTTTTTTATGTGATTGTATGAAGAGTGGTGATAATACTATGACGACTATGATGAATACACTCTATGAGTGTCTTGAGGTGGTGATGATGAGTACTCCGGGTGAGTAAATTTTGGTGATTGCACATGTGTCCATTGTGTCTCATAGCATGTGCATCTTATGACGAATAGGCTTCGGCCTCTTAGTGACGGTGTGCCCTTAGTGGCTTATTTATGACGAGAAAACAGTGACGGTGTGCCCATAGTGGCTTGTTATGACGAATATGGTACCATCATGCATATGCCCAGGCGTGGGTTGCATTCTTCATGCACATTCATATTTTTTTTGTTATGACGGGTGACGTGAACTGTGATTTGGTTTGGTGTGGTGTGTAACGATGATGAAGTTGATATTAGAAACGATGTTGTGTGATGTCTTTGCTCATAATACTCTGCTGTATGTTTAATTATATTTTGTTGAAAGTTCTCACCCCTTCTGCTTGGAATGTTGCTCTATTGTGGCAACGCTGCAGGTGACTCTGATTGAAGGACATGCTGCCTTCCTTTTAGCTGTTGAGACGTTCGAGTCGCTCTCTGATATTGTAACACCTAGGGGGCGGGCTAAAGTTGATGATTTATTTAATTAATTGTTTTAATAATTTTATTGATGTGTGAGACGTGTTTGAGCGATGTTCTTTCTGGTGAGCTATTATTTCCGCTGTGATGAGATTTAATTTTTAAGTTCGATTTTTGAGACGAATGTGTTCTACACGAATGTTTATGGCGTGGTCGATGAGTTTCATCAGTGAAGTTGTGACATTTCCGTTCTACTAATACTATTATTATTATTTTTGAAAACGAAAGCACTCTGATAACGACGTACAAATTAAACGGGGTAGAAACGGGGTGTTACATTAGTGGTATCAGAGCAGTTCGGTCTGTCCGGCCGGTGGTCAAGTTGTTGAGTCGAGTAACATTCGAGTCTAGTTACTCGTATCTAAATTTTGTTTTCTGTTGCAGTACTAGAATGGCAGGACGGAACGATGCTGCACTTGCTGCTGCTTTGCAGGCTATAGCCGGAGTCGTGGGTAACATACCCAATGCTATTGGAGATGGGACGCGTAGTTTGGCTACGTTCCAGCGTGAGAGCCCTCCTGCTTTTGAAGGCGGGTATAATCCTGATGGTGCCCTGGAGTGGCTAAGTGAGATGGAGCGGATCTTCCGCGTTATGGATTGCACCGATGCTCAGAAGGTTCGCTATGGCACACATATGCTGAAGAAAGAGGCTTATGATTGGTGGAGGACTACTAGTCAGGGGTTGACGGCTGCCAATGAGGGGATTACCTGGGCTGTGTTTGAGAGAGAATTCAAGAGGAAGTACTACCCGGAAGATGTCCGTGGGAAGAAGGAGGTTGAGTTTCTAAGACTTGAACAAGGCAACATGACTGTAACCGAGTATGCTGCAAAATTTACTGAGCTGTCTAAGTTTTATCCTCATTATGATAGAGAGGGTGCGGAGTTCTCCAAATGCATCAAATTTGAAAATGGATTGCGTGCTGACATTAAGAGGGCCATAGGGTACCAGCAGATTCGTGTGTTTCCGTTGTTGGTTAATAGTGCCAGGATTTTTGAGGAGGACAATAATGCCTTCTCCAGAGTCATTAGAGAAAAACAAAAGAATTTCGCAAGTCGTGGCAAGCCATATGAGGCGCCTGCTGGTAAGGGCAAGGGTAAGTTTGTTGGTGGGCCTAAGCGAAGTGGGGGAGATGCTACAGCCAGTGTTACTTGTTACTCGTGCGGGAAAGTGGGTCATAAAAGTCCAGATTGCCCAGGCGGGGATAAGAAGAGATGTTATAGGTGTGGAAAAGAGGGGCATATATCTTCCGGATGTGATAAGAAAGAAGTGGTATGTTTCAACTGCGGGGAGAGTGGTCATGTTAGTACACAGTGTTCGAAACCCAAGAAAGAGAAGTCCTTTGGAAAGGTGTTCGCTCTGGCTGAGTCTGATGTGGTGAACGAGATTCGAGGTACGTGCTATATCAATAATTTTCCCCTTGTTGTTATTGTTGATACTGGTGCTACCCATAGTTTTATTGCTGCTGCATGTGTTGAGAAGTTAAGCCTTGTTTTATCTGATATGTTGAGGGAGATGGTCATCGACACTCCAGCTAAGGGTTCGGTGACTACCTCCGTTGTTTGTGCCAAATGTCCTGTATCTGTATATGGTAGAGAATTCTTAATTGATTTGATCTGTTTGCCGCTGAGTGGAATGGATGTCATTCTGGGTATGGACTGGTTAGTTGATAACCATGTCCATATCAACTGTCGAGAGAGGTCCGTGAGTTTTGAATCGCCTGAAGGGGAGTCTGGTCTGTTATCTGCGGGTCAGCTGCATCGAGTGATGAGAGAAGAAGTTCAGCTGTTTTCTCTGTTGGCGTCGTTGTCTGCTGAGAGCCAAGCGAAGATCGATGTGTTGCCGGTAGTGCGTGAGTTTTCTGAGGTGTTCCCTGACGAGATTCCGGATGTACCACCAGAGAGAGAGGTGGAGTTTGCTATTGACCTGGTTCCCGGCACTAAGCCTGTGTCTATGGCGCCATATAGAATGTCCGCATCTGAGTTGGCAGAGTTGAAGAAACAACTTGAAGATTTATTAGAAAAGAAGTTTGTAAGACCGAGTGTGTCACCTTGGGGAGCTCCAGTGTTGCTAGTGAAAAAGAAAGACGGTAGTATGAGGTTGTGCGTAGACTATCGGCAATTAAATAAAGTTACAATCAAGAACAAGTATCCGTTGCCAAGAATTGATGACTTGATGGATCAGTTAGTGGGTGCTAGCGTATTTAGCAAGATTGACTTAAGGTCTGGTTATCATCAGATCAAGGTCAAGGATGAAGATGTCCAGAAGACGGCATTTAGGACAAGATATGGGCACTATGAGTATTCCGTTATGCCTTTCGGTGTGACTAATGCGCCGGGGGTATTTATGGGGTACATGAACCAAATCTTCCGTGAGTACTTGGATAAGTTTGTCGTAGTTTTCATTGATGACATTCTAATTTACTCTAGGTCAGAAGAGGAGCATGCGGAACATCTGAGGCTGGTGTTAGAAATTCTGAAGGATCGAAAGTTGTATGCGAAGCTGTCCAAGTGTGAGTTTTGGTTGAAAGAAGTCAGTTTCCTCGGTCACGTGATTTCTAGTGAAGGAATTGCGGTGGACCCTTCCAAAGTTGATGCAGTGTTGCAATGGGAGTCTCCGAAGTCAGTTACTGAAATCAGGAGTTTTCTGGGGTTGGCAGGCTACTATAGAAGGTTTATTGAGGGGTTCTCGAAGTTGGCTCTGCCATTGACTCAATTGACCTGCAAGGGTAGGGCTTTTGTTTGGAATGACCAATGTGAAGAAAGTTTCAATGAGCTGAAGAAGAGGTTGACTACGTCTCCAGTGTTGACCCTGCCTAATCCTGTTGAATCGTTTGTGGTTTATTGTGATGCGTCTAAGTTGGGATTGGGTGGTGTACTTATGCAGAATGGGAAAGTGATCGCCTATGCGTCTAGGCAATTGAGAATACATGAAAAGAATTACCCTACTCACGACTTAGAACTTGCTGCTGTGGTATTCGCATTAAAAATTTGGAGGCATTACTTGTATGGATCGAGATTTGAGGTGTTCAGTGATCACAAGAGCCTACGGTATCTGTTTGACCAGAAAGAATTGAATATGAGGCAGCGCCGGTGGTTAGAACTATTGAAGGATTATGATTTTGAATTGAGTTATCACCCGGGGAAAGCGAATGTGGTTGCAGATGCACTGAGTCGGAAGACGTTGCACATGTCGGCATTGATAGCTAGAGAGCTTGAGTTAATTGAGCAGTTCAGGGACATGAGTTTAGTGTGTGAAGTTACGCCTCAGAGTGTCAGGTTAGGTATGTTGAAAATTGGCAATGATTTTATGGCGAGTATCCGAGAGGCGCAGAAATTAGATATGAAATTAGTTGATCTGATGAGTGGGATCGGTCAGTCAGAGAACGAAGACTTCGTGATAGACAAGCAAAATGTATTGAGGTATCGTGGAAGAATTTGTGTTCCCGAAGGTGAGGAAATGAGAAAGGCAATTCTTGAAGAAGGGCATAAGAGTAAGTTAAGTATCCATCCTGGAGCGACGAAGATGTACCAAGATCTGAAGAAGATGTTCTGGTGGCCTGGGTTGAAGCGCGATGTGGCGCAGTTTGTGTATTCGTGTTTGACCTGTCAGAAATCGAAGGTCGAGCATCAGAAGCCTGCGGGAATGATGCAACCGTTGAATGTTCCAGAGTGGAAGTGGGATAGTATCTCCATGGATTTTGTGACCGGGTTACCCAATACGGTGAGAGGGCATGATTCGATTTGGGTGGTTGTGGATAGATTGACAAAGTCGGCGCATTTTATTCCTATCGGCATTAAGTATCCAGTGTCGAGATTGGCTGAAATCTACATTCAGGTGATTGTGAAGCTGCATGGGGTTCCTTTGTGCATTGTGTCTGATAGGGACCCAAGGTTCACTTCGGAGTTTTGGAGTAGTTTACAGAAGGAGTTGGGGTCGAAATTGAGATTGAGTTCAGCTTATCATCCTCAGACTGATGGGCAGACAGAAAGGACAATCCAATCATTGGAAGATCTGTTAAGGTCATGCGTGCTAGAGCAGGGAGGTGCGTGGGATACTCATCTTCCGTTAATTGAGTTCACCTACAACAACAGTTATCATTCCAGTATCGGAATGGCGCCGTTTGAGGCGTTGTATGGCCGGAGGTGTAGGACTCCGGTGTGTTGGTACGAGACTGGTGAAAGTTTAGTACTTGGACCTGAGTTAGTCAGAGAGACTACTGAGAAGGTAGAGATGATCAGGGAGAAAATGAAAGCGTCGCAGAGTCGGCAGAAGAGTTACCATGATAAGAGAAGGAAAGATTTAGAATTTGAAGCCGGTGACCACGTGTTCTTGAGGGTCACGCCTATGACTGGTGTTGGGCGAGCGCTGAAATCAAAGAAGTTGACTCCTCGATTCATCGGGCCGTATCAGATTACGGAGAGAGTTGGAAATGTTGCATACCGGGTGGCCTTACCACCTAACCTTTCAAACTTGCACGACGTGTTTCACGTGTCGCAGCTTCGGAAGTATGTTGCGGATCCGTCTCATGTGATTCAACTAGATGATGTGGAGGTGCGGGACAATCTCACCGTGGAGACTATGCCAGTTAGAATTGATGACCGTGAAGTAAAAGTGTTAAGAGGCAAAGAGATTAATTTAGTGAAAGTAGTTTGGTTGGGAGCCGTTGGCGAGAGCATGACGTGGGAATTGGAGAGTAAGATGAAAGACGCCTATCCAGAATTATTTGATTCAGGTAATTTCGAGGACGAAATTCTCTAAGTGGGGGAGAGTTGTAACGCCCTAAAATAATTTAATTTATTAAATTAAGTTATTGGAGGGATGCAATATTTATTTAAGTGGGATAATTTATATATAATGGTTTTGTTGTAGGAGGCGAAAAGAATTAAAAAGAGTGGTGGGGAAAATGGGCCCAAGCCACTTAAGTGACCCAAGCCCATTCCATTTACCCTAAAAACTAAGAATTAGTGTCATTCCTCCAAGGAGTAAAATTCAGCGCAACTGAGAAGTGAAGGCAAGGTGAGGCGCGACTTCAAGCCTTGAGGGGGGAGAGAATTACGACTTCCAGCAAGAAGGAAAGAGGGTTTTCTTCATCTTGGATTTAGGTAAGTGCCTTTGATCCTCTTCTCTTCCATTTAATTAATTCTTCCAAGTGGTGATCTCAAAACCTTCCCTTTTCCATGTGCGATTTTTCCATGAATTGTGTTGATGGGTGCGAATTGGATTTAGAGAAGAAAGGGGCTGCTGCGAATTGTTGGTGACTTTGGCTCGTCGTGTTGCGGAGTTTTGTACGCGTTGCATTCATCGTTGTTTCGGGCATATAAAATTCGAGGTAAGGGTGAGCGCTTCCAATTTTATATAATTGAATATATAGAGGGTTTGTGAGTTTGTGTTAGGGATTGAATTAGAAAACCATAGGAAAGAGGAATGATAGATTGAATTTATTATGTGGTTATGCGAATTTGCATTATGGTGTGATGAGATGGATTGTTGCCGTTAGTCAGAATTTTTGGTGTTGTTGATGTTAGATATGTATATGTAGTGCTGTTGCTGTAAATATATATATTGCTGTGCAGAATTTATTCTTGTTGCTGTTGCTGTATATGTGGTGCTGTTGCTGTAAATATATATTGCTGTGCAGAATTTATTTTTGTTGCTGTTGCTGTATTTGTAATTGTGCTGTTGCTGTCATTTAAACATTGCTGTTGCTGTATTTTAATCTTGCTGTTTTCGCAATAAAATACTGCTGTTTTGTACATTAAAATTTTCTGTTGTTGTTGCTGTTTCCGCCTATCAAATGGCCACTGTTTCAGCTTCATTTCGATGCCAATATGCTACTGATTTTGCGCAAATTTGCTAATGTTTTTCAGCCTTAATTCGATGTCAAGGTGCCACTGTAATTGCGTATAAAATGCCACTGTTTAGTCCCATATTTTACTGTGGCGCTTCCTAAGTATGAAAGTAAAACGTTGTTTCATAATTTTTAAAAATGTAAAGTGAAATGTTTGTTTCCAAATTTTGAAAAGGTTGTTACGTTATTTTTTTTATGTGATTGTATGAAGAGTGGTGATAATACTATGACGACTATGATGAATACACTCTATGAGTGTCTTGAGGTGGTGATGATGAGTACTCCGGGTGAGTAAATTTTGGTGATTGCACATGTGTCCATTGTGTCTCATAGCATGTGCATCTTATGACGAATAGGCTTCGGCCTCTTAGTGACGGTGTGCCCTTAGTGGCTTATTTATGACGAGAAAACAGTGACGGTGTGCCCATAGTGGCTTGTTATGACGAATATGGTACCATCATGCATATGCCCAGGCGTGGGTTGCATTCTTCATGCACATTCATATTTTTTTTGTTATGACGGGTGACGTGAACTGTGATTTGGTTTGGTGTGGTGTGTAACGATGATGAAGTTGATATTAGAAACGATGTTGTGTGATGTCTTTGCTCATAATACTCTGCTGTATGTTTAATTATATTTTGTTGAAAGTTCTCACCCCTTCTGCTTGGAATGTTGCTCTATTGTGGCAACGCTGCAGGTGACTCTGATTGAAGGACATGCTGCCTTCCTTTTAGCTGTTGAGACGTTCGAGTCGCTCTCTGATATTGTAACACCTAGGGGGCGGGCTAAAGTTGATGATTTATTTAATTAATTGTTTTAATAATTTTATTGATGTGTGAGACGTGTTTGAGCGATGTTCTTTCTGGTGAGCTATTATTTCCGCTGTGATGAGATTTAATTTTTAAGTTCGATTTTTGAGACGAATGTGTTCTACACGAATGTTTATGGCGTGGTCGATGAGTTTCATCAGTGAAGTTGTGACATTTCCGTTCTACTAATACTATTATTATTATTTTTGAAAACGAAAGCACTCTGATAACGACGTACAAATTAAACGGGGTAGAAACGGGGTGTTACACCTTAGCTGGAGTGTCGACAACCATCTCCCCATTCATAGCAGACAATACAAGATTCAATCTCTTACAACAATCAGCAGCAATAAAGCAATGCGTAGCACTAGTATCAACAATAGATTTTAAGGGAGTACCATTAATGAAGCACGTACCTCTAATAAGTCCATCATCCTCGGTAGGCTCTTCACCTACCAAATGAACACTTTTCCACTGGACCTCTCTTTCTTCGGCTTCGGACACTGAGTACTAATGTGCCCTCCTTCACCACAGTTGTAGCAGACCACCTCCTTACGCTCTCACTCAGCCACCACATGACCCTCTTTACCACAACGATAACACTTCTTCACTTCAGTATTGCACACATTACTCTTGTGACCAGCTTTGCCACATTTGAAACATACAATGCTAGCAGGAGCATCTCCCCTACTAGTCCTCTTGCCAACAGCAGCTTTCTGTTTACCCTTACCAGCAGGAACATCATACGGTTTACCACGACTCTGAAATTTGCTCCTCTTCTCATTCATAATCATGTAGTGAGCATTGTTGTCCTCCTCATAAATTCTGTAGCTGTCAATCAAGTCGAAGAAAACACGAATCTTTTGATAACCAATCGGTTTCTTAATCTCAGGACGCAGCCCATTCTCAAACTTAATGCATTTTGAAAACTCAGCAGTAGCCTCACTGTAGTGCGGATAAAATTTGGCCAATTCCACAAACTTAGCAAAATACTCAGTCACAGACATATTCCCTTGTTTCAGCTCTAGGAGCTCAATCTCTTTCTTGCCTCGGACATCTTGCGGATAATACTTCCTCATGAACTCTCTGCGGAACACAGCCCAGGTGATCTCTTCGTTTGCAGTCTCCAATCTCTGCCTAGCCTCTAACCACCAGTCATCAGCCTCCTCTGCCAGCATATGCGTACCATACCGGACCTTCTGCGCTGGAGTGCAGTCCATCACACGAAAAATCCTCTCCATCTCTTTCAACCAAGCTAAAGCCCCATCAGGATCATACTTGCCCTTGAAGGTAGGCGGATTCTCTCTCTGAAATTTAGCCAAACTCCGAGACCCAGCATTCTCACCAGCATTCTGTTGACCCTCCACAGCCTGAGCCATAGCAGCCAACGCAGCAGCAATAGCAGCATCGTTCCTTCCAGCCATTTCAATTAATCACTACAATCATAAGCAACAGTTAGAATTAATTGACAATACATAATCGTCAATTGACACTACGACTGGACAACTTGGCCGGACAGACCGAAACTGCTCTGATACCACTAATGTAACACCCCTTTTCTACCTGGTAACTTTTAATGAAAATTAGAGTTTCGAAAACATTTTTCTCCCCACCCACAAGGGATGTCACATTTTCACCAATTAAGCATCACACGAATATGATAAAATTCACCACAAAAAAAAATAGAACGGTACATAGTACGTCATAATTAACTTCATCACCACGCAGCGGAATAAAAATAAAGTTCAAACGAATACTTATAACATCACCATTAAAATTTGACAATTAAAAAATAATGACTACTAATAAAGCCTAGCGTTCATCCCCCCGGGTGCTACGTATCAGAGCGACGACACCGACTCTACCAGCGAAGGTAAATATGCCTTCATTCGCGATCACCTGCATGTTACCAACATGGGGGTAACATTCAAACAGAAGGGGTGAGATATCTAACATTATAATAGCATATATGATAAGAAATATGCTAGAGTTACGACACTATATCTACCGCTTCACAACAACATCCAATTACAATCACTAAGAGCAATCACCAAATGTCATGAGTAACGTATGAGATGCAACCCACACCAACGGGCATATGCATGTGGTACCTTTCATCACCTTTAAAATAGCTAATAATAGTGGCATCATCTCCTATATCATCATCACCTTGTTTTGAGCATAGCTCCATCACCTTTAAAATAATGCATATGTATGTATGCGACACCATGATAATGCACCAACACAATCAACACCAATAACAGTCAACTTAGTGACACAACCACACCAATCAATATTTCGGTCATAGACCCATCACCTGTCATTTTGCCAAAAGAGGCACATCACCTGTTACATCATCACCTGTGACACCAACAATTTCAACACCAGCACCAACACCAGGAAATTTACAACATCAACACCGTCGTCAATTTAATTTACAACACCAACACCGACACCAAATAATTTACAGCATCGACAACCGACACCAATCTAATTTACAACACCAACACCGACACCAAATAATTTACAACACTAACACCGACACAACTACCACACCTAGAATGCCTCAATCGGATTCCCGGAAAGATATTGCAAAAACAAAATCAGTAACAGTGACAGTGAAATAGTGACAGCAAAACCAAACAGTGCAGGAAATGGCGCCCAGGAGCAGGGCGCCTAGCAGGAAACAGCAACACAGAAAACTGGCGCCCAGGAGCAGGGCGCCTAGCAACAAGCAACACAACTGAACCTGGCGCCCAGGAGCAGGGCGCCTAGCAACAAACGCAACACAGCAGAAACTGGCGCCCAGGAGCAGGGCGCCTAGCACAAACGCAACACACATGACACTGGCGCCCAGGAGCATGGTGCCTAGCACAACAACACCCAAACCAAAACTGGCGCCCGAGAGCAGGGCACCTAGCACAGGCAGCAACACAACAGGAAACACTGGGCCCCTAGGGCGCCATTCTTAGCAACACAGGAACAATGCTGGGCGCCTAGGGCGCCACTTTCAGCAACACCAAAACAACATTGGGCGCCTAGGGCGCCACTTCTAGCAACAGGGAACAACACTAGCACGACGCCTAGGAGCAGGGCGCCTTTTTCAGCAACCAAAACAGCAACCACACAAGACAACAACATGGCGCCCAGGAGCAGGGCGCCTTTTCCAGCAACAACACAACACCAAACTTGGCGCCCAGGAGCAGGGCGCCGTTTTCAGCACAGCAACAAGACACAACCATGGCGCCCAGGCACGGGGGGCCTAAATCAGCAACACAATTTTTTTTTGATTTCCACCATGATCAGTCACCAACACCAATTCGTAACAACCATGAATACATATCAAAATCACCAAACAAATCATCAAACAAACATCAAGGCATACCTAGAGCCTAACTCCCACATAACACCCATCATACACCCTATTAAAATGGTAGAACCCACCCTTACCTTAGATTTGCCGAAGACAAGACTCTCTTGACCGTAGACACCAAAAAAACCACAGCAACAGAGCTCCTCTCCTTCTCCTCTCCTTGCTAGCGCCGCACCCTCTTCTCTCTTCGCACTCCTCTCTCTCTTTTTCTCAAACAAAAGCGCAAGTGAGGCAAAACCCTAACCTAGGCGCTTCACCTATGCGCCTAGCTAGTGGGCTTTTGGATCACGGGCTTTTCTCCACAGCTTAGCCCAATTCCTAATCAACACGCCCTAAGTTAATTGAAACACCATTTTAATATTTTAATACGACTACACCAAAAACATACCTAAATATTTAACTGAAATAAATAATTAAATATTTGGGCGTTACAACTCTCCCCCACTTAAAATATTTTCGCCCTCGAAAATTTACCTGATTCAAACAGCTCGGGATAGGATTCCCGCATCTTGCTCCCCAGCTCCCACGTCATGCTCTCTCCGGCAGCTCCAAGCTAGACTACTTTCACCAATGCGATCTCCTTGCCTCTTAGAACCTTCACCTCTTGACCCTCGATTCGTACAGGCATCGTCTCCACCGTGAGATTATCCCGTACTTGGACATCATCCATGCTAACCACATGAGATGGATCTGAAATATACTTTCGAAGTTGCGACACATGAAACACATCATGCAAGTTCGAAAGATTAGGCGGTAAAGTCACCCTATAAGCAACATTCCCCACTCTTTCCGAAATCTGATACGGACCAATAAAACGAGGAGTGAGCTTATTTGACTTCAAAGCGCGTCCAACACCTGTCACTGGAGTGACCCTCAAAAACACATGCTCACCCGCCTGGAACTCTAACTCTTTCCTCCGCTTGTCATGATAACTCTTCTGTCGGCTCTGCGACGCCTTCATCTTCTCACGAATCAACTTCACCTTTTCAGTTGTCTCTCGCACAATTTCTGGTCCAAGCACCACACTCTCTCCAGACTCATACCAACACAGCGGGGTTCTACACTTCCGACTATATAATGCTTCAAAAGGTGCCATCCCGATACTAGAATGGCAGCTATTGTTATACGTGAACTCTATCAGTGGAAGGTAGGAATCCCACGAACCTCCTTGTTCCAAAACACAAGCCCTCAACAAATCTTCTAATGACTGAATTGTCCTCTCTGACTGACCATCTGTCTGAGGATGATATGCCGAACTCAACCTCAACTTAGACCCCAACTTCTCTTGCAAACTCTTCCAGAAATCTGAAGTGAACCTCGGATCTCTGTCTGAAACGATACTCATCGGAGCCCCATGAAGCTTCACAATCTCCCGGATATAAATCTCTGCCAACTTCGACACCGGATGCGCGATGCTGACCGGAACAAAATGAGACGATTTCATTAACCTGTCAACAATTACCCAAATTGCATCATACCCTTTCGCGGTATTAAGCAATCCCGTCACAAAATCCATCGATATGCTATCCCATTTCCACTCTGGAATTTCTAACGGTTGTATCAATCCAGCAGGCTTCTGATGCTCAACCTTTGACTTCTGGCAAGTCAAACATGCATAAACGAACTGCGCCACATCTCGCTTCATACCAGGCCACCAAAACAACTTCTTCAGATCTTGATACATCTTCGTAGCTCCCGGATGAATACTTAACTTACTTTTGTGACTCTCTTCAAGAATTGATTTCTTCATCTCTGTGTCATCAGGAACACAAATTCGATTACGGAACCTCAATACACCCTGCGCATCCAGCTTGAAATCATCATTCTCAGATCGATCACCCTCAACCATCAAGTCTACTAGCTTAACATCTGACTTCTGGGCCTCTCTGATGCTGATCAGAAAATCATTACCAATCTTCAACATCCCTAGCTTAACACTCTGAGGTGTCACTTCACGGCGTTAGCTTTGCCTGGATGATAGTTCAAACCGAAATCATAGTCCTTCAACAACTCTAACCATCGTCGCTGCCTCATATTCAACTCCTTCTGGTCAAACAAATACCTCAAGCTCTTATGATCACTAAACACCTCAAATCTGGAACCATAGAGATAGTGCCTCCAAATCTTCAGCACAAAGACCACTGCAGCTAACTCCAAGTCATGAGTGGGATAATTCTTCTCATGAACTCTTAACTCTTATCCCCAGCACACAACGCTAGTAGGGACATCTCCCCCACTAGTACTCTTACCATTAGCAATTTTTGTTTTACCTTCACCTGCAGAAGCGTTAGTACAACACAAACAACTGTTAGATTCAAAAGACAACAGTTGGTCGTTAACCGACACAATGACTCGACGACTCGGCCGGACGGACCAACCATTGCTCTGATACCACTAATGTAACACCCCTTTTCTACCCGTTAATTTGTTTATAAAAATCAGAGTTCAAAATCGCTTTCATCGCAAGGAATGTTACACATACTTCGAATAAAACATCGTACTTCAATAAAACAGTTCAACGTCAATAAATGTGCAATACGTAGCACGCCCCCAATGGGGAAAAACTCAAGCATCAGTCATCGTCACCACAACCGTGACATCAATAAAACCAACTACGCAGCGGAAAGTAAAATAAAGAGAAAACTGTCAAATAACATTTAACAACCAAAATGGTCTTAAAACATCGAGTTCGTTTCCCCCCCTGAGTGCTACGTATCAGAGCATGACGACCCGACTCAATTTAGTGAAGATACCTAGGTCTTCACTCGTGATCACCTGCACGTTACCGCATAGGGGTAACATTCAAACAGAAGGGTGAGGCCAATTCAATCCATATAATAAATCATCTGATAAGCAATAAGTTAAAGTCACAGCACTAGAGTAACCACATCACAGTCATCAATCACGTCATTACAACAACTCATCACGATGTCATGCACTATATGAAATGAAACCCACTCGCGGGCATATGCATGAGGTACCTTTCATCATCGTCGCTTAGCCTTTATGGCCTCATCGTCGCTTAGCCTTTATGGCCTCATCGTCGCTGGGTTCATGCACATGGAATACATGAGACACTATGACATGCACCACACACAAACGCACAATCACTGTCAACTATGTGACCCGTCACTTACCAATTTTCCAAATAAGAGGCACAGCACCTGTCAATTCATAATTACAGCCAACAACGTCGCTATATTTCATCGTCGCTTATTATCATTGTCGCTTAGCCCTTTGGGCCTCATCGTCACTTATCCATAAATGTCACCAAACAAACAATAGCCATTAAGGGCAAAACAGTCATTTACACATCATCATCAATAATATTAGCCACTAAGGGCAAAAACGTCATTTAACTAGCCACGAAGGGCATCATCGTCACAATCACCCATTTTGACGCTAAAGCGTTAAAACTGTTGGTTATACGCAAAAAGGATTTTTTTAAAGGACTCAATATGGCTTTACAACGTCACTGTGATGACCACCGGGGACAGCCACTTGGGCGCCCAGAAACCACCAGAAAATAATAAGTTTTCCTTTTAAAATTAAGACACACAGGTAGACAACTGGAAAAGCTTCCCAACACTTTTTGAAACGTTCAAAACGGATGCCCGAGTCAAAAGATACGTCAAAAACAGAATAGGGGAAAAATGAGACACAATAAATTCGACAGCTTCTATCTCAGCAAATTCGACAGCTTCTGTCTCAACAAATTCGACAGCTTCTGTCTCAGTAGCTTCGACAGCTTCTGTCTCAGCTCTTCGACAGCTTCTGTCTCAGCACTTCGACAGCTTCTGTCTCAGCACTTCGACAGCTTCTGTCTCAGCACTTCGACACAGGCAGCAACACAGATACTGGCGTAGGCAGCACATTGGCGCACATAAGCAACACCCACCGAGACAGCTCAAAAATGACACGTGCAAAAATAAAACCACTCGAGCCAAAATGTTTAAAATTGAATTTGGGCACGCAAATACAAAAGATGGCACAGTAAAATATGCCCAGAATTCGAAGTTTCACCCAAAACACCCCATATGCGCACACAAGCAACACCCACCGAGACAACTCCAGAATGACACGTGCAAAAATAAAACCACTCGAGCCAAAATGTTTAAAATTGAATTTGGGCACTTAAATGTAAAAGATGGCACGGTAAAATATGCCCAGAATTCGAAGTTTCACCCAAAACACCCCATATGCGCACACACAATGGAACATGCGCCCAGCCATGGGGCGCCAAATCCTGCACAAAAATCCAGCAACACAAAATCAAACATATGGCGCCCTAGGCGCCCATAACATCAACCAAAGGGATTTTCAGCCACCAATCATGAAGATCACGCATAAATCATCAACAAAAACACGATATCACATACACATTCATGATCATGGATAGATCTAGGCTAAGTCTACCCTAAAACCTATCATAAACATCTATTATATAGAAAGATAGAACTCCCCTTACCTTAGATCTAGAGAAGAATATGAGCCCTCCTTGAGATAGACACACCCAAATAGCCACAGCAACTAAGGATCTCCTTTCCTTCTTCCTTGAGCACTACGATTTCCTCCTTCTTTTCCTTGGGGTTTAGCGATTTTTTTTCTTCCTCTCTTGCTCTCTCTCATCAAACGGCACACTTCCTCTCACTCCCAAGGCTCTCAATTTCGTGAAGCACACAAAAATGAGCCAAACCCTAATTTTTTAACTATATATATATGCCTAGGTTAGTTAATTGGATCACGGGCTTTATCCAGCTTAAGCCCTAATTAATTTGCACCACCAATTCCTAATACCACACTCTCACATATTAATTTTATTTCTAAACAATTAATTAAAATAATTAAATTAATTAAAATACCTAAATACTTAATTAAATAATTTAATTAAATATTTAGGGTGTTACAACTCTCCCCCACTTAGAATGTTTTCGTCCTCGAAAACTTAACTGCCTAAGCCAACTATCCTCCACTAACAAACTAACGATCCAACATGCTGATCATTATTTCCTTGATTACCGGCGATAAGTGATTGGGTGGCCATCCCTCCTACTTACTCGGCCAGGTAACTCCGGAAATATCAACCAGACCTCTCCTCCCTCAGGTCCTCCGGTAGGGTTTTTTTTTTTTTGAGCGCAGTCACGCCGGTATCACATGATCACCCCAAAACTCTATTAGAGTTCCTTCCTAATATAACCTGCCAAAATTCCGCTGCGCTACTCTGATAAGCTGACTTGGGTTCTACCTCACTCATCTACCCTTACGGACACAACGTATACCGACCATCACATCATCAATGCAAGACTCACAGAGCGCACACAATGCAATTCAACAACAATGGCCACCGGCCGACAACATAAATCGATGACACCGCGGGCCATTCGGCGGTACCCACGACAACAATAGCAAAACATCAGCATACGACATGGCAACAAGCACAACCTCAACAATTATGATAACAATCAGCAGCATCAGGACTAACAACTTAGTCACAATGGTGGGCGCTAAGGCGCCGCATGCAACACAGCAAAACAGGCACGACGAGCCCAAGGGCAAGCGCCTTCGACAACAGCAACAAATTGGCACATATTATACGATCACATAACATATTTCCACAAACGTCAACCAAGGGTCAACGGACAACATATCAAAAACAACAAGATACATGGAGCAGCGCATAAAATCGAGAACAGTAACAGTAATTTTCGGGGCCAGTAACAATTATTATCAGATAGCAGCAGCAATGGTCTTCAGAAAACAGCAACGATTATTTCCGGAAAACAGTGACAACAATTTTTTCGAAAACAGTAACGATAATCTTCTGAAAAACAGTAACGATTATTTTTCTGAAAACAGCAACAGGGAATTTGCAGGAAACGGCAACATTAGTTTTCAGGGAAACAGTAACAATAATTTTTCTGAGGAACAGTAACGGTTATCTTCAGAAAACAGTAGCAGCAGTTTCAGAAAACAGCAATAATTATTCTCAGAAAACAGCAGCAACCACTTCTGAAAACAGCAACCACAATTTTCGGAAAAACAGCAACAATCATTTTTACGAAAACGACAACATGAGATGTACAAATTATCTTTTCAAGGTTTTTCAAAACCACTCAGGAGAAACCACTCAGAATGTTGTCAAAAACTCCACGCGCACAATATCAAGCATTCACGTAGCACATACGGTAGAGAAATGTGACTGCTAACACAAAATCATGAAAATTCAGTACAGGCAACTTTTATTCATGGTTATTATCATGCAGCATGGAACTGTAAAATAACTCACGAGGACTCTGAACTCTCTCAACGTTGCATGTCAGAACAGTCAGGGACATACAAAACAACTAACGTAAAACATAGTTGACTTTTCGGACGAAGTCAATAATATATTTTCTGGAAAATAAATTTCGCAAGTAGGAAATGTTACCAATCACAAAAATAGTAATAATAGCCTTTTAGAGATAATGATGACCACCATTATAGTTTGGTATAGGGAGAAATAGTTTAACAAAATGAAAACAGTAGTCAAAGCATTAAGATATTTAGAGAGACCAATCCACGTAAGCATCATTGTGCAATCAAATATCGTAGCAAAACTTGACACAAGATCAACGTCCATTTATTAAAAATAATTTTTCAACGCTAATATCGGCCTCCCACCATAAAACCGTTTTATTAGATGTTCGACAACACTTTCGGAAATTACTTTACTTTTCAGAAAGCAAAACCACACAGCATAAATCAAGAGGTGACGACTAAAATCATGTCATAAATTTTTCAAGCGCTCAAGATCACACCTTGAGAAAAATCGAGCAAATAGGGAAGAAAACGAAAGTAGTGATAACACAGCCTACTGTTAAAAAAAATCGTTATGCTCGATTTACAAAAGGCACCTTCAAGTTGGAAACAAAGTCACAGCCTTTGAACAAACACATTTTCACTTTTATTGATTTAAGACGCCACAGCGGTTAATAGCAAGGCAGTGACTAAAAAAAATAATTCCGCAAAGCAACTTTTCATTGTATTCAGTTTTCGAACATTAAAACACACTACCGAGGAGTTCATAAAACATTTGGTATACAATACCAATATGAAATCAAGAAGACGTTACGGTAAGAACCTTACACACGGCTAGCATCAAAATAATTTTAATATCAATATTGGTATCCGACATTAAAATTGGTTAACAAGATATTCACAAGCAGTTCTCAGAGAATCGTTTTTTTATTCTTAGGTTCTAAAACCACATAACACAATTCAAGAAGTAATAACCAAAAACTTTGACAAAAAAAATTCAAGTGCAGAAAATTACTAAGCTGTAAGCATCATTGTAAAGCAATTCGTGAAGACTCTAAACTCACAGCATTGCATGACAAAACAATCAGAGACACAAGGTAAAGAAAGATAGGCCAACTAACACGCATAAGTCAATTTCTGGTGATAGCAAATTTAACCCTTCAATAGAAAATAGTTATAAGTCAAGGGATGCAAGACTCAACATTTTTAAGCATGGATGTCTTTACTGAGAGTGATAAAAAAAATAACTTAACACAATTTAACAAAAGAAATTCGCAATCAATGAATATCATGAAGAACACACAAGGTTCAATACTAAATCAAAACATTGTTTGTATGTTATCAAACAAAACAATATTGCATGTTATCGACGAAGTAACAACAAGTGAATCAGAAAAACCATTTTACCTATACAGTTATCCTTAACAGCAAGACGCACTACAAGAGAGTTTTAAGTAAGGCTTGGTGTCAATCAATTAAAATAGTTCAGCAATCAATACACATGCGATCACTAAGCAACGGGGCAGTTCATTTAACGACATGCAATATGGAGGTCAACAATAAGGACCATACAACCAGAAAGTCAATAACAGGAACCAAAACAAAAGAGTCAGGGTTCACACACAGAATCACGGTAAAACACACAATACCAGCACACAACGCTAGTAGGGACATCTCCCCCACTAGTACTCTTACCATTAGCAATTTTTGTTTTACCTTCACCTGCAGAAGCGTTAGTACAACACAAACAACTGTTAGATTCAAAAGACAATAGTTGGTCGTTAACCGACACAACGACTCGACGACTAGGCCGGACGGACCAACCATTGCTCTGATACCACTAATGTAACACCCCTTTTCTACCCGTTAATTTGTTTATAAAAATCAGAGTTCAAAATCGCTTTCATCGCAAGGAATGTTACACATACTTTGAATAAAACATCGTACTTCAATAAAACAGTTCAACGTCAATAAATGTGCAATACGTAGCACGCCCCCAATGGGGAAAAACTCAAGCATCAGTCATCGTCACCACAACCGTGACATCAATAAAACCAACTACGCAGCGGAAAGTAAAATAAAGAGAAAACTGTCAAATAACATTTAACAACCAAAATGGTCTTAAAACATCGAGTTCGTTTCCCCCCCTGAGTGCTACGTATCAGAGCATGACGACCCGACTCAATTTAGTGAAGATACCTAGGTCTTCACTCGTGATCACCTGCACGTTACCGCATAAGGGTAACATTCAAACAGAAGGGTGAGTCCAATTCAATCCATATAATAAATCATATGATAAGCAATAAGTTAAAGTCACAGCACTAGAGTAACCACATCACAGTCATCAATCACGTCATTACAACAACTCATCACGATGTCATGCACTATATGAAATGCAACCCACTCGCGGGCATATGCATGAGGTACCTTTCATCATCGTCGCTTAGCCTTTATGGCCTCATCGTCGCTTAGCCTTTATGGCCTCATCGTCGCTGCGTTCATGCACATGGAATACATGAGACACTATGACATGCACCACACACAAACGCACAATCACTGTCAACTATGTGACCCGTCACTTACCAATTTGCCAAATAAGAGGCACAGCACCTGTCAATTCATAATTACAGCCAACAACGTCACTATATTTCATCGTCGCTTATCATCATCGTCGCTTAGCCTTTATGGCCTCATCGTCGCTTAGCCTTTATGGCCTCATCGTCGCTGCGTTCATGCACATGGAATACATGAGACACTATGACATGCACCACACACAAACGCACAATCACTGTCAACTATGTGACCCGTCACTTACCAATTTGCCAAATAAGAGGCACAGCACCTGTCAATTCATAATTACAGCCAACAACGTCACTATATTTCATCGTCGCTTATTATCATCGTCGCTTAGCCCTTTGGGCCTCATCGTCACTTATCCATAAACGCTGTTGCGCCCGAAAAAGTCCCCGAGGGAGAACCTTCCTCGTTCACAACTTTTCTTAAGACAATGAAGCCGCCACCAATATTTATTAAGGAAAATATTAGGAAAACCTTTTTTGGAAAGCGATTGGTCTTGCGAAACTAGAGAATAGGGTTCGGGGGTCGGTTACGCGCAGGGAAGGTGTTAGCAGCTCACACGTCCTCTCTACTGAGAGGGAACCTTTAATTAAATGTGTGGTTTTAGTGTGTTGACTTGAAAATACTTAATTTTGCCTCTCTACTTCTTATTGAAAAAATCTTAATGAAAATCTTTATTTATTATGAAAAAGGGGGAAAAATGGTTTTTTAGAAAAAAAGTGCTTGACGGGACATGGCCCGCTCCTACGTATCTCCAGGTGCGATGGAGAACTCAAAGCTACGTAGTTCTTCTGTGTTTGGAAAACGATTTTTGTTTTTTATCTTGTTTAATTGTGAAAATTGAGCTTTCATGATGATCAATTGAGCAAAGGCTCCAAGTGACCACCATTAGCACTCCATTATTAATAATCATGCAAGCAAAGGCTTCGCAAGACTACCAACAAAGTTTTTGATTTAGTGAAAATTTTTAGGAAAATTAGGCATTCATGATGATCAATTGAGCAAAGGCTCCAAGTGATCACCACTAGTACCTCGTTGTTAATAATCATGCAAGCAAAGGCTTCACAAGACTATTAACAAAGTTTTTAAATTATGAGAAAATATTTTGTCTTGAAGAGAATTAAATTAAATAAAAAAAACGAGAAAATGGGGTGAAATGGTAAAACGGGGGTGTGATCAATAAGAGTGGTTGTATTTTAAAAGGGGGTGCAGTTAATAAGGCCCAGCTTGTTTTTTTAGATCCAGTCCGCGTAAAAAAAACAAAAAAAAGGCTTGCGAAAAATGGGGGGGCTATGCAATCGAAAATTGGGGGGTGCAATTACTAAATCTGATTTTTTTAATTTTAAATAAAATAAACAAACAGATGATACAAAAGGAAACAAACTCAGAAAACCTAATCTGTTTCAAATCCTCTTCTTCAGCTAGCTGCGCCGCAGCTCTACCAAAATACTCCAAACCCTAAAAATTCTTCCTCTCTCCCTCTCCTTGCGGCGGCAGATCCGCCTCCTCCAACCCAACAAACTCATTTTTCTCTCTTCTTCCCACGGCTCCCTACCCTCTCTTCTCCCTCATCTTTGCCAAACCTCCCTTTTTTTTTGGGGTGCGAACTCACTCACTGTTTCCCTCCCACCGTCGCCAACAACGAAAACGGAGAGGGGGAGGGCGACGGCTTCGGTGGTGTGGAGAGGTGGACGTTTGGGACGGTGGTGGCTGTTGTGGCTGGGGGATGACGGTTGGGCGGTGTACGGTGGTAGGGTTGGGGTACTATGGTTGTCGCGTACGGTGGTTGGGTCGTAGGTGGGTGGTTCGGATCCGGGTTTGTTTCGCGAAGGGGATAAGGTGGTGGCGCACGGCGAGGCCATGGTGAGGCCACGACGGCGGTGGTGGTTATTGTGGTGAATGGGGGGTGGTGCGATACTAACAGTTCAGGGTGGAGGATGGTGACGTTTTTTTTGGACAGTGGTGGCGGTTGACAAATGGAGGGGGTGTCTTACGGCCAATGGCCGCCGTCCACGGTGGCCGGACTATGAGGTGAGTTCTACTATTTTTTCTTTATCTTCTATTTCTACTCGTATTTTGCTACTGTTTCTGGTGTTAAGATTGCTTGCTTTCCTAAAGCTCTAATTTTTCTAAAACTAACTGAACCTATTTCAAATTAAGCCCTCATCCCAGTTTCGTTTTTTTTAAGAAACACTGATTTCAGACCCTATTTTCTACTCCAATATGTTATATATTTACAGCATCAAGTTGCTAAAATCTAATCTGTTCATACTACCTATATACTTACACTATTGATTTGTTCACATATTTTCTAAAAAAGGAGACCTAAAACTTTCGCAACATTGATACCCATAACAAGAAAAACACATGCTTAACCCATTACAGTTTTGTAACTACTCTGACTAATAAACTAAAATGACTTTTTAAAACTAACTAACTTTACCAACCTATTTTCCAGCCTCAGAAATTTCTCCCTCTTACTATTCTGCTACCGAAAGCTTCTGCCTCTGGATTTTTGTTGCTTTGTGACTAGTGTTTCAGCGTGGAAACCCTAATCCTTTTTTTGCTTCTGAATTTTCTCTGTCTTTCTGTCTCTGATTTTCTCCTTTTGCTTGCTGCTACTACTACTGCTTATTGTTCGTTGTTTTGTTTCTGGATTTTTAGGTGTTTGGATGATTAGGGTTTTAGTGTGAGACCCTAATCTTTTGCTCTGAATTTCTGTCTATTTTTTGTCTGTCTGTGAATTGTCCTGCTACTGCTGTTTGACTGCTGATTTATACTGCATTTTTAGGTTTAGGCATTAATTGCTTTTGACCGGGCTTTGAATTATTTTTCAGGTTTTGGAGCGGATCGACCTAGGCCCAGCAGCTTGGGGAGCAGCTGCTGGAAACCCTGAATCTGCTGCTGCTGCCTATTATTATTTGCATTTTCGGATTTGTATTTTTGGTATTTTTAGTATTATCATTTTTTTGTATTTTTGGACTTTTGGACATCTTGGACACTATTAAATTGTAAATAAACAATAAATAGAATTTTTTGACATTTTTAGACTATATTTACTAAGTAAAAATAATAAGCGAAATTGGGCCAAATACAAAAGTGATATCGGACCCAACTAGACAAGTGTATGAGAACGAGGCCCAAATAGAATAAATAAGCCCATTGACAACTAAACACTAAAATTATCTCAGAATCGCGTTCTTAAGCCCAAATTGAAACGACAAGCTCGATCGCGAGAAAAATGACTTTGTTAGTCCCAATTAAGTTCGACTAAATCCAAATACGAAGATTAAATTGAAGAACGCACGAAACGATCAATCATTCGTGTGCATGCTTAATTTAAAACAACGGTATTTCGATTTAGTTGAATAGGGTCGCTGAAATTGACCAGGGTTAGTAACTGAGACGCCGTACTGATCATTCTCGTAACCACGCGACTTCAAAACACGATTTAAGTAAAATAAACGACTAAAACTAGAAGACGGACAAAATTGGGGTATAACAGCTGCCCCTCTTTATTTGGATTTTGACAAGGAATATGAATTGGCCGAAACACATTCCGAGGCAAAATAGAAATAAAGAATTCAGAAATTATACCAATTTTGTCTACCTAGAGAAACCTGAGGCAAAAAAGGTAAAACGGGCACTTGGCGTGCAGAAAGCGGTAAACGGGCACTTGGCGTGCAGAAAGCAGTAAATGGGCACTTGGCGTGCAGAAAGCGGTAAATGGGCACTTGGCGTGCAGAAAGCGGTAAATTGCCCAGGCTGCCTAAAACCTGTAATCCTTAAACGGACTCTTGGTGAATCCGAGTTTGCACGTGGCTTTGAGGAGCACGCTTCCTATTGGCCTTTTCGAGCGACCGGGGGGATCGTTATCAGCTCCGGAACTGATATACTGATCAATGCACGGCGTCCACTGTATTTTAGGCTGATACAACTATTCCGTTGAACCTCACATGGGGCTGCGGTCCATCGCGTTGCTCGTACGCGACGTGAGACCTGGGCAGAAGGGAGCGATGATCTCTGTGCTCCAATCCGCAATGCGCGCTTGAGCGCTCTTTTTTCTTTTCTCTCTTTCTTTTCTATTTCTCTCTTTTCTTTTTTCCTTTCTGAACTCCCAACTTGGGGGAACATTTTCTGGAATCTGGGGGCGAGGGCTAACACCGAAGTGCTCATCCTCTCTTTGTACCTGTAGCTGAAAATGAACAAATGCATGCAGTGCAAATGCCATGATTGCTGTTTTCTTTGAATGATGAGTTTCTTATTTCCTTTGTCTATGTTGGATGAATGCATGATCTTCTACTGTTCCTATATGCTTGATGAATGCAATGATTTTCCTTTTCTTCTCTTGTCTGTACGCAATGCATGATTTTCTTTTTCTTTTGCTTATGTCTGATGAATGCATGATTTTCTCCTGTTCTTATATGTCTTTTTCTCTTTCTCTAGCTTCTCTTTTTTTCTTTTTCTTTCTTTTCTTTCCTTTTTGTTGCTCTCTTGGCTCTTCTCTTTTCTCTCTTTTGGCTTCTCTTTTTGCTCTTTTAAGAATCATGGGTATGGGAATGCAAAGTTTTGATGAATGCTCATGTACTTTGATGGAATGACAGATGACATGTAATGGAAAATTTTTCTTCTTTGCCTTTTTCTGTGAATATTGCTGATGAATAACATGAAATGATGAATGACATGGGACGCTTTAGCTTTCTTTTCTTCTATGAGATGCAAGTATTGATGTGATGCAACTGTATTGCTTTGATGTTTGAATGCGAATGTATGCGGTGATTGATGTTTTGATGAATGAAATGCTCCTGTTCTAACTTCTGTTTGTTCTTTTTGCTTCTTCTATGAAATGCAAACATTAATATGATGCAATGCTCTGATGTTTGATGCAATGATTCTTGTTCTTTTTTCTTTTATGGAACTGCTAACGTTAATATGATGCATATGCACTACTTTAATGTTTGATGATTGAATGACAAAGGAATGCTTGTGAAATGATGAACGATATGGAATGCTGGATGACAGGGAATGCTTTTGTGTTGCTTTTGTGGTTTCTTTTCTTTGTTTTCTTTTTGCTTTCTTTGCTTTTTCTATGGAATATCTGATGCAAAATGTGATGCTCTAATGATGCAATGATTTTGTTCTTTTCCTTTTTTATGAAGTGCGAATATGATGCCAATGCAATGAAATGATTTCTGCTTTTTCTTCTTTACTATTTTCTTCTATGAAATGCAAGTATTAATATGGTGCGACTGATGTGGAACGTTTTTTTTTCTTTTTACTATGTGATGAATGCACAAAATGTGAAGATGCAAATGTAATGCTTTGATGCATATGCTATAATGCCTAGATGCATGAGGTAAACATTTTTGCGATGATGAGATGCGAGACTTTGAATGCAATGAATTGAGATGATTATTGACCATTCTGTTGAAAAATTGAATTTGATTCAAACTCCGGTGTTCTCAAGGTTTTTATTTACAAACAACCTCATTTGTTTTCTCTTTCTTTCCATGATGACTGAATTTTAGATATCACGTAAACAACTTGTGTTCTCTCCTTTGAAGCATTATCTAGTAAGCATGTATAGGAGTGCAAATGTGAATGAATGAGTCAGTTAACTTGGAATTGGTTTAGGGCATGGACATTTATGGCAAGTGAAGGAATGACAGACATGGTTATTGCCGAAGCTTATGAGGGACCAAGAGATACAAGATTGCCCCAATTCAGGTCTTTGACGAGTGAATAATTTGCCCCTGTCTAGTGGTGACAACAACTAGGGGCGTAGAAGGTGATGAATTGGGAATGCTTCGGCTTTTGAAAGGGGAGGTGGATCAAAAGAGATTTTGTCTCAACCCATAAAGTTTGATGTTGCCCCAGTCATAACAAGGACAAAGCTGCCCCAATTAGAATGACAAGGCCTTGTTTAGGATAGTGAGTTGAGAGATTGCCCCGGTGAGGTTTTTATGGAAACGAATGAGGTGAAGGAATGGGAATGCACTCGCCCCACTTTGGAATGACATTGACAACTGGAGTGACATGGGATGGGCATTGAACAGACTTTCCCAAGACTAGGGTGTGTGGGTGGTGAAGAGAATGCCCCAACTTTTGGGTCTGAGTGGTATTCTCAGTGCAAATCTTTGGTTCTCAACTGATGTCTTGACTTTTGGTGCGAAAGAATCCTTACCTGGTGATCACTAAACCTTGTTTTAATGCATCTTGAATGTGTTTTGGAGTGCAAGTCCCTCTTTTTTATTTTGTCAGCTTTCTTTTTTCTGACTGTTCGTTTTTGTTTCCTCAGTTCTCTTTTTTCTGAGGGTTTATTCTTTCTTGATCAGCTTTCTTTTTTCTGATCGTTTGTTTTTCTTTTGAGCAAACACATTGTACATAGATAAGCTTGTTCTTCCTAAGATTAGAATTCGAGTGAACAAAAGCAACCGGTCATTGATCGGAATGGACTTTTCGGGATTGTGGTGTTTTGTGGAGGAAAGAGGGTTAGGCTTAATGAAGTGTTTGAGGCTAAAGGGAGGATGAGTTTTGTTCGGCGTTGATTGACGGTTAATGGTCTATGAGGAAGATGGTTATTGGGCTTGTTTGGGCTCTGTTAAAGCAAATTCGTGTCTCATGGTAGAATGACTAAGGGGTTTGATGTTGAGGCCAAAGGAAGTGTTTGAAGGTTTATGGAATCAGGTGTTGGAATGGTGGAGTGTTTGAAGGTTTATTTAGACAAGGACCTCTTGTATTTTGTGGTAACATGTACCAACTCACCACTTACATTTCTGTTGTATTTTCTTTTGTTTTGGGATTTTCATTTTTGAATCCCCCTTTTGATTTTCTCTTTTTCCCTTTTTTTTTTTTGATCTTTTTCCTTCTTTGACTCGGGTGAGCTGATAAAAGGTGATGCACTGTTTTTTTTCATTTGGGGTGATCCTTGTCTAGGGTGATTTTTGGATTTTGGTTTTTCTTGGCTCAAGGTGGGTAGGAAAGGGACTTTCTGGGATTTTGGGGTTTTTGAGGAGATGGCCAAACTTCATTTCAAATCCCGATTGCTTATTTCTATAAGACTTAACTTTAGAACAATAATTTATCTATCTTCATGTGTTTGCTCTTTTTTCCTTTTTTTGTGCCCTAATTTTTGCCTGGACCGCTCTTTGCGAGTTTTCAGTCCACCGGGCGCTCCTTTTTGCCTAGGCCGCCCTTTGCGGGTCTTCAACCTAGCGAGCTTGTTTTCTTGTTTATTATATTATTATTATTATTTTTTTGAGAGACTTGCACTGAAGGAATATGATATTAATCAAGGGGAATTAATGATCACAGACTTGCCCCAGCATGGAGGACTTGAACCAAAAGTCAAATACGCACTGATGGGGAGAATATGCACTTTATGGGTGGACGGGGCGGGACTAGACTTGGACGGGAAACTGTGGTAAGGGAGAAAAACCAACAGACTCAAACAAGAGAATGTACTCATAGCATGCACGCTCATTAGAAGAATGCTTCACAGAGAGTTAACATTAGTTAAAAAATTTGTTTTTTTTTTGATACACTATTTCAGTCTTTTGATGCAGTGCTTTTGAAAGAAATGCAAATGAGCTATTGATTTGAAAAACTGAGTGTCTTGGAACACCTTGAGTTTGCAACCAAGTAAGGATAAACTTTTTCAAAAAGGATGATTGTTTCGCAAGAACGTCTCGCTTCTCATCACAACTCTTGTTTTATGCAATGAATGAATGAACAAATTATGATATGCAAGTATGATGCAAATGCGTGGAGAATGACCACTCGAAGAGCGTGGCTTATTCTAAATAATTTTGTTATTTTTAATGCAAGACAAAACATGGAATGCCAATGCGAATGATGCAAGAATGATGCCCCTTTTTTTTCAAAATGATTTTAGATTTTGATTTTTTATTTTTTATTTTTTTTAGAGGCGAGACAAGGTACGAAATACCAATGCCCCCTTTTTCTTTTGAATGATGAAAGATGCAAGAATGATGCTTTTCTCTAAATGATGATGATGATTTTTTTTTTTTTTAGAGGCAAGGCAAGGTATGAAATGCCAATGCCCCTTCCTTTTTTGAAAGATGCATGTATGGAGGAATGATGTATTTGAACCAAAGTGATGAGGTTAATGAAATGATGCATGAATGCTACATTTGGAATAAATTTGATGATGATTTTTATTCATGATTATGAATGAGATGCTTTCTTGTTTTCATTTTTTTTTTGTGCAATGAGATGCATGATACTCACAATGATTTTCTTTTTTTGTTTTTTAGTTTTGGAACATGATTTTGAAAATTATTTGGAGATGCAAATGATTTATTGGAAAAAGGGTTTTACAAAAATGTGCTTGACGGGGTATGACCCGCTCCTACGTATCCCCATTGTAATGAGGAATCAAAGCTTACGTAGTTCTACTGTGTCTTTTTTGAAATAATGCTTATGCATGAATGTCTCATCTTGGATGAACTTGACGAGGATTTTTTTTGCATGATTATAAATGAAATACTTATGCTATGCAGATGATAATTATTTTTTTGTTTTATCTTTATGTAATGAAAGGGAATGCAAGATGAATTTTTTTTTTCAAACTTTTGTTAGATGCAAATGCAATGGTGCGAAACGATGTGAATGCGAAATGATGTGGATGCGAAATGATGTGTCATTTACATAAATAGAGGGTAAGAAAATAAGGATATTATTTTCTACGATTTTGAAATAGAGTTTAAGAAAAATGAATGCCTAAACTAATGCAACAAACAAAGGCGTGCCCCCGTGTCCTACAAGGGGTGGGAATCCTAGGGTCTAAAGTCGACGAAAGGGGTAATCCTCCCATGTAGGTTCTAATCACTTCCTTACAATGGCAACCAAGAGCTAAAGTCTCTCTCATGATGGCACCCACAATCGTAGATAGCTACCGAGTGTGAGGCATCATGACAAAGCGCACTCTTGGGCGGAACTTTCATGAGAGCCATACAGACAAAGGTCTACGAATGGCAGTCACTAATCGTTCCCACTCTCCTAGGTTTTTGTTCAGACCTTGGGTTTTAGGCCCCACTCAATGCTCACAAGTATAGGATGTGAAGTGTGTGTCGAGGGCACAACACCTAGGAATAACTACCCTTCCCCACCTGCAAATGAAAATCCAGAGCAGTCCAGACAAATAGCATGTTGTTTATCCTAGGGTTCAATATCGATCCAATATAAACTAATCTAGGGTGCCAATAACAATGCACTACTTACCTCAAGAAAGGGAGCAAAGAAGAAGGGGACATGATAAGAAAGGGGAAGTATGCATGTGCTTACCATAGGAAAGGGAGCAGAGAAGAAGGGGACATGATAAGAAAGGGGAAGAAATGCATGAGGGAACTAAGCAAAGAAGTGACTATCTATTGCAAAAGCAAACATAGAAGAAGAATGCACATGGATGTAACATGCTTATGAAAAAGAAAGAAGAAGAGAGGCAAAGCAAGATATTCAAATCAATCATATAAACCACACATTTAATTAATTAGGCTTGACCCACTTTGAAAAAATGTTTTTTAGTGTCCCCAGTGAAGTCGCCAGCTGTTGCGCCCGAAAAAGTCCCCGAGGGAGAACCTTCCTCGTTCACAACTTTTCTTAAGACAATGAAGCCGCCACCAATATTTATTAAGGAAAATATTAGGAAAACCTTTTTTGGAAAGCGATTGGTCTTGCGAAACTAGAGAATAGGGTTCGGGGGTCGGTTACGCGCAGGGAAGGTGTTAGCACCCCACACGTCCTCTCTACTGAGAGGGAACCTTTAATTAAATGTGTGGTTTTAGTGTGTTGACTTGAAAATACTTAATTTTGCCTCTCTACTTCTTATTGAAAAAATCTTAATGAAAATCTTTATTTATTATGAAAAAGGGGGAAAAATGGTTTTTTAGAAAAAAAGTGCTTGACGGGACATGGCCCGCTCCTACGTATCTCCAGGTGCGATGGAGAACTCAAAGCTACGTAGTTCTTCTGTGTTTGGAAAACGATTTTTGTTTTTTATCTTGTTTAATTGTGAAAATTGAGCTTTCATGATGATCAATTGAGCAAAGGCTCCAAGTGACCACCATTAGCACTCCATTATTAATAATCATGCAAGCAAAGGCTTCGCAAGACTACCAACAAAGTTTTTGATTTAGTGAAAATTTTTAGGAAAATTAGGCATTCATGATGATCAATTGAGCAAAGGCTCCAAGTGATCACCACTAGTACCTCGTTGTTAATAATCATGCAAGCAAAGGCTTCACAAGACTATTAACAAAGTTTTTAAATTATGAGAAAATATTTTGTCTTGAAGAGAATTAAATTAAATAAAAAAAACGAGAAAATGGGGTGAAATGGTAAAACGGGGGTGTGATCAATAAGAGTGGTTGTATTTTAAAAGGGGGTGCAGTTAATAAGGCCCAGCTTGTTTTTTTAGATCCAGTCCGCGTAAAAAAAAAACAAAAAAAAGGCTTGCGAAAAATGGGGGGGCTATGCAATCGAAAATTGGGGGGTGCAATTACTAAATCTGATTTTTTTAATTTTAAATAAAATAAACAAACAGATGATACAAAAGGAAACAAACTCAGAAAACCTAATCTGTTTCAAATCCTCTTCTTCAGCTAGCTGCGCCGCAGCTCTACCAAAATACTCCAAACCCTAAAAATTCTTCCTCTCTCCCTCTCCTTGCGGCGGCAGATCCGCCTCCTCCAACCCAACAAACTCATTTTTCTCTCTTCTTCCCACGGCTCCCTACCCTCTCTTCTCCCTCATCTTTGCCAAACCTCCCTTTTTTTTTGGGGTGCGAACTCACTCACTGTTTCCCTCCCACCGTCGCCAACAACGAAAACGGAGAGGGGGAGGGCGACGGCTTCGGTGGTGTGGAGAGGTGGACGTTTGGGACGGTGGTGGCTGTTGTGGCTGGGGGATGACGGTTGGGCGGTGTACGGTGGTAGGGTTGGGGTACTATGGTTGTCGCGTACGGTGGTTGGGTCGTAGGTGGGTGGTTCGGATCCGGGTCTGTTTCGCGAAGGGGATAAGGTGGTGGCGCACGGCGAGGCCATGGTGAGGCCACGACGGCGGTGGTGGTTATTGTGGTGAATGGGGGGTGGTGCGATACTGACAGTTCAGGGTGGAGGATGGTGACGTTTTTTTTGGACAGTGGTGGCGGTTGACAAATGGAGGGGGTGTCTTACGGCCAATGGCCGCCGTCCACGGTGGCCGGACTATGAGGTGAGTTCTACTATTTTTTCTTTATCTTCTATTTCTACTCGTATTTTGCTACTGTTTCTGGTGTTAAGATTGCTTGCTTTCCTAAAGCTCTAATTTTTCTAAAACTAACTGAACCTATTTCAAATTAAGCCCTCATCCCAGTTTCGTTTTTTTTTAAGAAACACTGATTTCAGACCCTATTTTCTACTCCAATATGTTATATATTTACAGCATCAAGTTGCTAAAATCTAATCTGTTCATACTACCTATATACTTACACTATTGATTTGTTCACATATTTTCTAAAAAAGGAGACCTAAAACTTTCGCAACATTGATACCCATAACAAGAAAAACACATGCTTAACCCATTACAGTTTTGTAACTACTCTGACTAATAAACTAAAATGACTTTTTAAAACTAACTAACTTTACCAACCTATTTTCCAGCCTCAGAAATTTCTCCCTCTTACTATTCTGCTACCGAAAGCTTCTGCCTCTGGATTTTTGTTGCTTTGTGACTAGTGTTTCAGCGTGGAAACCCTAATCCTTTTTTTGCTTCTGAATTTTCTCTGTCTTTCTGTCTCTGATTTTCTCCTTT
Organism: Astragalus membranaceus; assembly: GCA_039519185.1. NCBI lineage: Eukaryota > Viridiplantae > Streptophyta > Magnoliopsida > Fabales > Fabaceae > Astragalus > Astragalus membranaceus. Next base: position 83,140,046 of record CM076850.1, on the reverse strand, counting down.
TGCTTGCTGCTACTACTACTGCTTATTGTTCGTTGTTTTGTTTCTGGATTTTTAGGTGTTTGGATGATTAGGGTTTTAGTGTGAGACCCTAATCTTTTGCTCTGAATTTCTGTCTATTTTTTGTCTGTCTGTGAATTGTCCTGCTACTGCTGTTTGACTGCTGATTTATACTGCATTTTTAGGTTTAGGCATTAATTGCTTTTGACCGGGCTTTGAATTATTTTTCAGGTTTTGGAGCGGATCGACCTAGGCCCAGCAGCTTGGGGAGCAGCTGCTGGAAACCCTGAATCTGCTGCTGCTGCCTATTATTATTTGCATTTTCGGATTTGTATTTTTGGTATTTTTAGTATTATCATTTTTTTGTATTTTTGGACTTTTGGACATCTTGGACACTATTAAATTGTAAATAAACAATAAATAGAATTTTTTGACATTTTTAGACTATATTTACTAAGTAAAAATAATAAGCGAAATTGGGCCAAATACAAAAGTGATATCGGACCCAACTAGACAAGTGTATGAGAACGAGGCCCAAATAGAATAAATAAGCCCATTGACAACTAAACACTAAAATTATCTCAGAATCGCGTTCTTAAGCCCAAATTGAAACGACAAGCTCGATCGCGAGAAAAATGACTTTGTTAGTCCCAATTAAGTTCGACTAAATCCAAATACGAAGATTAAATTGAAGAACGCACGAAACGATCAATCATTCGTGTGCATGCTTAATTTAAAACAACGGTATTTCGATTTAGTTGAATAGGGTCGCTGAAATTGACCAGGGTTAGTAACTGAGACGCCGTACTGATCATTCTCGTAACCACGCGACTTCAAAACACGATTCAAGTAAAATAAACGACTAAAACTAGAAGACGGACAAAATTGGGGTATAACAAACGTCACCAAACAAACAATAGCCACTAAGGGCAAAACAGTCATTTACACATCATCATCAATAATATTAGCCACTAAGGGCAAAAACGTCATTTAACTAGCCACTAAGGGCATCATCGTCACAATCACCCATTTTGACACTAAAGCGTTAAAACTGTTGGTTATACGCAAAAAGGATTTTTTTAAAGGACTCAATATGGCTTTACAACGTCACTGTAATGACCACCGGGGACAGCCACTTGGGCGCCCAGAAACGACCAGAAAATAATAAGTTTTTATTTTAAAAATAAAACACACAGGTAGACAACTGGAAAAGCTTCCCAACACTTTTTGAAACGTTCAAAACGGATGCCCGAGTCAAAAGATACGTCTAAAACAGAATAGGGGGAAAATGAGACACAGTAAATTCGACAGCTTCTATCTCAGCAAATTCGACAGCTTCTGTCTCAACAAATTCGACAGCTTCTGTCTCAGCACTTCGACAGCTTCTGTTTCAGCACTTCGACGGCTTCTGTCTCAGTAGCTTCGACAGCTTCTGTCTCAGCACTTCGACAGCTTCTGTCTCAGCACTTCGACAGCTTCTGTCTCAGCACTTCGACAGCTTCTGTCTCAGCACTTCGACACAGGCAGCAACACAGATACTGGCGTAGGCAGCACATTGGCGCACATAAGAAACACCCACCGAGACAGCTCCAAAATGACACGGGCAAAAATAAAACCACTCGAGCCAAAATGTTTAAAATTGAATTTGGGCACGCAAATACAAAAGATGGCACGGTAAAATATGCCCAGAATTCGAAGTTTCACCCAAAACACCCCATATGCGCACACAAGCAACACCCACCGAGACAACTCCAGAATGACACGTGCAAAAATAAAACCACTCGAGCCAAAATGTTTAAAATTGAATTTGGGCACGTAAATGTAAAAGATGGCACGGTAAAATATGCCCAGAATTCGAAGTTTCACCCAAAACACCCCATATGCGCACACACAATGGAACATGCGCCCAGCCATGGGGCGCCAAATCCTGCACAAAAATCCAGCAACACAAAATCAAACATATGGCGCCCTAGGCGCCCATAACATCGACCAAAGGGATTTTCAGCCACCAATCATGAAGATCACGCATAAATCATCAACAAAAACACGATATCACACACAAATTCATGATCATGGATAGATCTAGGCTAACTCTACCCTAAAACCTATCATAAACATCTATTATATAGAAAGATAGAACTCCCCTTACCTTAGATCTAGAGAAGAATATGAGCCCTCCTTGAGATAGACGCACCCAAATAGCCACAGCAACTAAGGATCTCCTTTCCTTCTTCCTTGAGCACTACGATTTCCTCCTTCTTTTCCTTGGGGTTTTGCGATTTTTTTTCTTCCTCTCTTGCTCTCTCTCATCAAACGGCGCACTTCCTCTCACTCCCAAGGCTCTCAATTTCGTGAAGCACACAAAAATGAGCCAAACCCTAATTTTTTAACTATATATATATATATGCCTAGGTTAGTTAATTGGATCACGGGCTTTGTCCAGCTTAAGCCCTAATTATTTTGCACCACCAATTCCTAATACCACACTCTCACATATTAATATTATTTCTAAACAATTAATTAAAGTAATTAAATTAATTAAAATACCTAAATACTTAATTAAATAATTTAATTAAATATTTAGGGTGTTACAAACACCACCACAAACCGATCTAAGTAAGTATGAAATATACGATTCATATACTCCATAAATACTCCAGGTGCGTTGGTAACACCGAACGGCATCACTGAATACTCATAATGACCATAACGGGTTCTGAAAGCCGTCTTCTGAATATCTTCGTCCTTCACATTGAGCACCCACCAACTGATCCATCAAATCGTCTATCCTCGAAAGTAGATACCTGTTCTTAATTGTTACCTTATTCAGCTGACGATAGTCAACACAGAGTCTCATACTACCAACTTTCTTCTTCACTAACAACACATGAGCTCCCCACGGCGATACACTCGGCCTCACAAACTTCTTCTCGAGCAGATCCTCTAGTTGCTTCTTCAACTCAGCCAATTCGGATGCGGACATTCTGTACGGTGCCATAGAAACAGGTCTGGTACCAGGTACAAGATCGATAGAGAATTCAACTTCCCTCTCTAGCGGTACACTTGGAATCTCATCAGGGAAAACATCAGGAAATTCGCGCACCACTTGCAACTCTTCAATGATAGCTTGGTTCTCAACAGACAATGATGCCATCAGCGAAAATAACTGAACTCCTTCCTTCATCAACTTCCGCAACTGACTAGCGGATAACAGACCAGACTCCTCCCCTTCAAAACTCACCGACTTGCTACGACAATTAATGTGGACATGGTTATGCTCTAACCAATTCAGACCCAAGATTACATCCAACCCGCTCAACGATAAACAAACAAAATCCACAACAAAGTCTCTGTCGAAGATCGACAAGGGACACTGAGAACACACTAGAGAGGTAGTTACCGACCCCTTAGCTGGAGTGTCGACAACCATCTCCCCATTCATAGCAGACAATACAAGATTCAATCTCTTACAACAATCAGCAGCAATAAAGCAATGCGTAGCACTAGTATCAACAATAGATTTTAAGGGAGTACCATTAATGAAGCACGTACCTCTAATAAGTCCATCATCCTCGGTAGGCTCTTCACCTACCAAAGTGAACACTTTTCCACTGGACCTCTCTTTCTTCGGCTTCGGACACTGAGTACTAATGTGCCCTCCTTCACCACAGTTGTAGCAGACCACCTCCTTACGCTCTCACTCAGCCACCACATGACCCTCTTTACTACAACGATAACACTTCTTCACTTCAGTCTGGCACACATTACTCTTGTGACCAGCTTTGCCACATTTGAAACATACAATGCTAGCAGGAGCATCTCCCCTACTAGTCCTCTTGCCAGCAGCAGCTTTCTGTTTACCCTTACCAGCAGGAACATCATACGGTTTACCACGACTCTGAAATTTGCTCCTCTTTTCATTCATAATCTTGTAGTGAGCATTGTTGTCCTCCTCATAAATTCTGCAGCTGTCAATCTAGTCGGAGAAAACACGGATCTTCTGATAACCAATCGCTTTCTTAATCTCAGGACGCAGCCCATTCTCAAACTTAATGCATTTTGAAAAATCAGCAGTAGCCTCACTGTAGTGTGGATAAAATTTGGCCAATTCCACAAACTTAGTAGCATACTCAGTCACAGACATATTCCCTTGTTTCAGCTCTAGGAACTCAATCTCTTTCTTGCCTCGGACATCTTGCGGATATTACTTCCTCATGAACTCTCTACGGAACACAGCCCAGGTGATCTCTTCGTTTGCAGTCTCCAATCTCTGCCTAGCCTTTAACCATCAGTCATCAGCCTCCTCTGCCAGCATATGCGTACCATACCGGACCTTCTGCGCTGGAGTGCAGTCCATCACACGAAAAATCCTCTCCATCTCTTTCAACCAAGCTAAAGCCCCATCAGGATCATACTTGCCCTTGAAGGTAGGCGGATTCTCTCTCTGAAAGGTAGCAAAACTCCGAGAACCAGCATTCTCACCAGAATTCTGTTGACCCTCCACAGCCTGAGCCATAGCAGCCAACGCAGCAGCAATAGCAGCATCGTTCCTTCCAGCCATTTCAATTAATCACTACAATCATAAGCAACAGTTAGAATTAATTGACAATACATAATCGTCAATTGACACTGCGACTGGACAACTTGGCCGGACAGAACGAAACTGCTCTGATACCACTAATGTAACACCCTTTTTCTACTCGGTAACTTTTATTGAAAATCAGGGTTTCGAAAACATTTTTCTTTCCACCCACAAGGGATGTCACATTTTCACCAATTAAGCGTCACACGAATATGATAAAATTCACCATAAAAAAAATAGCACGGTACATAGAACGTCATTACTAACTTCATCACCACGCAGCGGAATAAAAATAAAGTTCAAACGAATACTTATAACATCACCATTAAACTTTGACAATTAAATAATAATGACTACTAATAAAGCCTAGCGTTCATCCCCTCGAGTGCTACGTATCAGAGCGACGACACTGACTCTACCAGCGAAGGTAAATATGCCTTCATTCGCGATCACCTGCACGTTACCAACATGGGGGTAACATTCAAACAGATGGGGTGAGATATCTAACATTATAATAGCATATATGATAAGCAATATGCTAGAGTTACGACACTATATCTACCGCTTCACAACAACATCCAATTAAAATCACTAAGAGCAATCACCAAATGTCATGAGTAACGTATGAGATGCAACCCACACCAACGGGCATATGCATGTGGTACCTTTCATCACCTTTAAAATAGCCAATAATAGTGGCATCATCACCTATATCATCATCACCTTGTTTTGAGCATAGCTCCATCACCTTTAAAATAATGCATATGTATATATGCGACACCATGATAATGCACCAACACAATCAACACCAATAACAGTCAACTTAGTGACACAACAACACCAATCAATATTTCGGTCATAGACCCATCACCTGTCATTTTGCCAAAATAGGCACATCACCTGTTACATCATCACCTGTGACACCAACAATTTCAACACCAGCACCAACACCAGGAAATTTACAACATCAACACCGTCGTCAATTTAGTTTACAACACCAACACCGACACCAAATAATTTACAGCATCGACACCGACACCAATCTAATTTACAACACCGACACCGACACCAAATAATTTACAACACTAACACCGACACAATTACCACACCTAGGATAACACCGACCGGTGCAGCCACACAGGCGCCCGACTACCAATAACCACGGACAGGCAGCCAACATTTAACCATTTAATCAACAGACACACCCAAAAATTAACGACACCAGAAATAGTTATTTTTGCCTGAAAATTAGAATATTCAGTTAGGCCTCTGAATAAGCTTTCCAAAACATTTTAGAACGCCTCAATCGGATTCCCGGATCAAAAGATATTGCACAAACAAAATTAGTAACAGTGACAGTGAATAAGTGACAGCAAAACCAAACAGTGCAGGAAATGTCGCACAGGAGCAGGGCGCCTAGCAGGAAACAGCTACACAGAAAACTGGCACCCAGGAGCAGGGCGCCTAGCAACAAGCAACACAACTGAACCTGGCGCCCAGGAGCAGGGCGCCTAGCAACAAACGCAACACAGCAGAAACTGGCGCCGAGGAGCGGGGTGCCTAGCACAAACGCAACACACATGACACTGGCGCCCAGGAGCAGGGCGCCTAGCACAACAACACCCAAACCGAAACTGGCGCCCGGGAGCAGGGCGCCTAGCACAGGCAGCAACGCAACATGCAACAATGGGCGCCTAGGGCGCCATTCTTAGCAACACAGGAACAATGCTGGGCGCCTAGGGCGCCACTTTCAGCAACACCAAAACAACATTGGGCGCCTAGGGCGCCACTTCCAGCAACAGGGAACAACACTAGCACGGCGCCCAGGAGCAGGGCGCCTTTTTCAGCAACCAAAATAGCAACCACACAAGACAACAACATGGCGCCCAGGAGCAGAGCGGCTTTTCCAGCACAACAACACAACACCAAACTTGGCGCCCAGGAGCAGGGCGCCGTTTTCAGCACAGCAACAAGACACAACCATGGCGCCCAGGCACGGGGCGCCTAAATCAGCAACACAATTTTTTTTTTTGATTTCCACCATGATCAATCACCAACACCAATTCGTAACAACCGTGAATACATATGAAAATCACCAAACAAATCATCAAACAAACATCAAGGCATACCTAGAGCCTAACTCCCACATAACACCCATCATACACCCTATTAAAATGGTAGAACCCACCCTTACCTTAGATTTTCCGAAGACAAGACTCTCTTGACCGTAGACACCAAAAAAAACACAGCAACAGAGCTCCTCTCCTTCTCCTCTCCATGCTAGCGCCGCGCCCTCTTCTCTCTTCGCACTCCTCTCTCTCTTTTTCTCAAACAAAAGCGCAAGTGAGGCAAAACCCTAGCCTAGGCGCTTCACCTATGCGCCTAGCTAGTGGGCTTTTGGATCACGGGCTTTTCTCCACAGCTTAGCCCAATTCCTAATCAACACGCCCTAAGTTACTTAAAACACCATTTTAATATTTTAATACGACTACACCAATAACATACCTAAATATTTAATTGAAATAAATAATTAAATATTTGGGCGTTACATCATCTACATTTGGACTTTCGACATGTTCGAGTTACATCTATTATCAGAGAAGGTGATGTATAAGACTCTTAGAAAAAGTTTAATTTTCCTTCCATGTATGATTTGTATTTACACGTTTGTCGAATATATGTAGTTGTTTCTATTGCATCTGTTTCGACAGATGATGCACCAAAAACAACGATGAAGAAGAAGGGCACTGATGCCTCGTCGAAAAAGGATATACCTCTTCAGGTAGAGAAACAAAAAGTAAGTATCTTTGTGCTTTCTATTTGCACCAAATCATTATACTCGACGACTGATTAACCCTTTATTACAGAGTCTAAAGAGACCCAGTAGTTCTACAACTACTGCTCTAAAGAAAGCAAAGAGGACCAACCCAATAACTGTGAGTGATTCAGAGGTCAAAACTCTTAACCTCTTACTCTTTTACATTTATGCTTTCTCTTTCTTGCTTATGTTTATATGAGTGTCGAACTTTCAGTCTGATGAGCCATTGACTAAAGCCAAACCCGTTGAGATCCCTACTTGAGGTAGAAAGAGAGAAGAAGAAGAAAAACTCACAGGATGCCTCTAAGGTCACTCCCCAACAAACTCCTGTCGAAAGACAACAGAAGAAAGGGGATTCTGTGCCCAAGGAGAAAGCTCCAAAGAAAACCCTCAAGAGACCTGAGAGTGCACACTCTCGTGTCGAAGATAATATACCCAAGGTAATTGGTCGACTTGAATCTCCACTTAAAGAGTTTCCTTTTTTATTTGTCGAACACTTATTTAGTGTTTATTTTCAGGTAACCCAAGCTCCCACCATTGCAGTCCAAGAAACGCAAGTTACGCCTACTTCCACTCTTTCCCCTTCCAAAGAACCAATATTCGAAAAGAGTGTTGACGGAGAGGGGCTAGACCAAGATCAACCCACCAACATCATTGAAAACATACCTATGGTCAAAGAAACCAATCCCATTGAAGCTGAATGGGAGGTTTTTGATCACAATCAAGAACATGAAGGTCATGCCATGGACGTTGATGAAAATCTCAATGCTGGTGATGTTGGTGTTAGAGTCAGCTTGTCTCCATCTCCAAATTTAGAGGGACAAGATGTAGAGGAAGATCACCCCCAAGAGGACGATGAAGACAGTGAAGATGATAGTGGCAGCAATGAAGGTGAGGCAGAGGATGGTCTATATGACCATTCTCTGTCAAAGATTTAACAACAATGTCATCTATCTAAATTTGCATAAAATTTTCTATAAAATCATGAAACATAGAGTTCATTGCCCTTTGGTATGTAGCACCAGCATTTTTTACACCAAAAGGCATTACTACCCATTCATAGACGCCTAAGGCCCCTGGGAAACGAAATGCTATTTTCGACACATCTTCTTCGGCAATAAAGATTTGATTGTATCCTGAATAACCATCAAGCATACTTAAATAATCAAACCCTGCTGCCGAATCGACCAGCATTTCTGCCATAGGCATAGGATATTGATCCTTGGGTGTAGCATTATTTAAATCCCTAAAATCTATGCAGACTCTTAGAGTCCCATTTTTATTAATAACAAGAACTATATTAGCTAACCAATCAACATACCTGGCAGTTCTGATAAAATTGCTTTTGAGCAATCTTTCGACTTCTTCTTTAATCTTCGACAGAATCTGTGGTGCTAATCTTCTTGGAGTTTGCTTCACTGGCTTCTTATCTGGTCGAATTGGCAGTTTTAACTCCACCACCTCTCGACTCAATCCAGGCATTTCATTGTAATCCCAGGCGAAGCAGTCCTTGTATTCTTTCAAGAGCGCTATGGTTCGATCTCTCAAACCTTTGTCAATCTTAGCACCGATAAATGTTGGCCTCTTTATGGAGCCATCTCCTAAGTCGACTTCCTCCAGGGGATCTTGAGCTTGAATTTTCTTGGTCGAAACCATTGGATCCTTTTCAAAGCCTAAAGGCTCGTCATCATAGATACAATCGTGCCTTTGGCCTTCGACCATATTATCTTTGTCTTTGATTCCACTGGTTTCATTATCCATTTTTTGTTGTATTTCGGCTTCCCAAGCCGCATTTTGTTTGTTCTCGGCCACATCGGTCGTGATTTGATCCCAAGAACTGGGCTCAGACATCATCACTGTTTAGGGATCATCCCACCCTGTAGGCTTGCAAAAGCCCTTTGGGTGGTTTTCTTCACCAATGACCTCTCTCTCCCAAATGAATCCATGGTTTGGGTGAAGGTCAAGTGAAGAGAACACATTATCTTGTGGTGTGTATCCACTTGTTGATGGCATGCATGGTGCAATGTTTGCCAGGTGTTTGTCGAACGTCTTCTTTGTTATGTGATCTACCTCTGCCAAGAAATAGCTTTGATCACCTTCGACGTTTTCAACTAATCCATCTTCTCTCCAGATGGAAAGCCTTTGGTGGAGGGTTGAAGGCACTGCGCCTACTCCATGGATCCACTCCCTGCCAAGCAATAAATTGAAGTTCGCTCTAGTTGGGATTACCATGAACAAGGTTAACCTCTTCACACTGCCCACTACCAGTTCGACCTCAATGGGCCAAGTGAATGGCCAGTTTTTCCTTCGTAGTTTGTAAGTACTACGTTATGTGGCCTTAAATCAGTATTTGATTTGCCAATCTTCGTAAGCATGTGTTGTGGCATTAGATTCACTACCGCACCACCGTCGACCAGGACTTTATTTACCCCAACATTATTGGCTTTGGCCTGAATAAATAAGGGTTTGAGATGGTACTTCATCCCACCATCAGGCCTCTCAAACATGGCACTTTGTTCTTCAATGCAGCCATTATTTAAAACATAGTAACATCTTGGCTTGTGCATAGCCATATCTTCATTGAAGTCCTCTTCGACTTCATTTACCTCCGACACAATATCGTATTCATTTGGGAGAATTGAAACAAAGCATATCACGTCTATTGAATATGTTTGTAATTCAATTGCTCTTAGTATTGTTAGGTGTAACTAGTAAAACATCCTATGGGCCAATATGTGGCCCAGTCGAAATATAGGCCCAATATGGGGGCTGCATCTCTTTGTATATATATACACCTTTCGACACCTTGTAATTACACACTCTTTCAATACAGTTTTAGAATTACTGTTTAATTGCCTTGCCAAGTTTTTCCCTCTCTTCTCTGCGGTTTCTATTCTTTTCCTTCTCCCTGCACAACTCTCCTCCAACAAATTGGTATCAAAGCTATAAAGATACTTCAAGATTCATCATGGCGATGCGAGACAACAGTGGCGGAGGAATTCCGACGAACCTCCCTATCTTTAATAGAAAAGATTATGACCGATGGTGTGCGCAGATGAAAGCCTTGTTTCGTTTTCAATATGTACTTGAAATCGTGAATGATGGTGTTCCACCATTGGCAGCAAACGCCACTGAAGCGGTGAGGAACAACCACCATGCACTGAGAAAAAAAGATGGAAAATGGTTGTTCTCGATTCATCAAAGTGTTGATTTAAACATTCAGAACCTGATCATTGATTGTGATTCAGCAAAAGAAGCATGGGATATCCTCAAGAATGCATATGGGGGTGCGGATAGACTTAAGAAGATACGCCTGCAGTCTCTCAGGAAGCAATACGAGGCATTGAGGATGAAAGATGGAGAATCAATTGGTGAATTCATCACGAGGTTAGTAGCTCTAACTAATCAAATGAAAGGAAATGGTAAGACTGTATCTAAAACAAGCAAAGTAGAAAAAGTGCTTAGATCCTTAACTCCAGAATTCGACTATGTTGTAACTGCCATCGAAGAATCCAAGAACATAGATGAAATGAAGTTAGATGAACTTCAAGGTTCCTTAGAGGCTCATGAATTGAGAATTAGGCAGAGAAGTTCAGAGAAAGAGACTGAACAAGCCGTATTATCACACTCCTCTAAGAAAAATTGGAAGGCAGGCAACAAGAAAGAAAAAGGAAAATGGAAGGGTAAAGAAAAGGGATCTGGCAGCAAGAAAGAAGAACAAGGAAGTTTCGACAAGAAGGAGCAAGATCTGTCGAAGGTGCAATGCTATAACTGTCAGCAATTTGGGCATTATAAAAACAAATGTAAGAACCAGAAGGTTCCTAGGAATAAAGATGCTGAAGCCAAATTTGCAAGTGATGGAGGCACAGACTCTGATTCTGACTCAGAAGGATTAATGCTAATGGCAGTCAGAGATGATGATATTGAAGAAGACACTCATCTCAATGTAACAGTTGCTGAAAGTAGTGATCAAAACAGTGGGAACACTAGTGAAAGTGGAAACACTTGTGATGCTCAAGATATACTTGTGCACTGTATGTGTGGCAGGGCAGTGGTGACACTGGTGATGCCTCCAACATGGCCAGCAACAATGATGAAGAATTATCCTTCATGACAGCTACTGACACAGAATTGTTGTTGGTGAAGGCAGATACAAATGAGATCGAAGAAAAATCTGTCGAATGGTATCTCGACACAAGATGCTCAAACCACATGTGCTGCCATAAGGAGTGGTTTGTCGAACTGAAGCAAATAAGTAAAAGAATCAGATTTGCAGACAACAACAGAGTCACTGCAGAAGGAACTGGTACCATAAAGTTTCTGTCGAAAGATGGAAAGTGGTGCTACATTCAAGAAGTGTTCTATGTACCAAAGATGAGGACCAATCTGCTAATTCTTGGGCAGATGATTGAGAAGAAATTCTCTGTCGAAATGGATGATAACAGTCTCAGCTTGTTTGACTCAAACAAGAGGCTGATCCTGAAGGTGCCAATGCAAAGTTACAGAACCTTCAAGATCAAATTGCAAGTGTTTGAAGAGCAATGCCTCACAACCACTGTCGATGATGAAAACTGGAAGTGGCACAGAAGATTTGGCCACCTAAACTTCAAGAGCTTGAGAAAACTACATGAGAAGAAGATGGTTCATGGGCTGCCAGCAGTGAAAATGCCTGGTGAAGTATGTGATAGCTGTTGCAAATCGAAGCAACCTAGAAACTCCTTCAAATCAGAAGTGCCAGGCAGAGCAAAGAAGAAGTTAGAGATGATATTCTCTGATGTTTGTGGTCCCTTTGAGGTCAGTTCATTAGGAGGGAATAATTACTTTGTCACCTTCATTGATGAGTACACTAGAATGACATGGGTGTACTTGATCAATAAGAAGAGTGAAGTACTTGAAACATTCAGAAACTTCAAGGTGATGATTGAAAAGCAGAGTGAGTGTGTAATCAAAACTCTTAGAACATATGGAGGTGGTGAGTACAACTCACATGAATTTGCAAAATTCTGTGAAAATGAAGGCATAGTACTTGAAGTCACTTCACCGTACACACCTCAGCATAATGGAACAGGTGAGAGGAAAAATAGAACCATCCTCGACATGGTGAGAAGTATGATGAAGGAAAAGAAACTACCTCACAGTTTACGGGGAGAACTAGTAGCCACGGAAGTATACATTCTGAACAAGTGCCCCACAAAGAGACTGATTGGGAAGACACCTGAAGAAGGTTGGCTAGGAAGAAAGCCAAGTGTCAAGCATCTCAGAATAATTGGCTCATTATGTTACAGACATGTTCCTGAGCAACTAAGGAAGAAGCTGGATGATAGAGCACAACAAATGATCCGTGTTGGTTATCATTCGACAGGAGCATACAAACTGTATGACCCTGTGCAGAAGAAAATAGTGAAGAGTAGAGATGTCGTAGTAGATGAGTCGAAAAAGTGGAACTGGGATACTCAGAATGAAGAAGGCGGTGAAAGAACTATAGTACTGGACTTTGATGATGTTCAGGATCTAGAGGATCAGAATGTAGCTACTGAAACTGCAGAACCTGTTACTGTTGAACCTATCAGAAGGTCACAGAGGGAAAGGCAGAGATCAGTAAGGCTAGAAGGATTCGACACATTTCCAGATTCTGTTATTACAGCAGAAGGAGACCTGACTCACTTTGCATTAATGGCTGAAGCAGAACCAGTGAGCCTGGAGCAAGCTCTTGATCACAAACAGTGGAAGGAAGCTATGATTGACGAGCTGAAGTCAATAGGGAAAAATGGCACATGGAAGTTAGTCGAACTTCCAAAGCAAAAGAAGGCAATAGGTGTGAAAAGGGTCTACAAGACCAAAGTCAAACCCAATGGAGAAGTGGCCAAGTATAAGGCCAGATTAGTAGCTAAAGGTTTCCTGCAGAAGCCTGGGTTGGATTTCAATGATGTCTTTGCCCCTGTAGCCAGGATCGAGACCATAAGACTGGTAGTGGCACTGGCAACTCATAGAGACTGGTCCCTACATCAATTTGATGTAAAATCAGCATTTCTCAATGGACCTTTGGAGGAGGAAGTCTATGTTTGCCAACCACCTGGATTTGAATTAAAGGGACAAGAAGACAAGGTATTCAAGCTTGAGAAGGCTCTATATGGACTTAAGCAAGCCCCAAGAGCATGGAACAAGAGAATTGATGTATTCCTCTTGGCTCAAAAGTTCACTAGATGCACCAATGAACATGGTGTGTATGTTAAGAAGAATGGAACTGAAACTCAATTGCTGCTGTGCCTGTATGTAGATGATCTACTAGTAACTGACAGCAATGAGATTGAAGTCGACTCCTTTAAGAAGGTGATGATGTCTGAATTCGAAATGAGTGATCTAGGACATCTATCATATTTCTTAGGAATGCAATTTGTGAAGACAAGCAAGGGAATATTTCTACATCAATCGAAATATGCAGCAGATATCCTGAACGGATTCGACATGACCAGCTGTAAGTCAGTTTCGACACCAACTCACACAAGCAGCAAGCTGTCGAAAGATGATACAGAGAGTGAAGTAGATGCCACCCTCTACAAACAGATTGTTGGATCCCTTAGGTACCTCTGCAACACTCGACCTGACATTATGTTTAGTGTTGGAATGATCAGTAGATTCATGGAAGAGCCAAGAACCTCCCATCTAATAGCTGCAAAAAGAGTGCTTAGGTACATCAAGGGAACACAAAGTCAGGGTATTCTATTCCCTAGCAAGACTGAGTCGAATGCTACCGCTGAAGTGTTTGGTAACACTGACTCCGACTGGAGTGGAGACAAGAGTGATCAAAAGAGCACAAGTGACTATGTCTTCATGCATTGAACAACACCCTTCTCATGGTGCTCGAAGAAGCAAAGCATAGTAGCTTTGTCCTCCTGCGAAGCAGAGTATGTGGCTACTTCATTTGCAGCATGTCAAGCATCATGGCTAGGCATGCTATTGGCTGAAATTGGCCTGCACAGAATCACAGCATTGAAGTTGCTGATCGCCAACAAGTCTGCGATAGATCTGGCCAAGAATCCTGTCGCTCATGGTAGGTCGAAGCATACAGAGACCAGATATCACTTCCTGCGACAACAAGTCTGCAATATTGCTGCTCAGAACTTCAAGTAGATGATGCAATGACCAAGCCATTGCAAAAGGGAAGATTTGAAGAACTAAGAACAATGCTCGGGATGATGTCACTTAGCAATGTGAATTAAGAGGGAATATTGAATATGTTTGTAATTCAATTGCTCTTAGTATTGTTAGGTGTAACTAGTAAAACATCCTTTGGGCCAATATGTGGCCCAGTCGAAATATAGGCCCAATATGGGCGCTGCATCTCTTTGTATATATATACACCTTTCGACACCTTGTAATTACACACTCTTTCAATACAGTTTTTGAATTACTATTTAATTGCCTTGCCCAATTTTTCCCTCTCTTCTCTGCAGTTTCTATTCTTTTCCTTCTCCCTGCGCAACTCTCCTCCAACAACGTCGAGATCAGGTTCTGAATCTGAGAACTCAGATTCCATTTCGTCATCCTCCAGATTGAGGCCTTCTTTTTAGTCAAGGCCTTTTTTAATAACAGAGAGTGGAGGAAATATCCTCTCAGTGGCAGACCTCCTGGGCACTTCGACAAAGGAAGCTATTTGTTTACTCTTGTTAGTGTTTGAGTTTTTGCCCTTCTCCGCAGCAGCAGCATCCTTCATCTGGCGTTGATACCTGCATCATTGTGTCCGAGTCATAGGGTTCTTTCCTTTGTCGTTATTATTGTAGGCATACCTCTTTGAGTCAGGAGCCTTATTTTGATTCATGGCACTCGTACTTCCTTTTGCCATGGTTGAGTAATATCCTGCGTCCTTTCCACCAGCATACATCCATTGTTGGACAGGTGACCTTGTACGGTACACCACTGGGTCGAAGGCATGACCTTGTACGGTACACCTCTTGGGTTGAAGCTGAATTTAGGCCTGTTGTCGACCCACTTGCTTTTCCTCTTTGACTGAAGTTTGAAACCCTTTGGTGGACTTGTCTTACCACTTCATCAGCATCCTGGTTCCTGTGGACAAGTACAACATCAGGAATAGGCTATTCGACAACAAGTTGTTGCCCCTGATTGATGGGATTTGCATGGTTGGGCCTTTCTATAAGGTTTTCGACAGGCCTAGCATTTTGAATTTGAGGGATTTGCTGGTTATATATTGGCGTAGTGCCGAAGAAATCAGCAATTCTTCCCATTTGTGTTGCCAACATTTGGTAACTATGATTTGTGTTTTGTATTAAAGGGTTAAACACAGTACCAATCTGTTGTGCCAACATATTGACCATATCATGGTTACTATCGTCCATTTGTTGTCTTAATGCGAACAAAGACGACGTGGTCAGTGAAGGGTGTGCAAAGGCGAAAACCTTGAGACTATGTTATCTGCTTGAGCAACCGTACTTGTTTGAAGGCCTGCCATTAAGGCAGTTGGCATGCCATATGGGAAATTTCGACTATTCGTAGGCAGATTAAGTGGAAGGCTTCCAATTGTTGGATTAGCCATATTCTGTGTCAACGCTGGAGTAGTCATCATAGACACAGAGGTGAGTACAGGAGCGGTTACGGCAATTACTCCTATAGTTGTCGAAGAAGGCATGGGAACGGTTACTCCCCTGACGTTTGCAACGTTAGTATCACCAGCCGGCGCCTGATCGTGCGAAACTGGTGCACTAGATGCAGGAGGATTAGTTGCATTAGAGCGAGGCATCTCTGGAAGACGTCTACCACTCCTTAAACGCATACACAGTATGAATTATACGTTTTGAGTTTGATAACAAACCCAAAAAATTTCAGAAACAACTTTAAAATTTTTAGCACAAATGTCCCACCGGGCGTGCCAATTTGTTTACCGTGGTTTTTAGTAAACACCGCTAGTTACACATAAGTGTTGCTTGCAGGATCAACTAGAAAATCCCAGAACATTTGTGTTTAAAGTTTTCCAGAATTGTTAGTGTTCTTATGGTTTAATCTGACAGCATTAAAAATAACTGTCGAACTGATAGGAAAAAGTGAATGAAGAAGTGACGAATGTGAAGAGAACAACCAATAAATGTGCAGAAATCTTAAAGAAACAGAAGTAAACTTGCATTAATTTATAAAGAATGGAACGCAAATTCATACATTGTTTCTGTTGACTCGTTTTCTCTGTATGCGGAAGTATGAGTGTTTTAGAATTGTGTAAATGAATTGCGACCCGTTTTCCTTATGGAAAACTACTATATATAAGGAGAAAACGTAAACTGCCTAAACTGCTAAGGAATTCAAAAAACAATAACTGCTGAGAGCTTCGACAGAGGAACTGCCACATGCTTCGACCACATTACTTTCATATCCCTCAGTGGCGTCGTTACTATGCTTCTTCGACACCGCCCCTTTAACTTTGATCTGCTACCAAACTCACTTTTTTCTGTCGAAATATCTCTTCTTCAAAATCATACGTCTAAGCTTTATTGACTGCATTTAATTTAGCCTGTCAAAAATGAAGGCTAACAGAAGCCTAAGAGTGAGTTTCAGAGAGTGAATCTGCCGACTGCCGGTAGTGTAGTTGATGACTGCCCTCATATTTGCACATTTTCTTCAAAGTCGTTTACACTAATACTTTAATTTTTAATTTGGGATTTTAAAATCAATTCTTTATCCTTTGTTGGTGATTTTGTTTCTGTCAGTGCTGTATGGTCGCTGCTTTTCTGCTTTTTTTCGTTTTTGTCAAAAAGGGGATTAGGGAAGGGGTGCTGATTTTCAAGTTTCAACGATGAAATAAATGTGAATTATTTAATTATTCTATTTATTTTTTACTCTAAATGTGAAGTTTTAGATGATATTACTTGCTTCATATCTATATGGATGAAAGTCTTATTCACTGTAAAACAGAAAAACGTTCATTAGGAAGGGAGAAGAAATACATACAAGGAGCATAATCAGTTCTACTAGACTAACAAAAAATACACTACAACAGAATAAATTAAAAAGATCGCCAAATGAGGAGCGCTTTTCTATCGGGCGCTCCCTATTTCTAACACGGAAGCTCAATGAGGAGCGCTTTTCTATCGGGCGCTCCCTATTTCTAACACGGAAGCTCAATGAGGAGTGTAACACCCCCTTTCTACCCTTTTATTTTAATTAAGAAAATCAGAGTTCAAAAATCATTTTTGATTTCACCACGAGGGTGTCACACATACGTCAAAATAAAACCTCAAGTCTCAAATAAAATAGTGCGTCGTCAAAGGTGCAATACATAGCACTCCACAATAGGGAGACCTCAAAACATCGAAAACTACGTAATAAAATCCAACGTCAACGCAGTGGAAAGTAAATCAACCCATCAACAGTATACAAATTTAAGTACATCAGCTAAACATCAAATACATTCCCCCCAGGTGCTACGTATCAGAGCATGACGACTCGACTCAAAAAGTGAAGCTAAAGGCATTCACTGGGAATCACCTGCACGTTACCAACATGGGGGTAACATTCAAACAGGAAAGGGTGAGCATCATTCAATCCATATAATAGAAAATATGACAAGTACTAATCATAGGCTAAGCACTAGAACAATCAGCATCCAACACACTAAATATTCACATCACAGTCATCATTCACATCACTTACAATAACTCATCTCATGTCATGTAGGCTTATGAAATGCAACCCACTCGCGGGCATATGCATGAGGTACCTTTTCACAAACGTCGCTTAGCCCTTAAGGCCTCATCGTCACTTAGCCACTCAGGCCCCAAAACGTCACTGGGTTTATGCATATGGGCATGAGACACTATGACATGCACCACTCACAACACACAAACACTAAAATGCACAAATCGCAGTCAACTATGTGACCCATCACTTACCGGTTTGCCAAATAAGAGGCACAGCACCTGCAAATTCACAATTCACACAACAACAACATCACTTATCCTTTTAGGCCTTAACATCACTTAGCCTCTCGGCCTCAAACGTCACTGGGTTTCATCATCACTCTTACACAGATGTCATCAACTCACACAATAGCCACTGAGGGCAGAAACGTCATTTACTAGCCACCACGGGCATCATCGTCATTTACACATCACTATAAATAATAATAGCCACTAAGGGCAAAATAGTTATTTACACGTCATTATAAATAATATTAGCCACTAAGGGCGAAACAGTCATTTAACTAACCACTGAGGGCATCATCGTCATTTACACCTCATTATCAATAATATTGGCCGCTAAGGGCAAAACCGTCATTTACTCGTCATTAGAAAGAACATTAGCCACTAAGGGCAAAACAGTCATTTAACTAGCCACTAAGGGCATCATCGTCATTTACACGTCACTATAAATAATAATAGCCACTAAGGGCAAAACCGTCATTTAACTAGCCACTAGGGGCATCATCGTCAAAATCATCCTTTTTGGCATTACTTCGTTAAATCCACGGGTCGTACGCAAAGAGAATTTTTAAAGACACCCAAAACATCTTTTCATTGTCACAGCAACGATCACCGGGAACGGCCACTTGGGCGCCCAGCAATCCTTCTGCTTTTATGAGATTTTATTTTTAAAAATGGAACACACAGATGGACAACTGAAAATGCTTCACAACGCTTTTTGAATCGTTCAAAACGGATATCCGAGTCAAAAGATATAGCGAAAACAGTTTTCGAAAATAATTTGGAACATCCTGAAAACTGGCGCCATGGGCACCCAGCGCCCAGGCACCTGGCGCCCAGCGCCTAGCAAAAGGCAACACACGCACGCACACACACCCGGGCGCTCAGCGCCCAGCGCCTGGCGCCCAGCGCCTTGGCGCAGCACACAACACACGCACACGGGCGCTCAGCGCCCAGCGCTGGCACCCAGCGCCCAGCGCTACGCACACACACACGCGCATGGGCGCTCAGCGCCCAGCGCTGGCACCCAGCGCCCAGCGCCTGGAGCAACACTGCACAGCGCACAGCACCATGGGCACCCAGCGCCCAGGCACTTTCAGCAACACAGATTTCTGCCCAATTTCAGCACAAAACATTATTTTTCTCCAAATTTTTCACATGACCAACACAACCCAAAATTCCAACCACCAAAAATCAAACTTTATTTTAAAATGATCAAAATTCTATTGGGCACCACACACACCTCACCATGGCGCCCTAGGCGCCCATACCCTCAAACACTTCATATGCGAACACCATCAACACCCAATACCATCAACATCAAATTAATCGCATAAATCACATAATAATCGTGTCTCTATTATAATTCACATGCGCATACATGAAGTGCCTATATATTGGAAATTAACATCAAGCATATCAAGGCTACATCAAGAACAACATCAATCACATCAAGAACATCAAGAACAACATCAAGAATAGGGCATGCATCAAGGATCTAGTCCAACAACCTAGATTAAGACCTATCATGGAATTCTTTTTGATGGAAAGAAAGAGCTCCCCTAACCTCGAATTAGATGAATAGGATCTCTAGAGACGATCACGAACGGAACCATGGCAACCGGATCACACCTTCTCCTTTCTCCTTGGAGCTTTGCGCACTTCACCTCTCCTCCTCTCCTCATGGGCGCCGCGCCCTCCTTCCCTTCCCACCCTCTCTATTCGCATTTTTCCTTTCTTTTTCTCAAATGAACCAAAACCTTAAAATCTCAGCTTTTATATGCGCTTAGGTTGTCGGGCTTGGATTGCGGGCTTCCCCGCAGCTTAAGCCCAATTTAATTACAACACCTTATCCGATTACAATACTGCTCCTTATTTTATTTAAAACACCTTATACTCATTTTAATAAGTAATAAATAATAATTATATTATTATTTCTACCTGTTGACTCCCAGTCATATGATGTAAGTTAGGCATTTTTAGGACCAATTGTGCAGGGTTTTTATTGTATAACAGTCATTATCTGGGATTTAGTTCAGTTTTAGATCATTGTAGTAGGAAGTTCAATTGTAAGTTATTCCTTCACTTTTGGAGCTAAATGGGACTTGAAGACCTCTTAATTGGTTGTGGCATCTTTCGGCGAACCAGACACTTGCCCGGAAATGCAGCAATCTGGAGGAATTTTGCAAGCCAGAACTTTCTGTCATTCTTCGCGTCGCGATCAGGAGGTTTCGCGACGCGATCTGGAGGAATTTTACAAGCCAGAACTTTCTGTCATTCTTCGCGTCGCGACCAGGAGGGTTCGCGACGCGACCTGGAGCAGTTTTGCGAGACCTGAAGTTTCTGTCATTTGTCGCGACGCGACGGCCACGGGCCGCGTCGCGATGGTGCGTAAAAATTAGGGTTTTTAAAGCTGTTTCAGCAATTTTTGCAAAGGACTTCGTCTTGGGATCTGAGCCACACTTTGGAGCAGCAGCTGGGGGCGTTTTTGGGAGCTTCTAATCACTTGGGAACAAGGTTTTGAAGACTTCTCATGGATTCCTCTATGTGTAACTTCTCCTTATCTCTATCTTCTCTTTCCTTGATGTTGTCTATGTAGTTTGTTTTGATTAGGGAGAGATGACTCTCCCCAAACCTATCTATTGATTACTTTGTTATGGTTGATTCAGTTGTTTGGTTAATTTATCATAAGTCTATGCCTCTTTGTGTAGTGCTTTACTTCTACATATGCTAGTTGTAATGAATTAGGGATTGTGATCACATAGGGATATGGGTTACATTCTTGATATGGGGTAGTAGATCACATACTTGTGATCACCATAGGAATATGGGATTGGATATGTGAATTCTCTATTTCTTGCGTTTATTGCTTTACCTGTTGGCATGAATCACCTAAGGGATTAGGGTTTCTCAATTAGGTAAAAGGGGTTTTGAGGCAAGGGATTGTCCTTAACCTAATTTAGTGAATTGAATCTGGTAATTTAAACAAACAATTTGAGATTAGCTGAAGGATCATAGGATAGGTGAAGGGAGAAGATTCGACCCCTAATCGCTTTTATTTTATTGTTTATAAACGTTTGCTTTATTTTACCGTTACTTCACTTTTCGTCCAACTGTTACGTCTAAGGATTAATTTACTTGCCTATTGATAATAAAACACAATCCCTGTGGATACGACCGGTTCTTACCGATAAATTATATTACTTGCGACATTTGGTACACTTGCCAAAGTCTTAACAAGTTTTTGGCGCCGTTGCCGGGGAGGCAACCCATTGGTTCATTATTTACTGTTTTGAGTCTTTATTTTTCATTCCCTTTTTGACTTAATTTGCACTTTGGTCTGTACTTATTATAACTTACTCTGATATTGAGGCACCACTACCCTATTCTTTTTTGTTAAAGCAGCTTCAATGATGATGATGTGTGGCATTTGGCTTCGCATGTGTGCATTTTACCTGTTGAGCACTCGCACGTCAAGTTTTATCATCAAGTAATAGCAGGGGTCATGACAAACGTTGCGGAAGTTCTTTATCATCTATGAGCAGCATCTCTCAAGTTCCATCTCTACGATCCCAACTGTGAGGTTTGAGCCTAAACACGTTCTTATATATATTGTGTGTATTCCTTGCTTGCATTAGTCTGCAGAACTTGACATTGTGCTTAATTATTTTTTTGCATTTGATTTTCATACACACTGAGGCATTTCTTTTGGCACCCCTGAGCCTTTCAAGCCAACCCATTAATGTTTATCCTCTGCTAGCCCTCTGAGCCTGTTGTTAAAAACTGTATGTTGTTTCTCTGTCAATCATAGCCTAGTTAATTCTTAACTTGGAGTTAGGTAACAAAAGCTGTGAGAGTGGGGAAAGTTTTAAGTTTGGGGTTGCTCGTGGAATAGCAACGAACTAAGTTTGGGGTGGTATACAAGAGAAGGAACAAGAAAACAAAGAAAGAAAAAGAAGAAAAAAAAATACACATATATATGTATATATATACATATCAAAAAAAAAAGAAGAGAAAAATAAATAAATAATTTCCTTCTCTTGTTTTGTTATATGCTTTGGGGAAAATGGGTGAATATTGCGTGAAATTGACAAAAAGAGAGGTAGGCCTAACTCCAAGTGCAACCTACTTATCCAAATGTATCCACCCTTACCTAAGCCCCGCTATAACCCGTAAAGTCCTCAAAATGTGTGTATGCATTTCATTTGTTTAAGATGATATAGAACTCTGTCAAGCCTATGAAACGATGATGCAGGTACTGTGAATTGAGTGAATACCCAAAACACCTCAAGAGTGAAACACTGGTGAGATGTGCGTACAGAGAAAACTTGAGAATGCTGCCAGCTTATGATTCGGTATTTCCAATTCAGTTGTCATGCCACTGTATTAGATTGATGATGATAATTGATGTGCTGATGTGTTTAAGGTTGATGTAGTATATGTAACAGCTAAATAGAAAAACAGCCACAGTCTGAATTGATTGTTTGCTTGAGGACAAGCAAAAGTTTAAGTTTGGGGTTGTGTTGACTCCCAGTCATATGATGTAAGTTAGGCATTTTTAGGACCAATTGTGCAGGGTTTTTATTGTATAACAGTCATTATCTGGGATTTAGTTCAGTTTTAGATCATTGTAGTAGGAAGTTCAATTGTAAGTTATTCCTTCACTTTTGGAGCTAAATGGGACTTGAAGACCTCTTAATTGGTTGTGGCATCTTTCGGCGAACCAGACACTTGCCCGGAAATGCAGCAATCTGGAGGAATTTTGCAAGCCAGAACTTTCTGTCATTCTTCGCGTCGCGATCAGGAGGTTTCGCGACGCGATCTGGAGGAATTTTACAAGCCAGAACTTTCTGTCATTCTTCGCGTCGCGACCAGGAGGGTTCGCGACGCGACCTGGAGCAGTTTTGCGAGACCTGAAGTTTCTGTCATTTGTCGCGACGCGACGGCCACGGGCCGCGTCGCGATGGTGCGTAAAAATTAGGGTTTTTAAAGCTGTTTCAGCAATTTTTGCAAAGGACTTCGTCTTGGGATCTGAGCCACACTTTGGAGCAGCAGCTGGGGGCGTTTTTGGGAGCTTCTAATCACTTGGGAACAAGGTTTTGAAGACTTCTCATGGATTCCTCTATGTGTAACTTCTCCTTATCTCTATCTTCTCTTTCCTTGATGTTGTCTATGTAGTTTGTTTTGATTAGGGAGAGATGACTCTCCCCAAACCTATCTATTGATTACTTTGTTATGGTTGATTCAGTTGTTTGGTTAATTTATCATAAGTCTATGCCTCTTTGTGTAGTGCTTTACTTCTACATATGCTAGTTGTAATGAATTAGGGATTGTGATCACATAGGGATATGGGTTACATTCTTGATATGGGGTAGTAGATCACATACTTGTGATCACCATAGGAATATGGGATTGGATATGTGAATTCTCTATTTCTTGCGTTTATTGCTTTACCTGTTGGCATGAATCACCTAAGGGATTAGGGTTTCTCAATTAGGTAAAAGGGGTTTTGAGGCAAGGGATTGTCCTTAACCTAGTTTAGTGAATTGAATCTGGTAATTTAAACAAACAATTTGAGATTAGCTGAAGGATCATAGGATAGGTGAAGGGAGAAGATTCGACCCCTAATCGCTTTTATTTTATTGTTTATAAACGTTTGCTTTATTTTACCGTTACTTCACTTTTCGTCCAACTGTTACGTCTAAGGATTAATTTACTTGCCTATTGATAATAAAACACAATCCCTGTGGATACGACCGGTTCTTACCGATAAATTATATTACTTGCGACATTTGGTACACTTGCCAAAGTCTTAACACTACCACCCTATTTCTTTTAACTAATTAAATAAATTAATCTATTATTTTTGGGGTGTTACAAGGAGCGCTTTTTTCTGAGCGCTCCCTATGTTTTACGCGTCCTCCACAATGAGTAGCGCTTCGTGGTTCAAGCGCTCCCTATGTGTTACGCATCCTCCACAATGAGTAGCGCTTCGTGGTTTAAGCGCTCCCTATGTCTAAAATATTATTCCTTTCCTCCTTATTTTTCCTCCTTCCCGTTGAAACCTAACTGTTCACTCACTCTCCAGCGCTGTCGTTCACTGCCTCCCGTCCTTGTTCACTCACTCTCATCGCCTCCCCTTCGCCGCCGTTAACAGCACCGTCCCTGTTCACTCACTCTCGTTTGCTGCTACGGTTTCTCCTTGAACGTCGCGCGCCTCCCTCCTCTGTTCGCTCACTCTCATCGCCTCCTCTTCGCCGCCGTCAACAGCGTCGTCGACCAAGCCAACGACGCCTCCCTCCCCAGTTCACTCACTCTGTCTCGTTTGCTGCTTCTGTTTCTCCCCTTGCCGCAGCTCGTCCTCCCTTGCTGTCTCGTAAGTTACTCTTAGCTTTCACATTATTTTGATAATTTTTCTTTTATTTTCTCAGTGCAACTGTAATGTGTGCAAACTGCAAGGTGGTTTTTGTGATTGAGGGCTGGGGATGTTAGCCTTCTTCACCATTTTCTGGTTTTAAAAACATTTTACTAGTCATTGAATTTTGATACATGTTTGTTCATATTAGGAAGTTCTCTTAGACGATAATATTGGTTAAATATGGATCGAAAGTGGATGTCTGCAAATCGTTTTTCGAAGGAATATGTCGATGGAGTAGAATATTTTGTTAACTTTGCTGTTCGACGATTGGGAACTTCTATGAATATCAAATGTCCATGTTTACAGTGTTGTTATGTAAACTCAGTTACCGCAGTTGAGCTTGCAGGACATTTAAGGGCCTACGGGATCGATCAAAGTTATACTTGTTGGACAATGCACGGTGAGGAAAGAGGTGAATCTTCGAATATGAATAATAATTCCGAGAGATGTGAATCTTCGAATATGAATAATAATTCCGAAAAATATAGATTTGATGGCAACCAACTTGAAGAGATGACAAAGGCAGTTGAAGATGATCTTAATGATTCCCCTCAAAAGTTTGAGAAGTTGATAACCGATTCAGAGACACCTTTGTATGCGGGTTGTACTGAGTTCACAAAATTATTGGCGGTGATAAAGTTGTATAACTTGAAAACTTGCCACGGATGGACGGATAAGAGCTTTACTGAATTACTCGCACTATTGAAAGATATGTTGCCGAAGGATAATGGCTCCCTTCTCGGACGTATGATGCAAGACAAATGTTAGGGTCAATTGGCTTGAATTATGAGAAGATACACGCTTGTCCCAATGACTGCATATTATTTCGGAATGAACATTCCTTGTTAAAGTCGTGTCCTAAATGTAATGCATCGCGGTATAAGAAGAAAGAATCTGCTCCAGAAAAGGTGTTGTGGTATTTTCCTATAATTCCTAGATTTAGGCGCATGTACCGTAATTCAGAAGATGCAAAACACTTGACTTGGCATGAGGATGAAAGGATTAAAGATGGCTTGCTACGACATCCGGCGGATTCTCCGCAATGGAAAAAAATTGATATTGATTATCCTGATTTCGGGGAGGAACCAAGAAACCTTCGACTTGCATTGTCTGCTGATGGATTTAACCCATACGGTATACAGAGTAGCTCTCACAGTACATGGCCCGTGATTTTGGCGGTTTATAACTTACCTCCATGGCTTTGTATGAAACGCAAGTATATGATGTTGTCTTTGTTAATTTCTGGGCCTAAACAACCGGGAAATGATATTGATGTATACTTGGCTCCTTTGATTGAAGACTTGAAGCTAATGTGGGAGACTGGTGTAGAGGTGTATGATGGGTTCAGAGAAGAGAGTTTCACCCTAAGGGCTATGATTTTTGGCACAATTAATGACTTTCCAGCATATGGCAATTTATCTGGTTACAGTAACAAAGGTCAGTGTGCCTGCCCTATATGTGAAGATAATACAGATTGGATGTGGTTGGAACATGGTAAGAAGAATATCTACCTTGGTCATCGTAGATTTTTGCTTCCAACTCATCAGTATCGACTGTGGAGAAAGGCATTCAATGGGAATTCAGAAACCCGTAAAGCCCCCCCACCTTTGACAGGTGAACAGCTTTTTGAAAAGGTGAAAGATTTGAACATTAAATTTGGGAAGCCTTTTGCAGGAGAGCTTGCCAAACGAGGGTGGAAGAAAAAGTCGATTTTCTTTGAGTTGCCATACTGGAAGTCATTACATGTAAGACATTTCATTGATGTGATGCATGTTGAAAAAAATGTCTTCGAAAGTGTCATTGGTACCTTACTCAATATGCCAGGAAAGACTAAAGATACCATCAATGCAAGGTTGGACTTAGTTAGTATGGGGTTGAGACCCGAATTGGGTCCGATAAAGAAGGGTACACGTACATATCTACCTCCGGCAGCTTATACTCTATCTAAGAAGGAGAAAATCATCTTTTGTAAGTTTCTTCATGAAGTTAAAGTTCCAGAGGGGTACTCTTCAAATGTTACAAACCTTGTATCGATGAAAGACCTCAAGTTGAAGTCTCTAAAGTCCCATGATTGTCATGTTCTCATGGAGAATTTGTTACCCATTGGTATACGATCCATTTTGCCCAACAAAGTGCGTCAGGCCATAACTAATCTTTGTTTCTTCTTTAAGGCGATTTGTAGTAGAGTGATTGACCCTGGAAAGTTGCCAGCGTTGCAAAGATCAATTACTGTCACATTATGTGAACTTGAGATGTTTTTCCCACCTTCATTCTTTGACATAATGATTCATCTAACAGTTCATCTGGTTAGAGAGACACAATTGTGTGGCCCATGTTACATGAGATGGATGTACCCTTTTGAACGTTACATGAAAATATTAAAAGGATATGTTAAAAACCGATCACGACCTGAGGGTTGTATTGCTGAGCGCTACATAGTCGAAGAAGCTATTGAGTTCTGCACCGACTATCTATCTAGTGTTGAATATTCTGTGGGGCTACCATGAGAGCGTCACACAAGAAGCGTTTGTAAAGGAATGACAGGAAGCAAACTAGTGATGGTCTCAAGGAGGATTCTGGAGCAAGCACACTTATATGTTCTGCACAATGACAGTGAGGTTGATTCATATGTTGCAACGCATATGGACATGCTTAAGAGTGATTACCCAAGTAAAGGTGAAGTTTGGCTAAGAAAAGAACACAATAGGAGTTTCATAGTGTGGCTAAGAAATCATATTTCTTTAGAGTTTGCTTCGAATCCTACCTTGATTTCTGATAGATTGAGATGGTTAGCAAAAGGTCCAAATATACATGTTTTCTCTTTCACCAGCTATTTACAAAACGGGTACACATTCTATACAAAAAACCAAGATGATCAGAGTAAAATGCAAAATAGTGGGGTGACTCTTGTAGCTCAATCTATGCATACATCAGGTGCCAAAGACAAAAATCCCATTTATGCGAATATGTCATACTTTGGAGTCATTGAACAAATATGGGAGTTGGATTACAATATTTTTCGTGAGCCTGTGTTCCAATGTAAGTGGGCTGACAATAATAATGGTGTACAGATTGATGAGTCGGGGTTCATGCGAGTGAATTTCAACAAGTTAGGGTATAAAGATGAGCCTTTTATTTTAGCCTCGCAAGCTCAACAAGTGTTTTATGTCACTGATCCAGTTGATATCAATTGGTCCATTGTTCTATTGACAAACAAAAAACTATTGGTTAATGATATTGGTGATAAAGCACCCGAAGATGTTGATATTGAGGATGACCCTTTCTTTGGGACATCACAACCAATACTAGGGGAAACTACTTCAAAAGAGGATGTTGTGTATATTAGAAAAGATCATAGTGATGGAATCACGCTTCGTCGAAAACAAAGTACCAAGAAGCGAAAAGAAAAATATCATAGGAATAAACAAATTGTAAATAAAACTGTATTGAGGAAAAGGAAAAGGTAATCTAACTTACTTTTAGACTTATTTTGCTTGTCTCTTCTTTATTCATCTTCAAATTGTATATATTAAGTTACTTTTTCATTAATATATCGCAGATCAGATGACATTGCATAGCGATGATAGTGGGCATGATAGTGCTGATGCGAGTGATCATGAGCCCCCAAAAAAGGCCACACGCCGTGGAATGACCGTAAAAAAGAATATCATCAACCGGCAAAGTAAAGGACTTCCAAAACTTCCGGTAAGATATATACTAATTAACTAAATTTATAACTTAGTTTAAACTATTTGTTATCTAATTTACGTAAGTAATAATGTAGGTCCAATGGAATGTTAAAGGCCAACCAATTGGTCGAAATGGTAAACAGTTGAGTACTTTCATTGGTACTAAAGTGAAGCAAACGGTACCGATTACAATCAATACATGGAATGATAAACGTAATCTCGCTTTGGAAAGACTCAAAGAGGAGCTATGGTGTATGATTCAGGTATATAATTTTGAATATATATAGTTATCTTCTTATATAATTATGTAACCATATATTGATAATATTTTCATTGTTGTGTGTAAGCAGACTTATTTTGATGTTGATGAGTCTCGGAAAGGATTCTGTCTTATGAAAGCTGGAAAGTTACATAGGAAGTTCAGAACTACTCTAAAGAATAAATGGATGACAGATGATGAAGGGAACCTCTTACACCATCCCCCACCACTATATAGTGAGATTATAAATCAGGAGGATTGGAATGTCTTTATAACCAAACGCACCGAAGATGAAGACTTCTTGGTTTGTACAATTACCTTTTAACTTAACTATATTTGACAATTATTATGCCTTAATTAATGTATATTTATGTGTCTATACAGACATTATGCAATGAAAATCGAGAGAGAGCAAAAAGTCCTGATTACCCTTATAGAGGCGGTGTTAAGGGTTATCAAGACATTGAAGAAAGAATGGTAAGGACAACATCCTTTATTTCAACTTTTACTATTATTAATCAATCTTTTGATATATTTATTAACAATTGGTAAATTTTAACAGCTAGTGGAGGTGGGGAAAGATCCAACTGAAGAATCCGTTGACCGGCATGTTTTGTGGCTAGAAGCCCGAGTAAGCAAAGATGGTGTGATTAAAGATCCAAAAACGAAAGAGGTGTCTCAAAGAATTGTAAGTACGATAAAATTAAAATTGTTTCGTAATTTTGATTATAGTTATAATGTCTAATAATGTTTAATACTTATTGTGAATTAGGAGACCATATCACAATCCGTAGAACAAGGACAAACAACTGATTTTGATGGTGGGAATGACATCCTTAGCCGTGCTTTGGAACTTGAAGAGTATTCGGGTCGTGTGAGGGGTACTGGATTTGGTGTTACTCCGACATCTTTTTGGGGTCCAAATAGGCCTAAAAAAAAAGAAACTAAAGAAAGACAGTTGGAGCAATTGGTGTTCAAGCTAATGGATGAAGTTGCCGATTTAAGAGATAGAGTTGGACCAAGGATTGATCAACCATCCCCTAAGCTAGATAGCTTCAGAGATAGTTGTACCATTGCGTCTAATGAGGTATTTATCTTTAAATTCTCTTTTCTTTGTACATATTACATCAATTTATTCATATTCTAATTTTTGTTTATCATTGATTTAGGGTAACAATAATGATTGTAAACTATATATATCAAACCCTCCTAAATTAGTTGCAAGGGGTTTAATTTGTAATGAACTGGGCACTTTATTGCACAATCTACCCATTCCTGAAAATCATGTAAGAGTCAGAGTTGACGTTGCAATTGTGGGGGATGCAAACTTGCCTGTACCAGTAAACAGTATAGGGATCATGACTGTGGATGATGCAATTGGTACTTTTGTGGCATGGCCAGTAAACCTCATTAATGTAAGTGACAGTATATTTGTTAGTAATTTATTAACAAATATATTTATTTCCAACTATACTTGTTACTAAATAGTTGTTTTTTCAAAAATATAGGTATCTCAACGGACAAAATCTAAAGTTAGTGGGAATGTTGAAAGATCTCGACCTTCTAATGCTGGCAAGTCAAAAGTTAGTGGGAATGTTGGTGGGAATGTTGGCAAATCTAAAGCTTCTGGGAAAGAGATTGAATCCCGACATTCCCAGTCTATTGCTGGCAGATCTTCTAGCAATGCCATGGACTTTATCAGTTACTTAAAAATTCATGCGTTAAACCACTTGGATTGTGACGCCATGATCGAGGCATTTATGGATAGAGGGATTTTTGGAGAGGAGCAAGTGTTAACTTTGAATCAAGAGGAACTCAAGGCGGTATATGATCATGAGTGGGCAAGTGCGACTAGTATTAGAGCATATATCAGGTACTTATCTATTGATGTTTTTATTGTTGTTATTATTATTATTATTATTATTTTAATTTGTATACATTTTTATTAAAGGTATTTGTACTATGAGATATTGGTCCCAACGGAACAAACACAAAGATATGTGTTCATATGCCCTGAGACTACTTTTCTACTTAACATCCCTCTGGATAAAACAATGCCACAAGACTATATAGACAAGTGCAGGGAACAAATGGAAAGAAACAAGGTAGAAGTAAAAGCCAATATCGATCGACGCTTGGCGCTATCGCATGAATTAAACTGTGATTCTTTGTTTTTTGCACCCATAAACTTAGGGTGAGTGATTTAATCTATATCAGTAGTATATAATATGTATTTGTGAAATAATCCTTGTTATTAATTTGATTATTCAAAAATTTTATAGGACTCATTGGATATTGTTGGTGATTGATCCCAAAAAAGACATTACAACAACTACCCCAAGTTGGTGGGAGTATTTAATAGGTTTGTTATTAGATTCTTTGCATATTTCATATTTTAGTTTATCTATGTATTTCGATTAATATAGTTATATATATATATATATATATATATATATATATATATGATGTTGTTTCAGTGCTTTAGCAACTTATTGGGGATTGCGTAATGTCAGGACTTCGTACAGAAAATCAACATCTTCTACAAAATGGAAAGCAATAAGAGTAAGTTTATAATTAGTATTCTTATGCATATGTTATTTAATTAAATTTAATAACTAATGTTTTGTTTCATAGGGTCCCAAACAATCAAATGGCGATGATTGCGGGTACCATGTAATGAAATTTATGAAGGATATCATCACTCGCCAACAAATGACAATCCCAAACAATGTATGTAATTTGATAATTTGTTTTTTAACAAGTAATTAAATATTTAATTGATATTTAACTAATTTTAAGTTTATTTTCTTTTTTCAGTATTTTCCTGAATATGTGTCTGGAGCTCCAATGTCTGATGAGGAAATCACCGAGGTCAGAGGAGAGTGGTGTCGTCATGTTATCAATTTGATTCATGCAAATCGAAATTGATGTAAATTTTATAGTACCCCATTGGATATGTTGTAAATTTTGTTGATATTTTGGTACATGAGCATTTAGTTGAATTTTGGTACTTGACATCCCTTCTTTATAGAATTTGGTTTGAAACATATGTTGGATAGTTGGATAGATATCTGTATGCTGGAAAACTGGTTGCTGGTTGCAGGGAAGCTGAGAATTGGTAATTGGTGTAAATTTTATAGTACCTCATTGGATATGTTGTAAATTTTGTTGATATTTTGGTACATGAGCATTTTGTTGAATTTTGGTACTTGACATCCCTTCTTTATAGAATTTGGTTTGAAACATATGTTGGATAGATATCTGTATGCTGGAATTGGTAATTGGTAATATGCAGGGAAGCTGAGAATTGGTAATTAATTGGTAATACTGGCAATAGAAGAAACAAGCAAAACATTTTTGAAAAAAACTTAGGAATAGGGAGCGCTTTAAGAGAATAAGCGCTACTTATTTGAAACAAAATTAGGGATAGGGAGCGCTTTAGTTACATAAGCGCTACGTATATAAACTGAATGAGGAGCGCTTCTTAAATAAAGCGCTACTGATATTCCTCAGCGCATTAGTCATGAGGAGCGCTTTGTATAAAAAGCGCTACTCATGCGTTATTTTCAGGAGCGCTTCCTGAGCGCTACCAAAGAGAAACAACCAAGAGTAGCGCTAACATCAGTAGCACCCGAAAGCGCTACTTATGGGGAAAAAAAAGCGCTACTTATTAAGAAATCTGTTGTAGTGATATGAAAAACAGAACTGTGAAAAAAAAGACAAAAGAGAAAGGATATATTTTCTTCCCTCATGCTCCTTAATGATTTTCTTCCAAAATTGATAAGTGGGAGTAAGGATATCTTGCTCTTAAAAGTACAGAGGAACTTTGGTCAAAAAAAGAAAGTACAGAGGAACTTTCTAGAGATATACTTAAGATTGCTTTACTATATTGTGTTTGACAAAAAGTTGCTGAGATGGATGTGTGGATTAGCTATAGTAAAGGCTAAATAGTAAAAAGAATCAACTATTCCAGATTAAGCACATGATAAGTTCATTGAAACATGTTCTATAGTATTTATCTTGGTAGTCATTTTTTATCTTTTCAGGAAATCTCAATGGTGATATTGACGTGCTTGACAAATTTTGGGAAACAACTTTTTGAGTGAATTTATATCTTAATTTTTTTTTCACTGAATAATTCTTAAACATGGGTAAAAATTGTATGTAGGCATGACTGGGATAGTGGACTATACCAATTATGATGATATGAAATATGCTGTAAGTACTCTAAACCCACATCTTCTTATAGTTATCAGGTTTTGTATTTAACTTGTCTGTCCATCTTGAGCTGAATTTTGTGACTGCCATTTTGACAACCCTCTTATTCTTCTTCAACTAACTTTGTGTTTTCCATACAGATCAGGAAACTTGATGACTCTGAATTTCGAAATGCATTTTCTCGATCTTACATACGGGTGAGTGGTTATTATATGTAGCCGCATTCTGCATTCAATTATATACTTACTTTTCTTAACATATCTCTCTGGTTTGTCCAGGTGAGGGAATATGATCATAGTTATTCTAGAAGCCCCAGTTGTGATTCAAGGAGGAGCTATTCTAGAAGCCTCAGCCTCAGCCGCAGCTCATATATGTCACGAAGTCGAAGCCGCAGTCGAAGTATTAGCTACAGTGGCAGGTGCAGAAGGTTCACTTTGTGCTTTCTGATTTGAACCTTGTAGGTTTAGTGTTTATGCTTGCTTGTCCATAATAGGTAAATTTGAATTTGATTAAAATATTATCAGTGAATAACAGTGTCACGTCATTAAAGTAGCTAGGGTATTTTGCCTAGTGTATACATCTCTAACAGTTTTTAAATTTGTGATATCATATGGACAATTGAAAATTTAGAACACAGTTTACGTCTATGATGTATCTATATTAATTGCTTGATAATTTGTATAAAATCCTTTCATCCATTGGTGCAAAACTTTTTGTCTTTCCTATCTAGCTTTGTTTGTGTTCAATTTGATGATGATGATGATTCACATGGGGTATATGCAAAGAATTAGATAGGGAGAGATTATGTTATGCAGATCTTACTTGTCATGCAAATTTTGTGTTATCTATTGCACTTTTTACTCGTAATTTTTATTCTAATTTATAGTTGTGTATTTCGTGTTATCAACTTGCGCCTTCCCAGTATTGTCCGTTTGCTTGCGCCTATCAGTATATTTTTAGACTACGCTGGATAGGCAGAGCCCCGTTTGAACAAGCATCGCTATACTTTTTTATTTATGCCAAGTTAAACATGTCAATCTCAATGAATTTTATGCGTATTCTGTCTCCAGTATTTTCTGTTTTGGAGATATAAGGTTACCTGCTGATGTATCTCATATCACTGATCATAATAGAAATCATTTCACTATGTGCTTTCCTTGCGGTCTTGAATTCCCTTTGTCTTGGTCTAGATTTGGTCTTGAATTCTCTTTGTCTTGGTCTAGATTTGTTGGTCTCATGTGTGGTTAATGCCTAAAATTTGAAATCTGACCCCATGGCCCAATGGATAAGGCACTGGTCTACGGAACCAGAGATTTTGGGTTCGATCCCCAGTGGAGTCGTTTTTAATCACATTGAGAAACATGTAGTACTTTTAAGAAATTTGTATAACTTTCAAGTTTAATGAATTGGTGAAATTTTGTGTTTGTAGTACTTTTAAGTTTAGTGCGGATTTTTTCCTCTCTATTAGTGACGGATTTTTCCCCCTCTAATAGAGAGGGAAAAATCCGTCACTAATAAAGAGGAAAAAATTTGTCGCTAGTAGAGAGGGATATTTCCGTGGCTACTAGAGAGCGAATTTTTCCCTCTCTATTAGCGACGGATTTTCAAAATCCCTTGCTAAAAATTTAGTGACGCCAAAATTAGTTACGAATCTCGGTTCGTCACAACATCCGTCACTAAGATCGTTAGTGACGGATTTTTGATGGTTTAGTGACGGATTTGTTCCCTCTCTAATTTTGATTTTTCTAGTAGTGTACGCGGGTGGTGCAGGAATGACCTCTCATAAGGAATTCCGAGCAACAGATCAGCACAAACGGGTCCCTAGGACAGTCGCCTCGCCTACCCCGAGTAGCGCCTCAAAACCAGATCCACACTCGTAAATGGGTCGGAACTAACCCTAATTCCCCCCAACTTGCTGAATAAGTAACGACTCTCTGATAGCCAAAGATATTACTGCCCTAGCAGTGACTTGCGCTCCAAGCAACATAGGCCTCCATCGGAAGTTTGAAGTGCCAAACATTAAACTCCAGGGAAGTGGTGGTGAACTAGTCCAGGAATATATAGGCCGTCTGATCGTACTCAAAGAGCAACAGAGGAACACGATCGGAAGTGACCCGGTCTGCCACCTTAGGCACACAGCGCTCTTGTCAGGAGGCCAGCTCCGATAAGAGCGATCGAAGTGCTTAAGGGAGAAGAAGGGGTCAGGAAGAAGCATGAGCAAAAATGGACTCATGAGGTGTGGAGAAAAACACCATTATTCAAGCCCTTTATATAGGGATGGGGAATGAGTCGAAACCGACCCCCCATAAATGCAGTCAAGGGAACCGTCCAAAATAGGTGTTTCCCTAGGAAGAAAAGTCGCTGGTCAAAAGAGGCGACCGGTCACGTAGCCGTCCAGGTGGAAAATACAAGGGCGGAGCAGTCGAAACCACAATGTTCGGACCCACCTTTGACTCTGAAAAGACGCCACTTCTGACCACCGCAGTTCCAAGCACATACTCTGGCGGTCTCTTGGCACAAAGCACCTAATTGGACTCGCCTTCCCCGATGCGAACGCTAAGAACCGAGCTCGCGGAGAAGGGAACAAAGGCACATCGTTTCGAACTTCGTCAAAGTGGCGAATATTCCAAGTAACGAGCTCGGGTCACTGATCAAGGTATGCACGAAATGAGACGCTGTGAAACATTTCTAAGTTACGACCTCGGATTGCACTAACTCTAAAAACTGAGTTGTGCACGAAACGAGAAGTCATTAATATTTCTAAGTAACAAACTCGGGTTGCGCCGACTCTAGAAATCGAGCTGGGCACGAAACAGGATGTTGCAGATATTTTCTAAGTTACGACCTCGGGTTACACTGACTCTAAAAATTGAGAAGTGTACAAAACGAAAAGTAGAAAAGAAATGCCATAAGTAAAAAGGAGGCAATAGAAATACTCGAAATCCAAACTTCATTAAAAAGGCTCGTAGGCCGAATCATCACATTTGCCTCGGATACTAGAGGACTTTTTTAAAATACAGAAGAAAAAGAAACGAAAAGTTACATGTTGACATGGGCATCCCCCTCAACTTCCTCCGCCATAGAGTCTTCCACGAACTCGGGTGCCACAACAAGAGTCACCTCGGATTCAGGAACCCCTTCATTTGCAATCGTATTGAGGGAATCCTCGTTTCCTGTCTCCTCGGCAACAGGCCTAGCGACATCGCCAGCTATCTCCTCCCCAGTTTGGCCATCAAGGACCGCCTTGAACATGTCCATGAGAGACAAGTCGAGATCGGGTGTAACACCCCTTTTCTACCCGTTAAATTAATTGGAAAAATATCAGAGTTTTCAAAATTTATTTCGCATGAGGAATGTTACGCATAAAATAACGCTTCTCAATAAAACAGCTCTAACACAATAATCATGCATCACGTAGCACGTCACTAAAAGGAGGGCCTCAAAAACCTCAGTTATCATCACAAATAAAACTTACGTCAATAAAACCAACTACGCAGCGGAATAACAAAATAAAACGGAATCGACAACAAAAACATAACAACCGAAATCATTCATAAACATCAAGTTCGTCCCCCCCCCCCCCCTGAGTGCTACGTATCAGAGCGTGACGACTCGACTCGAAGTAGTGAAGGTACCTAGTCCTTCACTCGTAATCACCTGCACGTTACCGCATAGGGGTAACATTCAAACAGAAGGGTGAGTCCAATTCAATCCATATAATAAATCACATGATAAGCAATAAGTCAAGTCACAACTCTAGAGTAATCACATCACAATCATCAATTACATCACTACAATAGCTCATCACTATGTCATGTAGGCATATGAAATGCAACCCACTCGCGGGCATATGCATGAGGTACCTTTTCACAAACGTCGCTTAGCCTTTATGTCCTCATCGTCACTTAGCCTTTTGGGCCTCAAACGTCACTGGGTTTATGCATATGGGAGGCATGAGACACTATGACATGCACCACACACAAAACACACAATCACGGTCAACAATGTGACCCGTCACTTACCAATTTGCCAAAGAAGAGGCACAGCACCTGTCAATTCACAACTACACACAACAACGTCACTTAGCCTTTTGGGCCTCATCATCACTTAGGCTTTTGGGCCTCAACATCACTTATTTTCATCGTCACTTATTCATAAACATCATCAACTCAAACAATAGCCACTGAGGGCAAAAACGTCATTTACTAGCCACCAAGGGCATCATCGTCATTTACACGTCATTATCAACAACATTGGCCACTAAGGGCAAAAAGGTCATTTAAGTAGCCACTAAGGGCATCATCGTCATTTACACGTCATTATCAACAACATTGGCCACTAAGGGCAAAAAGGTCATTTAACTAGCCACTAAGGGCATCATCGTCATTTACATCACTTTTGACACTAAAACGTTAAAAACCACTGGTTATACACAAAAGGGGATTTTTAAAGACACCAAAACGATTTTTCAATGTCACGGCAACGACCACCGGGAACAGCCACTTGGGCGCCCAGCAACCCTCAGAAATTATAAGTTTTTATTTTTAAAAATGGAACACACAGATAGACAACTGAAAAATCTTCCCAACACTTTTTGAAACGTTCAAAACGGATGTCCGAGTCAAAAGATATAGCGAAAACAGTTTTCATAAAAAATTTGGGAACATCCTGAAAAACTGGCGCCCTGGACGCCTAGCGCCCAGGCACCTGGCGCCCAGCGCCCAGCAAAACGCAACACACACACACTGGCGCCCCGCGCCTGGCGCCCCGCGCCTGGCGCCCAGCGCAACACACACACACACACACAGCAACACGGCGCATAGCGCCCATGGGCGCCCAGCGCCTGCACACTTCCAGCAACACAAAATTCATCACAATTTCAGCACAAAATCCAGCAACATCCATCAAACATATGGCGCCCTAGGCGCCCATGCCACACCCAAAAATGATTTTTTAGCCACAAACCATGAACATCACGCATATCTCATCAACAAGAACATGAATTCACAAACATAATCATGATCGTGGTTAAATCTAGGCTATCACTACCTAAAACCTATCATACAATCTATTATATAAATTGATAGAACTCCCCTTACCTCGAATTTGAAGAATAGAAGCCCTAGAGACAGTCACGATCGAAACCACGGCAACAGAATCACGTCCCTTGGCCCTTGGAGCTTGCGACTTCTTCTCCTCCTTCTCTTCTCCCTACGGCGCTCTTCCTTTCTCCTTTCTCTATTCTCAATTTCGCAAAAGCCAACACAAACCCTAACCTCAATTGACTTGCCCCCTTCGCATATGACCTTGGATCATGGGCTTGGGCTTTTCACTTAAGCCCAAGTCTAGCTAATTGGCGCCTTCATCTCCTAATACCACCTACACCATTTTAATATAATTTCTAATAATTAAATTATATCCAATTAATTAAATTAAATTCCTAAATACTTAATTAAATAAATTAATTAAATATTTAGGGTGTTACAACTCTCCCCCACTTAGAATATTTCGTCCTCGAAATTTACCTGATCAAACAACTCTGGGTAGGACTCCCGCATCTTGCTTTCCAGCTCCCATGTCATACTCTCGCCGGCAGCTCCTAGCCAAACCACTTTCACTAATGCAATCTCTTTCCCTCTAAGCACTTTCACTTCACGATCCTCAATCCGTACGGGCATCGTCTCCACAGTGAGATTATCCTGCACCTCTACATCATCCATATGGATCACATGAGATGGATCCGAAACATACTTCTGAAGTTGCGACACATGAAACACGTCGTGCAAATTCGAAAGATTCGGCGGTAAAGCCACTCTATAAGCCACATTTCCGATTCTCTCAGAAATCTGATAAGGACCAACAAAGCGAGGAGTGAGCTTCTTCGATTTCAACGCTCGACCAACACCGGTAATAGGAGAAACCCTCAAGAACACATGCTCACCCTTCTGAAACTCTAAATCTTTCCTCCGCTTGTCGTGATAACTCTTCTGACGACTCTGCGAAGCCTTCATCTTTTCACGGATCATCTTAATTTTCTCTGTAGTCTCCCGGACAATCTCCGGTCCCAACACTACACTCTCTCCCGACTCATACCAACACAATGGCGTCCTACACTTTCGACCGTACAATGCTTCAAACGGTGCCATCCCGATACTGGAATGGTAACTGTTGTTATAGGTAAACTCAATCAACGCAAGGTAGGAATCCCATGAACCCCGTTGTTCCAATACACAAGCCCTCAACAAATCTTCTAACGACTGAATTGTCCTCTCCGACTGACCATCTGTCTGAGGATGATACGCCGAACTCATTTTTAACTTTGAACCCAATTCCTTCTGCAAACCCGTCCAAAACTTAGAAGTGAACCTCGGATCCCTATCTGACACAATACTCTTCGGAACACCGTGCAACTTCACAATTTCTTTGACATAAACCTCTGCCAACCTCGACACCGGATAAGTAATATTGATGGGGACAAAGTGAGCAGACTTCGTTAACCTATCAACGATCACCCAAATAACGTCATGACCCCTAACTGTATTCGGCAATCCCGTCACAAAGTCCATCGCAATGCTATCCCACTTCCACTCTGGAACTTCCAACGGTTGCATCAACCCCGCAGGCTTCTGATGCTCGACCTTCGACTTTTGACAGGTCAAACAGGCATACACAAACTGTGCCACATCTCTCTTCATACCCTATCTGACAGGTCAAATAGGCATACACAAACTGTTGCGGATTTCGGAGCCTCCCACTCCAACACTGCTTCTATTTTTGCCGGATCAACCGCAACACCATTACCAGAAATCACGTGCCCAAGAAAACTCACCTCTTTCAGCCAGAACTCACACTTTGATAACTTAGCATACAACTTTTTCTCTTTCAGAACTTCCAATACTGACTTCAGGTGCTCAGCATGCTCTTCCTCCGACTTAGAATAAACTAGAATGTCATCTATGAAGATCACCACAAACCGATCTAGGTAATTATGGAAAATACGATTCATATATTCCATAAATACACCAGGTGCATTGGTCACACCGAACGGCATCACTGAATACTCATAATGCCCATACCTCGTCCTGAACGCTGTCTTCTGAACATCTTCATCCTTTACTTTAATTTGATGATATCCGGACCTCAAATCAATTTTGCTGAAAACACGGGCACCCACTAACTGATCCATCAAATCGTCGATCCTCGGAAGCGGATACTTGTTCTTGATAGTTACCTTATTCAACTGACGATAGTCCACACATAACCTCATGCTCCCATCTTTCTTCTTCACTAACAATACCGGAGCTCCCCACGGCGATACACTCGGTCTCACAAACTTTTTCTCAAGCAATTCTTCGAGTTGCGTCTTCAACTCAGACAATTCAGACGCCGACATCCTGTACGGTGCCATAGACACAGGCCTCGTACCAGGTACAAGATCAATCGAAAACTCAACTTCCCTCTCCGGCGGCACAACCGGAATTTCGTCATGAAAAACCTCAGGAAACTCGCGTACCACTTGCAGTTCTTCAATAACAGCCTGACTCTCGGCAGACAACGATGCCATCAACGAAAATAGCTGAACTCCTTCTTTTCTTAACTTCTTCAACTGACCAGCAGATACCAAAACAGAATCTTCTTCCCCGAAACTAACCGACCTGCTACGACAGTTGATATGGACGTGGTTATTCTCTAACCAGTCCATGCCCAAGATTACATCCAGACCTCTCAACGGCAAGCAAACAAAATTCACAATAAAGTCCCTGCCGAAGATCGACACGGGACCCTGAGAACACACCTAGGACGTAATCACCGACCCCTTCGCAGGAGTATCGACAACCATATCCCCACACATAGCAGATAAAACAAGACCCAATCTTTTACAACAATCAACAGATATAAAGCAATGGGTAGCGCCAGTATCAATAAGAGATTTCAGAGAAGTACCGTTAATGAAACACGTACCTCTAATAAGACCATCTCCCTCATCAGGCTCCTCTCCTGCTAATGCGAACACTTTCCCACTAGACCTTTCTTTCTTCGGCTTTGTACACTTTGTACTAATGTGCCCAGATTCACCACAGTTGAAACACACTACATCCTTGACCTTACACTCGGCCGCCATATGACCCTTTTTGCCACAACGGTAGCAAACTCTCTCATCAGACCTGCATGTAGTACTCTTATGGCCAGGTTTACCACACTTATAACAGACAATGCTAGCAGGAGCATCTCCCCCACTAGAATTCTTACTTCCAGCAGCCCTCTGATAACTCTTGCCCGCAGGAACCTCATACGGTTTGCTTCGACTCGGAAACTTACCCTTTTTCTCAGACGTAGCTTTGTAATGTGCAGTACTGTCCTCTTCAAAGATTCTACAACTATCAACCAGATCAGCGAACACACGAATCTTCTGATAACCAATGGCCTTTTTGATATCAGGCCTCAACCCATTCTCGAACTTGATGCATTTTGAGAACTCAGCTGTCGCCTCACTGTAGTGCGGATAGAATTTTGCCAATTCCACAAACTTCGCCGCATAAGCAGTCACAGACATACCACCCTGCTTCAGTTCCAGGAACTCTATCTCTTTCTTTCCTCGGACGTCTTCAGGAAAATATTTTCTCAGAAATTCCCTGCTGAATACCTCCCAAGTAATCTCTTCCTGCACAGCCTCCAACCTCTGCCTAGTAGCTAACCACCAGTCGTCAGCCTCCTCGGCTAACATGTGGGTACCAAAACGGACCTTCTGCTCAACAGTGCAGTCCATCACCCTGAAAATCCTCTCGATCTCCTTCAACCAAGCCATAGCACCATCTGGATCAT
Organism: Astragalus membranaceus; assembly: GCA_039519185.1. Taxonomy (NCBI): domain Eukaryota; kingdom Viridiplantae; phylum Streptophyta; class Magnoliopsida; order Fabales; family Fabaceae; genus Astragalus; species Astragalus membranaceus. The sequence goes on along the minus strand of CM076850.1, from coordinate 83,098,317 downwards.
ATTTGCCCTTAAATGTGGGCGGATTCTCTCTCTGGAAAGTAGTCAGACTCCGAAAACCAGCGTTCTCTCCAGCATTATGCCTATTCTGCACAGCCTGAGCCATAGCTTGCAATGCAGCAGCAAGAGCAGCGTCGTTTCTCCCAGCCATTTCAAATTGTCACTGCAGCACAAACCAAGAATTTAGTACTAATCTATTGTCATAAGACACTATGACAGGACAACATTGGCCGGACAGACCGAACTGCTCTGATACCACTAATGTAACACCCCTTTTCTACCCGTTAAATTAATTGGAAAAATATCAGAGTTTTCAAAATTTATTTCGCATGAGGAATGTTACGCATAAAACCACGCTTCTCAATAAAACAACTCTAACACAATAATCATGCATCACGTAGCACGTCACTAAAAGGAGGGCCTCAAAAACCTCAGTTATCATCACAAATAAAACTTACGTCAATAAAACCAACTACGCGGCGGAATAACAAAATAAAACGGAATCGACAACAAAAACATAACAACCGAAATCATTCATAAACATCAAGTTCGTCCCCCCCCCCCTGAGTGCTACGTATCAGAGCGTGACGACTCGACTCGAAGTAGTGAAGGTACCTAGTCCTTCACTCGTGATCACCTGCACGTTACCGCATAGGGGTAACATTCAAACAGAAGGGTGAGTCCAATTCAATCCATATAATAAATCACATGATAAGCAATAAGTCAAGTCACAACTCTAGAGTAATCACATCACAATCATCAATTACATCACCACAATAGCTCATCACTATGTCATGTAGGCATATGAAATGCAACCCACTCGCGGGCATATGCATGAGGTACCTTTTCACAAACGTCGCTTAGCCTTTATGGCCTCATCGTCACTTAGCCTTTTGGGCCTCAAACGTCACTGGGTTTATGCATATGGGAGGCATGAGACACTATGACATGCACCACGCACAAAACACACAATCACGGTCAACTATGTGACCCGTCACTTACCAATTTGCCAAATAAGAGGCACAGCACCTGTCAATTCACAACTACACACAACAACGTCACTTAGCCTTTTGGGCCTCATCATCACTTAGGCTTTTGGGCCTCAACATCACTTATTTTCATCGTCACTTATTCATAAACATCATCAACTCAAACAATAGCCACTGAGGGCAAAAACGTCATTTACTAGCCACCAAGGGCATCATCGTCATTTACACGTCATTATCAACAACATTGGCCACTAAGGGCAAAAAGGTCATTTAAGTAGCCACTAAGGGCATCATCGTCATTTACACGTCATTATCAACAACATTGGCCACTAAGGGCAAAAAGGTCATTTAACTAGCCACTAAGGGCATCATCGTCATTTACATCACTTTTGACACTAAAACGTTAAAAACCACTGGTTATACACAAAAGGGGATTTTTAAAGACACCAAAACGATTTTTCAATGTCACGGCAACGACCACCGGGAACAGCCACTTGGGCGCCCAGCAACCCTCAGAAATTATAAGTTTTTATTTTTAAAAATGGAACACACAGATAGACAACTGAAAAATCTTCCCAACACTTTTTGAAACGTTCAAAACGGATGTCCGAGTCAAAAGATATAGCGAAAACAGTTTTCATAAAAAATTTGGGAACATCCTGAAAAACTGGCGCCCAGGCACCTGGCGCCCAGCGCCCAGCAAAACGCAACACACACACACTGGCGCCCAGCGCCCAGCGCCCAGCGCAACACACACACACACACAGCAACACGGCGCACAGCGCCCATGGGCGCCCAGCGCCTGCACACTTCCAGCAACACAAAATTCATCACAATTTCAGCACAAAATCCAGCAACATCCATCAAACATATGGCGCCCTAGGCGCCCATGCCACACCCAAAAATGAATTTTTAGCCACAAACCATGAACATCACGCATACCTCATCAACAAGAACATGAATTCACAAACATAATCATGATCGTGGTTAAATCTAGGCTATCACTACCTAAAACCTATCATACAATCTATTATATAAATTGATAGAACTCCCCTTACCTCGAATTTGAAGAATAGAAGCCCTAGAGACAGTCACGATCGAAACCACGGCAACAGAATCACGTCCCTTGGCCCTTGGAGCTTGCGACTTCTTCTCCTCCTTCTCTTCTCCCTACGGCGCTCTTCCTTTCTCCTTTCTCTCTTCTCAATTTCGCAAAAGCCAACACAAACCCTAACCTCAATTGACTTGCCCCCTTCGCACATGACCTTGGATCATGGGCTTGGGCTTTTCACTTAAGCCCAAGTCTAGCTAATTGGCGCCTTCATCTCCTAATACCACCTACACCATTTTAATATAATTTCTAATAATTAAATTATATCCAATTAATTAAATTAAATTCCTAAATACTTAATTAAATAAATTAATTAAATATTTAGGGTGTTACATCGGGGGCTAGGAACTTCACCTGAGCTTGCGCAGCCTCGAAGCCCCCTTCAAAGGAGATTGCTCCCTGCGTCTCAACCTCAAAAACTTTGGCCTTAAGCTTGGCCACTTTGGCTTCCAACGCCTTCCTGTCCAAGTGCCACTGACTCTAAAGCTCCTGCAAGGAATCTCTACTTGCTTCAGCGACCTTCAGGCTCTCCTTGGAATCACCTAGCTTCCACCTAGTTTCATCCAAGTTGCAAGATAATTTCTTCTGGATCAGCTCGGAACTCTTAGTCCTTTCTTTGAAAAAGGCCTCAAACTTAATCAGTTCGCAGAGCCCCTCAATTCCTCCAACCTCGGCAAGCTCCCGAGCGATCTCAACCTTTTCTCTCTCGCGGTCGGTAATGTGTGCTTCCAGATGCGAACCCATGGCAGCCACCCGAAGTCTAGGAGTAAGTTAAGTCTGACCGCTGTACGCAGGTGGTGCAGAAACAACCTCTCATAAGGAATTCCGAGCCACAGATCAGGACAACCGGGTCCCTGGGACGGTCTCTCCGCCTACCACGACACTACAAGAATAAATAGATTAGGCAGCGACTTTGTCTTAGCAACAACGAAGGTGTTGGCGAAAATTTGCATGTGTCAACAACTTTTACTAGTTGCTGGGATAAGAAAACTTTTTCTTAACAATATCATTATTGTTGACAAAAACATATTGAAGTTGTTGGGAATAACATAAATTTTTGCCAACAACATCATGAGTTGTTGAGAAATGCATATATATTTGACGACAACATATTATGTCGCCGCAAAAACTGCATATATGTATATGCCAACCACTTCATTTTATGTTGAGATAAATTGTGTACACATGTATGCCAACAACCACAAGAGATTAACCTATTTCTATAGTCTATCAATTATTAGTATCTCTTATAAAAGTAACTCTGACTTTCTTTTGATAAATAGAAGGAGGTCTCTTTTTTGGTATAGGGGTCTTTCACACAACCCCCCCGGGCGGTATTTAGGGGAAAGGGGCCCTGAATAAATCTAGAGTCGTTCGGCCGGGAGGTAAGTCTTGCTCCAATTTGTTTCATCGCAGGAATCGAACCCAGATACTAGCCGAGTCTGCCCCTTAAGATGGAGTGCGTTAACCACTTGCACCCAAGCTTAGAGTTAGAAGGTGTCTAATTCTACATTGCAATGATAAAATAGAGTACTACTTGCTGTTTATCATTACAATGATAAAATAGAGTACTTTTTTAATATCTTTTATCATTGCCATTTTTATATCATTAATTTTTACTTAATTTAATTTTTAGTAATCTTTCATATAATTTAATTTGATATAATGAAGTAACAGTACTTGTTTTAAATATAAATTTTATTAAACAAATATCTATTTTTTCTTTATGTCGATGATTAAATTTATTTTTGTAAAAAGCTCACTCTTATATCTTTACTATTATACATATCGTTGAAGTTTTAGAATATTATATATTAATAATTTTGACATTATAAATAGAAACTATTTTATTCAGCAAAATAAATAAATAATAAAAACTCTTTTGATAGTAGCACTAAAAAATAGGAACTCTTTGAAACCCATATTCAAAATACAACTACCACACATAAGTTATTCACTTATTTGGATCCCACTCAAAATAGCAACGGCTTAGGATACTAAAGAATTCCTCAGTAATAGTTACTAAATTTTTCAGTGACTGTTATACAACAATCCAATTATTAGTACATATTAGCCACAATTTAGTGTTTGTGTGGTTAGTGATCTGGTAAATGAAAACACTGGTTAGTACATTTTTGCCACAATATAATTTTGGTGTGGTCACCGAATTTTCTCATTGATGAGAAAATAATTATTATACTCATTTAGTAATAATTACTAAACTATTGTTTAGTACAACAAGTCGGACACTCATTTTTACACTCACATTCGTTCGTTTCAGAGTTGCCATTCTTATCCCTTTGTTGCATGGAGAGCATATATAATCTATTGTGCATAAAATTTCGGGTGAGGAGAAGGGTCGGGTATCTTGAAAGACATGAAGTGGATAAATTTCTGCATTCTTTTTCCTCCTAAACAGGCTACTGTATACAGCCACAATTATCTAGGTTGCCAAATTTATTCAACATGAACAATGCAACTGATCTCCCAGCTCGCAACGGGACTTATCTCAGCAACATGCGGCGACTTTTTTTCTTTGCGAAAAATAACTTCCCCAACAATTTTCTATGTTTCTCAGCAATAAATGTGGCTACGAAAAAGTGTATTTCTCGTAGTGTGAGTAAGCGCCTAGCTCGAAACCGGATCCACACTCGTAAAGGAGTCGGCACAAACCTTAATTTCCTTGACTTGCTGAACAAGTAACAACTCTCTGATAGCCAAAGATATTAATGCCCTAGCAGTGATTTGCGCTCCAAGCAACATAGGCCTCCAACGGCCAACGGGTAGGGTTAGCTCCTTGGGCCCCCAATAACCTTGGACGGACCATCTATAAATAGGGGTTCTCACTCCCTAGGTTTGACAAAAGCTTAACAGCTCATTAAATCTCTGTTATTTGCTCTCCTCTCAAAAAGCCCTAATACTAACTTAGGCATCAAAGTGTCTTTGCAGGGGACACCTCCCGTCGTACGCGACCGTCAACTACCACCTTAGCGGAGGAGGGCCACCGTTCTTCTTGTTGGACGAGCGCCTGGGCCCGACCATCGAGTAGTTCCAATATTGTTGAATTGCATTTGCCGGAATAGTAATGTTCTCCTGGGGGACTGGTCCTGGAGGCGGGACCAGTATAGGCTCCTCCTGCAAGGGAGGGTTATGGCAATGCCTGTTAGAGTATCCTGGAGCCGAGGTGGGATCTCGGCTACGCTTTGCACGCGTGGAGTCTGGCGGGTGGTCGGTCTACCACGAGGCGCCATGAGTTGCGGGAATGAATGATATGAGATGAGAGAGTACTGATCCTCCCATTGTGATTGCCAACGATCTGTACCTTATCTATCTCGGGTTAGCCGGGTTGAATAATCGGTAGAACGATCCTGCTGAAGTCGTGGTGCGGAGCCCAGGTCGGGTTGTACCTGCAAATACATTCCAACGCCCAAGTCAGGGGTAGAAGTCAAAGCGAGGTATAGAAGTGAACGAATATGTACCTGTCAGTGGGGGTTGACCCCTTTTAATAGAGTCAGGTAAGCGCTGGAGGCTAGATGCGTGTAAAGGAAGGCATTTTAGGAAACATATAAGAAGCTACAACCATGTTCTTTCATTCACTTCCATTGGCATCAATGTCGATGAAAATATTGTTGCAATTTGATGTGGTGTATATATCTTTCAAGCTCAAGACGCACACGTGTACACGCACACACACACACCACATTAACCGACAAATTTTATTTGTTTTTATAGAAAATATCGGACAAAGAACAATATATGCCATAATTTTTTATTGGTAGTTGTTGAGACATGACACAAGCTCTATATGATTGTCAAAATTTGCTAAAAAAAATACCTCGAGCCAAATTTGAGTAGTTAAAGGACAACTAGCCCTAATACTCGTGCGATGCATGGGGTCAGCTAAATCTGGCTTGTATAAAATATATAGATTTTTTAGTTTGGATCATTCCGAGCTACTCATGAAGTGACCCAACTCGTTCAACGGAAGACTAATATCGACCCGTACATAGGATTAAAACATTGGATATAAACAATTATAACTTTCATACGATGCACTGGGCCAAAATTTTATTTTATATGTAAAATTTGTAAAATTAGAAATTCGAAAATTGAGAAGGCATAAACATCAAAAGAAACAAATTTCAAATGGACATAAAGAAATTTGGACGACAAACATCCTGAAAATTATAGGAAAGGGAAGACTTTCAGGAAGACTTTCAGGAGTTACCCTTGGAGGAAATGTATGTCAATAAACAACATACAAACAGGTAGGGAGATGGATGAATTTGAAAAAAAAATATGTTAATTAGTAAGAGCAAATAAAGATTTCGGAAACTAAACAGATATTGGTCGAATACATATAACTGATACACAGTCTTAGTGATGCAATCAGATACAATCAGAAATATCTGCAACATGAATATCAAACCGCCTGTGTGATACATAAGCATCATCATAATATCCTTTAAAATTCATGAGGCTGTAGGTTCAAAACTTTAAAACCGCATTCATAATATCCTTTCAAATTCGTGAGGTTGTAGGTACAAAACTTTAAGACCGTATTGAAATCTTATAACAGTGATTTGCATTTGAAGTATGATTATTTTGCTTCTCATGCTAAATTGAGAACTTATATTTGAAAATTTCCCCGTTTTTAACTATTCAAACCCAACCTATTGTAAAAGGGAAGTATGATTTCATACATTCAAAACCTGTTTCTGGAACATATATTAAAACTCTTCTTCGTATAATTTAACAAAGGAACATACAATAGTGACCCCAAAGCACCGACACCACCCTTGCATGCTTATAAGCGAAGGGAGAAAAATTATATTACACCTGACAATTAAAAAAGAAAGCCATTATACTTATCAAAAAAAAAAAAAAGAAAGCCATTATAAATGATTAAATACTAATAAGGGAATTGAAGCTCGTATCATAATTGTAAGAGACTTCAAGTCCCAAAAATAATACTTCTCAACTTCTAGTGAAAATTTTAGCATCTACAAATAAGAGGAGAACCCTTTGACTCCATCACATTTCTTGATTTTAAGTAGGGGTGTCAAAGTGATCCATTTGTCTACTGGATATCCGGTCCGTCCATAGCAAAATCCATCCAATCCATCCGTTACAAACAAAAAAATAATAATGGATTGGATTGGATCCATCCACTTGATTTGTGGATGGTTGTGATTCATCCATTAATTTTTTTAAATACAATGGATTATCAATAAGTATAAGATCAAAATCCAATGGATAATTATTTTTTTTGACTAAAATCAATTGGATAATTATAAAAAATACATTTTTACAAAAAACTATTTCTAAAAACAATTTTCAGTTTTTTTTAAAAGGACTTTCCAATTTTAAAATTTTTTTCCAATTTTTTTTTTTAAAATTCAGAAAAAAAATATATATTATATATTTTTTGATAATATAATATATATATATATTAATATATAATATATATATATATATATATATTAATATATATATATATTAATATATATATTAATATATATATATATATATATATTAATATATAATATATATATATAATATTATAATTAGCACCACCATGACTGCGGCCGGCCGCCGGAGAGCCGCCGTGACCGCCGCCGTACCACCACCGGTCGCCGGAGCGCCGCCGCGTTGACCACCGTGGGTCGCCGGAGCTCCGCTGCCGGCCGCCGTGCCGGCCGCGGGAGCTCCGCCGCCGGCCGCCGCTTCCACCACCACCTCATATATAAATATATATTTATATTATATGTAATATATATTTATATATTTATATTATATATAATATATATTTATATTTTAACAATATTATATATAAATATATATTTTTAAATATAATTTTTTTTTGTCAAAAAAAAGTAATTTTTTTTGCTGCAACATTAAAAAAAAAATTCATAAAAAGATTTTTTTATTAAAAGATTTTTTTTTAAGGTATTAGTGGATGGATCGGATATCCATCCATAAAAAAGTTGTTAATGGATGAATTGGATGGACTTTTTTTGTCCATGGATGAATTGGATTGGATTTGTTTGATACAATCCTAATGGATATAAATTTTTTAATGGATTTCTCCAATCCATCCATTATAATCCATATCCATATCCATCCAATCCATCCATTTTGACACCCCTAGGTCTGGTCATGGAAGCAAATAAAATGGGTTGAAAAATGTAAAAAGAAATCCTTCTGATGAGAGCATTAATAAATAAATTAACTCAAACTGGTTGGTCCCTTCAGGAGGAAGCTGCAATTAATATCATCAAAAGAGAATAACGAATCAATCAGTCATCATCATATCAAAATTTTAATACTAATTGAAATGTAATGTCTTTAGTCTTTATCTATATCTATACATATATGTTTTTTAAAATAAAATACGAGAAGACTAATGAAAGATCAGATAGAAGTAGAAGCATTAATGTAATTGGAATGAAAGCATACATAACATACATCAGCTCTGATTTGAAAAAGAAAGTGATTTTTGTAGTTGCTACTTCAAGTGAGACACCTGCTGTTCTCTCTTGCACTTATTGTCAGAAAGGGAATCATAGCTCTCATAGATGCCCTATTTGTAGATTGTGTGAGCTTGGTACCCTTATACCTGCTTGTAAGAAACCAATGTGGAGTGTGAAAACAAACCCTTGAAGACTAACCCCCAAGGACCCAATAAAATTTGGGTACCTCGTACTAGTTGTTAATGTTCCTTTTGCAGGTTGGTCAGTCATCCAAGAAGAAAAATGTGTGGATGGTTGACAGTGGGTGCTCGAGGCATATGACTGGTGATGTCTCACTATTCTTGAAGTTTGACAACAAAGCCAGTGGATCTGTGAAGTTTGCCAACAATGTATCTGCTCAAGTAATAGGTAAAGGTTGTGTGGGTAAGGAAAACACAATCAAGATTAAAATTGCTTTACTAGTTGATGGTGTGAAATTTAACTTGCTAAGTGTTAGCCAATTATGTGATAGTGATTTTGATGTGTATTTTTCTGTTGATAAATGTGTTATTACTCATAGGATTTCTAAACTTTATATTACTGGCTTTCGAGAAAATAATGTGTATTATGTTGATTTTGACAATGTGAGTAATGATATTGTATGCATGTCTTCCTTGCTTGATGATGTGAATATGTGGCATAGACGTCTAGGACATGCTAGTATAGAACTTTTTTCTAAGTTGTGTAAGAATGAGCATGTTAGAGGTCTACCCAAGCTAAATAATGAAAAGGGTCAATTATGTGATGCATGTCAGCTGGGTAAGTTGCATAGATCTTCCTTCAATCCAAAACATGTTATTTCCACTAACAATATGCTTGAATTGCTCCATCTCGATTTATTTGGTGAGATTGATGTTGTAAGTCTAGGGGGGGTCCAAGTATGTCTTCGTGATTGTAGATGGTTATTCTAGGTATACTTGGGTCATTCTAATTGCAAATAAAAGTGATGCTTTGAATGAGTTTGCTAAGTTGTGCAGAAAGTTACTGTAACACCCCGATAATTTCTACCATGTAGAATTACCCAAATGTACCAATATCTGTACCGGTACCAATGGTTGGAGATAGCCTCAGAAATACATGATCTCCCTCTTCAAACTCTAATGGCCTTCTTCTTTTGTCGGCGTAACTCTTTTGCCGACTCTGAGCTGTCTTCATTCTTTCTTTGACCTGACGGATCTTCTCCGTAGTCTCACGGACTAAATCCGGTCCCAACAATCCCTGCTCACCTACGTCCCACCAACACAGTGGTGTCCTACACTTCCTCCCATACAATGCCTTGTATGGTGCCATCCCGATACTAGAATGGTAACTGTTGTTGTATGAAAATTCCACCAATGGAAGATGATCCTCCCATCGGCCTCCACTGTCAAGTACACATGCTCTCAACATCCTCATTAACTTCATGAAAAGGCTTAAGTTTCATAACTTAAGACTTATACAATCCTGGTGTTCAATACTCAAAACATAAAGTAGCGAAAACGATTTTACAACTTATACAATGATAGTCATGCAATCGATAACATAAACTAGAAAAGTACAAAGGACTAAACAGGAAATCAAATCTCCCATGACTCCATGAGTCCGGCTAACCGTGCTTCTTCGCCTTTGCTTTTCCCTGCTTCTCTGTAAAAACCACAATATATGAAGGGTGAGATAAACATTATCTCAGTGAGTCCTATCAAGACCCCTTACTAACTCTAGCGGTTCATTAACTTTTAACTTGAACTCATGGTCCTAGTAAGCGACCATGTGGACATATATTTTATTTCTTGTAACTTGTAGCCCTAATAGGCGACTACGCGTTATTATCTTTCTTTCTTGATGTAGCCCTAATAGGCAACTACATAACATGTCTTATCTTTTCTTTAACTTAGCACAACACCTCGACCCACCTTATGCGGTGATTCTTTCTGGCTTTCGGTGAACCCAATCAACTAATCACTAGTGGGCAAACCTCATGGGGCCTAGATTTTGGGGCTCATGACTTCTCCTCCCCTAGTATGCTAATCCTTAGGGTCGTCACCCTAGATATACACATATTATTACATGTATACCATCTACCTTTCCTCATAGGAAAGTAACTTGACTTGTATTGATTCACAATCTTTTATCTTGTCTTGACTTGCGTAATTTAACATGTGTACACTCGCGTTTTACTAATGTACGGTTTTTTCTTAAATTTTATAACTTTAGAGTTTTACCTCGAACATCCTTAATTTCATATCATCAATGTGTTTCCATCATTGGGAAACCTTGGGGAATCAATTGGAAAGGAATTGGAATCATTTGGACAGGAGAAATGGGTACTTTGAAATAGGGTAACAGAAGGATCCGCACGGTCCGTGCTCTAGAGGTGCACGACCCGTGCGTATCAATAAAATCTCAGTTTTAAAAACTTACAGGGCGCACGGTCCGTGCCACCAAGGCGCACGACCCGTGCGTGTCCTAAAATTTTAAAAAGCTGTTTCGCGAAGGTTACGCACGGTTCGTGCCCTGGGGTGCACGACCCGCGCTGTGTCAAAAATTCATTTCTTGGCTACTGCGAACAAGGCGCACGACCCATGCGTCTTCGACAGAAGCAAAAATCTCAGTTTCGTGTAACTTTTTCCATTCCGTTTCGATTCCAATTTCGTTCCGATCGATATCCTAACACAATAACAATCATTCCAGTCCATATAACAGTCACACAACACATATAATCATATCATCAATCAACAATTCAATCAATTCGATCTGTTTGTAAAATAACGGATTTTCAATAAAACGGTTTTTCGCTATTTTTCTCAAAACGGATTTCAAAAGCGTACCGGTTCAGAAAATATAAAGACTCAATATCAAGGCTAAAGTGCTCCCGGGGTCCCTTATCTTTATTTAAAGTAACGAATTAGTCCTTTATATATTTTTTGTCCCAAATAAGTCCTTTATCTTTCAAATTTTTGACACATAAATCCTTTTCCGTTAACAGTGCTGATTTATGTGTCAAAGAAAAGGATTTATGTGTTAAAAATTTGAAACATAAAGGACTGATTTGGGACAAAAGGATTTATGTGTCAAAAATTTAAAACATAAAGGACTGATTTGGGACAAAAAAAAGATAAAGGACCAAATCGTTACTTTAAATAAAGATAAAGGACCCCGGGAGCTCTTTAGCCCAATATCAAAAACATTCCTAGCGAGTTATATAACTCACCTAACGTGATGATAATCACGCGAACTCTGAAACGCTTGAAGTTCAGCGACACCGAATTTACACGAACTCTCCCCGTAACGGTTTCTCTTGCTCCCACGAACACCACACCTTCTCTAAATCGAATCCCAACACTTTGAGCTACTGACCCTCTTCTCAAACTATTTCAAACAACAAAATGACTTCCCTCATGATTCTGTTTCAGCTCTAGGATGACATGCAAACCACTTGGAGCATTAAAACTCCATTTTTGCTCAATGGAGCTTTGGGGGGTCGAAAATGGTGAATGAGGGAGGAGGAAGATGTTGATGATGAGTTTTATATCAGTTGGAAGAGGAGAATGTAAGGGTTACAATGGTGCAAGGATTAGGCACATGCATTCAGAATCCCTCTTTCTCTCTTCTCTTCTCTCCCTCTCGCAAACTCTCTCTCTCCTTATCTCTCAAACTCTCTCTTTTGAATTTTCTAAGAAAGTGAAGTGTTTTGCTGAGTTGTGGAGGTGTGGTTTCAGCTGGGCATTCACTTAAGGGTGTAAAGACCAACATGTCCTTCAGTACTTACTCCTCTCCTAACACTACAACATGGCCTAATCTAGTAACTTAGTCGAATTTTATGCATCACACAATTAAGTAATTTATGCTAATTAATCAACTCATAATAAACCTCTTGTGCTAAATATTAGATTTAGCCAATGAATTATCTTAACCTCTTTGCTAATTTAAATAAATTAAATTAGCTAATCAGGGGATGTTACAGTTACAGAATGAGAAAAGCTTAGCCATCAAGGAAATTAGAACTTGAACTATTTGAACGGAACAAAGTTTGGCATTTAGTTGAAAAACCTGTAGATAGAACCATCATTTGTACTAAATGGGTTTTTCGCAACAAACTTGATGAAACTGGTGTTATTTTAATAAATAAAAGTCGTTTAGTTGTTCTAGGTTTTAACCAAATAGAAGGGGTGGATTTTGAAGAAACTTTTGCTCCGGTGGCTAGGTTGGAGTCCATTCGTATAATACTAGTCTTTGCTAGTTACATGGACTTCAAACTACACCAAATGGATGTCAAGAGTGCCTTCCTAAATGGTTTTCAAGAAGAGGAAGTATATGTAAAACAACCCCCTGGTTTTGAAGATTTTAAAAAACCAAACCATGTTTTCAAACTTGACAAAGCACTTTATGGATTAAAACAAGCTACCAGAGCTTGGTATTAGAGAATGAGCAAACATTTAATTGCAAATGGTTTCAAAAAGGGTAATATCGATTCTACCTTATTCCTTAAAACCAAGGGCAAACATATCATAGTAGTTCAAATTTAAGTCAATGATATTATTTCTGGGTCTACTAATGATGATCTGTGCAAGGAGTTTTCTGAAATGATGACTAGCGAGTTTGAGATGAGCATGATGGGGGAGCTGAACTTCTTTTTGGGACTTCAAGTAAAGCAAATGAAGGAAGGAATATTCATCTGCCAAAACAAGTTCTCAAAGGAGCTACTAAAGAAGTTTGACATGAGTGATGCAAAGGAAATTGGTACTCCCATGGCGACTGCAACAAAGTTGGTTAAGGACGAGCAAGGTAAACTAGTAAATGAAACGATGTATCGAGGTATGATCGGTAGTCTCTTGTACTTAACTGCTTCTCGACCTGATATTATGTTTGTTGTGTGCTTGTGTGCTCGATTTCAAGCATGTCCCAAAAAATCACATTTAAAAGCTGTAAAACGGATTCTTAGATATGTTAAGGGATCCACAGATTTTGGACTGTGGTACCCGAAATCGAGTCAGTTTGCTTTGGTTGGTTTTTGTGATGCTGATTTTGTTGGATGAACATTAGATAGGAAGAGTACTAGTGGAACATGTCATTTCTTAGGGCCTTGTTTGACCTCCTGGTCTAGTAAAAAACAAAACAGTGTTGCTTTGTCCACTGTTGAAGTCGAATATGTGGCGGTTGAAAATTGCGTTGCACAAGTTCTGTGGATGAAACAAACTTTGGAGGATTTTGGTTTGTTATATAACAATGTGCCAGTCCTATGTGATAACACTAGTGCCATTAACATTGCTAAGAACCCCATCCAACACTCTAGAACTAAGCATATAGAAAAAAGGCATCATTTCATTAGAGACCATGTTTCTAGGGGGAGCATAGCATTAAATTTTGTAGGCACCAATTGTTAGACTATAGTATAACCTTAGAGGGGGGGTGAATAAGGTTATGTGTAATTCTTGGATTCTTTTCAAAATAAATGATAAGTTTGTTTAAATCAAATGCGGAAAAAGAGATTTGAACTTATCAGATATATGCAAGTAGGCAGATTAGGCACAATGAGATATTATTCTATATTCAATATTTACAATAAGGTTGTTTTATAAGTAATGCAATGATATTGAATATAGCAGATCTACAGTAGTGATAGAGAAGATGATAGATAAACAAATCTGTAGTACAACGAGTATAACTATAACCAGATTAACAGATTCAAATCAGAGTAGGGATATAGTTATACAACCAGATTAACAGATTCAGATCAGAGTAGTGATATTATAAACAGATATAAACAGTAAATAAAGTAAAGAGAGAGGGATAGAGATACACCAGGAATTTTACGAGGTTCGGGATAAAAGCCCTACGTCCTCGGCCTCCGGCTTTGCAACCTTTGGACTTGATAACAACCACTATATGAGAAGAACCTCTTCAATGTTTACAAGCAAGCAACTTCCCTATAGCTAATCTCAATTAACCCTAATTGAGAACCCGAGCACACAGCTAAGGATTTCGCAACCGCTTCAATCTCCTGATTGAACGACCCAAGAGCACCTCCCAGGATTTCAATACCACTTCAATCTTCCCCGATTGAACGACCCAAGATTACCTCCCAGGATTTCAAACCAACTCAATCTCCTGATTGAGAGACCCAAGAAAACTTCCCAGGATTTCAAACCAACTCAATCTCCTGATTGAGAGACCCAAGAAAACTTCCCAGGATTTCAAACCAACTCAATCTCCTGATTGAGAGACCCAAGAACAATTCCCAGGATTTCAAAGTGACCCCCACAATAGTAGATTGCACGTGAGAACCTATGATCCAATCACTTCAGATAGTATGACAATATAGTGACTGAGAGAGATGAGTGATTTGGAAAATAGAAGAGCTTTAAAAGATATGAAAATGAAAAGCTCTTTTTTTCTCTTTTCTCAGATCTAGAAAATTATGTGAGAACTAGAGAAGATGTAGTGTATGTCGTTTGAGGTGTGGATGAGTGAAAAACAAAGTGTGAAGCACCTCCCTATTTATAGGTTTAGGAAAACGTAGATCTGAAAAAAAACATTTAAAGAAATGATGAATCGATTGTTTGATGAAGTTAAAATGTTGATGAATCGATTCTTATCATTTTAGAAGACATAAGAATCGATTATTTGGCTAGTTAAAAAATTGAGGAATCGATTCTTTACATTGAACATAGGAATCGATTGTTTGTTTCTTTGGAAATAGGTGGGAATCGATTTTCAGGACATCCTGAATAGGGTATGAATCGATTCTTACTTTGTTTAAAATAAGGAGGAATCGATTCATAGCCTATAGGATTGCTTGAAAATCGATTTCATAGTATTTTGAAATAGAAGGAAATCGATTCTTACCTTTGGCTTATGTATATGCATGAATCGATTACATACTTCAAACATAGGGCAAGGAAATCGATTCTTGGCCTATAGGTGAGCCTAAAATCGATTTCATAGCCTATATAAATTGTATAAATCGATTTCATAGTCATTGGAACAAAATAGAAATTGATTTTTGATTTCCACAAAATCGTTTTTAGGTTTAGGTGCCACCTTATGCATGCATGCAATTTTATAAAGTATTTTTCAAAACTATTTTGATGCACCATGCATGTTTTGAAAAACTCATCTCTCAGCTACTAAAAGTTATAGACCTTCAGTGATAGGACCTTACACAGTGTCCTAAAGAAAACGGATAAACAAATAGATCTTGAACTGCTGAGGTGGCTTCTTCTCCAAGCTGCTCCATTTTAATATTTCCTGCTCTTTGATTCATGTCCTGTACTTTATTCTGTCCCTGCACTTTTATACACTGCAACCATTAGTAGACTAAATGTAATTTGTTATCATACAAAACAAAGAGTGTTTGTCCTTGGTTCAACACCAATGACTAACTAGCAGACATCTTCACGAAACCACTAGCCGAAGCTCAATTTTGTAAGATCCGGAGAGAGCTCGATATGCTTGATTTTGCCAGCCTGTAATGTGATTACGTGATGTATTTTCTGAGGTGCTATGTACTTGTTATTTTATATGCTATGTGTCTTGTGTGTCTTTCCTCCTTTTTGATGAAAACAAATGGGGAGAAAGACTTGCTGCATATTGCATTGCTTACTCGTTTATTTCACTCACTACGTTATTGGATTAGTTTATTTTTTATGCTTAGGGGGAGCTTATGCCGTTGTTTCTTGTTTATCGCCTCCCTATGCATAAGGTAATTTGTTATCATCAAAAAGGGGGAGTTTGTTGAACCAAGGTCAAACACTCTTTGTTTTGTATGATAACAAATTACCATCTATTTACTAATGGTTATTGTTGAACCAAACATGGCATGAACCAAAGCACATGGCATGAACCAAAGAGTTTGACATGATATCTTAAAGTCTAGCAACTTGGAGGAGAAGCTACTCAAGCGTTGAAGACTTATGTGTTATTTTGCTTTCCATAAGACGCGTGTTGGATCCCGTCACTTCAGCTTTATGACTTTTGTAGTTGAGAGGTGATCTTTTAAAATTGAGCTAAGCTTGGTAAATTTTTTTATATAAAAGCTAATAGGTTAGTGTTCGCGATCGTGTGTGTTCTATAGTCGCAATGTCAGTGCAAGTATACACGTCGTACAAGTAATAAAGTGGATAAAAGTAAGAGATCGTTCCCACGAGGATTGATTAACTTTCAGAGTTCAAGTCTTTAAAACACAAGTGAAACAAGTAGCAAATCGACACTAAAGTTGATATTAAGACTAAGAACATAAATAAAGCAAGTAAATGAGAAGTGGGTGTGAATATGGAAGAGTACGAGTTGGATTGCTGCATGCAAGTAAATCTCCTCTAGTCAGACGTTATAACGTTTACACGCTAACACGTACAAATGCTATGTTGTATAGACGTTATAACGTTTGAACGCTGTTGCAAAAGAGCTGTGCTTTTCAGTCACAAAACGTCAGAGCTTCAAGTACTAGAATTCCTATGTCTAGGTTCTAAGTAGGCCTACTCCTGTATTTTAAGTACCCACAGCAATGTCCTATGAACTATTATCTGTTCTATGTCTAGACTTAGATAAAAATGCCCAAATGTCTTTAGTGCACCTTTTCATTCACATAAATCTTTGAGTTCTTTTCATAGACCATGTCTGCACCTATGAATCTACTTATTTTAAGTGATCAGTTCAAAACAAGTTTGGAAATATTAACATGCAAAGATTTAAAACGCATAAACATCATTACTTCATAGTATTAGACTAAAGGTTCATTACATGCAAAACAACAACCCAACTACAAATTGTTTAGCTCATGCTGAGCATCCTTACAGAAATAAGAGGAGTTAAAATCCAAATACCGTACATAGAGAAAAGGAGACTAAACGCAAAAGATACGCCTAAGTGGCCTTCCTTCATGCACGCTGTAAAGACGTTACAACGTCTGAGCTTTCCATTAGTGGTTGCGAATGGATATGGAAATTGGGGCCTTGAGAGAATAAAAAAATGAAGAAGTCTGTGTCCAGAACTTCTCTCAGGAAAATTATCTCTGAAAAATGGGGGAAGGTGGATGATGAATGGAGTCGTCTCTGTTCCGCTTGGTGCACCCCTTGCCTTTTTATAGAGAGAGAATATCCATGGTCAAAAGAGGTCACATGCTGCTGATGTCATTCCCCCACCTTCCAAGCTTGCTTGTGAGTTGACTCTGCCCTGAAGTGACACCGCACTGCTACAGTGCGTAAGCCGTGTCAGCGTTGAAGAAAGAGAAGATCTTCTTCATTTCCAGATCTCTGGTCATCATTACATGCGCGCCAAAATGATATATATTATTTTCTTGCTCTGCTGTCCTTCTTTAGACGTGATGAGAGACGCTGCCACGTTTGGATTACTGCACAAACACAAGAAGCATCAAAACGCTCACAAAGGCGCCAATTGGCACCAAAATGCCTAGAACTTGTAATTTAGCCCCTTTCTAACTAAAAGCAATAAACTAACAGAAACTTAATAGAAACAACCTACTATTGCCAGAGAACTTGCATGATTTAACTTTGAATACGTATAAATAACTCATATAAATATGAGTTATCACACCCCCAAACTTAAACCATTGCTTGTCCTCAAGCAATTGAAATACAACATATGAAAAGATGCAGGAAATTAAATACACCAGCAGTTTACATCCTGCTCATCCATTTGATCAAAAATTTTCCTCAAGGGGCTAATTCCTTACACACTCACGCACCAATGCATAATTACATTCTAGATTCATTACTGCCCAAGGTGAGTGTGTGATCTCTGTATCAATTCTTTTCCTAGCTAGGTTCAGAAGCTATCCTAGCTTATGAAAGAGTGGTTTCCAATTATGGTGAGGGTACAACATTTTTCAAAACAAAGAGTAGGCTAACATTTTCACACAAGACTTGAGGGTTATTTTAAGCACGACAAAGGGTCTTTATTTGGGTGCTAGGACTAGATTAGTGCAAACTACTTTTCTGACTCACTCAACGCAAAACACACACAGGACTGCAAACCCTCATTACTGAGCAACTTTCATTTGATTCACTTCATTTTTGGTTTGGAGTTTTTGTGATTTTCTCCTTTTTGATCCCTTGGATTTGACAATTTGGGATTGAGATATTTGGTGTACCCAGTATTTGTTTCGGGAAATTGCAGCCAACACAGAGGACATGTGGATTTTTCCACTTATTTGAAACAACACACTTTTTTTTTTTTTGGTCTTTTTGGAGTAGACGTTATAACGTTTGATAACACAGAACTTAACACACAAACACACACGGCATACGTTATAACGTTACGGGTAGACGTTACAACGCTGCACTCACACTACACAAGCACTAATCATCCTACAGTCTTTGCACCCAACCTTAGTACAACCTGATATACCCCCAAACTTAGTTTCTACTGCTACTCTGAGTTTTTAATCAAGTTCTACCATCACCATAGTCAACCAGCACTAGCTTTGCATCAATTAGTCCTTAGCTAACTAGGTTTTCCTCAAAACAGAGTTTGTGTGGAAGCAATAATCAATTCTATTCATCTAAACATGCATCAGCTACTCACACAAATTCACACATAGTCATTACTAGATTTAGCCCAAAGAGAAACATTTTTGATGATTAATAGAGTTAGGAAAGTAAACTGATTTTGCATTTGATTTCATGCAGACAGGAAACATAAAAATGATCCTCCCCCCCCCGAACAAAAAGATGAGCAGTGTCCCCACTGCTCACTGATTTTGAAAAATGAGAGAGGAACATTTTCACAAAACAGAAACAAAACAACTACTAACTCTCAAGACGTTGTAACGTCTAGACAGCTATTTATTTGCACTGAAATTGGAAACTAAAACTACTCTACTGCTAAAAGAGGGCTACTTACTTGTTCAGAGCACCGGCCCTGAGCCTTCCACTTTGTCTGGCTGGGATGCTTGCTTGCACAGCCTTCTTTTTCTTTTCTTTCTTCTTCTTTTCTCCTTCACCGTCACCAGCATCAACTGAGACTTCAGTTTCCTGGGGCCTCTTTACACTGCTCTCAGCAATTCTTTTCTTTGCTTCCTCCCATGCTTTCTGCTTTTCCAGTTCTGCAGGATGAATCTGCTGCTGCTCTTTGGGTTCCCCCTGGGCTTTTTCAACCTCTGGCTCATGAGACGTTGTAACGTCTGCAGCTTCCTCATCAGCAGCAACAGCAGGAGCATTCTCTGAACCACTTGCAGCAACAAATGCTGCGCTGGTGGCTGTTGCTGGCTTGTCTTTAGCAGCTTCAGATCTCTTCTTTACCTGCAACTTTTGCCTTTTGGGTGCAGGAGGATCATCTGGTTGCTTTTCTTCATCACCATGCCTTGCTTTTTCACTCGCAGCGGCTACTTCACGCCTTTTCTTCTTCCCAAATGGACTCTGGGTGGGTACAGTCTTGAATCTTTGCCTTTTGGGTGGGGGAATGAGTTGTGGGTCTGGGTTGGTTTCAACAACAGTTGGCTCAGACGTAGCCACATCTGCACTGGTTACTTCTGGAATGGATGGTTGTGATGGCTCTTTAGTTGGTTCAGGTTGAGTGGGGGTTGGCTTTGAAATGGGCTGATCTTTAGGTTTAGATGGTGGTGTTTGGGGGATGTTTTGGTTATGGTTGGGTTGGGTTTCAGCTGAGGGTTGGGGTTGTTTGTCTTTTGGTGATGGAGGTGTGGGTTGGGCTGGTTCTTTGAGTGTTTGGGTTGGTGGGGAGTCAGCCTCAATATCAGTCTTATCACTGGAACTTCCTTTCTCTTCTGAATGTGTTTCTTCCTCGTCATCACTTAGGATTTCCCTACTCACCTTCTTTGATTCCTCTGCATCACTTTCACTGATGCTATCCATATCAGCTGATTTAAGCTCTTCTTCCTCACTACTTACCTTCTTCTGCTCCTTCTTTGCTGGGCTCTTTCTTTTTGTTGGTGGTTTTCTTGTTTTCTTGACTTTTTCCTTCTTCACTTTCTTGGGGTTCATTGTTGATAGGAGTATGTTGTCTTCATCTTCCTCTTGCATCCAATCTGGAAGTACTGGTTCTTCAATCACCATCTTGCCTTTTGTTGTATGTGCAATCACCTTCTTTTGCCACTCAAATTGCTCCTTGACAAACTTGGCTAGGCTGTTTTGCTGTTCTACCAGACGTTGTAACGTCTGTGCATCAACTGACGTGGTAGCATCTGCAGCTCTCTGCCTAGCTTTGAACTTTGTAGAGAATGCCCCCTGAGGTTCTTCTCTTAGCTCAGATGCTTCAATCTCCACTCCAGCCTCCATGCATAGATCGGTGATTAAACAAGGGAAGTATAGGTATCCATCCTTCCTGTTCTGCCATTTGTTAATCTCTCTAGTGATGAGCTTACCCACTTCAATCTTATCTCTTGACATAATGGCATCAATAGCAATCAGCCTCTCTTTATCAACCCAGAGAGTGTGGGAAGTGGGTATCAAGCAGTGTCTGATGAAATGAAACCAGGCACTGGCCTCATCACAAAGGTATCTCTTCAAAATCTTGAATTCATTCCCATGGTCGCCTCTTCGCTCCCAAACAGCTCCTTCAACACATATCCTTTCTTTGATTTCAGTCATCTCTGCCACTCCGTACGTCTTTTGCTTCACCTCAACTGCCTTGCCATAGTAACCTAGCCCAAAGTAGTCATTTATGACTCTTACACCAAATTTGACTTCCTCACCTCGTACGATGGAGGTGCTTGAAAGTTCTCCATCAGTTCTTTCAACGATTCCTTTGTAAAAGTCATGCACCAGAGTTGCAATGTATTCCTTTCTGTGAACTACAAATTTCTGCCATCCCAATGCAGCCACTGTTGCGATAAAGTCAGGATTTGGGTTTTCCAAGCTAAAACCCCTTTCTGGTAGCAAGGCTTTCTTCTTTGAAGGAATGGGGATTTCTGGGTTTGGAACAGAAGAAGAACTTGGGTTGACGTTCTTTCCTTTACCAGATGATTTTACTGCAGCTTGCTTTGTTTTAGTCATGGTGATTGTATGAGTTTTCTGGAGTGGGGGATTTGAGATTGAGATTTGCGATTTGGGGTTGGGAGAAGGTATAAGATTACGGTTTCTGAAAGTGTATGAAGGTGGTTTTTATGATTGTAACTGGTGTGTGCCTATTGGGGGGGGTTTTATGGGAAGTTGGGAAGTAGGTGGTGGCGTGGGTTTGGGAAAAAGGGGTAACCGTTGGAAGTGACGTCATGGCTACTTTGGCAGTCACGTCTCAAAAAAAAAAAATTCATTTAAAAATTGTTTCATTTGAAAACTGCTTGACTCATTTTTCTTTTCTTTTTCATTTAAAACTTTACCCAGGCAGCGAACGTGACAACATCCTAGACACGCAGAGACGTTATAACGTCTACCACACTTCAGCTTCCAATCCTGCACAAAAATTTAAAGACACAAAATTGCTGGTTAGTAAAAACCATTGGGTTGCCTCCCAAGAGCGCTTGCTTTAAGAGTCTTCAGCCAGACTATCCCCTTTTTTGAATTCAGGGGTTGTTGAGAGTCACTGTGGTCTTGTCCCTAACCACATGTTCTCCATGGTAGTGCTTCACTCTTTGGCCATTGACCTTGAAAATGGAATTAGTTTTCTCATCAAACAGATCCACAGCACCATGACTGTAGACTTTTACTATCTTGAAAGGTCCTGACCATCTTGATTTTAACTTCCCAGGGAACAACTTTAATCTTGAATTAAACAACAAAACTGATTGTCCCTCTACTAGCTCCCTTCTTTGAATTCTCTGATCGTGCCACTTCTTGGTTTTCTCTTTATACATTTTTGAATTCTCATAGGCAGTGTGTCTGAATTCATCTAGTTCATTTAGTTGAAGGAGCCTTGCTTCTCCAGCCTTTGAATGATCTAGGTTCAGTTGCTTCAGTGCCCAGTGAGCTTTGTGTTGGAGCTCAATGGGCAGGTGACAAGCTTTTCCGAAGACTAACTTGTATGGTGACATGCCCAATGGTGTCTTAAATGCTGTTCTGTACGCCCACAATGCATCATCAAGGTGCAGGGACCAATCTTTCCTGTTTGGACCAACCATCTTCTCAAGTATCCTTTTAATTTCTCTGTTGGAAATTTCTGCTTGACCACTTGTTTGTGGGTGATAAGCTGTAGCAATCTTGTGCTTCACTCCGTACTTAGCCAATAGGTTCTCAATCAGCTTGTTACAAAAGTGAGAGCCTTCATCACTGATTATAGCTCTTGGAGTACCAAATCTTGTGAAGATGTTTTGCTTCAGGAATTTGCTGACTGATTTGGCCTCATTATTGGGTAATGCAATGGCTTCCACCCATTTTGACACATAATCCACAGCTACCAAAATGTATAAATTTCCATGAGACATAGGAAATGGCCCCATGAAGTCCATTCCCCAAACATCAAACAGTTCCACTTCAAGAATATTTGTCAATGGCATTTCTTGCTTGTTGGAGATGTTTCCAGCTCTTTGGCATTTATCACATCTTTTTACTAATTCATGAGCATCTTTGAAGAGTGTTGGCCAATAGTATCCTGACTGTAACACCTTTGCTGCAGTTCTGGTTCCTCCAAAATGTCCTCCATAAGGTGATGCATGACATTGTTGTAATACATGGAGTTGTTCCTCTTCAGCCAGGCATCTCCTAAGCAACTGATCTTGACACATCTTATATAGATAGGGCTCATCCCAAAAATAGTGCTTCACGGTGTGGAAGAATTTTTTTCTTTGCTGATGGTTGAAATCCACAGGCACCATCTTGCTGACTAGGAAGTTAACTATATCAGCATACCAGGGAGCAGTAGTATCAGACGTTATAACGTTTGAAGAAATAGTCATAGACGTGGTAACGTCTTCAGCTACTGTGGCTACTGTCAGCAGTTTTTCATCAGGGAAATTTTCTTTTATTTCTTCTGCACCTGTACCTGCATCAACATTCTCAAGCCTAGAAAGATGATCAGCAACTTGGTTCTCCACCCCCTTTTTATCATGAATTTCCAAGTCAAATTCTTGGAGGAGGAGAACCCATCTAATGAGTCGTGGCTTTGCATCTTTTTTAGAAATCAAATACTTGATGGCTGAGTGATCAGTAAAAACAATAACTTTTGCACCCACCAAGTATGATCTAAATTTGTCAAAAGCAAATACAACAGCCAGTAACTCTTTCTCAGTTACAGTATAATTTAATTGGGCATCATCTAAGGTTTTACTAGCATAGTATATAGAGTGAAAAATTTTGCCATACCTTTGACCCAATACGGCCCCCACAGCGTAGTCACTCGCATCACACATTAATTCAAATGGTTTGGACCAGTCAGGAGTGACTATCACAGGAGCTGTTACAAGGGCATTCTTCAATTTCTGGAATGCTTCATGACAATGCTCATCAAAGTTGAAGACGTTATCACGTTGCAGCAGCAGACACAAAGGTTTGGAAATTTTTGAGAAATCCTTGATAAACCTTCTGTAAAAACCAGCATGCCCTAAGAAACTTCTAATACCTTTGACAGTTGTAGGTGGAGGTAATTTGTCAATAACATCAATTTTTGCTTTATCCACCTCCAACCCTTTCTTTGAAATTTTATGTCCCAAAACAATTCCCTCTTGAACCATGAAGTGGCATTTCTCCCAGTTGAGTACTAAGTTGGTTTCTTCACACCTTATTAAGACTCCTTCTAAGTTATCCAAGCATGCCTTGTATGAGTCTCCATAGACTGAAAAGTCATCCATGAAAACTTCCCTGGATTTTTCAATAAAATCTGAGAATAAAGCCATCATACACCTCTGAAATGTTGCAGGCGCATTACACAATCCAAATGGCATCCTTCTGAAGGCAAAGGTACCATAGGGACAAGTGAATGTGGTCTTCTCTTGGTCCTCAGGCGCAATAGCTATCTGGTTATATCCTGAGTAACCATCAAGGAAACAATAGAATTCTTTGCCTGCAAGTCTATCCAACATCTGGTCAATAAATGGCAGAGGAAAATGGTCCTTCTTGGTTGCTTTGTTCAGTTTCCTATAGTCCATACATATCCTCCATCCAGTCACTGTTCTTGTTGGAATTAATTCATTTTTTTCATTGGTTACCACAGTAACTCCACCCTTCTTTGGCACACATTGAACTGGGCTCACCCATGAGCTATCACTAATTGGATAAATGATTCCTGCATCTAACCATTTGATGATTTCTTTCTTGACCACCTCCTTCATTATCGGGTTCAATCGCCTTTGTCCTTCAATGCTGTTCTTTGCATTCTCTTCCAAGACAATTCTGTGCATACAGATTGTGGGACTGATACCTTTGATATCTGCCATTTGCCAACCAATGGCTTTCTTGTGCCTTTTCAAGGTGCTAATGAGATCACTTTCCTGCTCTTGTGAGAGGTTAGAAGAAATGATCACTGGTAAAGAATCATTTTCCCCTAAAAAGGCATACTTCAGGTGATCAGGCAACACTTTCAATTCCAGAGTGGGTGGTTTTTCAATGGATGGTACTATCTTCTTGAGATTGGAGTCTTCTTGCCCCAAAGATTCATACTTCTTTGTCCACGCCCTGGGTACATGGGAATCAGACGTGACAACGTCTGTGGTTGACGTTGTAACGTTTGACTGATCAGCTTCTTCTGATAACAATTCTTGAATCTCATCATTGCCCAGAATATTTTCCAAGTGGTCATTATCTTTATTGAATTGCTTTTGAACCACATGGTCAATGGCAACCACAAAGGAACATTCCTCTGTGTTAGGTTCTGGATACTTGAGTGCGTTGAGGACGTTGAATTTGACTTCTTGGTCATTGACCCTCATGATTAATTCTCCTTTCTGCACATCAATGAGTGTTCGTCCAGTGGCTAGAAATGGTCGCCCCAAGATGATAGGAACTTCCTTATCTGCATCAAAATCCAAAATAACAAAGTCCACTGGAAAAACAAATTTGTCAACTTTAATCAAAACATCTTCTAATATGCCCTCAGGATAAACTCTACTTTTATCAGCTAATGTAAGACTTAAAGAAGTAGGTCTGGCAGTTCCTATACCGAGTTTTTCATAAATGGACTTGGGCATCAAGTTAATACTTGCCCCCAAGTCACATAAAGCTTTGCCAAGGTAAAAATCTCCAATGGAGCATGGTATAGTAAAACTGCCAGGATCTTTCAGTTTTCTAGGGAGTTTATTCTGCATGATTAAGCTACATTCTTCAGTTAAAGCAATAGTTTCAAACTCCCCTAGCCTTCTTCTTTTGGTGATGATATCCTTTAGGAACTTGGCATAGTTTGGCATCTGTTGTAGAGCTTCAACCAAGGGAAGGTTTATGTGCAGCTGTTTTAGCATCTCCATGAACCTGCTGAATTGCTTGTCTTCATGAGCTTTCTTGAGTCTTTGAGGGTAGGGTGGAGGAGGATATTCGGGTACAAGCTTAGGAACAGTCTTGATTCCTGGTTCAGAACTAGACGTTGTAACGTCTGTCTTAGACATCACAATGTCTGGAATATTCTTCTCTTTTTCTCCACCTTTGTTTTTCTCTTTTTCCTTATCTGGCACCTCAGATTCCTTAGGCATAGATGGTTCTGGATACTCAGTACCACTTCTTAATGAGATAGCATTTACCTGTGCATTCGCCACATCTTTATCATTTGACTTGGATGAAGATGGTGCTTCAGTTGTGGATGGAAGAGATCCATTCTGTCTTTGAGTGAGAGCTGAGGCTATCTGTCCAATTTGGTTCTCCAAAGTTTTGATTGAAGACTCATGGGTCTGTAAGGTTGCCCTACAATCACTTATGAAAGTTTTCATCAAGGCTTCCAAATTGCTGTTGTTGTTATTCTGCGTATACTGCTTTTGTTGTTGAG
Source organism: Astragalus membranaceus (assembly GCA_039519185.1). Classification (NCBI taxonomy): domain Eukaryota; kingdom Viridiplantae; phylum Streptophyta; class Magnoliopsida; order Fabales; family Fabaceae; genus Astragalus; species Astragalus membranaceus. Next base: position 83,071,912 of record CM076850.1, on the reverse strand, counting down.
GGGGAAATCCTGGGGGTATTGCAGGAGCAGCATTGCTAGCATTCAAAGAATTGTTGTTCTTCCAACTAAAATTTGGATGATTTCTCCAATTTGAATTGTACAAGTTGGAGAAGGGACTGTTACCTTTGTTATGTGATACAAAGTTTACAGACTGGGGGTTATGAGGACACTCTTCGTAGACATGCCCTCCTTCACAATATACACACACTACTCCCCCAGATGGTGTTGGCTCAATAGCTGCAGCAGTCTGTGGTTCAGACGTGGCCACGTTTGGAGTGCTCAAGTTCTTAATCATGTTGGTCAGAGAAGCAACCTGAGCAGAAAGGGCAGTTACTTCACTTATCTCATGGACACCAGCCTTCTTTCCAGGAGTGAATCTATCAGAAGGCCAATGGGCATTGTGAGTGGCTATGTCTTCAATAAGTCTGCATGCCTCAGAGAAAGACATGTTTAATATGACACCGCCTGATGAAGCATCAAGTATAAGCCTGGTAGGTTGATCTAGACCATTATAAAAAGTCTCCATTTGAATAACTACGGGAATGCCATGGTGTGGGCACATTCTTAGTAATTCCTTCCATCTTTCCCAAGCCTCAAATAATGATTCCCCTTCTCTTTGTTTGAAGGAAGTGATGTCATTTCTTAACTTGGCATTTTTGTTGGGAGGGAAGTATTTTCCAAGAAATTTCTCAGCTAGCTCATCCCAAGTATGAATTGAATTTGGCTCTAAGGAGTTCAACCAATTCTTGGCCTTGTCCTTAAGAGAATATGGAAATAGCTTCAGTTGGAAGGCATCTTCTGAGACTCCAGGGATGACAAAGTTGCTACACACATCCAAAAATTGCCTTAGATGTGCATAAGGATCTTCTTGAGGGAAACCCCCAAATTGCCCTGCAGTCTGCAACATTTGGAACATCATTGGCTTGAATTCAAAGTGACCAGTATGAATAGGTGGTCTTGCAATGCCTGTTTGTAAATGTGCAGGATTGAGCACGGCATAATCACGCATAGGCCTGTCCCTGTCATTGACCATGTCTTGTGGCCCTGCATTGATGAGTTGCTGTCTCTGCCAGTGTTCATCATCAACATAGGTTTCTGTATGAGTTTGTGGTCCACGACCACGTCCTCCAGCATCAGAGTGCCTTCCTCCTCTTGGAGTACGTCCACCTCTAGAGCTTCTACCACCAGTACCATGTTCAGACATGATTGGTGGCTGAACTTGCTGTTGTTGTTGCTGCCTTCTTAGCCTTTGTTGTCTCCTTAGTCGCCTGAAGGTTCTTTCAGGCTCTGGGTAGAATTCAGGTTCAGATCCACTCCCTGGTTCTGTTGAACTAGAGCTTGAACTGGAACTAAGCATACGCTGTAACGTTTACCTGTTCACATACAGAAACAACAAACAACACAGCAGAATTCTTTCACCTAGTGTTTTAATTCTTGTTGAACAATAAAAGTTAAATACAGATCCCCGGCAACGGCGCCAAAAACTTGTTCGCGATCGTGTGTGTTCTATAGTCGCAATGTCAGTGCAAGTATACACGTCGTACAAGTAATAAAGTGGATAAAAGTAAGAGATCGTTCCCACGAGGATTGATTAACTTTCAGAGTTCAAGTCTTTAAAACACAAGTGAAACAAGTAGCAAATCGACACTAAAGTTGATATTAAGACTAAGAACATAAATAAAGCAAGTAAATGAGAAGTGGGTGTGAATATGGAAGAGTACGAGTTGGATTGCTGCATGCAAGTAAATCTCCTCTAGTCAGACGTTATAACGTTTACACGCTAACACGTACAAATGCTATGTTGTATAGACGTTATAACGTTTGAACGCTGTTGCAAAAGAGCTGTGCTTTTCAGTCACAAAACGTCAGAGCTTCAAGTACTAGAATTCCTATGTCTAGGTTCTAAGTAGGCCTACTCCTGTATTTTAAGTACCCACAGCAATGTCCTATGAACTATTATCTGTTCTATGTCTAGACTTAGATAAAAATGCCCAAATGTCTTTAGTGCACCTTTTCATTCACATAAATCTTTGAGTTCTTTTCATAGACCATGTCTGCACCTATGAATCTACTTATTTTAAGTGATCAGTTCAAAACAAGTTTGGAAATATTAACATGCAAAGATTTAAAACGCATAAACATCATTACTTCATAGTATTAGACTAAAGGTTCATTACATGCAAAACAACAACCCAACTACAAATTGTTTAGCTCATGCTGAGCATCCTTACAGAAATAAGAGGAGTTAAAATCCAAATACCGTACATAGAGAAAAGGAGACTAAACGCAAAAGATACGCCTAAGTGGCCTTCCTTCATGCACGCTGTAAAGACGTTACAACGTCTGAGCTTTCCATTAGTGGTTGCGAATGGATATGGAAATTGGGGCCTTGAGAGAATAAAAAAATGAAGAAGTCTGTGTCCAGAACTTCTCTCAGGAAAATTATCTCTGAAAAATGGGGGAAGGTGGATGATGAATGGAGTCGTCTCTGTTCCGCTTGGTGCACCCCTTGCCTTTTTATAGAGAGAGAATATCCATGGTCAAAAGAGGTCACATGCTGCTGATGTCATTCCCCCACCTTCCAAGCTTGCTTGTGAGTTGACTCTGCCCTGAAGTGACACCGCACTGCTACAGTGCGTAAGCCGTGTCAGCGTTGAAGAAAGAGAAGATCTTCTTCATTTCCAGATCTCTGGTCATCATTACATGCGCGCCAAAATGATATATATTATTTTCTTGCTCTGCTGTCCTTCTTTAGACGTGATGAGAGACGCTGCCACGTTTGGATTACTGCACAAACACAAGAAGCATCAAAACGCTCACAAAGGCGCCAATTGGCACCAAAATGCCTAGAACTTGTAATTTAGCCCCTTTCTAACTAAAAGCAATAAACTAACAGAAACTTAATAGAAACAACCTACTATTGCCAGAGAACTTGCATGATTTAACTTTGAATACGTATAAATAACTCATATAAATATGAGTTATCAGTTAGGCACAAATAATGAATTGTTGTTTTTTAAAGAAAATAGACTCATGGCTTAGTGTTTTAAAAGAACTTATTTTTGAAGTAAAGAATTGATTCTTGATTTGGTCTTTAAAGCAAGAAATTGATTTCTCTCTTGCTTTTAGAGCTAGAAATCAATTTCGCACTTCCTAGTGTAAAGCCAAGAATCGATTTGTGGCTTGCGGCTTTTAAAGAGAACAATCGATTGTCTTCCTTGTTTTTATGAACTTGATTTTATAAAGCTACTAATCGATTATCTACTTGCTTCATTAAGCACAAAATCTATTCCTCACTTATTCTATTTAAGCACACAATCGATTTGTGGCTTCCATGCTTTCTAGCAAGAAATCGATTATGAGCTTGATTGTGGGAAGCACAAAATCGATTATGAGCTTGATTGGGGAAAGCACAAAATCGATTATCCACTTGTTTTTTAAAAGGTCTCATTTTTCCTAAAGCACATAATCGATCATGGCCTTATTTGTTTTAAAGCAAAAAATCGATTATGCTCCTATTATTTAAGTACATAATCGATTTTCACACTTAGTTTTGGAAGCAAACAATCGATCATTCACTTATGAAGTTGTTCTCTTTTTAAATCAAAGAATCGATTGTCACACCAAGTGTTTTTAAGCAAACAATCGATTCTTCACTTGTTAGAATTGTTCAAACGGTCATATTTTCACAATCCATCTAAATAGGACTTAGGGTTTTTACGATAAAAGAGAGGAGAACAACCGACAAATCAAAAAAAAGAAAAGAACTAGAACTCTCACAGTCATATTCATTCTTCACGTTCTTCATCGTTAAATCCAAATCTCTCATCTCTCTCAACTACATCATTGTTATATTGCTTGAGTGATTGGATCCTAGTTTTCATTTGTAATCATCTATACCTGGCTGTTGTGAAATCCTGAGGAGTTTTCTTGGGTAATTCAATTGGAGAGATTGAATTGTACTATTGTAGCGAAATCCTTAGCGGGGAGCTTGGGTTCTCAATTTGGGAAAATTGAGATTGGTGTGGTAGCTATAGGGAAGTTGCTTGCTTGTGTAAGACGTTGAAGAAGTTCTTCTCATATAGTGGTTATTATCAAGTCCGAAGGTTGCAAAGCCGGAGGCCGAGGACGTAGGGCTTTTATCCCGAACCTCGTAAAAATCACGGTGTGCTTCTTTCCTTTATCTTTACTTTGCTTTTACTGTATACTAGTTAATTATCATTGCATTTGATATTACTTCACGTAGCCTTCAATATCACTGTAATTGTTTCTACCATTGTTATAGCTTGCTTAGGTATTGCATATAGTTTAAATCCTCTTTTCCGCATTCGATTTAAACTTGCATCGTTAACTTTTCGAAAAGCAAAAAGATTTCAATTTTAGCATATAACCTTATTCACCCCCTCTAAGGTTATCATATAGTCCAACACTTGGCAAACGGGAAAGTGAAAACCAACACCATTGGCCTAATGGCTTAATCTACCCTGGGACACGGGGGTTGACCCGGTGCTCCCGGGTTCGATTCCCATAGTGGACAAACTCGGTGTTGGCGAGTTCAAAATTTGATCCTAAGCACGAGCGTAGATTAGTTTTTCGTTGAAAGATTTAGGACACTCCGTGAGTAGCAAGCAATGGTCCAAACAAAAAAACGGGAAAGAAAGAGTGAGGGTGGGGGCATTTTAATTAGGGTTTATAGAAAAATTGGGCGGTCGAAGTTTTTTTTGGTTGAACAGGGACACTACAAAAAAAACGTCATTTAGTGACCGATTTTTCGGTCACTATATAGGAAATATCGGTCACTAAGCGATTTTGTGACCGAATTAGCGACCAAAAAAAATCAGTGGCTAAATCACTGGTCGCTAACCATTGGCGACCGATTTGGTGACTGTTTCGTTAGTGACCGATTTAGTGACCGAAATTGTGACCGATTTAGTGACCGAAAATAGCGACCGATTTAGTGACTGTTTTAGCAACTATTTTGGTGACTGTTTTGATGACTGATTTAGAGACTGATTTGGAGACCGATTTAGCAACTGATTTGGTGACTGATTTAGTGACTGTTTTGGTGACTGATTTAGCGACTGATTTGGTGACTGATTCAGCAACTGATTTTGTGACTGATTTAGCAACTGATTTGGTGACTATTTTGGTGACTGATTTAGCGACTGATTTGGTGACTGATTTAGCAACTGATTTTGTGACTGATTTAGCAACTGATTTGGTGACTGATTTGGTGACTGATTTGCAGCTAGTTTAGATACTATTTTAGTGACTGTTTTAATGACTGCTCAACCAAATTTTTGAAACTGATTTGGACTATTTGATGACTAGTTTTAGCAACCAATATAGCAACTGATAGAAAAATTTAGTTAAAAACATAATAGTCATTACATTAAAAAACATAATGTATTTGGTAAAAAAAACATAATAGTCAATTTAAATTAAAACCTACATAACATAGTAATTAGTTTGTAAGTCATAACAAAAGACATAAAATGTTTAACTCTCTTCGCCACTTTGTCCCTCTGAATTAGACTCTTCATTATCTCCGTCTTCATGATATTCGTCATACAGCTCTTCATTAGTTGGAAGTTGTTGATACTTCATCATTTTCATCATTTTTTTATCATCTTGTTATTTTGCTCACAAGTGTTCTTGGTATTTTCCATTTCAACTCGAAGTTCATCTCTTTCGGTTCTCACTTCTTCCAACTGATTTCTGAGTTCATTAAGCTCCTGCCTTTGTACCCACTCAGATGATGAAGAACTTGAATCGTAATAGTAAGGTCTCAGCACTTCGGTCGAATGTAGTCCATAGCCATACATCTTTTTTTTATTTACTCCAACTATACCACGCCATAAATCCATCTGACTTGGTGGATTAGCTCCTTGCAAAGATGCAGTTTGGGTCTGTTTTTCCCATTCCCGTGTAAAGATCTCCAGTTGATATGGATATAAGACCAATTAATATTCAGGACACTCAAATAAATTAAAACCAACATAAGAAATATAATAGAAATAAAAATTTATAGGTCATTACATGTGTATGTTCTGATTTTCTATCCACCCAAGTGTTATCCTTTTGATGCTGGTGTGTGCGACGAAACAAATATATAGGCTCTGGAGGGGTTCCGTTCAGCTTTGTCTAAGAACATAAAGAAGATACAAATTAAAGAAATCTGCTAACAGATCAGGTGCAAAAAATTGTTAAATAAACTGTGATGGAAGATCAGTTCAGGAAAAAACGAGTTATTCAGAGAAGAGATGTGTTGAAACAGTCCCAACATTGCTTGTATAGCAACCAGAAAATGTGTAAAGAGCATTAAACAAAAATATGTACAATATTGCTTGTATAGCAACTAGAAAATGTGTAAAGAGCACTAAACAAAAATATGTACAACAACCAGAAGCTAGTAATGTCATAGGTGAATTAACATTGCAAATAACCCAAATTTTTCTAGCCCGAAAACCATTAATCTGAAATCTGAATACTGAAGTTTAATGGGGTCAACCAAAATACCAAGACCAATAACAAAAATGAGTGAAAAATAACAAGTTCAGTTTTATACCACTCTAACATAATCCAGCTTCAGTACTGCAAATAATTGCAATTTTTAAATAAAATAGCACACAGAAAAGCAATTCAACTTAAGTCACTCCTTTCATATACTCAAACTAACGGTGTCCCACTAATATGGTTCCATTTGATACCAACTTCACTGATTTCTATGAAAGTAGATTACATTTCTTCATCAAAGACTTGAAATGGATGATACAAGAATACCATTAAGCGAAACACAAAATACCTGTATATTAGCTAATATGGTTCCACTAATATGTAGTAGCCTTATTTGACTTAAAATTGACAAAACAAGATGTTTTCATACACTGAAGCAAACAATTGTAAAATAATTTGACTGAACCAAAACAATAAGCAAAAAGGTACAAGGATAATAAAAATTGTAAGTCTACATAAGATCTAGTGGATAAGGAGAAAACATTGCTGAACATATTAGAAGAGAATGAAATGCTGAAGAACATCTTAAGTGAGAGATCTATGTCTGATGGAACTTCTGAGTTGCTGGCAGACATTGTCTACAAGATAAGGTTATTCATATAAAGAAAGCACGACAAATTTGGTAGGAATACATCAATGAACAAATTACTAAAACCCTGAAGCATGAAGATTTATATCATTTCTAAAACAAAGAAACTATCCACAGGTTCTAGCAATTAGCAACAAGTAGTTGAGTTGTTGTATCATTTCATATTACCATCAATCCTCAAATGCTTATAAGTATTGGAATGAAGAAAAAGAAAGGGAAGCTTTACCATATTAGCTCTATGTTGAGATGTGGTGATAAAGCCACAAGTGTGAAGCGACATTCCAAAACCTCCATGTCATTGGTAATCATCTGTCCCATTAGAGGTCAGCGAACTACGGTTTTGCTGGTAAAGATTAGTTCCATAGCTTCCAGGAAAGTTCCCCTCAGCTCTACTCATCGGAGAAGACTCGAGTCTTAATGAAGCCAAACTAGAGCCACTGATTGACTCGGACCTGGAGTGGCGCTCTCCATTTGAGTCTAGATAGTGGATGCCATTTGGCTCCAGACTGTTCGGCGAGTAAGCCGGTCTGATGTTCTCAGCATCATAAACACCAGGAGGAAGAAGCCTCTCAGCTAGATCTTTGAGCTGAAACAATGTCACAGGTCAATATGCAGAAGTAAAATAACACTAACAGGAATGCTACAAGGAAGAAAGAATGAAAATTTAGGTAAACTTTTACGTTAAAGAAGACAGTGGTAAACTGTATTCGGCATGACTCAGACCTGTGCGATACTCCCTCATCACACCAAATGAAATAAAGCGATGTATAATAATATAATAAAGAAATTGAAAATGGAATAAAACCTAATATAGAAAGTGAGAAAAAACCATACCTCATTTACCTCCATAAAAGATTTTCATGCAAAATATGTTCATGTTTCTAGATATGTTGCAACAAATAGAAATTTTATGTGATAGATTCCAGTTTGATGAATGGTTTAATCTAGCCACAAGTCCACAATTATAACAGTTGTGCCTCTTTCGAGTGAATCCAAATGCCTGTCTGCAAGTAGAGCACTGAGACTGCTCAGCCCCAGATGCCCACTTATGTAGGCATATGTCAGCAGAGTAGTTTGAACCACATGCAATATATTTCACATGTCTATCCTTCAAGGCTTCAACCAAAGTTGGTGTTTTTCGATCTTCAACATCACCATGACCCAATCTCCCATTTGCACCCTTCCCCCAAGTGTATACTTCATTTTTGGATGTTAAAACAGCAACATGATAAGCCCCACATGCAATTTCTTCAACCGATTCTCCAGCAAGTCTGTCTTCAACCAAACAAGGAACCCTTCCATCAGACTGAGGATTCCCAAGCTGACCATAAACAGTGCTTCCCATTGCAAAAACATGTCCAGACGTCGTAAAGCCTACTGTCAAACTGTGCCCACAAGCAATTCTATGAAAATTATAATCGATAAGAAAAGGTACACAAGTTGGCACGAGCCGACCCTCCTTATCTCCATGTCCTAGGCGATTCTTATCTCCATCTCCCCAAGTAAACAATTTTCCCGATGATACGCTTGCACTGGATTGTGTCACAATGACCTCTACTACAGCTGCAGTATGCCACACTCCACATGCAACAGCTACTGTCCTCAACCCAGATAAGGAATCTACTTCTCTAGGGTATGAAACGCTCTCTCTATCTCCATGGCTCAAGACACCAAATGTTCCATCGCCAAATGTAAAGAGTTGTCCAGTTGAACTTATCAAGGTTGTATGCCATTGTTGACTCTCAATCATATGATGTAAGTTATGCATTTTTAGGACCAATTGTGCAGGTTTTTCATTGTATCACAGTCATTATCCGGGGATTTAGTCTAGTTTTAGATAATTGTAGTAGGAAGTTCATTTGTAAGTAATTCCTTTACTTTTGGAGCTTAATTGGACTTGAAGACCTCTAATTGATTGTGGCATCATTCGGCGAACCAGACACTTGCTCGGAAATGCAGCAAAATGGAGGGATTTAATTTCTGTCCAATATCGCGTCGCGACCAGGAGGGTTCGCGACGCGACCTGGAGGAGTTTTGCGAAGCAAGATGTTTCTGTCCTATTTCGCGACGCGACGGGCACGGGCTGCGTCGCGATGGTGAGCGAAAATTAGGGTTTTTAAAGCAGTTTCAACGTTTTTCAAAGGGACTTCGTCCTGGGATCTAAGCCACACTTTGGAGCAGCTGGAGGGTGCGATTTTGGGGCCTTCTCACCACTTGGGAACAAGGGATTGAAGGTTCTAATGTCTACCTTTATGTTTGTTTTCTACTTTATGTTGGTTTCTACTCTTAGGATGGATTGTAACTAATTTGCTTAGATTAGGGAGAGATGAATCTCCCAACCCTATCATGTGAACCATTGTTCTAATCAATTCAGTTGTTATTCGATTTTCCTTGTCTAATTACCTATGCTCTTAATGCTTTTCAATTACATATGATAATTGTGATGATCCAGGCTAGTGATTGCATAGGAATATGAATTAGTAGCTGGAAATTGGGTAGTTAGATCATCTGCTAGTAATCAGCATAGGGATATGTGATGGCTTAGGTGAATTCGCATAAAATTCTCGATCTTAATGCATTACCCTTTGGCATGTCTCACCTAAGGAATTAGGGTCACTCTTAGGGTAATAGGGGTCTTGAGGCAAGGAAATGCCCTTGACCTTAATTAGTGAATTGAATCTAGAAATTGAATAATTAACTTGAATTGGCTAAGGTTCATGTGATAGGCGAGGTGAGAGGATTCGATCCCTAGTCGTTTTTCTCGTATTCTTAAATCACGTTTGTGTACTGTTACTGTTACTCAAATTACCAAACCTTTACAATCTAAGAATTTACAACTTTGCTATTGTTTTCAACGCGCAATCCCTGTGGAATCGACCGGTTACTTACCGTATTTTATTACTTGCGACGACAATTGGTACCCTTGCCAAAAGTCTTAACAAGTTTTTGGCGCCGTTGCCGGGGATTGTTGATTTCGTTTTCAACAAGGCAAACGAGTCGATTCTAGATTTTTAGTTTTTGTTTGTTTTTAGTTACTTAATTTTGCTACTTGTAGGTTTCTTGAACTTGTTGACGTTTGCTTAGTGTTTCAGAAATTTGTGCATGCGGAGCAAGGGTCCACAAGAACTCTTGTTTGACCCGGAAATTGAAAAACTAGCAAAGGCAAATCAAAGAAAGGCTAAGCTTGCTAAGCAGCAAGCAAGGGAATTGTCACAGGTACAATCAACTTCTACCTCGGTACCGAAAGATTTTTCGAGTGAAGAAGAAGAAATGGCTGATCCTCCACCTCCACCGAGACGTACTCTAGGTGACTTCGGGCGAAGAAATCAAGGTGCCCAAGCTTTAGCATTTCAACCAGTGGGTGTGGCCCAGTTTGATATCAAATCCTCTGTGCTCACGGCCCTCAAAACAGAGCAATTCTCTGGGTCGGATGCCGAAGACCCTAATCAGCACTTGTTCCAATTCTACGAGATATGTGGGACTACACACCCTGAGGGAGTAACCGATAGTGCAAAGAAGGTCCGGCTGTTCCCTTTCACTCTCACAGGGAGGGCCAAGGATTGGCTGAACACTCTCCCAGGGACAATCAACACTTGGAATGACCTTGAGAACAAGTTCTTGGAGAGATTCTTCCCAATCTCCAAGTTCATAAGGAAAAGAGCTGATATCTCCAATTTTACACCGGGAGAGTCCGAATCGTTGTATGATTCTTGGGAACGATTCAAGCTACTACTCAAGAAGTGTCCCGGCTATGGCATAGAAGATTTTCTACAGTTACAAACTTTTTGCCATGGGCTGAGACCACAAACAAGAATGATGTTGGATGCCTCAGCTGGAGGATCCCTAGGTACCAAGACTTGGGAAGAAGCCAAACAGTTGGTTGAAGACATGGCTTCCAATGAGTACAGGATCCAAAATGATAGGGGGGCTGTAGGAAAGAAAGGTGTGCTGGAGCTTGATTCAAACAGCGCGGTGTTAGCCCAACAGAAACTAATGACCATGCAAATCGAGGCTCTCACTAAGCAATTAGCGGCAGCGTGTGAAGTAGGTTCCTAAGCTCCAGCAACAGTACAAGCAGTGCAAGCAAGCGGGTGCAATTATTGTTGTAGGGAATCCCACGAAGGTGATTGTGCAGCTTATGGAGAAGCATTGGAACAGGCCAACTATATGGGAAACTTCCAAAGACAAGGCGGGAATCCATTTTCTAACACCTACAATCCAGGGTGGAAGAATCATCCCAACTTTTCTTGGAAGAATAATAATGAAGGCACAAGTTCCAACCAACAACAGTCTCAGGCACCTGCCAATCAACAGCAGAAACCACCTTCTCAGTTAGAGGATGCATTGACACAGTTTATGCAGATGACAAAAAATACCTTCCAAGCTCTAGAGCAGGTAATGAAAAACATGGAGAAAAACAATGAAGCATCAATGAAAAATTTGGAGGTACAGATTGGTCAGTTATCGAAGCAACTTGCGGAGACATCCAAAAGTGGCTTTCCTGCCAACACTGTGGATAACCCGAGGAAGGAGAATTGCAATGCCATCTATCTGAGAAGTGGTAGGGAGTTGGAACCGTCTGAAGTAACCAAGCCCCGGGAAAAGAAAAAGAAAGAAAAGGTGCTTGGTGAGGAAGCAAATGAAACGAGTGAGGGAGCGGGGAAGGATAACCCTCAGGTGGAACCCCAAGAAACCCCATCATACATGAAACTGCCCTATCCTCAAGTAAGCAAGAAAAATCAGGAGGATGAGCAGTTCTCTAAGTTCATGGAGGTGTTCAGAAGCCTCCAGATCAATATACATTTTGCTGAAGCCCTGGAAAAGATGCCGGTCTATGCGAAGTTGATGAAACAGCTATTGACCAAAAAGAAAAAGTTAAAGGGGAATGAAACGGTAGCTTTAACTGAGGAGTGCAGTGCTATCATTCAAAAAAAAATTCCCCCTAAGCTGAAGGATCCAGGAAGCTTCACCATTCCCTGTGCAATTGGTGATGTCACTATAGATAAGGCCTTCTGTGACTTGGGGGCAAGCATAAACCTAATGCCCTTGGGAATGTGGAAAAAACTTGGGGGAGGTGAAGTCAAATCAACTCACATGACTCTGCAACTGGCTGACAGGTTAATAAGGCATCCTTATGGTATTGTGGAGGATGTCTTAGTAAAGGTGGGAAAATTCCTCTTCCCGGTAGATTTTGTGATTCTGCGTTTGGATGGTGACACTGAGGTCAAGAGTTCAATGGATGGGGAAAATGACATCCCCTTCATCTTGGGAAGACCTTTCCTAGCCACCAGTAGAGCTGTCATAGATGTGGCAGATGGGATCGTGAAACTGAGGGTGCAAGAAGAAGAGGAAATCCTAAGGGTGATCAAGTCAGCAAAAGAAGATGAGAAAAAGGGAGGGTGCTATAGTGTTGAGGCATCGGATCCCAAAGCCAAAAACAAAATACATATCCACTCGCCACCGAAAAAGTCACCAAGCAAGTGGGTGGATCTAAAGGAAGTGGTGGGGGAGCCTAGCTGGAAATTCAATGGAGAAAAATCTGAAGGAGCTGTGAATGGGGCACTTAAGAAGCCAAAGGCTCCACCTGGGCCAATGTGAGGCATCTTCTGAACCGTCAAGCTAGTGACGTTAAAGAAGCGCTGAGTGGGAGGCAACCCACTAAGGTACCAAGTCTTTAATTCAATTTCAATTTAAGTCTTTAATTTACTTTATTTTGCTGTTGGTCTTAGGCATGAGAAGAAAATTTTTGTGTTCGGTCAAGTTCATGTCGCGAAAGGGAAGTAATTTCAAAGAAAAAATGTTTCTGGTTTATTTCGCGTCGCGAACCAGTGATGTCGCGTCGCGATGGGTTGAAAATTTTTCAAGAAAAAGGTTTCTGCCTTATTTCGCGTCGCAAATGAGGCGTGTCGCGTCGCGATGCTTCAAAGTTTTTGAAACTGTAACGGTTTCTGTGTAATCTCGCGACGCGAAGAACACGGGCCGCGTCGTGATGGGAGCCTTTTTAGCGTAAAACTGGGCAGTCTGAACACAAAAACAAAAATTTTTCAAATTCTCTATTTTCCCTCTTTTGTGCACACTATGAATTCCCCTCCCCATTACGGTTTTTGCTCGCATTTGATTGTGAATTCTTGCTACCTTGCGCGAATTCCTTACCACCAACATCTCCAGGTATTAATCTTAACCTTGTTCTTTAATTAGAGTAGAATATTTTGAGTGGTTTTGATGGTTGTTGGGGGGATTTTTGGGTAGGAATTGTGGGGATTCGAAGTCAAATTAGAAGAGTAGGATTGTTCCCTATGATATTGTATTGCATGATTGTTGCTTATTGCTAATGTTAGGGAGAGAATGATTGAATTGGGGGTAGAAACTAAGTTGATTTTGGCATACACAAGGTGTTTGATGAAATGCCAAAATGAGAAAAAATCTATGTAACCAAGGTGTTTGTGAAATTGCTCCAATGAGTTTGGCTAAGCAACCCAATGTTTGTGGAAATGTCTAAGTGAGGTCTGTTTTGGGGTTGCTGGCCTGGTCCTAATTTTGCACATTTTCACAACCTTAGGGTAGATGACTTTGAGTCCAGAGACTATGTTTTGGCTGTTGATTATTTTTCTCTGCTGGAGTGGGGCCCACACCAGGAACCCATCGAGACCTAACAATTTGGACTGGTTTCTGGTTATTTGCCTGCAGGAAATTTTTCTTAAACAAGTTCCAGCATGGACAAAAGAGCAAGGACCGGCACATCTAGGAAGAGGAGGGGGGCCTCACCATCAGAGGTTGACAGATTCAGGTCCCCCGTACAGGAGGAGAGGTACCAGGAGGTTGTCAAGGGCAAGAAGATTAATCCGGAGAGGGCCTTTGACCTCTCCACAGATGAGTTTTCGATTATCACTTCCACACTGCGGGAGTTGGGGTGGCTTCCATTCAATGCAAGAATTAAGCAGGCTAACCAGAGCCTGGTCAGGGAGTTCTACTCAAACGTCTATTGGGAGGAGGAGCAGGACAGATCTACATCCGTCTATGTTAGAGGCAAGACTGTGTCCTATTCCGCGGATAGCATCAACAGCCTGTTGGGGCTACCTACAGCGCAGTACTGTGCTATGTGCCACGTTGCAGTTGATCCCAGGAGCATTGATTATGAGGGGACTTTGAGAGAGCTGTGTCGTCCGGGGGCACAATGGGCCCCATCCATGCACCTTCCACGCCGTTTCTGCAACATGGGGCTGAAGCCAATCCCAAAGGCCTGGAATGCATTTTTCAATCAGTCGATCATATCCTGTTCTAACTCTACAGATGTGAAGGTCAAAGTGGCCATGGGATTATTGGCTATCATGAGGGGCGAGCGGGTAAACCTGGGTAGAGCTATTTCTGAGAGCATAGCTGAGATTGTCAGATGTCCGAGGACCAGATTGGGGCATGCCTCTGTGATTCATGCCTTGTGTTCACAACAGGGGTGTCCTGAATACTCGGACGACTTGCTAGTTGATCCCAGGGAACCTATCACTGCCGCATGGATTATGAAGCAGCCCGATGGACTCATGGATGATGCAGTTCCACCACAGCAGCCGGCACCTCCAGCACAGCAGCCGCCAGCAGGCCCATCTTACTGGGAGCAGTTTCAGACCGACTCCTCTTTCCAGTATGACCTCCTCATGGCCAGCTGGTGCGGGTCGTCTCTGTCATTGCAGCAGCAGGGCATTGATACTTCACACCTGTCATCATACAGAGTCCACCGTGCTGCTAAGGAGTATATGGCCGAGAACAGAGCAGCCGCCGCTTCATCTTCATCAGTACCCCATGCAGAGCAGCAGCCGGTCCCCCAGGATCCACTTCTTTCATGGGATGATTATTTGGAGGAGCACATTTCATTTCCTTGAGCAGGAGGCTCATTTATTTTACTGTTTTATTCAGACATTTTTACTCACACTTTTAGTTGTACTTCTCCCTTTTTGACTTTATTTCGCACTTTGGTCTGTACTTATTATTATAACTTACTCTGTGATAATGAGGCACCACTGCCCTATATTTTGTTTTTGTTTTGTTAAAGCAGCGTCAATGGTGATGATGTGTGGCATTTGGGGTCGCATGTTTGCATTTTTCCTTTTGACACTCGCACGTCAAGTTTTATCATCAAGTAATAGCAGGGGTCATGACAAACGTTGCGGAAGTTCTTTATCATCTGTGAGCAGCATCTCTCAAGTTCTATCTCTACGATCCCAACTGTGAGGTTTGAGCCTAAACACGTTCTTATATATATTGTGTGTATTCCTTGCCTGCATTAGTCTGCAGAACTTGACATTGTGCTTAATTGCTTTTGCATTTGATTTTCATACACACTGAGGCATTTCTTTTGGCACCCCTGAGCCTTTCAAAACGCACCTAACTAATGTTTATCCTCTGCTAGCCCCTCTGAGCCTATTGTTAAAAATTGTATGCTGTTTCTCTGAAAATCATAGCCTAGTTAATTCTTAACTTGGAGTTAGGTAACAAAAGCTGTGAGAGTGGGAAAAATTCTAAGTTTGGGGTTGCTCGTGGAATAGCAACATTCTAAGTTTGGGGTGATATACAAGAGAAGGAACAAATATATATATATATATATATATATATATATATATATATATATATATATCAAAAAAAAGAGAAAAAGAAAAAATAAATAAAATCCTTCTCTTGTTTGTTGAATGCTTTGGGAAAATGGGTGACAAGTAAATTGAGTGAAAATAACAAAAAGAGAGGTAGGCCTAACTCCAAGTGCAACCTACTTATCCAAATTTATCCACCCTTACCTAAGCCCCGCTATAACCCTTAAAGTCCTCAGAATGTGTGTATGCATTTCATTTGTATAGACTGATATAGAACTTTGTCAAGCCTATGAAACGATGATGCAGGTACTGTGAATTGAGTGAATACCCGAAACACCTCAAGAGTGAAACACTGGTGAGATGTGTGTACAGAGAAAACTTGAGAATGCTGCCTGCTTATGATTCGGTATTTCCAATTCAGTTGTCCTGCCACTGTATTAGGTTGATGATGATAGTTGAAGTGATGATGTGTTTAAGGTTGATGTATTATATGTAACAGCTAAATAGAAAAATCAGCCACAGTCTGAATTGATTGTTTGCTTGAGGACAAGCAAAAGTTTAAGTTTGGGGTTGTGTTGACTCTCAATCATATGATGTAAGTTATGCATTTTTAAGACCAATTGTCCAGGTTTTTCATTGTATCACAGTCATTATCCGGGGATTTAGTCTAGTTTTAGATAATTGTAGTAGGAAGTTCATTTGTAAGTAATTCCTTCACTTTTGGAGCTTAATTGGACTTGAAGACCTCTAATTGATTGTGGCATCATTCGGCGAACCAGACACTTGCCCGGAAATGCAGCAAAATGGAGGGATTTAATTTCTGTCCAATATCGCGTCGCGACCAGGAGGGTTCGCGACGCGACCTGGAGGAGTTTTGCAAAGCAAGATGTTTCTGTCCTATTTCGCGACGCGACGGGCACGGGCCGCGTCGCGATGGTGAGCGAAAATTAGGGTTTTTAAAGCAGTTTCAGCGTTTTTCAAAGGGACTTCGTCCTGGGATCTAAGCCACACTTTGGAGCAGCTGGAGGGTGCGATTTTGGGGCCTTCTCACCACTTGGGAACAAGGGATTGAAGGTTCTAATGTCTACCTTTATGTTTGTTTTCTACTTTATGTTGGTTTCTACTCTTAGGATGGATTGTAACTAATTTGCTTAGATTAGGGAGAGATGAATCTCCCAACCCTATCATGTGAACCATTGTTCTAATCAATTCAGTTGTTATTCGATTTACCTTGTCTAATTACCTATGCTCTTAATGCTTTTCAATTACATATGAAAATTGTGATGATCCAGGCTAGTGATTGCATAGAAATATGAATTAGTAGCTGGAAATTGGGTAGTTAGATCATCTGCTAGTAATCAGCATAGGGATATGTGACGGCTTAGGTGAATTCGCGTAAAATTCTCGATCTTAATGCATTACCCTTTGGCATGTCTCACCTAAGGAATTAGGGTCACTCTTAGGGTAATAGGGGTCTTGAGGCAAGGAATTACCCTTGACCTTAATTAGTGAATTGAATCTAGAAATTGAATAATTAACTTGAATTGGCTAAGGTTCATGTGATAGGCGAGGTGAGAGGATTCGATCCCTAGTCGTTTTTCTCGTATTCTTAAATCACGTTTGTGTACTGTTACTGTTACTCAAATTACCAAACCTTTACAATCTAAGAATTTACAACTTTGCTATTGTTTTCAACGCGCAATCCCTGTGGAATCGACCGGTTACTTACCGTATTTTATTACTTGCGACGACAATTGGTACACTTGCCAAAAGTCTTAACAGCCATGCAAAGTGGGGAATTCAAAACCAAGATTCTATACAAAAGAGAAAATAAATGCGAAAGGGGAATTCAAAGTGAAGCTCCCTTTCTCAGTGAAGAAACATGTGAAGAGAATCAAAGGGTGTAAATTTAGTGTGGTAGTCTCCTTTCACTACATATCAGCCTCCAAATTCTGTTTTTAAATTTTGAAACTTTAATAATAAAATGAAAGTGCAACCAGCAAATATAAAAAGTTAAACTTAAATAAGGCCACAACTGATGTGAATTAAAGGAGTCTACATCCAAATGATCATTAGTTCATTAACAGCAAACAACATTTAGAAATGCAGGAAGGACAAAATAATTCAGGAGATAGCAAACACTAAAATCAAGAGGTATATACCACCTGAATATGTTGGCAACGACATATATCCAAAGTACTGCAACCCAATTCAGTGAGGCCTCTTTCGTCACACACTCACGCACACACACAAACATTAACACAAAAAAGAACCACGGTTAACGATACAAAATATGAAACACTTCGACATACTTGGAATATCAATATCAGCACAGAATACTAAGAGAGGAAAGCCATATATTGAATATGAAAATAGGTTGATAGTTTCAGTAACAATACGAGCACGTTCAACATACTTGGAATAACAATATCAGCACAGAATACTAAGAGATTAGATAACATACGGGTATTGTAGATGATCCAACTTTCCAAGTTTAGGTACCAAATGTCCAGATAGGTTAGAATTTCCAGGATCCCTGTAGAAAGCATCATAAGATGACAAGGAGAGTACTAAGTGCTTTATTAATCCAACACATTTAGTTTACACTACACTGTGGCCAAATAAATTAAGCCCGGGCAAGAGTTTAGTATCTCTTGTTTTGAAAAATCAAACAAACATCAAAGAGACACTACCAAATACAATAAAATATAATACACAATAACGAGATCTAAATTAAATTGTTGAAGCTTTTCCAAAAATTAAAGAGGGAACAAAGAACTAACAATGCTGGTGATTATCAATAAATTTTCAACTTATCGAAAAAAAATACATGGCATGCAATAGAAATATCATTTATGTATAAGTAGATACAAAGAAATGTGGATGAATATTTATTTGTTTTTGTTTCACAAATTTGTTAAGAAATTGATACGAAAAAGAAAGGCACCAGAATGATGAAGCAAACGGAAGCCAACTAAAGATCCAAAAGCATTGCTATCCCCGACTAATAGAAGATACATTTCTTCACCACGGTGATTGGTTTCATCTTCAAAGGCACGTTCTGGTAGCGGAGCACAAGAATGGAGCTCTGAGCCGCCACGAGAAGAAGAGATCCACGTCAGAGCTTGCGTGTTGGAGGAGAACCAAGAAGATGAGAAGCGATTCGTGGTGGCTCCGTGAAAGAGATACAGGAAGCGATTCATGTTGAGAAGAAGACACACAAGATAGGGTTTTGTGAAAGAAGTGTGTTATTGGAAACAATAGGGTTTGTGAAAGACACGGGAAACTAAAAAAAAATTGAGACAAAGAGGGAAACTAAAATTTTGTGAAAAACATTTTGTGCCATTTGGCGACTAAAAAATCAGTTGCTAAGTATAAAATTTAGCGACCCAAAAATCGGTCACTAGCGTCAGTGACCACAAAATCGGTTGCTAAATTAAATAGTACAGAGTGACAGAAAAGTCGGTCACTAAATGACAATTATTTTATTTGTATATCTGGAAAACGATATTTTTCCTTTCTTTAGCAACTGATATTTCGGTCGCTACGAATATATAATAAACCAGTCTCTATTTCGGTCACTAAAAATAGATTTTCTTAGTTCCCCACATTTGGTCTCTAAATCGGTCACTATAGTGACCGGTTATATTCGGTCAAAAATTCGGTTGCTATTTTCTGTTTTTCTAGTAGTGGGAGTGGGAAAGATTATAAGTGGAGGAGTGGGAAAACAATTCTACTAAATCAGGCAAATTCATAAGTACCATTGTCAATTAGTTGGGTACTGCACGTGCAAGGCAAAATGTGATGGTTTTTTTTTATCAAGTGAAAACCTGATGACTTTTTTTTGACCAACTTAAAAATGCACTCGCAACACATGTTGGGTGCAAATTTATGTTATGGGATGGGTAGATTAGTTTAGTTGTCACCGTGTTTTATGTACTAATTAGGCCGGAAATTGACCTTTTAAACGAGAGTGGATTTTTTAAAGATGGGAAGTTCAATGAATGTGGATTTAGTCTTTTTCTTTTTACTAATGGAGTTTCAAATCCGTCAACACGCTTCTTCGACCATGACAGATTAACTAATTTTCAATCTTATTATTATGACATTGCTATGTGCGTACGACCATTTTGGGATACAAAACTTTTATTGCCACTATAATATTTTTATTAAATTTATTAGCACTATATTTATCAAAAAAAAAGTATGACTTGTTTTTTTTACAGAAAATTGTATGGCTTGTATACACGACACGAAAAGTTGTATGTATCATGTTTTACTCAGTACGCACACTTGTCAAAAAGTTATTAAAACGTGTTTTTGTAAATCTCATTTAAAATTTAAATTTATTAGCTAAATTACGATGCATCTCTTTTACTTACAAGTTAAATGACTCAATTTTACTTATATTTGTATTACGGAGGGAGTATGATGTAAAGATATGGTCGGAAGTGGAGGCTTGATAAATTTCACTCTTTTGCGGTTATATCTTGTTATGCGTTTTTGTTGAGTTTGATGGAGCAAGATAGGTTGGATAACGATACTCAAAGTGCTTTAGTTGATTTGTGGCAGCTTTCAATTCCCACAAATTTGATATTTTTGGTTGGAGATTGTTGTTGGTGTCGCCCATTTTCGGGCTCATGGTCTGCAGATAGATTTCAAGAAGGCTAGTAGATTGAAGTACTTGTTTTGGATGGCAGTCACGTGGTGTATATGGGTTCATGAGAACCAAATTCTCTTTAGAACTCAAGTCTTCAATCCTCAGGTGGTTGCCAATCATGTTAAGTCTATAACCTAGAGCTGGTTCATACGCACAGAAGGACGCAATTCAACTTTAAAGATTTCTAATTTGTCGGAAAATCCTCTTGTTTGTATGAAATTGGCGTAAATTGGCTTCTTGCCTTGTTCTTCATCGGGCACTTTTTTTCCTCCTCGAGTCTTTTTCCTATGGGATTTTGGCCTAGAGAGATTTTAATGAGCTCCATTATATTTGTAAGGGTTTGGGTACCCCTAGTACGCGTGTCTAGGACTTTTGTTTTTTGATAGACAATGTTAGTGGGGGTGGAGGAAATGTTAGTTTCCGGGGATTGAACCCAAGACCTCCGACTAAAACTCTTTTGATGCACTTCTTCAATATCCCTAATTAGCTCGTCAACTGAGCTAATGTGCGGGACTTGCCCCATAAGGATGTAAGCACCACGGCGAATAGAGTCCTTAGAATTCCGGCCACCAAACTTTCTGATCTTTAAATGATCTTTATACATAAATTTCCTTGTCATTGACTAATGTCATTGTCATTAATGGCAGCCCATGACCCGGTTATCGCGGAAACATTTAATGCCATTTATACATAAATTTCCTTGTCATTGAATATTGTCAAAAATAAATTGACAAAAGCTACACACTACATATAGCAACCAACAACCACCCATTTTGTATTATAAATTAGCATATTTTGTGTATATTGCGATGTGCACTTGAGCTATTATGGTTTCTAAGAAGTGCTCGCTTATTTGGGTGCTTCTCTTTCTATGTGTGTTGAGTTTCTCTGCCAAGGCAATAGCAAGAAACATCGTTCATAATTCTGTAGTTTATGCAGGTAAGTTTGCTATCTTACATATACATAATTAATAATTATGTTGAAATGTAAATTAAATAAATTAATCTTTATTGATTTATCTGCAATTTTGTATGTTTTTTAGATGAAATGGGTGCGAATAGAAAACTCTTTGACCAAGAACAAAGACAGCGAGCTCCGTGTAAGAAGGGAAGAATCGCTTTACAACAGAACAAGCCATATGATGATCCACGCTGCCACAATTATTAGGATGGATTTAGTTGCAATATAAAATAGAATAATATGTATAAAGAAAGAACACGTTAACACGTATCACATATCTGTCTCTACATTGGTTTAGTTCAAAGTTATAGTTTTGTAATAAATAAGTTATAGAACGAATCGAGTTTAATTATGGGATTCACTCAAAGATATTGCAAGCAACAGTTTACAAGAAACTGTGGAAGGCATATTAGTTCTTTCTTGGCGGCTGTTTCAACCATAGCTTGCAACAAGGGACGCTCTAAAAAGGAGATGTATAATCAACTCTACTCATGTATAATTTGTCGTTTACCTCTATTTTTTGTCGTGTATAATTTGTTTGTTTAGCAGATAATTTTTAATGTCTTTGCTCGATGCTCATTCTTTAACTTGTATTGCTTGTAATTTTCCTTCTTATCTCTTGTTGTTGTCGTCTAAATTGCCGATGATTGTTCTTGTTATTTTCCTTATTCGTACACTACCTTTTAACATACCAGAAATAAAAAGTGCAATCGTAATAAATGTTTACTTACAAAAAAAAATCATTTTAAAAAATTACATCATGATATTAAAGAGTCTACAGCTAAAATACCTACATTTATTGGATCTATTTTGTTTTCTTTTTTAGTCGACTGCGCGGTTCGGTTTGGAATGCTGTTTTTGTTCCATCAACCGAACTGCAAGTTAACCTATGAGTTACAAACTTCCTTTTGTAATGAGCTATTGTAGGGTTGATTTTATTTGGATAGTATAATCATGTGAACACACGGGCCTTATCACATTGTTGATGGTAATCATGTGAATTCAAGGGCCACACGTAGTTTTAATAAAAAAAATTTGCTTAGATAAAAAAGTAATAATATTTAGATTTAGGATTTCTGGAGCGGTGAACTATGTATTCATAGATATAGATTAATATATAGCACCAAGGGCTTAAGTTCAAAATTGTAAGACGTTGAATAAGTTCTTCTCATATAGTGGTTATTATCAAGTCCGAAGGTTGCAAGCCGGAGGCCGAGGACATAGGACTTTCATCCCGAACCTCGTAAAAATCACGGTGTACTTCTTTCCCTTATCTTTACTTTGCTTTTACTGTATACTTGTTAATTATCATTGCAATTGATATTACTTCGCGTAGCCTTCAATATCACTGTAATTGTTTCTACCATTGTAATAGCTTGCTTAGGTACTGCATATAGTTTAAATCCTCTTTTCCGCATTCGATTTAAACTTGCATCGTTAACTTTTCGAAAATCAAAAAGATTTCAATTTTAGTATATAACCTTATTCATCCCCCCTATGGTTATCATATAGTCCAACAATTGGTATCAAAGCTAGAAATTGCATAGAGAGCTTAACATCTCGCAATTTTTTATTATGGGTTCATTTATGAAAGAGGGGATGTCCTTCAATAGGTCACCCCTGTTCGATGGGACTAACTATGACTATTGGAGTAGTTGAATGAAATGTCATGTGTAGGCTATAGATTTCACTTTATGGAGGATCATTGTTGATGGACCACTCACTCCTATGAGAATCAAGATTACTAAACCTGGGGTTGCAGCTGAGGGAAATACTACCAATTCTCAAGCTACTGGTGCAGCTGAGGAAGTGCCTATTGAAGATATTTATGCCATTGACTTGAGTGAGCTGAGAAATCCTCATCTAGAAAAAATATCTCCCAATGCCAAAGCAATGAATATTATTCACCTATGTCTATGTGAAGAAGAATATGGAAGGGTGAAAGGATGTCAGATAGCCAAGGAAATTTGGGACTGTCTGGAAGTGACACATATTGGTACGAGTCAAGTGAAGGACACAAAGATTAGAGTTCTCACTTTTGAGTATGAAGCCTTCAAGATGAAGGAAGATGAATCTGTTGCAGCTATGCACCGAAGATTGAACCTGATAGTGAATAACTTGAGGGCACTTGGGAAGAAGTATTCAAGGAAGGATTTGAATGGGAAGATTCTTGCATCCTTGACTACTGAGTTCTTTCCCAAGACTTGTGTTATCACTGAAGCCAAAGATATTGGCACTTCTTGCATTTGAGGTGGTGTTGGCCGCTAAGAAGACTCAAGAAAAAGAAGCGGTCAAAGAAAGAAAGTCTCTTGCTCTTGCCGCTGCCAAGACTTCTAAGATGGAAAGGAAAGAGGTTGAGTCTGATGAAGAATCCCATGATGAAGACATGGCTATGTTTGCCAAGAAATTCAAAAAATTCATGAGACTCAACAAGCTTGGGAAGGGTGACTATTCAAAGAAACCCGGGTACAACAAAGGAGATAGTTATGAGAGAAAAGATGATCAACCAAAATGTTTTGAATGCAACAAACCGAGTCATCTCAAAGTGAATTGTCCAAAGCTAAAAGCCGATGATTGTTCTTGTTATTTTCGTTAACTTGTATTGCTTGTAATTTTGCTTCTTATCTCTTGTTGTTGTCATCTAAATTGCCGATGATTGTTCTTGTTATTTTCCTTATTCGTACACTACCTTATAACATACCAGAAATAAAAAGTGCAATTGTAATAAATGTTTACGTACAAAAAAAAAATTCATTTTAAAAAATTACATCATGATATTAAAGCAATGTTTTTAAAACCGGACCGGAGATCGAACAGACGAGACCTCCGGTTCATGGTTCAATCGGTTCAACCGGTTCAACCATGGTTGAACCGGATAAGTAATTTATTAAATAAAAAATAAAAAATATTAAATTTTGGAGAAAAAAGTAAATTTAAAAATAAAAAATTGCATTTCAGGCGGTTCAACCCGGTTCGGTTCTCGGTTCTTTCCCGGTTCAAAGCGGTTCTTGGCGGTTCAATCCGTTTCTGGGCGGTTCTTTGGCCTGCGGTTCAAATGGGGTTGAACCAACCGGCCAGGGGTCCGGTTCCCGGTTCAACCGGTTGAACCAGCCGGTCCGGTCCGGTTTTTAAAACCTTGTATTAAAGAGTCTACAGCTAAAATACCGACATTTATTGGATCTATTTTGTTTTCTTTTTTAGTCAAATGCGCGGTTCGGTTTGGCATGCTGTTTTTGTTCCATAAACCAAACCGAACCGCAAGTTAACCTATGAGTTATAAACTTCCTTTTGTAATAAGCTATTGTAGGGTTGATTTTATTCCGATAGTATAATTATGTGAACACACGGGCCTTATCACATTGTTGATGGTAATCATGTGAATTCAAGGGCCTTACGTAGTTTTAATAAAAGTTCTTTTGCTTATAAAAAAGTAGTAATATTTAGATTTAGGATTTCTGGAACGGTGAACTACCTATACATAGATATAGATTAATATATAGCACTGAGGGCTTAAGTTCAAAATTGTTTGCCTCAACATCGAGGCACACTGTAACACCCTAAATTTTAGACATTATTTGCGAGTATTATGACCGTGTATTTACCTTATGTGATATAATAATTAGTTTAGTATCTAGAAAGTGTTTTTAAGAAAAATAATTTTCTAGAACTAGAGAGAAATATTATAGTAAGTTATCAAAAAAAAATTGGGCTTAAAACTCTATCAATATATAGCTAAAAAGTAGCTGTCAGTGTAAATTTGTAATGCACTAAAAAGTCCAAACTTATCAGAAAATTTTGAAATTTAGATATTTGAGTTTTATAAAATATAAAGATCGAAATGGCATCTGCAGAATTTTTTTTACCTAAAAATATGTCTTTTATTATTACTGAAAAACAAAATAAATAGATATAGAAATAGAGAGAGTGTTGAAAAAGAAATAAATAGTCGGATGTTTACCGGTACGTGTTTGTTCACTTGAATGGATGACCTGCTCTTGCACCTATAAATAAAGACCCACCCATCACTTATTTTTCACAACTTTGGAAAAGCTTTTCAACAGGTTAGACACAATCTAACCTCTCTCTTCTTTATTTTAATTTCATTTCTTTCTTTGCTTATTTTATTAGTTTTCTTTCTTTTACTTTGTTTTTCTCTTGTCCACTAGTTATTTTTCTCTTGTCCATTAGTAAAACTTTGTTCTTTTTATATATACTTTTTTTCTTTCTTTTATACAAACTCGTTTCATTTTTACGTTGGCAGCTTTTCAGTTTTAGGTTTTTATTTATTTTTAATCTATTTCAACATTAGAGTATGGTTTAGAGTATATTGCATTATTTTAAAATAAGATAAAATTGACTATTCAAAAAATCTTGATTTAATTAGATGATAAATTAGATTAAATATCTAGGATTACATTTTTTTAGCTAAACTGTACATGTCTTTATGTACACTTAGACATTGATTTAAAATTTTTTTAACTCTAGTTTATTATATACTCTCAATGCACCAAAATTTTGTGAGTGGAAAATATGCCTATTAAAGGGGTTTTTCTTTAAAAACAAATGTTTCTTTGCATTTAGAAACACACAAGTATTGGGTAGAACTTTAGAAAATACTTTTAGTGATGAGTAATAGGTATTGACTATTGAGGAAATTGAAGAAAGTATTCATCAAGCTATTTTGATAAAGTTCTATGGTAAGGGGAAATACTAATAATATGTTGATGGACACAAATTATGTGTTGCTTGTATATATGTTATCTAGTTATTCTTAGGTGATTTGTGTGCTTGGTGATCTTGTTTGCAAGAGTTTATTTCTTGGATTAGTAATATGAGTTTTGTACGTAAGTATATTATTATACTCCCTTCATTATTAGAAACTATGATATTTGTGTAATTGTGATTATGCTTTTGAAGTTCTTTGTCAAAATAAGTACCTCTTTAAATTTAAGTAAAATATTGGTTGTCTATTCTATTTATTGACATAACTTAGGAGGATATTGATAAGCTAAGGTCTAATCTCATAAGTTGTTCTATGGATTTTGGGAACTGATTATCAAGTTGATTATAGATTAGATGAGTAAGGCGGATGATTCTACTAAGAGCTAATACAGGATGTTTTTTACAGTACTATCAAGTATATAAGACTGAGGATAGGTTCGGCTGGGTCGACTACAGACCTTCTGGGGGCATTTGTGTTTCGAACTCCTACCAATAGTCAGTGATAGCATCTCTGGCTGGAGGAAATCGTATTACCAGACACGGTGAGCCTGACTGTGCAGGACTATCTATAATAAGGTGCAGCGCTCGTGCCAGAATGATTGGAGTATGGATTGAATATATTCTCGTTGCAAACAATCATGTTATGGCAGTTGAAACGGCCTTACGCTCAAGATGATAGAGAAATCTCCATGGAGTAGGTTAAGTATATTGTTATTTAGTTAGCAGACTAACCTTGTTGATGGATTAGAGGATAAGTGTGATATCTAGTTTATTTGACTAACAATCGATGATCGATTTCTCTATAATATTACTCATGTTTTGTAGGATTATGTGATTATGTGTGATTGAATTTATTAGTCTTGATTCGACGCGAGTCACTTAAACAAACTATGCTTGTATATTATTTAATAAATTATTGCATGTGATTGTATCATATTATGTGTAACTTGTGTAACCATCGTGTTGCAAACTTGAGCCTGAATAGGGAATTTCTTAAGAGAATCAAGATGTGGCAAAGAAGGAAATCCCCTTTATAATGCCATCGATATAGATGAGACTACGGTGCCCAAAACCTTAGGCTTAGGACATGACTTATTCCCATAGCTATAGCTTGCTTTCTATAGATGAGCCCTTCGTTCAATGTGCCTTTGGGTTTAGCCAATGATGCTTCCTTTCTCAGCTATTTCTCACTGGTAGCGAGCTACCAATCCCGCGCACATAGGCTATTTGCGATCGAAGTTTAAGAGTTCCTATGAAGATGTGTAATCCCATTCCGTTGTCGTCCTTCTTCTTATTGCATATTTTTTCATTGTAAACTGAGCTTGTCGGTGTACGAGTATTTCACCCCTTACATTACAGATGATGTCGGAAGGACTGTTGAGCCACTCTAGACACAACAAGATCGAATTTCTGGAATAGGAATGTGAAGCTGTTTATGATTTAATCTGACTCAAGATATGTTTAATCTTAATAGTATGTACTAGTCTTAGGAACTCTTATAAGATATTTAAGTGCACTTTGTTTGTTGATGGTTGTAAGCCTATGGGCATGATCATCACTCATGGTTGATGACTTATATATATATATATATGATGCATATATATTACGTTCGTATATATCTATTTCTCAATATTTAGAAAATTCATACCGAAGGTAAAGCAATGTTTTTTTCAAAAAGAAAATAGAAATGAGATTATTTAAGTGTAGCGCCACTTTTCAAGGTTAAGGAAAAGGGGGTGTTACACACACAATACTAGAATGTGGCTTCGTAGCATTAGGTGTAGCCACTACAAGAAAACGACGATTTCCGACAGCGTTTTTCGTCGCAAATGCAGCGATTTTCGTCGCAAATTGACATTTCCGACGAACTTTCCGACGGACAAAAAGCCGTCGCAAAATCGCTCGTCGCAAATCGTTTCCGACGGATTTTTTCGTCGCAAATGACTCCGTCACAAAGTCGTCGGAAATCCGTCGCAAAGTTTCGTCGCAAATTCGTCACAAATATTCGTCGCAAAAAACCATTTCCGACGAAATTTTCCGTCGGAAATCCGTCGGAAATTTAAAAAAAAATAAAAATCTTCTGAAGGGTTGTGGTAACTTCACCTACAAAGGGTTGTGGTAAATTCATCATAAACACAACAGAACATGCAAAATCATTAAGTATATAGGTGAACATAATAAATATATTGAATGAATGAAGATTACAGTTGCAGGTCACCTTATATAGGTGAGCCTAGAGGTTACATCAGTTAACTGTTAACTAACAGAGTGAGCACTTAAGAAAATAGGTAAAATTAGTTTTGACCCAGCAATCAACAAATAAGGGTCACGAATACAATAATTAATTGATAACTATTAGGGGAAACTAAAATTCATAATATCTGGTACCAATGGATATGTCCATCTGTGAATTATGTCCTTGTTCAGTGTCATAGCTTCGGAAATTATCAATCCTTGCAGCTTAGTCTGAGTGGATTTCATGAACAAAAATTTTGTATCACATTATCTGAAAGAAATTTATCATAATGTTGAAGTGGTGCATACAGGATGCTAAAATCAAGAATATGTGCCACAGAAATTTATGTTGGAAACATAAATGATGAGCTTTTATACCAAAAGACATAAGGACATGTTCATGAGATGCATAGGACATGTCCACTAGTCCAATGCATGTCCAGAAATAGTTGAAAAATAGTGTTCCAGTAGTGAAGTAGTTTGTTATTCAAGTTCCAACAAATGCAGGCATGTGATCAATATGAAAAAGCACTATGCTTCACACATGCTCAACACACTATGCTTCCCAATTCTCTTAAATACATAAATATCTAGGATATTGAGTTCTCCTATTCAAGCAATTCACATAAACCATTTGAAAAAAAAAATTCTGGCTTCTTGTTAAGTGTACAACTTAAAGGTATAATTATGCTAGTTTGCAAAGAGAACTAAAGAAATTTGCACGTCTATTTATTTGGTTTTCCATCTAACCTGAATTGTCTTTCTGAAGCTTCGTGGATCATCAGGATCTTCAAAAGGATAACCTCCAACTAGCATCACATATAAGGTCACCTCACAAGACCAAACATCAGCAACCTATAAGAATATTAGTGTGGCTAATATTAGCTTCAAATTTCATAAAACCCCTCTAATTATATATATATATATATATATATATATATATATATATATATATATATATATATATATATGTGTGTGTGTTAGTAGTAAATTACCTTCCCATTATATTCTCTTCTTGAAAAAACTTCTGGTGCAATATAAGCTGGAGTTCCCACAGTAGATTGAGGCTGAGAATCCAGAACAGATGACTGAAGGAAAAAACAGAACAATTAGTAACATGGTTTAGCTAAAATTTGAAACATGTTTAAGTGAAAATTAAGTGATAAATTCTTTCCTTGGAATAACCAAAGTCACATATTTTTAGTTGTGGTGCTGTTGTGCTTCCACTACAAGAAAATTGACATATACCAACGGACGTCTATAGCGATGGTAAATAAAACTGTAGGAATAGGTATCCTACACCTACAACAAGTTAAAAAAACCGTGGGTATAGGTTCACAGGAAAGATTGTGGAAAAATAACTGTGGGTATAGGTAATTTCCTATACCTATGAAATTAAATTTCGTTAGTATAGGTATTAGCGGGAATTGTTCCCACTTTGACCAAAAGTTCCCTCTCTTTTTTTTACCAAAATAATTCCCTCTCTTTTTTTTTACCCAAATAATTCCCTCTCCATTTGTTTTTACCCAAATAATTCCCTCTTCCACCTTAACGCAGAGAAGCGAGAAGCGAGAAGAAGAAACGAGAAAGAACAACGCAGAGACGAAGAAACGAGTCGCTATTCCACCGCGCCGCCACGAACCACCGCCGGATCTCCTTCTTCACTTCCACCGCCGGAGACTTCCGCACCACCACACAGTTCTCCTCTTCTTCACAACCCTCTCACTCTCTCTCAGTTTGGCTACCAACACCACACCCTCATGCCGCCGCCTTCCAGCGCGAGTTCCACCTCCCTCTCAAGCTCCCTCCTTTGCGAGCACCACCTCCAGAACTCTCAAGCTCTCAAACTCTCAAGGTCAGAAATCAATTTTTTTTTTTGAAAACCCTAAATCCCTAATTTTTACTCTCTTGAAATTGAATCTGTTGATTGTTGAGCGTGAATGTTAATGACTGCCTATTATTTGTCTATACATTCTTAGTAAAGCATCCTTTTTTTTATGGTTGTGATTCAGGCATTCGGCTCTCAGAAATCATTTCATCCTCAACTCACGTTTCAACTAAAGCTACTCTTCGCTGCTTCTGCGTTGGGTCAGAGTATGTGTTTGGTTAGTTCTGCTAAACAAGTTTGCCCTTCATACTTCCTCACCTTCATGAAATTATTGGTGCTGATTTGTGTATTCCAACCAGTATACATACTCCATGATAGAAAGAAGTACATGTGGCAAATTGTTTTTTCTGTGTGAGTCTTATACATAATGCTCAGATTGTATGTATAATCGAATTCACTGTGGGGTGTTGGATTGTATGAAATAGTTGCTGCCAAGTTCTTACCTTTGTTGCATCTTAATTGTTTGATCATTTTCCTCAATGAGGATGAATTGCATTAGGTTCTATGTTTGGTTAGTTTTAAAGGTCAAACTGATGTGGGGTTCTCTTTTCTTTGAGGCATGCTCTGGAAATAGTTGCTGCCCTGTCCGGTTGCTGTGAGGCATGCTCTGGAAATTGTTTCCGAGGTAGCTGCAAGAGACCCTTATGCTGTTGCAATGGCCTTAGGTAACAGGACACTTCCTCATAGTAATTTTCATTCAATGGTGATTTACTACATATTCTTTTGTAATTAAATTTTAGAGAAAAAATTCTCCGTAGTTTACTATCTTTTATCTAATGCTTCCGGGGTATTCTTCTGTAGGGAAACATGTGCAGCCTGGAGGTATGCCTATTGGATCTTCATCATCTTTTGCTTCCTTCATTTCCTTTTCTTTGTTTGAAATTGGTTGTGAATGGTGTCTTCTTTATTCAGTAAAAACTAGTAATTAAGGACTAAGAACCAGTTTTCTGCTGATAAAATATATCAAAGCAACCACATTACTTATTTCGGGTATTTAATAAACCATCGAGTCCAAATACATATGGAAAATGTTTGCATACCCAATAGCCGAGTTTTACTGCTCCAACCATTTGCTTTCATAGTAAGAAATAAAGCTTTGTGGATTTTGATTTTTATATTTATGTTGCTGCATAAAATTAGATTGTTTGGTCATGATGTTTTGGTGTATGTTGCATGGGCTTTACAAGATGTTCTCCACTTGCACGATGTTCTTGCCAGAGTTTCTCTAGCAAGGTTATGCAGTACAATATCGAGAGCTAGAGCTTTAGATGGTTGGTGTGTTAAAAAACTTGTTATTTAATGAAAATTGACACTTGGGAAGTTTGTGATGACTAAATTTCTATTTACATGCATGTACAGAGAGACAAGATATTAGATCTCAGTTCAATTCAGTGCTCTATCAACTTCTGTTGGATCCTAATGAAAGAGTATGTTTCGAGGCCATTTTGTGTGTACTTGGAAAATTAGATAACACTGAGAGGTGTGATTTATATTAAATAATGAGTTAATCACGAATGGTTTTTGTTCTGTAATTTCTTCCAATTGTTTTCTGATTTTTCAATTGGTTTCTGTTTGCTAGATATCTATCCTGTGCTTTGGGCTTCTCTTTGTGGTGTTAGGTAAAAACTTTGCAGCAGCGCTAGAATTGAAGGGTCAATTCTTTGATTCAGAGCAACTCTGTGATCTCTAAGGAAGCAAGTACTACAGAGTACAGAGACACTCTACAAGTAAGTCTAATTGATCAACATTATTTTAATTATTGTTCTCCTATACAAACATGCAGTTTTAGAAGAGTTTTTCTATAAAATGAACTTGTATAATATAAAATGTCTCTTTACTTTGCTCCACAATTTCTCTTTTTTGCTTGTATTTTGTGGTGAAGTTTTAGTCTTTTTGTTCAGATTTGTAAGACCTGAGATATTCTTGTTCGATATGGAGGACTGAGTTGGCCCTGTGATTTTCAGAATGCCCACCAGCTTCTCAGTTCATAGTTACAGAAGGAGAGAAAGTGAACATACAAATTGAAGGAATTGAGGTAACGATTTACTTCATTCTTTATTACTCTAATGAGAAGATTATAATGGTTTTGAGTTTTTATGTTAAAGCATTTCGGTAAACATTCTAATCTTGAACATTGTACCATTTCATTTCTTATTATATCATGTGTATTAGCTAACTGAGGTTGTTACTCCTTTAGTTAAGATATTACCAAGTCCTTTTATGTTTACCTAAGGATTACTTAGTACTATATATGTACATTGATTTCTCAATATATCATTTTAAACTGAAATCATTACTGTTGATTGTTGAGTTATTCACTTCCACTCTGCTGTTCAATTTCAGATATGTTGTTGCTTATCATTACTTGTTTAGTTGCTGCTGCAAGTAATAGTTTCATTTCATCCCTGTTGTTGTTTATTCAGTGCTCTTTTCATTTCTTTTCTTACAAAAACCAATCTTCTACAACAGATTTCTAACCAATCTCCAAAATTGTACTTTAGTTGTTTTGTTCATATGGTGTCTTGTTTGAAGGCATGTTATTTGTCCTACTATGTGTCATTTTTTTAGCCTTTTGCCGGCTCCTAGGGATAACCATGAAGAACCTTATTGGTTTCTTTTACTTACGAAAATCATTTTGTGCATCCCCATTGATTTGTCATATTAGTATTTTGACAAATCTTAGGAAAAACTAATGGTGTCAAGAAATTACATGTAATTTGATTGATTTTTTCAGGTATGCTTATGGAAGAATTTCCTTAGCATGCAAGTTCACATATAAGAAAGGAACTCTGGGAAGCACTCTAGGTATTCCCTACTTTCTTATCTATAAAAGTTATATTTTAGCAATTCCAAAATTTTCCACCGAGTTATGGAGAAGCTGTGAGTGACATTATACAAGCTGCAAAATAGGTATGTTATATTTTAGTCCTATAGTTCTTATCTTATGAATGAAGTATGGAAAATCGATGAAGTCGGGTTTATAAGTTTTATACTCTTTTTCAACAGGTTTCAAATGCTTCGAGTCTCCCTGACTAAATGAATTTCAAGAAAAGACACTATTGAAGATAATGACAAAGATTAGAAGCTAATTTTTTGTTGATGGAGTAAGCTTAGAAATTAAGTGGATGAGATCTTATTTCTTTGTAACTTTTGAGATTGTTATAAAATTTTCTATGTTTATAAAATGTCAATATGATACTCTTAGTTCGACATTTTTATCTATTTTGTAATTTGACATGCTTGTAAGTTAGTTTTCAATATGATTAGAGTTTTATTTTATTTTATTGTTTCATATATATATATATATATATATATATATATATATATATATTATATTTAGCTTTTAATTGGTTTAATGACAAGAGGTGTCACTAAAACCTACAAATGTTGTTAATAAGTTCTTTACCAACGAAATGAAACAGTGGGTATAGCAAATTAGGAGGCATCAATAAAACCTATACCAATGGAGATTCAGCCGTGGGTATAGCAAAATTAAGAGTGTTGTTAAAACCTATACCAACGGAAAAGTAACCGTGGGTATAGCTCTAAGGTTTTGTCCAACGGTAAAAAAACTGTCACTATAGGCTATAGCAACGCCATTTTTCTGTGGGTATAGCCAAATAAAGACGACAAAAAAATTGTCCGTCGGTATAGGTTTTTGGTGCTATACCCACGTTTTTTAACCCTTTACCCACGGATTTTTACCGTCGCTATATGTCAATTTTCTTGTAGTGTTCCATCTAATAGTGTGTTTTCCAGCTTAAGATCTCTATGGCAAGATGAGTTGGAGTACATAGCACCTATCAATAACAAGAGATTTTCGAAAGTACATTGATTCAGCCCGTAGAAATTTCCAACAAACAACTTATATACAGAAATTTCAGCAAACATTCATAAACTTCAACAGATTAATTACCCTATCAAACGGTATCGAAAAATTACAAATGACCATTCATTTGAAAGCTTGAAATGTCTAGTTTCTGACTATGCTCTTAGATTGTCAAAAGGATGAGTGAAATGGTACAGTTTTTGCAACAAGGTAGCATGTCCAGAAACAGGGCAGCGGCTGTGTCCTAAGTTGGGACTCCTCTAAAATGACCAAAACAGACCGGAATGACCTGAAACTTGAGCCTAAACAGTAGCAAAAATCTGTCTAGTTTTCAAAAAAATTGGATTCATTTGCAGCATCTAGAAATTGTCTAGTTTGTATGAATATCAGATTCCATATATTCATCACAGCGTTGTCATTTTCATTATCAAAGTCAATTAACAGAATCACAAAACTAATACAAAATCAACTCCACGTAGTACCCACAAAGTTCAAGAATGAAATATTCAATAAACCAATCCAAAACAAGACCTATTGTGACCTACAATTAAGAAATCAAAATAGTAAAAACAAATCAGCACAGTGCACACAAATAAATGCAACTCACCATATCTTCGTCTCACTCACTCGGGCTCAGCTGCTTGTGGAGAATGAATGCAACAAATTTGAAGACAGTAATTTTTAATCCATATTTCAAAGGTCATAAACCGTAAGCTTGAGATTTTTTAACTTGGGAAGTTGACTGTTGACTCCCAATCATATGATGTAAGTTAGGCATTTTTAGGACCAATTGTGCAGGGTTTTTATTGTATAACAGTCATTATCTGGGATTTAGTTTAGTTTTAGATCATTGTAGTAGGAAGTTCAATTGTAAGTTATTCCTGCACTTTTGGAGCTAAATGGGACTTGAAGACCTCTTAAGTGGTTGTGGCATCTTTCGGCGAACCAGACACTTGCCCGGAAATGCAGCAATCTGGAGGAATCTGCATAGTCAGAACTTTCTGTTGATTTTCGCGTCGCGACCAGGAGGGTTCGCGACGCGACCTGAAGCAGTTTTGCGAGGCCTGAAGTTTCTGTCATTTGTCGCGACGCGACGGACACGGGCCGCGTCGCGACGGTGCGTGAAAATTAGGGTTTTAAAGCAGTTTCAGGAGATTTTTGAGAGCACTTCGTTTTTGGGATTTGGAGCCACGTTTTGGAGCAGCTGGAGGTGCGATTTTGGAGCCTTCTCATCACTTGGGAACAAGGGATTGAAGGTTCTAATGTCTTCCTTTATGATTGTTTTCTATTTTATGTTGGTTTCCACTCTTAGGATGATTTGTAACTAATTCTCTTAGATTAGGGAGAGATGAATCTCCCAAACCTATCATGTGAACCATTGCTCTAGTTAATTCAGTTGTTATTCAATTTACTTGTCTAATTACCTATGTTCTTAACGCTTTTCAATTACATATGATAATTGCGATGATCCAGGCTAGTGATTGCATAGGGATGTGAATTAGTAGCTGGACTTTGGGTATTTAGATCACATGCTAGTAATCAGCATAGGAATATGTGGTAGCTTATGTGAATTCATTATAATTCTTAATCTTTATGCGTTACCCTCTGGCACGACTCACCTAAGGAATTAGGGTAACTCTTAGGGTAATAGGGGTCTTGAGACAAGGAATTGCCCTTGACCTAAATTAGTGAATTGAATCTAGAAATTGAATAATTAACTTGAATTGGCTGAGGTTCATGTGATAGGCGAGGTGAGAGGATTCGATCCCTAGTCGTTTTTTCTCGCATTATTAATTCACGTTCGTGTTCTGTTACCAGTTACTCAATTTATCAAATATCTACAATCTACGAATTTACAATTTTGCTATTGTTGTCAACGCGCAATCCCTGTGGATCGACCGGTTCTTACCGATAAATTTTATTACTTGCGACAATTGGTACACTTGCCAAATTGTTAACAAGTTTTTGGCGCCGTTGCCGGGGATTGTTGACTTTGTTGTCGACAAGGCAAACGAGTTGATTCTAGATTCTTAGTTTCTTTTATTATTGTTTGTTTGTTACTTAATTTTGCTACTTGTTGGTTCCTTGAATTTGTTGACGTTTGCTTCAGTGTTTCAGAGATTTGTGCATGCGGAGCAAGGGTCCACAAGAACTCTTGTTTGACCCGGAAATTGAAAAACTAGCAAAGGCAAATCGAAGAAAAGCTAAGCTCGCCAAGCAGCAAGCAAGGGAATTATCACAGGTACAATCAACTTCTACAGCTGTACCGGAAGAGTTTTCGAGTGAGGAGGAAGAGATGGCTGATCCTCCACCTCCACCCCGACGTACTCTAGGTGACTTCGGGCGAAGAAATCAAGGTGCCCAAGCATTAGCATTTCAACCAGTGGGCGTGGCCCAGTTTGATATCAAATCCTCTGTGCTCACAGCCTTGAAATCAGAGCAATTCTCTGGGTCGGATGCCGAAGACCCAAATCAGCACTTGTTCCAATTCTACGAGATCTGCGGGACTACACACCCGGAGGGAGTAACCGATAGTGCAAAGAAAGTCCGGCTGTTTCCCTTCACTCTCACAGGGAGAGCCAAGGATTGGTTGAACACTCTCCCAGGAACAATCAACACCTGGAATGACCTTGAGAACAAGTTCTTTAAGAGGTTCTTCCCAATCTCTAAGTTCATAAGGAAACGAGCCGATATCTCCAATTTTACACAGGGAGAGTCCGAATCGTTGTATGACTCTTGGGAACGATTCAAACTACTACTCAAGAAGTGTCCTGGCCATGGCATAGAAGATTTCCTACAGTTACAAACCTTTTGCCATGGGCTGAGACCACAAACAAGAATGATGTTGGACGCCTCAGCTGGAGGATCCCTAGGTACCAAGACTTGGGAAGAAGCCAAGCAGTTGGTTGAAGACATGGCTTCCAATGAGTACAGGATCCAAAATGATAGAGGGGTTGACAAAAAGAAAGGTGTGCTGGAGCTTGATTCAAACAGCGCAGTGTTAGCCCAACAGAAACTAATGACCATGCAAATCGAGGCTCTCACTAAGCAATTAGCGGCAGCATGTGAAGTAGGCTCAAAAGCTCCAGCAACAGTACAAGCAGTGCAAGCAGGTGGGTGCAATTATTGTGGCAGGGAATCCCACGAAGGTGATTGTGCAGCTTATGGAGAAGCATTGGAACAAGCCAACTATATGGGAAACTTCCAAAGACAAAGCGGGAATCCATTTTCTAACACCTATAATCCAGGGTGGAAGAATCATCCCAATTTTTCTTGGAAGAATAACAATGACGGCACGAGTTCCAATCAACAACAGTCTCAGGCACCTGCCAATCAACAACAGAAACCACCTTCTCGGTTGGAGGATGCATTGACACAGTTTATGCAGATGACCAAAAATACCTTCCAAGCTCAAGAGCAAGTAATGAAGAACATGGAGAAAAACCATGAAGCATCAATGAAAAATTTGGAGGTACAGATTGGTCAGTTATCGAAGCAACTTGCGGACACATCCAAAAGCGGTTTCCCTGCTAACACTGTGGACAACCCGAGAAATGAGAATTGCAATGCCATCCATCTGAGAAGTGGTAAGGAGTTGGAACCGTCTGAAGTAACCAAGCCCAGGGAAAATAAGGCAAATGAAGAGAGTGAGGGAGCGGGGAAAGACAACTCTCAAGTGGAACCCAAAGAAACTCCATCTTACATGAAACTGCCCTATCCTCAGGTAAGCAAGAAAAATCAGAAAGATGAGCAGTTCTCCAAGTTCATGGAGGTGTTCAGAAGCCTCCAGATCAATATACCTTTTGCCGACGCCCTGGAAAAGATGCCGGTCTATGCAAAGTTTATGAAACAGTTATTGACCAAAAAGAAAAGGTTGAAGGAGAACGAAACGGTAGCATTAACAGAGGAGTGCAGTGCTATCATTCAAAACAAAATACCCCCTAAGCTGAAGGACCCAGGAAGCTTCACCATTCCTTGTGCAATTGATGATGTCACAATAGAAAAGGCACTCTGTGACTTGGGGGCAAGCATAAACCTCATGCCCTTGGGAATGTGGAGAAAGCTTGGGGGAGGTGAAGTCAAACCGACTCACATGACCTTGCAACTGGCTGATAGGTCAATAAGGTATCTGTATGGTATTGTGGAGGATGTCCTGGTAAAGGTGGGAAAATTCCTTTTCCCGGTAGATTTTGTGATTCTGCAGTTGGATGGTGACACTGAGGTCAAGAGTTCAATGGATGGGGAAAATGACATCCCTTTCATTTTGGGAAGACCTTTCCTAGCCACCAGTAGAGCTGTCACAGATGTAGCCGACGGGACTGTGAAGCTGAGAGTGCAAGATGAAGAGGTGACCCTAAAAGTGATCAAGGCAGCAAGAAAGAATGAGAAAAAGGAAGGGTGTTATAGTATTGAGGAACCCCAGATAACAGCCAAAAACAGAAGGCACATTCACTCTTCCCCAGACAAGTCACCGGGCGAGTGGGTTGATCTAAAGGAAGTGGTGGGAGAGCCTAGCTGGAAATTCAATGGAGAAAAATTGGAAGGAGCTGTGAATGGGGCACTTGAAGAGAAAAAGGCTCCACCGGGGCCAATGTGAGATATCTTCTGAACCGTCAAGCTAGTGACGTTAAAGAAGCGCTGAGTGGGAGGCAACCCACTGAGGTACCAAGTCTTTAATTCAATTTCAATTCCAGTCTTTAATTCACTTTATTTTTGCTGTTAGCCTTAGGCATGGGAAGGAAATTTTGTGTTCGGTCAAGTTCATGTCGCGAAAGGGAAGTAATTTCAAAGAAAAAACTGTTCTGGTCTATTTCGCGTCGCGAGCCTGTTATGTCGCGTCGCGATTGGTTGAAAAATTGCCCAGGAAAATGTTTCTGTCATTTCTCGTGTCGCGAGAGAGGCGTGTCGCGATGCTTTAGAATTCTGGGAGCTGTAACGGTTCTGTGTAATCTCGCGACGCGAGACACACGGGCCGCGTCGCGATTGGACCCTTTTTAGTGTAAAATTGATCAGTCCGAACACAACTTCAAAAAGCTTTCAAACTTCTCTATTTTCCCTCTCTAGTGCTCACTGCGAATTCCCCTCCCCATTACTGTTTTTGATCACATTTGATTACAAATTCTTGCTACATTGCACGAATCCATCACCATCAACATCTCCAGGTATCAATCTTAACCTTATTCTTTAATTGTAGTCTAAAATTTTGAGTGTTTTTGATGGTTGTTGGGGTGATTTTTGGGTAGGAAGCGTGAGAATTCGAAGTCAAATTAGAAGAGTAGGATTGTTCCCTATGATATGTTGTTGCATGATCGTTGCTTATTGCTAATGTGGGAGAGGGAATGATTGAATTGGGGGTAGAAATTAAGTGGATTTTGGGCGTACACAAGGTGTCCGATAAAATGCTTGAATGAGAATTTTGGTGCTCACCAAGTGTTTGTGAAATTGCTCCTATGAGTTTTGGCTAAGCAACTTTATTGATTGTGGAAATGTCTAAGTAAAGTCTGTTTTGGGGTTGCTGGCCTGTTTCTAATTTTGAACATATTCACAACCTTAGGGTAGATGACCTTGAGTCCAGAAACTATGTTTTGCCTGTTGATTATTTTTCTCTGCTGGAGTGGGGCCCACACCAGGGACCCACCGAGAACTAACGATTGGTGCTGGATTCTGTTTGTTTTAATTTTTACAGGACATTACAGGTAAGCAGAAATGATGAAGAAAAGCAAAGCAGGCACCTCCAAGAAAAGGCGAGGGGATCCCGCAGTTGAGGTTGACAGATTCAGGTCCCCCGTACATGAGGAGAGGTACCACCAAGTGGTCAAAGGGAAAAAGATAAATCCAGAAAGGGCCTTTAACCTCAGCACGGGGGAATTCCCCATCATTACTTCCACTCTCCGGGAATTGGGTTGGCTCTCGCTCAACTCAATGATCAAACAAGCCAACCAAAGCATGGTGAGAGAATTTTATGCCAATGCCTATGGGGATGAAGACAACAGAGTTTCAGTGGTGAGGGGAAGAGAGGTGTCCTACTCTCCTGATACCATCAACAGTCTCCTCGGGCTACCTACTTCTGCTAATTGTGCCATGATGGATGCCTGGGACAACAAGGGGGCGCACGATTATGAGGGTTTGCTGAGGGAGTTGTTTCGTCAAGGGGCAGCATGGGACAGACATCTTATCGGTCCGATTGGTCAAGACTATCCCCGCCGCTTTTGCAATATGGCTCTGAAGGCCATTCCTAAGGCCTGGAACAATTTCTTTAATCAGACTATCATTTCATGTCCCAACTCCACTGATGTCAAGACAAAGGTAGCCATGGGACTACAAGCTATCATGAGAGGCCAGAGGGTCAATCTGGGGAGAGCCATTTCAGCTAGTATTGCAGAGATTGCCAGATGTCCTAGGGCTAGATTGGGGCACTGTTCTATCATCCATGCCTTATGTAGACAGCAGGGCTGCCCGGAGTACCCAGATGATCTTCTAACCGACCCCAGGGATGGTATCACAGCAGCATGGATCTTGAAGCAGCCCGAGGGGCCCTTAGATGGAGCAGCACCACAGCAACCAGCACCTCCAGCACCACAGCAGCCAGCAGGCCCATCTTACCGGGAGCAGTTTCAGACCGACTCTTCTTTCCAGTATGACCTCCTCATGGCCAGCTGGTGCGGGTCGTCTCTGTCATTGCAGCAGCAGGGCATAGATACTTCACACTTGGCATCACACAGAGTCCACCGTGCTGCTGAGGAGTATATGGCCGAGAACAGAGCAGCCGCCGCTTCATCTTCATCAGTACCACATGCAGAGCAGCAGCATGTCCCCCAGGATCCACTTCTTTCAGGAGACGAGTATTTGGAGGAGCACATTTCCTTCCCATGAGCAGGAGGCTCATTTATTTTCCTGTTTTACTCAGACATTTTTATTTTTATTTTTGCACTGTTGGTTGTATTTTGCCCTATTTCGACCTTATTTCGCACATTGGTCTGTACTTATTATTATAACTTACTCTGTGATAGTGGGGCACCACTGCCCTATATTTTGTTTTTGTTTTGTTAAAGCAGCTTCAATAGTGATGACCTGTGGCATTTGGGGTCGCATTTTTGCATTTTCCTTTTGACGCTCGCACTTCAAGTTTTATCATCAAGTAATAGAAGGGGTCATGACAAACGTTGCGGAAGTTCTTTATCATCTGTGAGAATCATCTCTCAAGTTCCATCTCTATGATCCCAACTGTGAGGTTTGAGCCTAAACACGTTCTTATATATTGTGTGTGTATTCCTTGCCTTCATTAGTCGGCAGAACTTGACATTGTGCTTAATTGTTTTTTGCATTTGATTTTCATACACACTGAGGCATTTCTTTTGGCACCCCTGAGCCTTTCAAGCCAACCCATTAATGTTTATCCTCTGCTAGCCCCTCTGAGCCTTGTTAAAAATTGTATGTGTTTCTCTGACAATCATAGCCTAGTTAATTCTTAACTTGGAGTTAGGTAACAAAAGCTGTGAGAGTGGGGAAAGTTTTAAGTTTGGGGTTGCTCGTGGAATAGCAACGAACTAAGTTTGGGGTGGTATACAAGAGAAGGAACAAGAAAAGAAAGAAAGAAACAGAAAAAAAATACATATATATGTATATATATACATATAAAAAAAAAGAAATAAATAAAGAAATTCCTTCTCTTGTGTTGTTAAATGCTATGGAAAATGGGTGAGTATTGCGTGAAATTGACAAAAAGAGAGGTAGGCCTAACTCCAAGTGCAACCTACTTATCCAAATGTATCCACCCTTACCTAAGCCCCGCTATAACCCTTAAAGTCCTCAAAATGTGTGTATGCAATTCATTTGTCTAAGATGATATAGAACTCTGTCAAGCCTATGAAACGATGATGCAGGTACTGTGAATTGAGTGAATACCCGAAACACCTCAAGAGTGAAACACTGGTGAGATGTGCGTACAGAGAAAACTTGAGAATGCTGCCTGCGTATGATTCGGTATTTCCAATTCAGTTGTCCTGCCACTGCATTAGATTGATGATGATAATTGATGTGCTGATGTGTTTAAGGTTGATGTATTATATGTAATAGCTAAATAGAAAAACAGCCACAGTCTGAATTGATTGTTTGCTTGAGGACAAGCAAAAGTTTAAGTTTGGGGTTGTGTTGACTCCCAATCATATGATGTAAGTTAGGCATTTTTAGGACCAATTGTGCAGGGTTTTTATTGTATAACAGTCATTATCTGGGATTTAGTTCAGTTTTAGATCATTGTAGTAGGAAGTTCAATTGTAAGTTATTCCTACACTTTTGGAGCTAAATGGGACTTGAAGACCTCTTAAGTGGTTGTGGCATCTTTCGGCGAACCAGACACTTGCCCGGAAATGCAGCAATCTGGAGGAATCTGCATAGTCAGAACTTTCTGTTGATTTTCGCGTCGCGACCAGGAGGGTTCGCGACGCGACCTGGAGCAATTTTGCGAGGCCTGAAGTTTCTGTCATTTATCGCGACGCGACGGACACGGGCCGCGTCGCGACGGTGCGTGAAAATTAGGGTTTTAAAGCAGTTTCAGGAGATTTTTGAGAGCACTTCATTTTTGGGATTTGGAGCCACGTTTTGGAGCACCTGGAGGTGCGATTTTGGAGCCTTCTCATCACTTGGGAACAAGGGATTGAAGGTTCTAATGTCTTCCTTTATGATTGTTTTCTATTTTATGTTGGTTTCCACTCTTAGGATGATTTGTAACTAATTCTCTTAGATTAGGGAGAGATGAATCTCCCAAACCTATCATGTGAACCATTGCTCTAGTTAATTCAGTTGTTATTCAATTTACTTGTCTAATTACCTATGTTCTTAACGCTTTTCAATTACATATGATAATTGCGATGATCCAGGCTAGTGATTGCATAGGGATATGAATTAGTAGCTGGACTTTGGGTATTTAGATCACATGCTAGTAATCAGCATAGGAATATGTGGTAGCTTATGTGAATTCATTATAATTCTTAATCTTTATGCGTTATCCTCTGGCACGACTCACCTAAGGAATTAGGGTAACTCTTAGGGTAATAGGGGTCTTGAGACAAGGAATTGCCCTTGACCTAAATTAGTGAATTGAATCTAGAAATTGAATAATTAACTTGAATTGGCTGAGGTTCATGTGATAGGCGAGGTGAGAGGATTCGATCCCTAGTCGTTTTTTCTCGCATTATTAATTCACGTTCGTGTTCTGTTACCAGTTACTCAATTTATCAAATATCTACAATCTACGAATTTACAATTTTGCTATTGTTGTCAACGCGCAATCCCTGTGGATCGACCGGTTCTTACCGATAAATTTTATTACTTGCGACAATTGGTACACTTGCCAAATTGTTAACATTGACTCAAGTAGTAAATCTGAAAA
The DNA here is from genome assembly GCA_039519185.1 of Astragalus membranaceus. Classification (NCBI taxonomy): domain Eukaryota; kingdom Viridiplantae; phylum Streptophyta; class Magnoliopsida; order Fabales; family Fabaceae; genus Astragalus; species Astragalus membranaceus. The sequence continues at coordinate 83,028,543 of CM076850.1, read as the reverse complement.
TAAGACAATAAAAAAGATCAAAATGTCACTGCAAATGATACTTCCAAATGCCTTGGTTCCCTGCAACATCAAAATGTCACTAAAGTTAACAAATACTAAAGTTAACATGAATGAAAATTCAAGTATCAAATACTAAAGTTAACATAGATAGCACGGGTGTATGACATATGACAGAGGTACTTTTTTCCAAAAAACAAAGTTCCTTAGAACTAGTAACAATATACTAATATGTAAGTAGTTAACCACACTGTCTTAAGATATGACAATAGGATTCAAGAAAAACTATTATGATACTGTGAACTCTCCTAAAACAACTATGATAAACAAGCAAAACCATGAAATAGGATACTAAGAGTAAAAGGGTATTATACCATTCAAGACGATTATCAAAAGTAAGTTCAAAAAGGGTGATCAAGGGTATTATACCACTCTGTAGGGCTTCATCTTGGGAATGAAAGAAGCTCCATTTAGCCACAATGCATCATCCACTACTTCTTTACACATGAACTCCACTTAAGTTATGTTGCATAAAAATATGCATCATTACTGATATCCATTAAAAAATGTGTGAATAAAATGAGGGAGACAACACATGATAAGATGGAGTGACAGAAGGTGTTGCATACTATCTCTAATCACATTATTGATACCCTGGCATGGAAATGTAGGGCTAGGATTCCGGAATCTAATATCTATTTATACAAACAAATCTCCTATGAAATTACCAATTTAGATCTCTTATTAACAAGACACATATCTAATTTAAGGGCAAAAATGTCATTACCTTCTCTTTCTTACTTTTTCTTTTTACACTCTCTTTCTTCATTTTTCTTCTCTTTCTTCTTACACTCTTTTTCTTCCTATCTATTTATACAAACAAATCTCCTATGAAATTACCAATTTAGATCTCTTATTAACAAGACACATATCTAATTTAAGGGCAAAAATGTCATTACCTTCTCTTTCTTACTTTTTCTTTTTACACTCTCTTTCTTCATTTTTCTTCTCTTTCTTCTTACACTCTTTTTCTTCCTATTCACTTTTCTCTTACACTCTCTTTATTCATTTTTCTTCTTACACTCTCTTTCTTCCTTTTTCTTCTCTTTCTTCTTACACTCTCTTTCTTCCTTTTCACTCTTCTCATACACTCTCTATCTTCTTTTTTTCTTTTCACTTTACTATAACCTTTCACAAAATTTTGACTTTTACTTCACTTCTTTTTCTTTATATCCCATATATCATCTTTCTATTTCCTTTCTTCTCTCTATTCTATTTTTCCCATAAATAATTCTTCTCTTTCTCTTATCACTTCACTTTAGGGATTAATATTTGTCACTGATAGTTAAATTTTTTGAAGACTACTACACTGATATATAAAAAAAGACGAGATTAATATTTGTCATTGATAATTAAATTTTTTGACGACTAATACAAACCTACTATCTAGAAAATAAGAAGACTTAGTGACTATTTAAACTATTGATCAATATTTATTATTGATAATCTACTATCTATCTTTTACTGTCTACTATAATATACTAATCAACTAAAATAATCAATTGAAACTACGAGATAACTGCACTGATACATAAAAAACATGGGATAACTGCACTGATATAATAAAAACACGAGATTAATTTTTGTCATTAATAATTATAATTTTTGAAGACTACAATAAACCTACTATTTAAAAAAACAAGAAGACTTAATGAATATTTAAACTACGGATTAATATTTAAAACACACGTGACAAATAATTGTCACCCGTGTTTTAAATATTAAAACACGGGATAAATATTTCTTATTGATAATCTACTATCTATCTTTTACTATCTACTATAATCTACTAATCAACTAAAATAATCAATTGAAATTATGAGATAATTGCACTGATATATAAAAAAACACGGGATAGCTACACTGATATATAAAAAACACGGGATAACTACACTGATATATAAAAAAAACGGGATAACTGCAATGATATATATAAAAACACGGGATAGCCGCACTGATATATAAAAAACACGGAATAACTGCACTGATATATATAAAAAATACGGGATAACTGCAATGATATATATAAAAACACGAGATAGCTGCACTGATATATAAAAAAACACGGGATAGCAGCACTGATATATAAAAAACACTGCACTGATATATAAAAAACATGGGATAACTGCACTGATATATAAAAAATACGGGATAACTGCAATGATATATATAAAAACATAGGATAGCTGCACTGATATATAAAAAAACACGGGATAACAACACTGATATATAAAAAACAATGCACTGATATATAAAAAAATACGGTATAAATGCACAGATTGTTTTTAAATGATACTTTTACATATTTAGATTTGAATATTTATCTATTTTTTATTTGAGACTCCTTTTTTATCTACTTTAAATTTGTCTTTATTTTCACGGGGTAATGTTCAGCTATTTTAACTCTGTCTAAGTTCATTCATAAAAAGAACACGACAGCATCCGTGCGTATGCACGGGTATCCTACTAGTGAGTTACAAAACTTAATAAAAAAGTAGTCAAGTCAAAAACCAATAAGGGATTAGTAATACCTTGAAAGGCATGGAAATGAATTTATAGCAAATCAGAGTTATTTTTGTAGTGCTTAGCCTTAGGGACATAAACTATAACAATCATACAACCAATGAAAAGCCAAACAAACAAGACCATTGCAGAACTATCTTACCAATGAATAAGTTGAATTGGTGTACCTATATTTACATGAAGCGAAATTTATCCATGTCAATCCTTCATTGCCCAGAAGTAATCTGAAATACAAATTAATAGAAAAGAAAAATTAATCTTTTGTGCTTTTGATTTTTTACTAAGAATAAAAACAGTCCTTCAACCAGGAGTCCCACATGAACTAAAAATCTATAACTTATTGTAACAGAAACCATACTTTTAGCTAATTTTAGAATCACAAAAAAAAAAAATTACCTTCCGACGAGTTGCTCTTGATGCTTTCCAGCACAGTAAACTCCTCGAACTTGGCTCCAGTCTCCTACAGGGTAAATAAATTTAGAATCAATTAGCAGTCATATCAATAATAGACATTAATGTATTGCCGAAACGGAATAACGCCGAAATTCAAAAGCTCTGCACTCCAAAATATTCACATTAATAATCCCTATCCCATACTCACTCAAAATTGAAAATGAAGGATAATCTTAACATGTTTCAGAAAATTATTACTCAGTCTTATTAGTTATTCAATTCCGCATGTGAAATGTGTTATCCAGTCACCCAGCATAAATACAACATCCTTAATTTACAAATTATGTCACATTTCCTTTATAAAACAATCTATAGTACAAGTTAGAAAAAAAGAGGATGGAAGAGCAACATACAGATTCTCTGGTTCAAGCTTTTCAGCGATAGAAACTGCTTTCCGTTTAGACCACCCACTTCGTTGACCTTCCGCCCGCCGAATTACATGAGCAAGAGATACCTTACTTCTTACAAGACTTCGACTTTGACCTTGCTCCCTAAGCTTTCTTCGGTCTAAATCCGAGATAACAATTGGTGTTTTATGGGAAGCTAATGCTTGTCCTATATTTGTACCTTCTAGACTTCTATATGTTGCAAGAGCGTCGACCCGCTGCTCATTATTCTTGTGCTCCACATGAGAAGCTTCTTCTACAATTTCACCCATTTTCTTTTGAACAGAACCGGTTATTGAAGGACGTGCCAACATCTTTTAAGTCCCTAATCTGAGGTGAACTACCATTGATGGCAGGCAATACAAGAGTTGAGCTTGCACCTTTATTTGCCCCAAAGCTAATAAATATCACCTTTCCTTCTCTATACAAAAACTCCAGCATCTCTAACCATATCTCTTCAATTTCTTACGGGTTTTACTTGAAGTCTGCCTTTCATTTGTCCTAATCTTATCGGTGGCATGTGAACAAGTATGTTGAGGAGTAAAACCAGACACGGAATATCTTCTTTTCTCTGAACTAAGACCCTTTGTGATACCATCTGCTGAACTCCCAGCATGAAAATTATCTCTTCTAGCATCCATTGACATTCGGCCGGTTTTGTTAGAAATTTCAACAGGATTGCCAGAGAACCTAGTAGCTTCTTTCATTCCTCCATTTTTTAGTGTCATGGGACTATGGTTGAAACTATTATCAGATGAAATAGGCAACACATATTGCTGGTCAGGAACAAGTTGAAGCAATGCAGTTGTCAATGACGTTAGCTTGTCATTGGACACCCTTAACTGCTTGCCAGCCTCATGTAAAGTTTTTAGAGCTTGACGAAGCTTTTCCATGTCTTCTTTTGACACTGAAACAGAAATCAGTATTGTCAATTTGTTAAAGGAATTAATGTGAAATGCATTCATCAATTGATACCAATATCTGCATCCCTCAATGATCCATCTGATCTTGATGTAATGAGTTTCAGGGCATCCTTATCAATTTCTAGACCTTCTTTGTTAGCAATCCACTGTAGGGTATGTACAATATCTGCATCCTTCAGTTTTGGGAAAAAGAATTTTTGACACCTGGATATTATTATATGAGGTGTCATCTAAATTGATTAAGGAGGGAAGTAGCGTGTGGCTCATCTAAATGTTAGCCACGTGTAAACTAAATGTGCCTAAATTAGTGTGGCAAACAGCCGCTATTTTGGTAGTGCTAGGAAAGAAATGGCACTTATTCAGTGAGGTCTACTTACAACCTGCTAGAGGAACAACATATAAGAAAAACCATTCATGACCAATTTCAAGGTACAAATCTAATGAATAACTGCATAATCATTTAGGAAGTAACTATTAAATATTCGTATAAGGAGCCAAAAAGAAAATTAAGAAGCCACTCCAACATGCTCTTAATTAGCATCCAAAGGTAAAGAAGAAAACATTTCCGTTTAATAATAAGAAGAGACGAAAGGGAACCCCAAAGGATTAATTGAAACAACAAAAATCACCATTTACACATTTGATTAAACTAGAAAAGAAAAACCCCTTGAGCTCCAACAGAAACTTGAGTTAGCATGCAGGGAAAGCTTAAAACTTAACCTTTTTTAAAATTAACCTAACAAATGAAGAAATCAAGTGACAAAATAATAAAAATTGTAAAAAATAAGAAAAACACATTAAGCAGAAAATTAAATTCTACTTTTGACCCAATTTGCACAACCCTATTTTGAAAAGCAAAAGAGTCATATTTGGGTTTGAAAGAGGATGAGGTTCTAAGGAGCTAGAAATGGTTGGTATCAGAATCATGAACAATAAATCAGATGAGATCAAATAAAGGAAATTTACACTAACAAGCAGCACTTGGCAGAGGTAGAAAAACAAATAGAAAATGGAATATAAAAGCACTTGAATAAGCTAAGAGTGTGACAAATTTGGCTTACACGATCAAATTGAAAACAGGTAAAAAAACTCAAATAACCAACACAGTACAAAATTGCTCAATCATCAAAACAAAATCGAATTCAAATGATAAGCAGTTAAAATCAAGTTGACTCGGCATTCAACATGTAAAAAAGCACAACCACGATTTTTAACTTCAAAATCAAAAGAGGTGTAGAAAATTGGAAAATGATAGACGAAATCACCGCGTCCGAAATAGACTTCGACGAGGACCACACCTTTGTCGTGCTTGCAACTTAGATTGATGAATTCAACAGAGGTATTGTTAGAATAAGAAATGAGAAAGAGAAAAGGGGGGTTAGGTTTTCAGTTACTTCAAAAATAGGGGTTTTATGATTATATTCAGAAAATAGTAAAATACTAGTAGAACACTTACCCTTGAGGAAGAAGAAGAACGACTGGCCAGCGAGGGAGCGTCTGACGATGGCACACGACCAAGCTTTCTGGTGGAGAGAGAAGAGACTGTGGTGGTGAGCGATTTAGGGAGCAAGAACAGTGTTTGTGGTGTGGTGGTAGAGAATAGGGAGGAACAACGGTGGTGGACGATGATTTAGGGAGGAAGGATGTGGAGGGAGGAAGAAGAAGAAGGCTGAGAGTATTGAGAGGTTTTGAGATGTTTGAAAGTATGAGAGGGTTCGAAGAGGAAGAAAGAATTAATGATACGGTTCGTGGGAAGAGGTTCCATTTAATTTTGGATCTGTTAGTTTGCGACGGACTTTTTGACGTTTCCGGCGAAAATATCCGTCGGAAATTTGCGACGGACAACAACTTCGTCGCAAACGTGAGCGGGAATTTTAGCGCTTCTTCTGCTGAGCATTTGGACGACTTTTTCGTCGGAAATCCGTCAGAAATTGCGACGAATAAGAGTTCGTCGGAAAGTTTCGCAGGAAACAGGGCATATTCTTGTAGTGAGCGTACTCTTTAAGAGTACGATTCTGATTAGCATCCATTTCTTGACTATTACGTAATTCTCTTCTTCTTCTATATGGAGGAATCTTTCTATCTCAGGATTTGGTTCAACAATTTCACCATGACTTTGGACTCTTTTCATTCAAAGAACAAGAGAAGAAGAAGAAGAAGAAATAACATAAAAAGTAAAAGGATTTTAGTCTAATCAATACTGAAAAAGCGATCAATATCACAAAAGTCTCCGGCAGCGGCGCCAAAATCTTGATAGGCCACAAGTGCACGGTTCTATCTCGTAGTAAAAATATCGATCCCACAGAGACTTATGTGATTACCAAGTTTATTTTCGGTGGTTATTAGCTAAAAGTTGTGGAAGCAAGTATTATTGATTAAAATTCAAATTTATAAGTCTCCTAGGATTGTGGTTTCATCACAATGATAGAATGAATTCTCAACCCATCCATCCTCTATGTTATATAAACATCATATTCTAAGGACAATGTATTCATTGGTAACTCATGTTTCCTTTCGGAATACAAGAGTATGCTTTGAACCAATAATCAAACCTACATTCATGGTTGATATTGCCAAAGCCCCTTAACTACAAACCTTTTTAATCCCAAGAGTCTCAAAACTTTTTCATATTTTGATTCTCTTGTCTAATCTCATAGTTCCATTATCAAAATCCACCTTTCTGTTCTTCGTTTGATAATTGAAATGAAAGCTTGAAGAATAATGCGATTAGATTAGAGAACAAACTTTAATAAAGTAGAGTTTAGACTTGGGATTGTTTAGGGATCTATCGTTGGATTATTCCCACAATCCCAAGACTAAGGAAGTCTAGTCACTCATGATCATAGTAGACAATTGCTTGAAATTAAAGAACATAAATTTAAATGACTGAATTGTAAATGACAATAATTATAAAACAATGCTGTAAATGATGTGAATTGTAAAGGAATGTTGTAAAGTGCATAAATATAAAGTGCAGAATTGTAAAGTGCGAGAAGATAAAAAGCGGAAATGTAAAGAGCAAGAATCTTAGAAGAAGATACAAATTGCATAAAAACTTAAAGATAAACTTGAGAAGTGTTTACAAGATGATTGGATGGTCTTGAGCACTCCGAATTTCGTGCTTTATATAAACAAAAGCTAGGGAACAAACAAATTTCATCACATTACAAGCCATGAGTGAGCAAAGTGTAATTGTTTTGGCATTTGAGGTGAGAGCACGGATCGTGCATCCAAAAGAGTAGTAAAATAGTCTTAGAATAGAACTAAAATACCAAATAAATTACTTAAAACAAGTACTAAAAAGACACGTAAAATAGACTTATCACCTTGTAGGTGCAACATAAACGCCCTAGCTGCAGGCTCCTAATCATCAATCACACGGTGCAGGTGGTACACTTCCTCCTGTAGCCACTTTAGTGATACACTAGGACTTTTCCCCATCTTATAGTGCCACCTATAAGGGACTCCCAAAAGCTAGTATAGTATTTGAGTTGCCTCCATCTTCGAATAGAAAAGGAGGTTGAAAAACTGCACAACGATAGACATGTGGAGTAGCTGCGATAATTGAGGGATTAATCAGAAAGGTGGAAGCTGGGCGTGTCCGCTCCCAAATGCATAAACAATGCCCATGTCGATTTGCTAGCACCCTTAGCCGACAAAGGGGACAAGGACATGAATCTCATGATTCATCAACCGGCTGAATCATATCCCAACTTTGAGTGTGGGATATGATGTGTAGCTCGCTGCGGTCCTCCATCATCATGGTCTTTGTTAATGCGATTTAGCCATTGAAAAAAACTTAATAAAAATAAACATAACCATTGACTGGATGATGAAGCGCACACAGCGTGAAGACTGAAAGGAAAAGACGTGTAGGTGTTGCTTAGGAGACAAAAAAAAAGAATTTCGGTGGCTATTCTTGATACCATAAAAGAGTTTAGGAGTAGTAAAAGGTGACGAGAGGCATAGAGCAAGAATTTCTCGACCTTTTGGATTATTCTTGTTTATATATTCTATGACTATTATTTTATTTTAATGTTTTCATGACTATGGATAACGAAGTCCTCTTTTAGGGTCTTTGGTGGATCTTATTTGATAGAGACATTTCTATGTTCTTCTTCCCTATTTGAATTTATATTTTGATTTCTATTAATATTATCCTATTGATTTTATCACATAATTAGGATCAATAACCATTTGCATAGTAATAAATTAATTGATACTGGTAAAAAAATCATTTAATTGATTAGCGACCGTACTACGATTAATTGGTGGATTAGTCACGAATGACCAAACGAATTAATAGTTTTAGTAAGGAGATTGGAAAAAATAAAGTAATTCGCGTAGAATTAGACATTAGAGAATCAAAGTCTGCTTTTTTATGATTATTCTTAGTTTCTTTTATTTTATTTTAGTAACAATTCAATTATTCATCGGTCTTTATTCTTGACGGTGTGTTGGTAGTAAATGAGGTAATGGATTTGGCAAAAAGGAGGAAGGAGAAATGTGTGGTGCTGAAAGCGGACTTTGAAAAAGCCTACGATTCCGTGAGTTGGTCGTATTTGGACTATATGTTAGGCAGGTTGGGGTTTGGTGAAAAATGGAGAGGATGGATGCGTACGTGCTACTCTTCCAATTCCATCTCGGTTTTGGTAAATGGTAGCCCAACTGAGGAATTTGTGGCTCAGAAAGGATTGAAGCAGGGAGACCCATTGGCTCCTTTCTTGTTTCTGGTGGCAGCGGAAGGGCTTGCAGGTCTAGTCAGAAAGGGGGTGGACTCCAATAATCTCCAAGGGTTCAAAGTAAGTGAAACATTAACTGTAGAAATGCTTCAATTTGCGGATGATACTATTTTCTTTTGTGATGGTGGGGAGAAAAGTGTGTGGTGTTTGAAGGCGATTTTACGGTGCTTTGAACTTATATCGGGTTTAAAGTGTGTGGTGTTTGAAGGCGATTTTACGGTGCAGGGACTGGTTTTGACAGCACTAACAGAGTTTGGCAGCAGCTTTGGAGCAACAACAGTCCGTCAAAAGTGCTAGTTTTTGGATGGAGGGTTATGTTAAATAAGATTGCAACTCGAGATGCTTTATTTCGTAGAGGTATACTGCACAATCAAGTGGATAAATGCTGTGTTTATTGTTTTGAAGAGGATGAGACAACGCTGCATTTGTTTCTTCGGTGCCGGGTGACAAGATTGATATGGCAACAAATCTTCTTTGGATGGGGGTGGCGTTCGTTGATGTTGGTGATGTGAAGACTCATTTTGTGGCTTTCGGGAAATTAGTAGGAGGAAAGAAATCAAGAGGAATAAAGCAACTTATCTGGTTGGCGGTTGTATGGAATATCTGGTTGATGAGGAACAATATTGTGTTTAACGGGGAGGTTGCCTCGGCTCCAAAGGTGATTTCGGCTATCAAGGATTGTGCTTGGGGCTGGTTCAAAGCTAGGAAGGGAAAAGACTGTAGGCTTGGGTGGTCAGATTGGTACAATAGCCCTTTGGGGTGTTTTGCCTCTGTAATTTTATGAATATTATTCTCAGTATGTAACAATCGAGGGGGAGAAACAGTGGGAATTTACTCACGCTCTCACTGTTGTGCGGTTTCGCACGAGGTACACTTTTTCCTCCCTAAGTCTTTTTCCCAATGGGTTTTGGCTCAGGGAAGTTTTGAGGAGGCCCTCCCCCTTTCCTTGATTCTATTGTAAGGGTTGGGCACCCCTTGTGCTCTCTTCAATGAATTACTTGATTATCTAAAAAAAAAAAACTATTCATCGGTCTTAATAATAAATAATCTTAACTATTTTATTTTAGATACTATTTGTACTACTTTTGATATAGTATATTTTGTTCATGTCTGATTTTAATGCAACATATATGAATAATAAATGTATATATTATTAAGACTCAAAAGAACCATTTCAGTTTTGAAGATGGACCCGGAAGTAATACGTGAGTAATGAACATAACTCGTACTTTAAAGAAAAGACTTGTTCGAGTGATACTTGATGATCCCCATCACAATCCAACAAGTTCTAATAGAAAAGTACATAAGCAAAGGAAATTCAAAGCAATACATAATCAAGGGTAAACAAGGGCTATGATAATGTCGAAATCACTCTTGTTGGAGTGATACTTGATGATCTTTCCATCTCAGATCTCATGCTCAAACTGAAAAACATGCGAGTCCAGTACCGCCTCCGGGTACATGCAATGGACATGGTCCAAGGCTTTCTGATAAGCACCCATAGTAAAATCTACCCTCCTGCGTGACACTGCTTTCACCCGTAGCTCAGCATCATCCCTCTCCTTCTTCATCCCATTCATCTCCACCTGCATCTCCCTAACCTTCTTGTCAACCTCTTCTCAGCCTCCTCCTTCCCAGCAATGACCTCGGCCCGTTCATTTCGAAGATGCTCTCGATGGTGGCCTCAGCTTCAGTCAGTTCTTTCTGAAGTTCTTTCTTCTCCACCCGAAGACGATCCCTTTCCTCTCTTATACCTGCAAGAATTAAGTCACGACAGTAAGTCGAATCTGAGGGTACATCGAACAACTCCCCGTCAACCACAATACATCAAGTTCAAGAAGATTACCTGCTTCGTGACTCTCGGCGCCGGCCTCCCATATCTCAATCAGGTCTGATCCGAACTTAGCCACCTTCAAATTGTTTGCAATAAGACAATCTACCTAAGGCCTCCATGGCATCACTCATGGACTCCGCTTTAACTAGGGACTGACATACAAGCAAACGAGGCACAATGGTTAACCAGTCGACAATCGCTTAAAGCATATCCAGGGTCTTTCGGCCTCAGTTGATCTGGGGCAACAGCGTAATCTGTGCCAACGTACTCAGAATGCGCCTCAGATCAACCAAGTGAGAACTTATTCTCACTAAGCCCGCCCTCTTCATTAAAATCCCCTATAGCATCTACAACACTCTGGCTCGTGGGGACGACATAGAAGTATTTGTGCTTCCACTTCTTCTGAGAATCAGTGTATGGTTTAAAAAGGAGTACTCCTGGTATGATGGAATGGACACATGGTCGTAGTGAACCCGGTCGGGCCCCAGCTCCCTCCCCGGCACACCTCAAAAATTGTAAAGAAAACACTGCTTGAGCACTTCCTCCTCATAGCCTTCATCAGGATCTCAAAGGATCTCATGAAGGCCCACGCATTGGGATGTAGTTGAGACGGGAAAAGAAGAGAAGGGAGGCTGAATCCCCGTTTTAAGCAGAATGCAACGATAGACCATAAATGTTTGTGTGTTGGGGGATTTACAAATTCAATCCTCCTTATTGACTCCCTCTAGCACCCAATCTTGTCCGACCAAGGGCTCAATGAAAGACATATTGGCTTCAAGGGCATATATGCTCCTAATGGAACGAAGAGTCTGGGAAACCCAATCATAACTAATCCCCTCCATCACTTCCACCTCAAGATCGGACTTAGACCCCGACTCTTTGACAGATGATTACAAAACCAAACGAGGCGCCCCCGACACAGATGCCAACGACTCAGATGCCAACGACTCATTGTATCTCTCTGTTGACTCGCTCATCTGAAGCCAGCCCGAACCCTTAAAAAAGTTGGTCCCGACTAGGGGCCCTCAATCCTCGTCGTCTTCTTGGTCCTCGCCAGATTAAACCTGCAGGAAATGGGGCATGCAGTCAGGACAAGTTCTTCTTAAGGAAGGGATGACTTGTTGACAAACCTCCCTTCTGAGGTTACCTAGTGGAAATTTAAAAAGCACAAACAAGTACCTACCTACCTAAGACTCCTAAGTCCAAAATTAAAAAACAGAACAATTAGCTAGTAACATAAAGGTATGAAGAGAGTGCGGATCAGTACTTTGGTGGATCGGGCTACAGTCAAGCTAGTCTCGGGTCACAGGCAGTCTCGGTTTGCTCTCGATCCTCAACTTGTCACGAACGCGATGCTGGATCGGAGCAAGCATTCTCAGTGTCGACCTCCCTCTCAGGAATAACGCTGGATCGGACCAGGTAATCTCGGTCTCGGTCTCTGACAGTGGAATCAGCAAGGTCTCGGTCCCAGACTGCGTCTCAGCAATCTTTGCCCTCTCTCCACAACGACCTCAATCCCGACCCTCTCTCCACAACGACCTCGGTCCCGACCCCCCCCCCCCCAAACAAGTACGGGAGCCCGAGCCAGAACTGGTTGGCAGGAAGGTGGATCCCGGATCGGTCACGTGAATGCTTGGTCTCGAATCATGGACGATGAGTGAGGTAAGTCTCAGGTCTCGCCCTTCCCCCTCTCTCACTCTAACAAATCGATCTCGCCCCTCTCCCTTTCTCTCTCTTTTGAAGTCTTGTGATTTGGATCTATGAAGGGGAAAATGGTAGGGTCCTATTTATATGAGGACAAAATTATAAAAAATTCACCTCCCTAATGAATGTCATAAACTCAATTACCAAGGGGTAAAGAGACGAGTTACTCCGACAAGTTATCAGGCGCCCTAGGGGGCAGGGACAGCTCCCGCAATGGCAAGCTGGCCTGTAGGGATGACCTCGGCGATGAGTTCATGCCAAGGCCACCCTCCGAATTAACCTCAGCCTAAGGGGCAACTGTTCTGGACTTGGCCACGAGGCCCACTCCAGCTATAGACCATGTATCGGCTCAATAATCAATGGCTCAGATTCATCCAATCAATCCAACCGATCAGGGCTGACATAATGCCTATAAATCAAGCCCACCTAGTTGAAAAAGGTACACTCTCATTTGTGTGCCACACTCTAAGATTCTCAAACACTAACTTGAGCGTCGGAGTGGCATCGCAAGTACCACACCTGGGGATCGCTCTGAGACCCGACCTGCATGGCAGGAGCCCTAGCAACTGCAGTCCCAGACCTACCCGAACGACAACAAGGTACAAATCAAGTTTAGATGATTAAAAATTTACAGGGAGCTAGGGACTAAGGGCAACATGAGAAAAGGAGAGGGAATTCTTTTTATCAGCAGAAAGGAAATAATTTTTGTAACAAAAAAAGGCGGGAATTACTTTAAGCTTTAGCAGGAATGATTTAAGAATGGAAAATTAAAATAGACTTATGCCCACACAATCGTCTCCATCGCTAATATCTATAGTCACGAATTCTGATATCCAAAGGTATAACAAACATATACCTGCAATTTTTGAAACATCTGTAGTTATATGATACAAATACCTATGGTTTTTTTTACCATTGCTATAGGCGTCCGTTGGTATACGTTAACTTTCTTGTAGTGTGTGTGTGTATATATATACACTTAAAATAATTTAAATCTTGGTGTATTCCTCAAGTCGGGTAGGAATACAATGGACGGCAAAACTCTCTTTCAAGAATTCTAACGTTACTGCATTCACAAGGTTGAATTTGGTCCAGGAAAGTAGCTCAGTTGGCGAGATAAAGGACATGAAGGAGTTGCAAAGTTGCAAGAAGGAAGTCCAGGGTTCAAACCCCGGAAACTAACATTCCTCCACCTCCACTAACATTTGCTTATAAAAAAAAAAGCAGTCTGGATTTGAATCCAAGATATTGATTAAGCCGGAAGAAATCTGAAGCATCTTATCCAAACACTTTTGGGTTATTTAAATCTTATATACAAACATATACGCGTAATCGTATAAAAGAAGAGTGTATATTCATGTACCGCTCGGATTAAGGACACTTTTTTTATTAGAGGATTAAATACAATAGTATCACGTATAAATCTTCTTTAAACGATGTTTGCAACTAGCTTCATTAATTGTTTGTTAAAAAAAGTAGCTTCATTAATCAATAATTTATGTATTAAATAGGCTGGAAGTTGACTTTTTAAACGGAAGTGAACTTTTTAAAGATGGAGCTAAATGAGTGTAGATACAGTCTTTTTCAGAAAACCGGTCGGTCGAACCGGGAACCGGGGGGTAACCGAGCCGGTCAACCGTATGGATCAGATATACAGCAAACTGGTAAAAACGGGTGTGAATCGGCCGGGTTTTGCAAAAACCGGTGAACCGGCAACACGGTTTGACCCGGACCGGGTTGTGAATTTAAAAAAAAAAATTATCAAAACGACGTCGCTTAATCTGTTTCTTTTGCTCTTTTTCATTTTTTTCTTTTGTATTATTGCAATATTAGCAAAAACAAGCACCATATTTGTTGAGTACATATTAATTTGTGTGATCTAAATTAGATTAATATTATGTATGAATAATTTTAAAAATATTAATAAATTAAGATATTAATTTTTATATTTTAGTAGATATAAAATAAACATAGTTATTAATTTTACAGGGACAAAATTTATATTATATACTATATAGGTCCTGAAAATTTGCGAAATAGAGACCGGGTACGAGTCATGCGGTCCTGGTTTTAGTTATGCGGTTCATCTGTCGACCCTTCGGTCCGACCATTGACCCAGTGACCCGGTACCTCCACCGAGTCGGTCGCCGGTCCGAGTTTTAAAACACTTTTCTTTTTACTAATGAAGTTTGAATCTTTCAACACGCTTCTACGACTACGACAGATTACCTAATTTTCAATCTTATAATGAAATTTTGAAAAGAAAAATCTTATTATGAAATGGCTATGTGCGTACGAGGGATTTAATGAATTGCATCTTGGAATATTAAAACTTTTAGTAGTAGTAGTATATTTTTTTTTATTAAATTTATTAGAACCATATTTATCCCAAAAACTCAGAGCGTGGGGTTCAGCGGTTAGGGTTGAACCTCCCTTAACCAATGGTCGGGGTTCGATCCCCACCTTGCGTACGGAGCAGCGTTAAAACTCTGAGCCAGCTGTCCTGCCCCTCGAGGCCCTTACAATGAGCGAGAGATTAGTCACTACTGACCGTGCGGTGGATATTCGGGTTTACCCAAAAAATATTTATCCCAAAAGAAATGTAGGCATTACTTCTCTATACGACACAAGAAGCTGTATGTATTACTATATATTGTATTGTATGATGTAAAACGTTGGTTCTTTTGACATTGTGTCGCATTCTCACTCAGTTTACGTGGAAGCCTGCATTAATTGCAATTTACATAAATTTCCCTCCAGTTTATTCTACTACCAAATCAAATAGCAAATAAACACCACGCACACACACCATCAGTCACACATAGGTTCAAATCCGAGAATCGACGTCTCTATTGTTGTCGAAAATTCTGACTGCAGTCGAAATTGTATAGTCGAATTTCAGAAGTAAATTTCGACTGATGCTGATGAGTGGCAAGGGCTCCTGCGAACCAAACGTGCAAAACAGAAGCTGTCGAAGAATATTGATGGTGTCGAAAAGGGGCCTGCAAACACATAAATGTTAGATAAACAACCGGAGGCGTCTTGCGACTGCCCTGAAGAATTTATCCGCCTCTACAGCGCAAATTCCCCGAGGTACAACCGGGTCTTCTCAATCGCAGTAACGAAAGAGGTATCAGAACTGGCAATAAGAACTGTATATTGACAGGAGAGCAACCCAGAGCTCTTTTTCAAGAAAGGTGGAAAAATAAATTTTCTGAGATCTGTTTCAAGTGCAACTCGAAATCGTTTATATAGGCTTTAAGAAAAATAGCTGTTAGAGACATAGGCTCCAGCAATCAATAGCCAGACAAAAACCGTTTTCGAAAATCAATTGTGATCAAAAGATTTAACTCTGCGGTTACGAAATAAATAGGTTTAAAAGAAAAGAAGTCGTTGGAAGAAACTGACAGTTACAAAATAAAGGAAATTAAGTTTCAGTTTTCGACCAAATCTTTTCACCAGTCAGTTCGACCAACTTTCAGTATTCGACCAGATTGTTTTGCCAATCAGTTCGATCAACTTGCAGTTTTTCGACCTGAACTTTCCGTTACAAATTATTTCATTAAACATTTCGACCCATGATTGGGCGTATACGGATAGGCTGATAAAAGTAATATTTTATTTAATAAAATCAGTAAAAAGCCAGTCGAGCGCGCAGGGGGGGGGGGGAATCGAAAGATTCGCACTGAACCAAGCCATGTTGGTCCCTACTTGTGCGCGCGAGGGAGTCCCTTCTAGTTGCTTGTTTACTAGCTCTCATTAAGCTTTAGTATATGAAGACTTTGGTGAATCCAAAGCCAAGCAATGTGGGACTTCTCACTTTTGAAATATCCATTTATTTTCAATAAAATACAACAATCCCCCACATATTTCAAAAGTTTAAAAATAAATTTATAAAAGAGGTTTTCTGGGTTAACATCGTAGATGTAATGTTTCGGAGCTGTATAGCAAGCTATGGAACCAGTCCTAGATAGATAAAACATAACATACTGTGAATTGGTATAGCAAGCTATGGAACCCAATACGCATATTATATGTTAGAGGTTTCATTATCACATTACACCCCCACAATTCTTGCTGTTTTCGCGGTGTTGCGCTACTAGGCCCTGCGCGTGCTCGGTATTCATGAGTGCTCTAGAGACCTCGCCAGGATCTCATGCAAGCGGCCTCACTTGACACTCATATAGGTGATTTCATCAAGTGTATGTTGCAAGTCATACACCACCCATAAGGGCTATGAAAATCATTAAAAGCTTTAAGCTTATCCTTTTAACCCTGCAGTCTAGCACCATCACAATAACACCATAGGAAGGGACAATAATGAAATTAATTACTTGAATTAATTTCCAGTGCTAGCACTATCAAGAAGTAACTTGTTTTTACCACATTGAACCTTATTCATGGGATCTCCAATCACAAAGGTTGGGTTACCATCACTTCTTAATATCAGTTGGCTTTTAGTCCCATTCCCCTCGATGTTTCACATATCATTTTCTTCCCTAAGGGTTTTGTCAGAGGATCGGCCAAATTCACTTCTGACTTCACATAATCGATCGATATTGCTCCATACTTTTGCAATTGTTTGACAACATTATGTCTTAATTGCACATGTCTATTTTTGCCATTATAGGTCTTATTCTTTGCAACGGCTATTGCCGATTGACTATCACAATGTATTGACACTGATGGTATCGGTTTTATTCCCAAAGGAATACTAGCTAAAAGGTTCTTCAACCATTCAGCTTCAGTACCAGCCAATTCCAGAGCTACAAATTCCGACTCCATAGTCGATCTAGCAATAATGGATTGTTTGGCTGACCTCCAAGTTACCGCACCACCACCAAGTGTGAAAATGTAACCACTAGTGGATTTTGTCTCATCTGAATCAGATATCCAGTTAGCATCGCAGTATCCCTCTAATACTGCGGGAAATCCACTATAAGTAATACCATAAGTTGTGGTACCTCTCAAATATCTCATAAGGTGAGCAATTGCCTTCCAATGATCCTGACCAGGATTGTGAGTATACCTACTCAGACGACCGACTGCGAATGCAATGTCTGGTCGAGAAAAGTTCATTAAATGCAGTAGGCTCCCAATTACTTGGGCATACTGAGGTTGGTCAACAGGATCACCTCTATTTTTCTTTAAGCGTGAGTTAGCTTCATAGGGGGTACTCAAGGGGGTTGAGTCATAGTGTCCAAACTTCCTAAGAAGTTTTTCCACATAATGATCTTGCGTTAGTGTGATACTATCACCTTCCCTGATGATTCTAACTCCTAATATTACATTAGCCTCACCCATATCTTTCATGTCGAAACTAGATGAAAGAAAGGATTTTGTTTTGATAACAATATCCAGACAAGTACCAAAAATGAGCATGTCATCTACATATAAACATATGATTACATGTTCTCCACACACAGTTTTAGTGTAAACACATTTATCAACTTTAGTTGTGGTGAAGCCATCTTCGACTAAGGTTCTGTCGAATTTTTCATGCCATTGTTTCGGTGCTTGTTTTAAACCATATAACGACTTAAGGAGTTTGCATACTTTGTTTTCTTGACCTGAAACTATACATCCTTCGGGTTGATTCATGTAAATTTCTTCTTCTAAGTCACCGTTCAAAAAGGCGGTTTTAACATCCATTTGATGAATAACTAGTTTGTGGATAGAAGCCAAAGCTATTAAAACTCTAATAGAAGAAATTCTTGTTACTGGAGCAAAGGTATCGAAATAATCAATGTTTTGTTTTTGAGAAAAACCTTTTGCTACTAGTCTTGCTTTGTATTTATCAATAGACCCATCAGGGTTATATTTTCTTTTGAAAATCCACTTGCATCCTATTGATTTTGCCCCAGGTGGTAAATCAACTAAGGTCCAAGTGTTACATTTGGAAATTGAGTCTATTTCAGTTTTAATGGCTTCTTTCCAAAATTTCGACTCAGAAGAAGAAGTTGCTTCAAAAAAGGTTTCTGGATCTTTTTCGACTAGATAAGTGTAAAAATCATTTCCGAAGGATGTTTCTTTTCTTGGCCTTTTACTTCTCCTTAGTTCTTGATACGGTTCCTCATGAGTTTCATCATTAGTACTTGCTAATGGTTGTCTAGATATACTATCATGTTTCAAAGGAAAAACGTTTTCAAAAAACTCAGCATTTTTAGTTTCCACGATAGTATTATTATCTAAAACATCACTTTTCACAACAAGGAATCTATAAGCAGCGCTGTGTTCTGCATATCCTATAAAGACACAATCAGAGGTTTTGCAACCAATTTTTCTTTTCTTAGGATCAGGCAACATAACTTTAGCTAAGCACCCCCACACTTTTAAATATTTTAAGTTAGGTTGATAACCTTTCCACAGTTCATAGGGGGTCTTTCCGGTTTTCCTATGAGGAGTTCTATTTTGTATAAAACAAGCAGTTAATATAGCCTCACCCCTCAAGTTAGTTGGCGCATTAGAACTTATTAACATAGCGTTCATCATTTCTTTCAATGTCCTATTTTTCCTTTCGGCTATGCCATTAGATTCAGGTGAATAGGGGGGAGTTGTTTCATGTATTATACCTTCCTTTTCACAAAAATCATTAAAAGATATGTATTCTCCTCCACGGTCGGATCTAACTCTTTTAATCTTTCTATCTAATTGATTTTCGACTTCAGCTTTATATGAAAGAAAAGCTTCAAATGCTTCATCTTTTTGTCTTAATAGAAACACCTTAGTGTATCGCGAAAAATCATCTATAAACGTTACATAATAATTTTTTCCGCCCCTAGTTGGAGTTTGTTTTAGATCTCCTAGGTCCGTATGAATTAAACTAAGCAGTTCAGATTCACGATGTACTGGGGGACACGATTTCTTTGTTAATTTGGATTCAACACATACATCGCATTTACTATGTTGATTATCACTAGTCGAAATCATGCCAAGGCGTTGCAATTTAATAACATACTGAAAGTTGATATGACCTAGTCTAGCATGCCACATATTATAAGAGTCAATCAAGTAAGCAGAAGTCGAAACATTGTTATTGAAATCAAGAGTGTTGAGTACAAAAAGTCCATGATCATAATATCCCTTTCCAACAAAAATGTTGTTCTTGGTAAGAACAATCTTATCAGATTCAAATGTCACTTTGATACCATGCTTCAGCAGAACCCCAACAGAGATCAGGTTTGCCCTTATGTTAGGCACATGAAGCACATTTGTGAGAGCCAGAGTTTTTCCCGATGTGAGCTTGAGAAGAACTTTTCCTTTCCCCACAACTGGGGCTGGATGTGAGTCACCCAGATAGATATTTTCTTCTCCTTCCCCTACAGCAGTGTAGGAGGTAAAAACTTCTCTATTAGCACAGATGTGCTTGGTGGCTCCAGAATCCACCACCCATTTGTTCACATCAGTTGCCATGTTGACCAGAGAAACGACAGCAGCAATGACATCGTCATCCTCATTATCATCTCCACCAGCATCATCCAAGTTGGCGTTAGCCTTAGGAGGATTGTCATTTCTCGCCCTATGCCTGCATTTAGGTGCATAGTTTCCTGGCTTTCCTCAAACAAAGCAGTATCCTCTTTTCTTGAATTCAGTGCTATGAGTACTAGGATAATGATCATTGTTCTTTTTGTGATACTTTTGATTAGATGATTTCTTGGGATCGTACCTTTTGTTTGGAGAGACTGATTTGCCTTTGTCGAACCTTGAAGGGTTGTTCATCACCATGTTTGCCCGTGAAGCCAATGATTTCGCCTTTGTCTTGTTACTCTCTTTTCGGTTGGTATCTTCGATGATGATATGAGTCAGCAGCTCGTTCAGTGACAATTGCTTGTGTTTGTGCTTCAGTTGTTGCTTGTAGTCCTTCCATGATTCTGGCAGCTTCTCAATCAAAATACCTGCAATGAACTCGTCAGGGAGAACTATGTTTTCAGCCTTCATTTCCTCTAGTAATTTGTGATACTGGTTGATTTGAGTTTTGATTTCGCCAGTTTCACTCATGACCCAATTGTAGTAGTTGCTGATGACAAATTTCTGCTTGCTTGCATCTTCAGCGGTGTATTTGAGAATCATTGATTCCCAGATCTGATTAGCTTCCTTGTAAGTGCAGTAGATGTCGAACAATTCATTTGAGAGGGTGTTGAGAATTGTGTGACGACACACTTTGTTGGCATGGGTCCAAACTTCGACCTGTTTGGGAGTAGCAGGTTCGACTGGTTTGGAGTCAGTAAGAGCAGCAGCAACCCCGTGCATGTCAAGAAGGGAACTCACGCGTTCCTGCCACCTGCGAAAATTTTGGCCTGCGAAGACCTCAATTTTAGAGATGTCAGGGAAAGGTTTCGCATAAGTCACCGGGACAGCAGAAGGGATGATAACAGTGCTGTTGTTGTTGATGGGAGCACCGTTATCATCGTTGATGATTGCGTCAACCATGATAAATTCTTCAGATTGTTGTCGAAAATTCTGACTGCAGTCGAAATTGTATAGTCGAATTTCAGAAGTAAATTTCGACTGATGCTGATGAGTGGCAAGGGCTGCTGCGAACCAAACGTGCAAACCAGAAGCTGTCGAAGAGTATTGATGGTGTCGAAAAGGGGCCTGCAAACACAGAAATGTTAGATAAACAACCGGAGGCGTCTTGCGACTGCCCTGAAGAATTTATCCGCCTCTACAGCGCAAATTCCCCGAGGTACAACCGGGTCTTCTCAATCGCAGTAACGAAAGAGGTATCAGAACTGGCAATAAGAACTGTATATTGACAGGAGAGCAACCCAGAGCTCTTTTTCAAGAAAGGTGGAAAAATAAATTTTCTGAGATATGTTTCAAGTGCAACTCGAAATCGTTTATATAGGCTTTAAGAAAAATAGCTGTTAGAGACATAGGCTCCAGCAATCAATAGCCAGACAAAAACCGTTTTCGAAAATCAATTGTGATCAAAAGATTTAACTCTGCGGTTACGAAATAAATAGGTTTAAAAGAAAAGAAGCCGTTGGAAGAAACTGACAGTTACAAAATAAAGGAAATTAAGTTTCAGTTTTCGACCAAATCTTTTCACCAGTCAGTTCGACCAACTTTCAGTATTCGACCAGATTGTTTTGCCAATCAGTTCGATCAACTTGCAGTTTTTCGACCTGAACTTTCCGTTACAAATTATTTCATTAAACATTTCGACCCATGATTGGGCGTATACGGATAGGCTGATAAAAGTAATATTTTATTTAATAAAATCAGTAAAAAGCCAGTCGAGCGCGCATGGGGGGCGGGGGAATCGAAAGATTCGCACTGAACCAAGCCATGTTGGTCCCTACTTGTGCGCGCGAGGGAGTCCCTTCTAGTTGCTTGTTTACTAGCTCTCATTAAGCTTTAGTATATGAAGACTTTGGTGAATCCAAAGCCAAGCAATGTGGGACTTCTCACTTTTGAAATATCCATTTATTTTCAATAAAATACAACATCTATATCGCTGAAATTACCAAAGCAACCAACGGTGAATGATATAAATTTCCCTACAATTGAACGGGTGGCGCAAATGTAAGCCTATAAAAATTCTGATATTTAGGTTATATTTTAGGAAAAAACTTACAGAATGGTATCTTAGGTATTAATAGTTATGTACATCAAAGAAAAACGCTAGTGGAAAAATGGGATTCAAAGTCGGACCTTTCAGACATTTAAAGTCGGACATTCACCCGACTTCTATCAAAGCGACTTAGAAAGTATGTTTTTTTAAAGTTGGACGTCAGTTGCGCCCGACTTTAAATATTCTTTTTTTTTTAAAAAAAAAATTATTTAGTGCTTCCCCTGCATTACAGCAAGCATGGCTGTTCCATATTTTGAGAAATTTACATTGTTAAAAAATTCAAATATCAAGAACTGCTGGTTCCTGGGACTACTATCAAAAATTTTACATAAAAAACGATTCAAAAATCAACAAGTTGGGACTGCTATAACAAAACAGATTAAAACCTGAGCAAATAATAGTTCCTAACTTTCAAAACAGTGGCAACTTAGTTTTTTATATACTTCAAATAAAAGTACATTTATTGTTATAATCCCAAAATCTAAGTACATTCATATTTATAATACGAAATCTAAGTAAGTTCTTATTTATAATGTTAATTTTTTCCCCTTAGTATAGACTATAGAGCAAAAGTAGTTTGTAAAATCTGATTGCTTATCCATTCATGCTCAGCAATTGCGCTCCTGGGACTCGGTGGAAGTTTATTCATAATTGTTCTCCAGTCTGCATGTGATAAAAGACAATCTCCCATAACTATAAGTTCAAAGAGAGTGCTGAACATTGATTTCATTTTTATTTTTTTAAAGAAATAAACACCTACCAACATCTCATGGTCTTTTTGCGATTTCGTCTGTCAACTCATACAGTGGTTTATTGGCACTGTTGGGAACAAGAGCAGCAAATGCAACTGGTTTTAGTCCTGCACATAAAAGAAATGTCAAATGCCATTAAATATGTGTGAAATGAAAACTATACCAGTTCATGCACATGGAATCTTCCTAGCTCAAAGAAATAATGAATCAAGATTTCATTGTGAAACAGTCATATAATTGATATAACCAGTATCTATTAAAAACTTCAATACTGAATTTAAGTAATGTCATAATTAAGGATATGATCAGATATTTTGTTACCAGTTTCCTGGAAAGCATCTACGAACATCAATGACTAATGTGCTAATAAAAGGCAAGAACTTACACATTAGATGACACATTTGGTAACCATAAGTCTGAAATGTGGATTGCAACGAGGAAAAACTCTTTGTATAACAAAAAACTCAAAATCATGAAATATCGAGAGTAAAGCTAAAATGGGACGACTATATCTTATAAATGGGACAACATTTTTCTTAACCATTACAAAGGGTTACTGAATAGAAACCAAAAGTACAAATATAGGTTAGGTACACCCTACCACGCCCACCCCCACTCCTTCAAAAAAGGTAGATAAAAGGGGGAGGGGGGTGAAGGGAGACAGAGCAGATAGCAATAATTACTAGACATGTGAATGCATAATAATACTAACATGCAAAATTTAAGTTGCTTACAAGAGTCATCAAATGTGGTAAAGAGAGCTCAATCCTGTCATGGTCCCATTTTCCCTTTAGAATGTCAGTGATTACTTTTGGCAAGGGCACTACTTTAGCTGCAACCTATAATGTCGATATAACAAAGACAATTTAGTCATTGATGTTTCTAAAACATTTGACGATTCAAATATTTCCAAAACAACATGTGGCCAACCAATGTAAGAGATAACCAACATAAGAATCCTAGCATGTTTGTTGATAATAGCAGGTAAGCTAAATAATGGGGATAAAGCAAGAATTAGTTACCTCGAGTTTTGTTTTACAATTTACCTCAAGAGGAAAAAACATATGGAAGGACCATGATACTGAAGT
The DNA here is from genome assembly GCA_039519185.1 of Astragalus membranaceus. Classification (NCBI taxonomy): domain Eukaryota; kingdom Viridiplantae; phylum Streptophyta; class Magnoliopsida; order Fabales; family Fabaceae; genus Astragalus; species Astragalus membranaceus. The sequence continues at coordinate 83,004,504 of CM076850.1, read as the reverse complement.
TACAATTTTGTGGAAATAGAATGGATGCAATGCACGGGTGACTACAGAATATATCAACATATTTGTCAATAAATTTTCAAGAATTCATAGATAGTTTCAATAATCTCAAGATCGATGCCAAATGAGGGTCAAAAAAACCAGGGAGGATGCATTAGGCCAGTTCCAAACTGAATTTACAGATTCATAACACTTGCATAGTTTGTTCAAATGCATATCTCTTAAGTGTGAATGTTTATATGACTATGTTCTACAGCAGTAAGTTTTGATCAGTGTTGTAAGATTGGCTAAGCATTTACAAAGTCTGTCAAATTGGATTTTCAAAACTAAATGCATATAAAGTGGGAACAACTTCATATTTCAAGGAAATGCTATAGAATTTTTGTATAAGTGTTTATGTTGAAAATCATTTGGTGAAGGCAGAGAAACATGTTATTCATTTGAGTCAAAACTAACCATGACTTACAGGTGGACCATAACTGGGATCCTCCTCATTCAGAGGAACAAATTTTGAGTCTTCAATTACCTCTTTAGGAAGTCCTGCATTATGAAGGAATAAATAAAAAAACATCCAATGCTTAGTACGGTGTTTGTTGAATGAATCTAATAGAAGAAAATGATAATTATCTAACTATCAAGTAACAAAATATGATATGTCACTGTTGTGGGAGAGGGCACAAGTACCATTCTTAATATCGAAACTAACGAATCCTGTAAACAGAATAACCTTGAATTAAACTACCGAAACTAACATGTTTATTATTTGATGCATGCATTCAAAAATGCTTCAATCAAAATATCAAGCCTTACACTAACATGTTTATTAAACAACAAGAAGGACAATTTTTTAATCCAAAAACATCAAGTTTCTACACAAATAACCTACTCTCATAACATCAAGTTTCCATAATCCAATTCAATTGCATTCAAACAAACCGAAACAACACTACATAATGCAGCAGTTAACAAGCTTAAAATCCTCAGCTGAATCTTTCATTAGTTTCTACTTATAATATTTTTATCAAAAAAGACTTACTTTCCTTGAAGACCAAAAGACTTAAATTCATATCTTCGACGAACACGTCAAGGAACCTTCTTCTCTGAAACAGAATCAGCATTATTGAATTTGCAACAATTCGCAATTTTGCCTCTTTCTTCCGCTTCCTTTTCTTGCAAACGAAAATAGAATAACTAATCAGAAACTGAACAAATCAAAAACCAACCTTAGGAAATCAGTAACAAAAACTATGTATTTCCAAATGTGTATACCAGCACAAGAACCCCAAAATAATATCCCAGAACAGAACCAACACATAGAAACCCCAACACACAATATTCTCACACTTATTAGTAGAATCACATACACAGATAAATGGAAATGAACAAATACCTAAAACCTCAATGAAGAAGTGAAAACAAACAAACAAGGATGGTGGATCCAACAAGAATCAGATCCAATCAAGTTCAAAAACAAAACAAATTGATTAAAAGGAATCGATTAAAAACAAATCGCAGAAATAAATATTAACAGGAATCGATTAAAAACAAAATCACAGAAATTAACAAGATTCAAATTGCAAATTACAAATCTATTCGAAGCCACTGTGGATCCAACAAGAATCAGATCCAATCATGTTCGCAGAAACAATTTAAAAATTAGACAATGACGAAAATTAGAAAGAGAGAGAGAGAGAGAGAGAGAGAGAGAGAGAGAGAGAGAGAGAGAGAGAGAGAGAGAACGAGACCTACCAGCGACGGTGACAGGGAGAGAGACGGTGACTCATGCAAAATCAGAATGGGAAAACTATCAATTCTAAAAACTTAGAATCAAAAAACAACAAACCCTAACAAATTTCACAAAACAAAGATTTCCGAAAAGAACCAACAAATAGGTAACGAACCCTTATCTATTTGAATAGGTACACAAAATAGACGGAGGAAGAAAAAACAAATTTAACAGTAGCGACGGAGGAAGACAGCGCGGAGCTTTGGCGGAGGAAGAAAAACCAGAAGCGACGGTGACAACAAAATAGACGGCGCGGCAGGGAGGAGAGAGCGACGGGGGAAGACAGCGAGATGACGGAGAGAGGGAGCTTAGGGGGGAGAGAGCGATGGGTAGAGATGAACGATGACAGAGAGAGGGAGTTTTTCTGGAGAGCGTGGAACGATGGAAAGCGTGGAAAGCGTTGAAGTGGAAGCGTATGGAAGAGCTAGTTTAGGGATTTTGGTTTTCTGTAAAAAAAATTGTGTTTTAAGTTTTTTATTTTTAGATTAATTATAAGTGTTTTGGTTTACAGATAGGGAAAAGTAAAAAATAGATTACACATTTCAAGTCGGACGTAGTACGTATCCGACTTAAAAGGGTGAGCGCCAGAATTTTTACCCTACGTTTATTACAAAATTGCCACCGCCTCTACTTATTAAGTCGGATATTTGGGGGTCCGACTTAAAATCACCATTCTTTTCTTGTTTTTGCACTAGTGAAAGTATCAAAACCACCACTAATCACCTAACAGTTATATCGTTACAAATACAGTTTTATTAGTACTTTTTTTAAAAAAAAAGTGTTTGTTTCTTGATCAGTACAACTAGTAGGTATTGTACTGTATCTAAGTATTGCTTTATATTTTATTACTAGTTTTTATAAAAAAAAGGACTCAAATAAGACTTAATTTTTAAAAAATGTCTCAATTAAAAATTTGCTTTAGACTTCGAATCCAGCCTTGGGAGAGCTTTGAGGGAGAGCTTTTGCCGCTCGTTATGATCTTACATGGTTTGAATGATTAATCTCAGCAGTTGCGTGCAGATGATATCTAGGTAATAAAAGATATAAAAAATTGGATCGGCACTAGCTCTTAGAATGTGGTTTAGGCCTAACTCAACCCCACAAAACCGGCTTGTAAGGTGAGGGTTGTCTCCCATTTATAAACTCTTTTGAGACCATATCTCTAGTCAAGACTTGGGTTTTTCCCAATACACCCCCTCACGTCCAGCACTATTGGGCTTGGTGCGTGGATTATAATGGTGGGTGACCCGAAGGATCTAGGATAGGTTTTGACACCATCTTAGAATGTGGTTTAGGCCTAACTCAACCCCACAAAACCGGCTTGTAAGGTGAAGGTTGTCTCCCACTTATAAACTCTTTTGAGACCATATCTCTAGTCAAGACTTGGGTTTTTCCCAATACTAGCATCTAACCATTGACAAAAATAAAATGACAAAAGCTACGTACTATATATATAGCAAGCTGTCAAATTGTCACAACAGGACACACGATATTGTTTACGCCGTTCGGCCAAACTTTGCCTACGTCTGCAACTACAGAGTAGCTGTAGTTCCGTTTTATTGATTGTCCCACTTCCCTGAGTACAAACACTAAAGCGTTTAAATAGTCTTTTCTCTGAGAAAACCTATCAGGCCTGGGCCAAATACATATAAATAAATCTACAAATCTACTATTTACAACTTCCTTATTTCCTTATTCACATCCCCCCTCAAATTGATGCGGGTCATCAAGGAGCATCAATTTGCTGACAAGAAACTGATGGCGTGGACAATGAACAGCTTTGGTCAAAATATCTGCAACTTGAAATTGAGTATTGATACGAGGAATGGATAAAACATGATTATCATAGGCTTCACGAATAGCATGACAATCAACTTTGATATGTTTAGTACGCTCATGAAAAACTGGATTTGCAACAATCTGAATGACACTTGTATTGTCAGCATAAAGAGATGTCGGTTCGGTTTGAGGAAATCCAAGTTCACCCAAAAGTCCATGAAGCCAAAGTATTTCGGAGCATGCCGTAGACATAGCACGATACTCCGATTCGGTTGAGGACTTAGAGACTCTCGCTTTCTTCTTACTTTTCCATGAGATCAATGAAGAACCAAGAAACATGCACCAACCAGTGACAGAGCGGCGAGTGTCAGGACACCCAGCCCAATCAGCATCACTGTAGGCACTCAACTTAAGAGGGGTTCCACTAGGAAAGAATAAACCCCGTTGAGAGGTACCTTTCAAGTAGCGAATTATACGACGAACCGCTGCCAAGTGAAGATGGCGAGGAGAATGCATGAACTGACTTACTTATTGAACAACAAATGAAATGTCGGGTCGTGTAATGGTCAAGTAGTTAAGACTACCCACGAGCTGTCGATACAATAAAGGATCAGTCAAAAGTTCACCCTCGTCACGGTGGTATTTAACATTAGCTTCAAGAGGAGTATTCACAAGATTAGCAGATTAGAGGTCAGTCATAGAAATAAGGTCGGTGGCATACTTATGCTGATGGAGAAATATACCCTTAGAGGTAGAATGAACCTCGAGTCCAAGAAAATAATGTAAAAGACCAAGGTCTTTCATTTGAAAGGAGGCTTGATGCTTTTGTTTAACTTCTTGTATGGATGCTGCATCAGAACCAGTAATGATCATATCATCAACATAAAGAAGGAACAGAACAATGCTCGTAGATGTGCGGTGAATGAACAAAGAAGAATCATACTGACTTTGAGTAAAAGAGAACGCAAGTAGAGTGGAACGAAATTTCGCATACCAAGCTCTAGGCACCTGTTTCAAACCATAAAGAGAGCATTTGAGCTTGCACACCCCCTTAGATAAAGAGAATAGGCCCTGAGGGGAAGTCATATAAATATCTTCAGTCAGGCCGCCATGAAGAAATGCATTCTTCACATCCATTTGGTGGAGAGACCACCCATGAGAAGCAGCTATAGAGAGCACCATTCTAACAGTAGTCATTTTAGCAACTGGTGCAAATGTCTCATCATAATCAATACCATATTCCTGCTTGTTGCCTAAAGCAACCAATCGAGCCTTTTACCGATTGAGAGATCCATCAGAAAATTGGGGAAGTATAGCAATTTCATTCAATTTAGGGGAAGAGCAAGGAAACATAAACTGATTATTAAAAAATGTCACATTCCTAGAAATGTGAAAACGATGGTTAGAGACATCATAACACACAAAACCCTTATGAGATTGACTATACCCCATCAATGCACATTGGACAGATTGTACTCCAAGCTTATGTCTTTCAGTGGATGGGAGGTGAACAAAACATACACACCCAAAAGTATGTAAACTACTGTAATCAGACTGAGTTTTAAAAAGGCGAAAATAAGGAGAATCAAACCCAATCACCGTGGAAGGAAGACGGTTGATCAAAAAGACAGTTGTGGAAAGAGCCTCCACCCAAAATTTGGATGGAACAGAGGTCTGGAGAAGTAAGGTACGCGTCACACCCAACAAGTGACGATTCTTACGTTCTGCAACACCATTTTGCTGAGGGGTATTGGGACAAGATCGTTGAGACAGTATACTTTTTTGCTGTAAGAACTCCTGAAACTCATGGGACATATACTCACTACCAGAATCAGACCGAAGAATTCTAATACTGGTTTGAAAATGATTTTCAACATACATCAGAAATTTCTTAAACATAGAAAACATTTCAGATTTAGATTTAAGAAAATAAATCCAAGTAAAACGACTATAATCATCGATAAATGTGACAAAATATTTATAGTGAGCATAAGAAGCGACAGGAGAGATTCCCCAAACATCACTATGAATCAACTCAAAACAAGTAGAAGCATGATGAGCACCAGACGGAAAAGGAAGTGTTTTACTTTTAGCTAATTTGCAAACAGAACATGAAATAGAGGTACTAGAATCCATCAGTTTAGTACCTAACAAGCCGGTCTTAAATAATTGAGACAAAACAACAGAGTTTGGATGGCCCAATTTCCTATGCCAATCCTCACATGCATTCAAAACACTATTACAAGCAAGAGATAAATGATTTGAAATAAACTGGAGTGGAAACACTCTTCCAACTTTAGGCCCAGTCGCGATCAACTTCCTCGACACCCGATCCTGCACAACACAACCATCCGGAGTAAGATTAACATCACAACCTTCATCTACTAATTGACCAGCAGACAATAAATTTGAGGCAAGCTCAGGTGCTACCAGCACATTTCGAAAATTAGAATTTATGTCACCAGCATTAGTTATAGGAAGGGTACTGCCATTAGCAATTTAAATTTTCTGATTACCAATATAAGAACGTAAACTATTCAGGAGTTCAGAGGAACCCGTCATGTGATTCGATGCACCAGAGTCAAGTAACCAAGATATGAAAGAAGACATACCAGTAATGCCCAAGGCAGAAAGAGCAGATAGTACCATTTGTTGAATTAATTCCGGCTGTAGAGCACCACCATCAGATGCACCAGTGGTGGAAGGACCAGCTGTAGAGCTAGTAGTGGCATGGAATGCCTGCACCGGACGCTTAGTCGGTCGAGGAGGATGCGTAGGACATGCAAAGATGATATGACCATGCTGCTTGCAGTAATTGCAAAATTTCTTAGGACAACTACGAGCAACATGTCCAAATTGTTTACAAGAGAATCATTTAGTTTGTCGCATATCACGGCCCACGCTTCTATTTTGCGCAACATATACAACTGTCACAGGTTCAGTATGGACGGGATCATTAAACATGGTGCTTTGAGTATTAATACGCTATTCTTCCCTGAGCAGTTCACCAACACAGATATCCAAGGAAGGAACGGGGTTCCTATTCAGCAAAGCACCTCGAACGGCCTCAAATTCCAGACGAAGTTTCATGAGAAATTGATCCCGTTTACTAGTATCATAAACATCACGAACGGCCGACAGTGACGGCTTGGGAACAGCAGCATAGATAATAGCAGAGTGTTCTGTCCATAAATTCAGAAAGCCAGAATAATATTCTTGAATTGACAAATTACCTTGTTTGTAATTGGCGATCTCTAACTCCAATTGAAAATGCTTGGCTGTATTATCCTGGTTGTAAATACGCTGCAAATAATTCCACACTTCTTGAGCAGTTGAAAATGCTCGCAAATTATTGATCATCTGAGGATCAATAGTACTGAGGATCCAAGAAATAATTTGAGCATCTTTTACTTCCCACGCATTTAAAGCAGATTTATCTTCCGGCGCCTTAGAAATCCCATAAAGGTGACTCTATAAACCTTTCCCTTTGACATACATTTTAAATTGAAATTCCCAAGCAGCATAGTTCTTACTAGTAAAGCGAACACAGAAATTGTCTCTTTCTTTCTCCGAAGCCATGAAAAAATTAATAAAAGTAGCCAATAGGAACAACACAACTAGAACAAATGAATAGCAAAAAGCCAAGCAAACAAGAGTAACAAAACCAAAACACGTACCGGGGTAAACAATAGGGAAAGATGAGCCAAACCAAACACAATCCAGCGAATCAATCCGAGAGAAATACACGGACCCACGAACGAAATCACAATCGGAACCAAACAACGAATCCACCAACCAGAACGAGAAAATGACGAACTGCAATTGGGTGGGAATCAACGCTGAACCAAGATAGCTGCTGAAACCGAACTTCGAATGGCCAAGAACAAGAAAGACGGCCAAAGAGATCAGCAAAACGAACAGAATGGAACACAGCAAGAGCGAGGAGCCGAGGAGGTCCAAAAATCAGAACCGCGAGCTAGCAGCAACAACTCGAACAAAACCCAAAATGGACCTTAACCAAGAATCACGATTTCGCCGATCAAAGAGAACCAAACAGCGACTAGAGAAATCTGATCACACAGGTCACAGGTACGAAGAAACCAAAACTAAGAATCAGATATTACACGATCAAACCTAACCTAGTTTGATACCATGTCAAATTGTCACAACAGGACACACGATATTGTTTACGCAGTTCGGCCAAACTTTGTCTACGTCTACGACTACAGGGTAGCTGTAGTTCCATTTTATTGATTGTCCCACTTCCCTGAGTACAAACACTAAAGCGTTTAAATAGGCTTTTCTCTGAGAAAACCTAACGGACCTAGGCCAAATACATATAAATAAATCTACAACTTCCTTATTCACACAAGCAACAACCACCGATTTTGTATTATAAATTTGCATATCTAGAATGTATTGTGACGTGCGCTATAGCCTATAGCTATGCCTTCTAAGAAGTGCTCCCTTATTTGGGTGGTTCTCTTTCTTTGTGTGTTGAATTTCTCTGCCAAGGCAATAGCAAGAAACATCGTTCATACTTCTGAAGTTTATGCTGGTAAGTTAATTTTGCTAGCTAGCTTGTATATATATACATATACATAATCAATAATTATGTTAAAATGTAAATTAAAGAAATTTTATCTTAACTTATTATTTTGTATGTTTTTCAGATGAAATGGGTGCGAATAGAAAACTCCTTGGCCAAGAACAAGAACAGCGAGCTCCGTGTAAGAAGGGAAGAAGCGCGTATAAGGGCAGGACAGAAGATGATCCACGCTGCCACAATTACTAGGATGGATGAAGCTGTAATAAAATTGAAAGGACACGTTCCACGTATCTCATATCTGTCTTACATTGGTTTAGTTCAAAGTTATAGTTTTGTAATAAATAAAGTTATAGAAAGAATCGAGTTTAATTATGAGATTCACTCAAAGATATGGCAAGCAAAATGGGGATCTTGAGTCCCAGTGGTGTAGTTCAGTTGGTTGGGGCTAGGGACATCTTTCGGTTACTCCTGGGTTCAAACCCGGTATGCGACACTCTCATTCCCCATTTCTCCTATATGTGGCTATTGTGCCAGCCTCTTGAACCAAAAAAAATGGGGATCTTGTGCATTCTCTACTTTCTTCTTCTGAATCTCCCATGGCTGCTCTTACAGTGACGATTGGCTCCGACCTAATCTAGTGTCAAGCTCCCTCAGAAGTATAGGAGTAAGCTAAGACCGTCTGTTCTACGCGGGTGGTGCAGGAATGACCTCTCATAAGGAATTCCGAGCAACAAATCAGCACAAACGGGTCCCTAGGACGGTCGCCTCGCCTACCCCGAGTAGCGCCTCAAAACCAGATCCACACTCGTAAATGGGTCGGAACTAACCGTAATTCCCCCCAACTTGCTGAACAAGTAACGACTCTCTGATAGCCAAAGATATTACCACCCTAGTAGTGACTTGCGCTCCAAGCAACATAGGCCTCCAATGGAAGTTTGAAGTGCCAAACATTAAACTCCAGGGAAGTTTGAATGTTTTTCAGATGAAATGGGTGCGAATAGAAAAGTCCTTGGCCAAGAACAAGAACATGAACAAGAACAGCGAGCTCTGTGTATAAGGGCAAGATAGAAGATGATCCACGCTGCCACAATTACTAATATTGGATGAAGCTGTAATAAAATTGAATAATATTAATATGGCTTAAATATGTTTTAGGCCCCTGCAAATATAGGGTGTTTTGGTTTAAGCCCCTGCAAAAATTTTTTTTTGTTAAAAGCCCTTACAAAATGAAATATTTTGTTATAAGCCATTCTCAACATTTCCACCAATCATAGCATTCCGTGTTAAGGCTAACATTTTAGTCATAGAAGGGCTTATAACAAAAGATGTCATTTTGCAAGGGCTTTTAACAAAAAAAAAATTTTACAGGGGCTTAAACCAAAACACCCTATATTTGCAGGGGCCCAAAACATATTTAAGCCTATTAATATTAATATGTATAAATAAAGGACACGTTACCAAGTGGGTGTGGCACAAGTGGTAAGTTGCTTGGGCCCCTAAAGCATTTGGTCAGAGGTTCGATCCCCGACCGGTGTGTATGGAGAGACATCGCCTGGGAGAGGTCAGCCCTTAAATGAACTCCAGTACCTCGAGTGATTAGTCTCCACAGTCACCGTGGAGGATAATCGGGTTTACCCAAAATGACACGTTTTTTTTAAAAGATAAAATAAAGAAAGGACACGTTCCACGTATCTCATATCTGTCTGTATGTTGATTTAGTTCAAACTTATAGTGTTGTAATAAATAAAGTTATAGAATGAATCGAGTTTAATTATGAGTGTATTTATTTTAAATAAATACTTTAACTTAGAACAATTGAGGTGCCTTACCTAGGTTTCTCTTAAACCCTAAAACACACAATTAAAACAAAACAATTTTCAAAACAAGTCTTAACAGTTATTTAGAAAAAGTGAGGTGTTACACGGTCCAGATTTACTCATGTCATTCTCTCATATTAAAACTCATCTCATCAATATATATATATATATATATATATATATATATATATATATATATATATATATAAGTTTTGATTTTATAAGAATGGTTACTTTGGAAAATTCCTAGACATCTCAAACTCTAGGGTTTTCTATCTCCTTGTAATTATTTTCATTAAATGTAGGATTTCATTTCTAGTGTAATGTGCTTTTGATTTGTGCCTTGTTGGCAATAGATCAATTGGATAAGGGCTTTAGGTATACTTTGATGTGGCCATGAGCCTTGTTTTCCTTTGGGTCTTTTTTTTATACCCCCACCACATCACAATATACCCCCATCAAATATGAAAATACCAAAATACCCCTGCCAAACCAAAACTCGCTCGGATTTACCCCCACATTAGGTAAATCTGTTTTTGTTAATTTTAAAAGCGGACATAAGGTAAATCCGCTTTGTTATTTAAAAGTCGGATTTACCTATTGGGTAGATAAATCCGCTTTGGAAAATAACCTTATTTTGGTTTTATTAGATTTATAGTGGTGTTTTTATAATTTTTAGATTAGTTTTGACTCTTTAACGGATTTTTAGTAGTATTTTTATAACATTTTTTAAAAAAATTAAATAAAAAATAGGTATTTTTAATACAGAAAGCGAATTTAACCCCCACCTAAGGTAAATCCATTTTAAAATTAACAAAAGCGGATTTACCTTAGGTGGGGGTAAATCCGGTTTTCTTTTTTTAATGGAAATCGGATTTACCTACTAAAGGATAAATCCGATTTTGGGAAAAATCCAAAATCAGATTTATCTTTTAGTAGGTAAATCCAAGCGAATTTTTTAAGTGAGGGGTATTTTCGGGTTTCACTTTTATGTGGGGGTGTATGGTGATGTGATGGGGGTATAAAAAAAAGACCTTTTTCCTTTCTATAAGTGGATTGTATGTTGGTTTTAGGATCCATTAGACCCAACATATAAATATTATTCCACTTCTTGTAATTCCTTAGACTTTGATGAATGTGAAATCATTTGCTACATTTGCAAAAGCTAGAGTCGTGAGAGCCAAAGAGAGGCGTGAGGCATGAGAGCTTGAGAGCATCGTAGAAGTGAGTTCATGATGTTCTCATTGGTTCTTGGAATAGATACTTGAGCACCTACTTGGAGAAGCCACTAGTGCAAAATTTGCTTTAAAAAGCACTATTTTGAATCGGTTGTTTGGAGAACCGATTCCAAATGTGGACGCGGTGGCAAATTTGCAATTAAATGGAAGTGTGACAGATTTTTTTAGACATTAAGAATCGGTTGTTTAAACAACCGATTCTAAATGTGCTAATTTAGACATTTGGAATCGGTTCTTTAAACAACCGATTCCGAATAACTACATTCAGAATCGGTTATTTAAACAACCGATTCCAAAGGTCTATTTCATTACAATTTTCACGATCCCCCCTTGTTTTTTCGGTTTCCCTCTCACACTTTCCTCTCAAACCCTAACAGCAAATCCCTCTTCTCTTCTCAGCTCACCTCTGTTCTCATCCCTCTCACACTCCGTCGCATCCCTCCTTTGCATCCCTCCCTTGCAACAAATCCCTCTCACACTCCGTTGCATCCCTCCGTCGCATCCCTCACTCGCAGCTCACTCGTTCTCATCCCCTTCATTCGCAGCTCACTCGCAGCAAATCCCTCTTCGTTTTCATCCCTCGCAGCTCACTCATTCTCATCCCCTTCGTTCGCAGCAAATCCCCTTCGTTCGCATCTGTTCTCCGTCGCATCTCTTCACTCTATCGCATCCCTCTTCACTCCGTCGTATCCCTTTGTGCAATGATCCCCTTCGTCTCTGGATGCCTGTTGATCCCTTGAGTGAGAAGACCTTAGGTTACTGCTTCGTTGAGTACAACCGGTGCACACGCTTTATATTTCCGACACACAAGGAAGGACGCGGTGGGAAGGAAGTAGCCCTAGCCTCTGTCCGACCGATCATTCCGCTGGCATAATTCACGCCTCCCTTTGACTGCCGCTCGGGGGCTTGAGAAATCTGGGAGACTCCACAGAGAATGTATGAGTCAGTGACAATGGTAAACATGAAATTTTCTAGTTCACTACATGCTAATAAAAAACCTGTCCATACACTATATGTCTCCATACTCAGGTTAATATTTCTTGCTGTGTTTTGCAGTTATGTTTATGTTCTATGCTTAGTTTTGCTTTGGTGAACATTTGTTTTCAGTTGATGCTTTAATAATTAGGGGCCTTTAGAATAGGATTATTGGTGGCCTTTTCTAAATTTTATGTTTTGATTGGCAGTGCCTTGATTTTTCCTTTGTTTTGTTTGCATTTTTCAATTATAAGTAGCTAGATTAAGGAAATCACTGGTATTCTCATTAACCACAGACCTATGTAAAATTGCAATTATGTTTAGATTACTTGTTCATTAGCTTTAGATTTGATCAATATATGCTTGTATTTGGTTATGATTTTTGATTTAGTGCTTTTGCTACGGGGTAGCGGCTTTTTGATATTTCTGATGATGTCCTCTGGTCGTCTTATCTCACAGGAATTTCTCTTCTTCTCAGCATCTGTTCCCTTATAGCGCGTTCTCTTTCTCAGCTCACTTCCTCAGTTGCTGTCTTCAGGTGTAGAACGTTGCCGTCACACGTTTTCCACACGCCGTTCCCTCATCTCGCTGCTACCAGGTTCGCCTCGTCTTTTATTTTTAGTACTAAGATTTTTGGTTGTATGAAATCATTGATATGTTTGGTTTTCAAGAGAAAGCATTCCGTTACTATTGAAATCTTAGTCTAGTTAAACGTGTTTTTAATTTTGGCAAAGTTGTTAGTTGGATAATTTTGTTTCATTTGATGAAACTATAATTGATATATAATACATCTAAATAGATGTTGGATAATTCTGTTTCATTTGATTTTAGGACTAGATTGTGTTATCAAGCTTACATAATTGAGCTGTTAGTTTTGAACTGGATTTCAATAATTAAGGGTGCATTTTGTTACTTTGATTTTAACTAAAATGGTTGGCTATATTGCACATAGAAAGGTGCATTTTGGGACTTTGATTGAAGTTGAAGGGTGCATTCTACATGCATTTCTTCTAGTAATGATAATCTTCAAAAACAAAAGGGACTATTATTGAATCAATAATGCTCCCTCATGGAGTTAACTAACATGAATTTTGTGTCAAGTTTGCTTTGTTGTTAGTTATTGTCACTAAACTCATATTAAATTTAGAAGGAACTATTATTATTTCCATTTTAATGACCGAGTCTTATTATTTCCATTTTAATACCCAAGTCTAGTAACTGACCCTATATGTGTCTGACATGAAGTGCTTACTTGGATCATAGCCATGGATCGTAGCTGGATGCAAAGCAATCGTATGAGTGATGAGTATGCGAAAGGAGTTGAAGAGTTTCTAAATTTTTCTCAAGCAAAGCTTCCCAAAACTGTTTTCAATTTTTCTTGTCCTTGTGTTATTTGTGTTAATCAGATCCCACAATCACTTTCCGTAAAAAAGGACCATCTCTTTGTTCATGGGATCTGCATGGGTTACACCATGTGGATATGGCATGGTGAATCAAGAGACACCCCAAGTGTGTCCAGAAGAGAGAAAGTCGATGAAGATATGAATGACCGAATGGAGGATATGATCCGTGACATCAGTCCTGAATCTTTTAAGTAGGTGCATGTGTATGATACTCTATGCAAAGACAAAGAAGAGCCTCTGTATTTGGGATGCAAAAAATACACACGGTTGTCTCCGACGATAAGATTGATCAATCTGAAGGCAATAAATGGGTGGACCGATAAGGGCTTCACTGAATTACTTGAGTTGTTGAAAGACATGCTTCCCGAAGGTAACACATTGCCGAATCGTACCTATGATGCGAATATTGTGTCCGTTGGGTGTGGGGTATAAGAAAATACATGCATGCCCCAATGATTGCATATTGTATCGAAATGATTTTGAGAAGTTGCACAAGTGTCCCACGTGCAATCTTTCGCGCTACAAAGTGAAGACTGGTGAATCTAGTAGCGAAGATGATGATGTCACAAAAGGTTCTCCTGCAAAGGTTTTGTGGTATCTTCCAATAATACCTAGATTCCAACGCTTATTTGCTAATGCAAAAGATGCAAAGAACATTAGATGGCATGCACATGAGAGGAAATGTGACGGACAGCTTTGCCATCCAGCCGATTCTTTGCAGTGGAAGAAAGTTGATCGTTTGTTTCCGGATTTTGGCGTCGAGCCAAGAAATCTTAGACTCGCGCTTGCTTCAGACGGGATGAATCCATATGGTAACTTAAGTACAAATCATAGTTCGTGGCCCGTTCTCATTGTAATTTACAACCTTTCTCCTTGGTTGTGCATGAAACGCAAGTATGTTATGTTATCTATGATGATCTCTGGCCCAAGACAACCAGGTAATGACATAGATGTTTATCTTAACCCGTTGGTTGAAGACTTGAGAAAAATGTGGGATCAAGGTGTGGATGTGTTTGACGGGTATTCTAATGAAACATTTAAGCTGCAGGCGATGCTATTTTGCACGATCAATGATTTCCCAGCATATGGGAACTTGTCTGGGTATAGTGTTAAAGGAAATAAAGGTTGTTCTATTTGTGCAGAAGGCACGTACCACCATCAACTAAAACATGGAAGAAAAACTGTCTACCTTGGGCATCGTAAATTTCTAAGACGTAATCACCCATATCGTAGGTTGAAAAAATCTTTCAACGGGTGCCAGGAAAATGACATTGCTCCGAATGCCTTGACCGGAGAAGAAGTCTATCAAGTGGTTAAGGACATCAATGTTGTATTCGGAAAAAAGCAGAATCAGTCAAATGAGAATACCAATTGCAAGTGGAAGAAGATGTCTGTATTCTTTGATCTTCCATATTGGTCTTCTCTTGATGTAAGACTTTGTCTTGATGTCATGCACGTCGAGAAAAATGTCTGTGATAGTGTCATCGGGACGCTTCTTAGCATTAAAAGCAAGACAAAGGATTGCATAAAATCTCGTTTGGATTTGCTTGAGATGGGCATAAGAGAACAGTTACATCCAGTGGCAAGAGGTAGAGGCACATATTTGCCTCCAGCATGTCATACCTTGTCAAAAAAAGAGAAAATAAGATTTTGCGAGTGCCTAAGGGGAATCAAAGTGCCACAGGGTTACTCTTCAAATGTAAAGAGTCTTGTCTCAATGAAAGATCTCAAATTAGTTGGCTTGAAGTCTCATG
The DNA here is from genome assembly GCA_039519185.1 of Astragalus membranaceus. Lineage (NCBI taxonomy): Eukaryota > Viridiplantae > Streptophyta > Magnoliopsida > Fabales > Fabaceae > Astragalus > Astragalus membranaceus. The sequence goes on along the minus strand of CM076850.1, from coordinate 82,989,206 downwards.
ACTGCCACGTGTTGATGCAACAACTACTACTTGTTGCTATACGCGGCATCCTGCCAAAAGATGTCTGACATACCATAACTAGGTTGTGCTTATTCTTCAATACTATATGTGGTAAAGTCATTGACCCTCAAAAATTGGACGAGTTGGAAAATGAGGCTGCTATTATCTTGTGTCAATTGGAGATGTTTTTTCCGCCCTCATTCTTTGATATCATGGCTCACTTAATTGTTCATCTAGTGAGGGAGATTAGATTATGTGGTCCCGTTTATTTAAGGTGGATGTACCCAATCGAGCGATACATGAAGATCTTGAAAGGATATGTGAAGAACCAATATCGTCCTGAAGCATCCATTGTCGAAAGATACGTCACAGAAGAAGCTATTGAGTTTTGTTCAGACTACTTGTCAGAAGCAAAACCTGTAGGGCTACCAAAGTCTCGATATGCATGGAGATGTCAGGGTAAGGGTAGAGGTATAAACATTAAGAGCATGGGTCGAGAGGAAGTGCTTCAAGCACATTTTTATATTTTGAATAACACAGATGAAGTACTACTTACTTGTCTTCTCATCAAAAGCTAGTAAAGGGAAAAAACCCTCGAAGGGATGAATTATGGTTATTGAAAGAGCATAACAAGACATTCATCGAATGGTTTAAATCAGAGGTTAATAAAGATGCAAGCGCCTCTAATACTTTGAGATGGCTAGCAAATTACTCTAACTTTGATGTCTTTTGTTGGAACGGGTACAACATAAATAAATTTTCCTTTTCCACAAAGTCGCAAGATGACAAGAGTACTGTGCAAAATAGTGGTGTTATGGTCATGGCTTCTTCAATGCACTTTTCTAGTTCAAAAGATAAAAACCCCGTACTCGCATCCGTTGCTTACTTTGGTGTTATCGAAGAGATTTGGGAGCTTGATTACTGTAAATTTAAAGTGCCCATTTTTAAATGTAATTGGGTAAACAGCAATGGTGGTGTACGTACCGATGAAATGGGATTTACACTAGTGGACCTTGACAAGGTGGGTCATAAGAATGAGCCTTTCATCATGGCCGACCATGCAAAACAAGTTTTCTATATCAAAGATCCTTCTAACAAAAAGTGGTCGGTGGTCCTACAAGGAAAAATAGGTAGTGATGAAATTGAAGATTCAACTCTTGCAATTTCTGAGACACCTTCTTTCTTAACACAAGTGCCTGCTTTAATGGATGGTAATGAAGTTGATAATGTACATGCCACTCGCAATGATCATAATGAAGGGATTTTATGCGAAGGAGTTCTAATTAACCCATGAATGAGTATGGGTACATATATTTGGTTCTTTAATTTATATTTATACTTGGTTATCTGATTCATATTTAATCATGGTTATATGATTTATATTTATATTTGGTTATCTAATTTATATTTATACTTGCTTACCTAATTCATATTTATATTTGGTTATTTATATTTGTGTTTTTTCCTTTGTTCAATAGATATCATGGGTGACTCCAACACTGACCTTCCCAAAAAGAAGATGACTAGGCGTCCGACATCATTAAAGTGGTTCCTTGCTAGGCGTCCGACTGGTCAAAGGTTTAGAATGGAGTTTGATAGTGACGGCGAACCTATTGGTCCGTATGGTGACAAATTCAAGAGCTATTTAGGGATGATTGCGCAGACAAAAGTAAGCATATTGCCCATGGCTTGGGATGAAGTGGATGAGCAGACAAAGAAGATTGTTTGGGATAGTGTTTTGGTATGTATATACACTAATGAAAGAAATCTTGGGTTTATTCATCTTTCCTTATTTCTTGTGCTAACACCACCTTATTCTTGTGTTAAGGAAACATTTGATGTTCCCGATGATGAGGAATTCAAGAAAACTTGGATGGTTTATATAGGTCTCTGTTGGAAACAGTTCAAGACAACACTCACGACCAAATATGTCTTTGGCAAGGGGGATAAGTCCGACGAAACAACCCCATTTCACAAGTATCCTAGTATATCTACTGAGACATGGACCACATTTGTTAAAAGTCGCCTTACTTCGGAATTTGTGGTATTGTTTTCACCACAACTATTTTTGTTTCTTAAATATTATTCATTTATTATATATGATGGTGTGTGTTTTGTAACAGGTGAAAAGAGAATCTGCTCAAAAAAATCAAAGTAATAATAAATACTATTACACAGTAGGGCGGGGCAGTTATAAAAAGTTGAAGTAAGATATGAAGGAAGAGCAAGTACAAAAAATGTGTGAGGAGTCCGGTGATCCTGATTTGGAGGTGGTGCCTACATCTCCAAAGCGACATGAGCTGTGGAAGGCTGCCCATAAAAAGAAATCGGGATCTTATGTAACTGAGGAGTCAGAATCAATTGTGTAACACCCCTTTTCTACCCGTTAATTTGATTGGAAAAATATCAGAGTTTTCAAAATTTCTTTTCATTTCAAAGGATGTTACACTTACTTCAATAAAACCACACTTCTCAATAGAACAGCTCAAAAACATAATAACTATGTATTACGTAGCACATCACAAAAAGGCGAATCTCAACACCACAGTTACCATCACAATAAAACTTAACGTCAACAAAATCAACTACGCAGCGGAATAACAAATAAAACCGAATTGTCAACAAACATAACAGCCAAAATCATCTATAACATTAAGTTCGTCCCCCCCTGAGTGCTACGTATCAGAGCGTGACGACTTGACTCGAATTAGTGAAGGTACCTAGTCCTTCACTCGCAATCACCTGCACGTTACCGCATGGGGGTAACATTCAAACAGAAGGGTGAGTCCAATTCAATCCATATAATAAATCATATGATAAATAATAAGTCAAGTCACAGCTCTAAAATAATCACATCACAATCATCAATCGCATCACTACATAAACTCATCATTATGTCATGTGGGCATATGAAGTGCAACCCACTCGCGGGCATATGCATGAGGTACCTTTTTCACAAACGTCGCTTAGCCATTATGGCCTCATCGTCACTTAGCCTTTTGGGCCTCAAAACGTCACTGGGTTTATGCATATGGGGCATGAGACACTATGACATGCACCACTCACAAACACACAAATCATGGTCAACTATGTGACCCGTCACTTACCGAATTGCCAAAATCAGAGGCACAGCACCTGTCAATCCACAATTTACACAACAACATCACTTAGCCATTTAGGCCTTAACATCACTTAGCCATTCAGGCCTCAAAACGTCACTGGGTTTCCTCGTCACTTATACATAAACAACATCAACTCAAACAATAGCCACTGAGGGCAAAAACGTCATTTACTAGCCACCAAGGGCATCATCGTCATTTACACATCATTATAAATAATATTAGCCACTAAGGGCAAAATGGTCATTTACACGTCATTATAAATAATATTAGCCACTAAGGGCAAAACAGTCATTTACACGTCATTATAAATAATATTAGCCAGCAACCTTCAGAAATAATAAGTTTTTAGTTTTTAAAAATGGGACACGCAGATAGACAACTGAAAATGCTTCACAACGCTTTTTGAAACGTTCAAAACGGATGTCCGAGTCAAAAGATATAGCGAAAACAGTTTTCAAAAACATTTTGGGACATCCTGAAAAACTGGCGCCATGGGCACCCAGCGCCTAGGCACCTGGCGCCCAGCGCCTAGCACAATGCAACACACGCACACACACACACCCGGGCGCTTAGCGCCCAGCGCCTTGGCGCAACACACAACGCACGCACACGGGCGCTCAGCGCCCAGCGCTGGCACCCCGCGCCCAGCGCTACACACGCACACACGCGCACGGGCGCTCAGCGCACGGGCGCTCAGCGCCCAGCGCTGGCACCCAGCGCCCACCCACGCACTCTGCAACGCGCACTGGCGCCCCTGGCGCCCAGAACACTCCCAGCACCAGAATTTCACACAAATTCAGCACAAACATCATTTTTCTCAAATTGTTACTTGAACCAATCACAACACACATTACAACCACCATGGATACACATTAAAATCATCAAAATCATACACCAATCATCGAATTCAACAACAATCCCAAGCACAAACATGGATCACGCATTTAGCAACAACAAAACATGGATTTTGCAACATAGTCAAGATCATGGTTCTTTTAGGCCATCACTACTTAGGATCTATCATAGGAATCATTATAAGAATTGACAGGACATCCCCTTACCTCGTATTCGAAGAGTAGGAGCCTTCGAGACGATCACGAACGGAACCACGACAATAATCCACGATCCTTTCCTCTCTTGGTGGCGCGACCTCCCTTCTCTTCTTCTCCTCTCCAACGGCGCTCCACTTCTCTCTTTTCTCTCTATTCTCAATTTTTCGCTAATGCCAACAACAAACCCTAGCCTCTCAATGTCTCACCACTTCGCATGTCACTTGGACCATGGGCCTGGGGTTTTTCACTTAAGCCCAGCTCACCCAAGTGGCACCTCCTTTTCCTAATACCATCACAAATTAATATAATTTTAATTAATTAAATTTTATACCCAATAAATTAAATAAATTCCTAAATACTTAATTAAATAAATTAATTAAATATTTAGGGTGTTACAAATTGCATCTAAGATTGTAAGTAAAAATATCAATTAATCACATATTCAATTGACCCTGATTTTAAATTATTTAATCCTAACACGCGAACATTCTTTTATTGTAGGATGATATTGTGGATTTGAGCAGCCAAGGATCCTTTGTTTCGAGAGGAAAAAATGATATTTTAGCCACTGCCATCGGAAAACCTGACCATCCCGGTCGTGTTCGAACAGCTGGAAGAGGAGTTGGGCTAAAAAAATACTTTGGAGGTGTTGGTCGGACGAGCTCGAGCAGTTCACAATTTGATCCAACGCAGATGATGAAACAAATGGAGCAATTGTTCGAGAAGAAAATGGAAGAACGAGTTAGCAAGGAGGTGGCAAAGGTATATGTTATATTATTATTATTATTAGCTGCTTGAATAATGTGGTGCAAATTAGAACCATTATTTTTGCTGACTCTCTTATATTATTATGGCTAAAGTGCTCCCGGGGTCCCTTATCTTTATTTAAAGTAACGATTTGGTCCTTTATCTTTTTTTTGTCCCAAATCAGTCATTTATGTTTTAAATTTTTGACACATAAACCCTTTTCTGTCCCAAATCAGTCCTTTATGTTTCAAATTTTTAACACATAAATCCTTTTTTTTGACACATAAATCAGCACTGTTAACGGAAAAGGATTTATGTGTCAAAAATTTGAAAGATAAAGGACTTATTTGGGACAAAAAATACATAAAGGACTAATTCGTTACTTTAAATAAAGATAAGGGACTCCGGGAGCACTTTAGCCTATTATTATTATGAGATACATGATAAAGAAACTGATTTGAATTTGGAACTGATGTAAAGCAAATGGCTGCTATGGCCAGTTGCGGTCAAAATACAGCTGTCCAGGTTCCCTCTCACATAAGCACTCTCGGATCTAAGGGTAGCTGCTCACCATCTGATCATGTGGAGGAGCTGGTTGAAACAGATTGACTGAGAGAGATAGCCGTCAAGGGTTATGATGAGGGAGCATCCAAATAATGTTGGAGCATGAAGAGCATTATTGCTTTATCTCTTTCGGAGAGCTGAGCGACATGGCTTCCGGTGATAGGTGGCTTGAGTTATCCCACTTGGCTATATGGTGCACGTAAGTAGTATAATTTATTTCGTTATTAAATTTCTCGTGTTTCTATATATATATATAACTGCTTTTACGTGCTAATAGATATCTACATCGTAAATGTGCTGAAAGGAGTGTTGGTGACTTATATGGATTTATGTGTCCATATAAGATTACCTTGAAGGGCTCTTCCTCAAGCATTGTTTCTGCCTATATTCAAAACAAAATGGCCAGCAATCATAAGAAAGTATATTTGGCCCTGCTTTGCAATGAGTACGTAATTGCATATTATTTGTTAGTCTCTTTGTTACATATTATTATATGCTATAAGGTTGTCATTCCAGTGAAGAAGATCAAGTGTGTGAACCAAAGTCAACATGTTCACAAGCCAACTCAGAAATACATAAAGATAGATCAGTTACTGATTGTCTCATGCTTAGATCAGTTACCACTATATCTCAAAATTATTCCTAACGCTGGACATAGGTTCGGTCTTTTTGCTTTGCTAAAGATAGATCAGTTACTGATTGATCAGTTACTGATCTAAGCTTGAGAAAATCAGTAGGTTCGGTCCAATATTGATTAGTTTTCCCAAAGATAGATAGATCAGTTATATTTCCCTAACGCTGGACATAAAGATAGCTAGCTAGCTAGTTAGGTCCAATATTGATTAGTTTTAACAACTGTCTTAGCTAGCTAGCTAGTTAGGTTTGCAATGAGTACGTAATTACAAATTGATAATACATTTTTCCTTTGTTAGTTTCTTTTCTTACATATTATTATCTTTACCAATATTGCAGAGACCATTGGCAACTGATTGTCTTGGTCCCCGAGCAAAATACTGTTGTCTGGATGTGTTCAGATGGTAAAAAACCAGCCAAAAGAATCAAAGACATGATTAACAAGTAAGTGGTTAATTGTTTACCATTGTTTACATTGTAATATTTTAACTATGATAAATTTTTTAAAATTAATTATTATTAACTTTTGATGTTATTAGAGCAATGGATTCTACACTGAACACCATATGGTTGCTCCCTAAGGTAAATAAGCATAATTTACTGTAGTCATAATTACTCTTTGCTGAGTGATAGGAATTATGTTCAATGGTGCTGAAGCTAAGTTTGTATATGTGTAGGTGGCACGACAATAAAATAGGTATCATTGTGGGTACTTTGTGATGAAGTATATGATGACGATTTTGAATGCCAGTATCATAAACAGATGGGAGGAGGTATGTGATAGTTTTAATAATATTATACGAAATTTGGTGTCAAATTGAGTGATTTTGATGTTAAACTCACTGTTTTGGGAAATCTGGACATAGGTTCGGTCATTTTGAAACTGGTAGTGTTCTGTTAATCCAAAAACTATGAGGGTTAGTGATTTAGAGACTAGACTTAATGCTGGTCATTTTGGCACCGGTTTGATATCAATCATAATTTCCTTATAATGTATTTGTCTTTTTAGAATTTTATGAACCCTTGCAACTGAACCCTTTTGCTGAATGTATGTTCATTCCCTTGTTGTTGTTGAAATGCTTTATTATATTTATTGCATGATGATGGCTTATGATGTAAACATTGATTGTATATGTAAAGAATTGAATTGACGTTCAAAAGAAAAAGAATTGAATTCGAATGAAATGTATTTAATTTTGTATAATTTAATTTTTTTTTTATTTTTTTTAAATATTTCCGACGGATTTGCGACGAAAATGTGTCAGTGTTTGCGACGACTTTGCCACAGATATTTGCGACGGGTTTCCGACGACTTTGTGACGGAAAAATTTGCGACGAAAAACTCCGTCGGAAAAAAATTTGTGACGAGCGATTTTGCGACGACTTTTTGTCCGTCGGAAAGTTCGTCGGAAACGTCAATTTCCGACGAAAATCGCTGCATTTGCGACGGAAATTGCCGTCGGAAATCGTCGATTTTCTTGTAGTGGTTGTGTAGCTCGAGTTATAGGTCTCACACGTTAGGGTAAAATTCTGGGCTAAATCTGGATATAGGTTCAGTATTTCGGTTGTGGTGTTTTCAGTTCAACTCCGTTTCGAACTATTCTTATTCCATTGTAAACTAGACATAATTTTCTTCAGTTTTAGCTCAGGTCCCGTATTATTTGGTTAAGTTTTGGTCAATTTAGGGCTGTTTGAAGTTGAAGGACAAACTGCCAAACCTGAGAACCAATCTGTTTGTTTCTTTAATACTGTACTAATTGGCCTATTGTTTTGTAAATCTAAAAGCATAGTAAGAAACTAGACATCATAATACTGTACGAAATTTGGTGTCAAATTGAGTGATTTTGATGTTAAACTCACTGTTTTGGGAAATCTGGACATAGGTTCGGTCCTTTTGAAACTGGTAGTGTTCTATTAATCCAAAAATTATGAGGCTTAGTGATTTAGAAACTAGACTTAATGCTGGTCATTTTGGCACCAGTTTGGTTGAATTTGGAGTTGTGTAGCTCGAGTTATAGGTCTCACACGTTAGGGTAAAATTCTGGGCTAAATCTGGATATTTTGAATCGGTTATTTAACCGATTCTAAATGTTATCACCTTTAGAATCGGCGGTATTCGAATCGGGAAATAACCGACTCCAAATGTGCCAAATAACCGATTCAAAAGGCCTTTTTTGTGGTAGTGAGCCCAAAGCGTATGTGGTCTTCATCTTCCCAAGGAAGAAGTGGCAGACATCATTCTCCACTTCATCTCTATTCTTTCCGCATTTGATCTTTCTTCTACTTTTCATGTAAGTTCCTTGTGTTTTGTGTTGTATCTTTTTCATCTTCCTTGATTTGTCAAGAACACTTGTTCTTGATCTTGTGTGAGAATTATTGAATTTGTCAATTTTATAGATCCCACCCTTTTAGATCTATTTTAGATCCTATCATATGTCATTGTCAATTATCAAGGTGAACACACTAAAATATATTCCCTTTAAGTGTTGAATCTCTTTTTACTCTTTTGAGTCTTGTTACTTGTGACTTCCATCCAAACTCTCATGAGTAGGCTAGTCATGCATGTGAGCTCACATCCCTATAATTCCTTGCATTTTCTAAATCCCTCTTGTTGAATATTGGTTTAGTTGAACTCAACAGGGCATGTCTTTAACAAAGTAAAGTGATTATAAAATAAACTTACTATTATTAACATCTTCAAAAATATCTTTTGAAGTATTATTACGTCAAAATAATATAATAATACTTAAAAAAATATTATTGATGATGTTAAATTTTAGTCCGCCCCGCAGCATCCCAATCTTGGCTTCTTCTCCGATATTAATAATCTTTTTATGTTATGAATATTAAGTTAGTGGATGTCCATCTATATCTTCCACATTCCCTTAACTCTCATTAGTGAGTGATTGTTTGTAACCTTTAATTGTATTTGATTATTCACTTGCTTATTTGTATTTTATAAATATGACTTGTACTTTAGTGTAAAGATACACTTGTGAAGATTCACTTGCCTATTTGTGTCCTATAAATATGACCTTTAAAAAATGTTATTTTGAATTGTATGTTTTTTTTTTACAAATGAAATGTATGTGTTTAAAATACAAAAATGATACTGATAAATTCTTTAATAGATAAGTATCAGATAAAAATATACTACTATCTTTTAAGTTTTTTTCGTATCACTTAGGTCCTTTAAGTTATTTAAAGAACCAACTTGTTACAATTAAATAACTTAAATGACCTCTGGTATAATTTAGCCTATATATATAGATATATATACACCTTAATATAAATATAATATACAAAGAGATATGCAGACGTAACTGTAAGAACCGTGTATACCTATGCATGGTGCAGGTCAACCAGTTTGAGTGTGATTTATGAAACTAAGGAAATTGTTTAGTATTTGTTACTAAAAGGGTAAAACGATCATTTGCCCAAAAAGAAATTTAAAAAAAATTGGGAAAAAAATTGTGGAAAAAAATTTTTGTTCATTAACCACTGATTTATACTACAATTGTTAGTGGCCACTAACCACAAATGTGCATAGCAATGGTTAGTGGCCACTAACCACAGATATGCATAACTGTGGTTAGATGCCAATGGTTAGATGTCACTAACCACAAATATGCATAGCAATGGTTAGCGGCCACTAACCACAGATATGCATAACTGTGGTTAGATGCCACTAACCACAGTTTTGCATAACAATGGTTAATTGCAGCAAAACCAGCCTGGAAAGAATAAGACACTAGTGCAGAAAAGGATTTTGGAATCGGTTGTTTGGCACATTTGGAATCGGTTGTTGGCCGATTCCAAATATGTTGATTCTAAATGTAGGGACATTTTGAATCAGTTAAATAACCGATTCAAAATGAGACGTTTTAAATCGGTTATATAAACAACCGATTTTAAAAGTACTAAAAAAAGACATTTAAAATCGGTTATTTAGATAACCGATTAGAAATGTCGCCTTTTGAAAATAAAAAAATTCTTCTTTCACGTAGTAAATGTTTTTGTGAGAAGAATAAAAACGGCTATATCAAGGTAAGTATAACCAGTAACCACAAAATCAACATATACTTTCTCACAATCATCAACCCATTTCAGTTAACCCTAGGAAACATTCTCACGTCTATGGTCTACCTACCAGATGGAATGACAAATAACAACATAGAGTAATCTGTAGAGAATGACAATAATACACTTTCATTATCAGTTAACATTAACCCTTCACTCAACTCCTTCGGTAACATTGCTCAGAAGTCTTGATCGAACTGCCAAATCATACACACTCTTGACACTGCATATGTCACAGGTTTTAATAAGAACTTCAAAAAGAAAATTAAGAAATAACTATTTTGAAGTAAATGCCAAAGGATTTTGTCTAATTGAACTAATTTGTAGTAGACTAATAGCTTTCGTTCATTACAAAAGTATAATACAACATACACTAGTAGATATAATGATTTTTTATTAAAGAAAATGCACATGCAATCAAAAAGAGACTCACCAGTACATAGTATGTCTAGAAGAAACCAACTTCTTGCAAATCTAGTGAGGCACCATCTTTTCCAGAATCTCCATCTGTTCTTCAACTTCTCCTATTGGGAGGACAAAATCAGTTGGCTAGTTTGTTCATTAATAAGAAACCATGCACACTATGATAAACAGAATTTAGAACATACCAATCTCAACAATATCCAATTTGTTCATAATTATCTTGTGCAGGAGCTCCTCTCTTGTGATTGGAATTCTTTTAAGAACTAAATCTTCAGATGGCATACCTCCTGAGGTAGAGCAACAGAACTAAGAGAAGTGCAAACTTCAGAACATCCTCTGCTAGGTTCAGAGATGCAATTAAAATCGTGCAGAGCCTTGAAAAATTACCAAAAAAATGACAGCATTACATTAAACCGCTCCTTCAAAAACAGAAAATATAATTCACAAGGAAAACAACATTACACACCGACTGTTTTATTATAAGATAAACTTACCACCTCGTGCTGCTTACAAGTGCAGGCCGGTTTGGCTTCAAAAAGAAATGTCTGAACGAACCTCAGTTGTAAACAGAGACTCAATTTGGAGATGGCTACCTATCAATGAAGTCCCTGCAAGAAGCAAAAACATTAACAAATAATGTGTCAACAACAATAATCAATGTATATCTCTGGATTAAAAAAACCTATATTATATTAGAAAAGCTATCTTACCATTACTAACACAATCTCTAACACCAAGAGGCTGACAAAGGTCTTCATTTAATCTGCAAAACAACTAAAAGCTATTCATATTATATTAGAAAAGCTGTAATACGATACTACTCACGCCTATTAAAAATATAAAGTTTCTCATATCTCAGCATTTCCAAACCCTTCAAAATATATAACTTTACTCAAATGACAACATTTCCAAATCCTTCAAAATATATAACTTTACTCAAATGACAACATTTAGTACAAAGGAAAAACTAAACAAAACGCACAAATTTGTTATCATTGATTTTTTGTTATCAAACGTACATACAGAATTCAATTCAAGTGGTACATGAAATATGCTTTACATCAATTTTTTTTTTTATTTAGGACCATTGCTGGCTAATCTCCGCTCGCTACTTGCGGCAAGTAGGGGTGCACAAAACATCCGGTTATCTAAATTTATCCAAATCTATGTCCAAAACCATTTTAAAAATGACCATATATTTGGATTTGGTTATGTCCATATCCATATTATTTTTTGGGATTGGATATGGATGTCCATATTTTATAACTAGATAAAATATCCATATCCAATCAAACTTAACCAAGCCATTGACCACCGTTGACCGCCGTTGACCACCGTTGACCGCCGTTGACCGCCGTTGACCACCGTTGACCACCGTTGACCGGCGTTGACCGGCGTTGACCGCCACCAGAACTCCGCCACCGACCACCACTAGAACCACCTCCATATATAAATATGTATTTATATTTATATTTATATATATTATATAACTATTATATTATAGATATTAAAAATATAAAAACCGGTTAAAAATTCAAAATCCGGTTAATAATCCAAACACCGGTTATAAAATCTGGTTATGGATATAACCGGTTAAATAACCGGTTTTACAAAATAATAACCAGTTACACTAATTTGGTTATGGGACCAATTATATAAACCGGATATTTAGTGGTTATGGATTGGTTTTTTAACCATGGACATTTTGTGCACCCCTAGCGGCAAGGATTTCGCTGGCCAACACGCCTTTTTAACGTGGGCGGAAATCGAACCCGGGAGAAAACCGGATCGACCCTCATTACGTAGCTCAGGGTAGCCCGACCACTGGGCTAGACGTGTTGGTTTACATCAATGTTTTTTTGTTATCAAACAAGTGGTACATAAAATATGCTCTATTATCATAATCAACCAATTAATACTTCTGCTAACATCATAATCAACCTAGTCAGCCAATCATCATAAACACACTGGAGTTAAAGAATCACTATGATCAATATAACACACTGAATTTAATTTGGCTTCAACCACAACGCCTAATTTTTAAGGAACAAAATGATGAGTATACTCAAATAAATACCAATTAAGAAACAACAAGCAACCATTCTTGAGATCAAAATCCTAATAAGAAGATCCACATCCTTTTGGATAGTCTTCTCGCCATCAAAGGAGAAGATTCACTTACATGAAATTCACTGATTCCAAGTTCTCAAATGAATCTGGGACTGAACCAGTTAATCTGTTGGAGCTCAAATCTCTGAAAGAAAAAGAAGATAATTATTATGATGAATTTATGGCACATGGCATAGGCGAATCACAAGTACATAATATAAGGAGAAAGTAGTCACAACACCTTCAAATTTTTCAAGACAGATATGACAGGAGGATTTGGGCCTTCCATGGATGTACCTTGCAAATCCCTACAAAGAAAAGTTTTTTCTCGGATAATAAACTGCATGTTAAGCAAAGATTATGGATGAACCATAAGCTAGACTCACAATCTTTCAAGTTTGGTCCAGTTCCCAATGAAACTAGGGATCTTCCCAGATATACTGCTCCCATCTATCCTACTGCGGAAAATGCAAAGTGATTTCAGAATTTAACAAATACATAACATGAAAATTGAGGAGAAAAGTTGTATCATATCATATCACTTACAATCCAGTGAGATTCTTCAAATTGCCTAATCCTTCTGGTACAACCCCTGTAAAATTATTAGCAGAAAGCAGTCTGCATATTCATTCACAATATGCAAAATAAGAAGTTAGGTATGGTTTGGAAAAGCAATATGAAGGTGATATAGATCCACAAAACAATCACAGGAACGCACTACTACTAAGAAGAAAATGAATGCACAGACTTTATGAAACAGACTTTATAAATCGGTTGTTTAAAGAACCGATTCTGAATGTACTTATTTTGAATCAGTTGTTCGTTCAACCGATTCAAAATGTCGAAATGGGCACCTATATAATCGGTTGTTTAAACAACCGATTTGTAATGTCTTAAAAAATCTGTCACAACTCCATTGAATTGCAAAAATGCCACTGCGTCCACATTTAGAATCGGTTATCCAAACAACAGATTCAAAATAGTGCTTTTTAAAGCTAATTTTGCAACAACAACAAGAAGAAGAAGAAGAAGAAGAAGAAGAAGAAGAAGAAGAAGAAGAAGAAGAAGAAGAAGAAGAAGAAGAAGAAGAAGAAGAAGAAGAAGAAGAAGAAGAAGAAGAAGAAGAAGAAGAAGAAGAAGAAGAAGAAGAAGAAGAAGAAGAAGAAGAAGAAGAAGAAGAAGAAGAAGAAGAAGAAGAAGAAGAAGAAGAAGAAGAAGAAGAAGAAGAAGAAGAAGAAGAAGAAGAAGAAGAAGAAGAAGAAGAAGAAGAAGAAGAAGAAGAAGAAGAAGAAGAAGAAGAAGAAGAAGAAGAAGAAGAAGAAGAAGAAGAAGAATGCAGAACACGATTTGAAACAAAAAGAAGATGATGAGGAATTGAAAATCGAAAATCTTACGAATATCAAAATCACGAAAACAGAAAATCAAAATCAAAGATAAAAAAACTAAAAACAAAATCATGCAAAGTGAGAACTGGAATTGTAAACTGCAAATCAAACTCAGAAGATGATGAGGAATTGCAGATCGTAAAATGCAAGATTAGAAACACAAAATGCGCAAATCAAGAACTAAATCGCAAATCAGGACGCGAGTCGCAAACACAGAACGACGCAGAGAAGAAGACGGAGACAGAGAGCGCCGCGATTATGGGAGACGGAGAAGAAGCAAAAGGAAACAATTGTGGGAGTTGTGGGATTGAAACTTGAAAAAATGCAGATCTGATTTTTAAAATGACAACAACACCATTGTTCATATATAATAACTATTAGATCAAATTTGATTAAAAAAAAAAGAGATTCAGTGGCTAAAATTAATTTAGTAAAATATACCGTAAACCATAGCCAACCAGTTTCTCTTATATATTTAAACGATGTTTGCAAGTAGCCTCATTAATCAATAATTTGTGTACTAATTAGGTTGGAAGTTGGCCTTTTAAACGGGAGTGGATTCTTTAAAGATGGAAGCTAAACGAGTGTAGATTCAGTCTTTTTCTTTTTACTAATGGAGTTTCGAATCCGGCAACACGCTTCTTCGACTATGACAGATTAACTAATTTTCAATCTTATTATGAAATTGCTATCTACATACAAGGGATTTAATGAGTTACATTTTGGAATACAAAAACTTTTATTAGCAGTATATTTTAAGCAAAACTTACGTAGAGTACCATAGATACTATGTGTACCGGTCAAAACACAAACACCAATTTTTTTTAAAAAAAAATGATAAAACTACATTTATAAAAATACATCTGCCGAGTAGTTATTAGGTGCTTTTATACTTTTTCTTTGAAGAGTATTGTACCTAAGTTTTTTTCTATATTTTTTATTAAATTATTAGTACTATATTTATCAAAAAAAATGTATGACTTTTGTTTTTTTTTGACAAAAATGTATGACATATTGACATTGTGTCGCATTCTCATTATTGACAACCCATGCATGACTCAGTTTACGTGGAAACATTAAATGCAATTTTTACACATGTTTCCTTGTCACTGACTATTAGTACATTTACAAAAATAAAATGACAAAAGCTACATAATATATATAGCAAGCAACAACCACCGATTCTGTATTATAAATGTGCACATCTTACTATATTGTGACGTGAGCTATAGAGCTATGGTTTCTAAGAGGTGCTCGCTTATTTGGGTGGTTCTCTTTCTTTGTGTGTTGAATTTCCCTGCCAAGGCAATAGCAAGAAATATCGTTCATACTTCTGAAGTTTATGCTGCTGGTAAGTTATTATGTTAAAATGTAAATTAAAGAAATTTTATCTTAACTTATTATTTTGTATGTTTTTCAGATGAAATGGGTGCGAATAGAAAACTCCTTGGCCAAGAACAAGAACAGCGAGCTCCGTGTAAGAAGGGAAGAATCGCTTTTGAAAGAAAGCCAGATGATAAGCCACGTTGCCATAATTATCTATGATCTGGGTGTTAGGATGGGTGAAGTTAAAAATAAAATGTATAAAGAAGGACACGTATCTCATCTCATATCTGTATATTTGGGTTTTTGTACATTTGGTTTTAGTGTTTGTTTGATTTGCTAAAAATCAGGGAATAGGATTGGACAAATCTAATTGTGCCCCGTTTGATTTAGAAATGCTCATGGTATTGGACCAAAGTAAGGGCAAAAGTAAGAACAAATGACTGGACAAAAACTCAAATTTCTGTTGCTCATAAAATCACAGTACAATTTTCTGTCCACCTAAAAGTGGAATAGGATCCTCTCCTGTCACCTCTCCCTATCTCTCTCTTCTTGCACTTTTTTTAGATTTTTTTAATATAAAATAATTCAAGGGTTTTGATTGAGTATGATGATGATCCAATGGAGGGGTTTGTGGTGACAGGAGAGGATCCTGACTGGAGAGGATCCAGATTCCCTCACTACAAGAAAAACCTGTTTTAGCTACCAACATTTGCGACGGAGCTTAATCCGTCAGTAATTTGCCACGGATTTGCGACGGCGTGTAAAAAAAGTAAAAACTGGGAAATTTCCCGCTTGCGTTTGCGACGGATTAGAAAACGGTCGCAAATTTGCGACCAAAACAATCGTCAAAAAAGCCTTGAAATAGATGCTTGCTAGTTTGCGACAGATTTGCGACGAAGCGTGATACTTTGCGATGGACTTTTCGTCGCAAATCCGTCGCAAATCACCAGATCCCAAATTAAAATGAAACTCTTCCCCCGAACTGTCTCATTTCAACACATTTCAGAACGTCTCTCTCAGTCGCCCTCTCTCAGTTCCCTCACGCTGCCCCCTCCCTCTCCCTCTCACCTTTCACTCTCAGCCTCCGCCTCCACCAGCCTCCACCCCTGTCGTTGCTCAACCGGTCCTTCGCTTCTCACCACCACCATTTCGTCTTCCCCTCTTCAACGAGCTTTCTTCTTCAATTCTTCAGTTCGCGAGCTTTCTTCTTCAGTTCTTCTTCTTCTTCTCAGGTTAGGTTCTTCTTCTCTTCTTTGATGATTGTTTGATTTGGGGAAAATTGTTCAATTTTTGCATGAATTGAAAACCCTATTTTCTGATTTTTTTTTTTTTAATTTGGAATCCCTGATTGTTGCTTCTGATTAACTGATTTGGGTGTTAATTTGATTGTTTAATTGTTTAATTTCTGATTGTTGCTTCTGATTTTTTAATTTAATTGTTTAATTTCTAATTGTTTGAGAGATTGTTTTTGTGACGCTGCACGGACGTGCGCTCGTGTTCACACACGGTGAAATATCTTACTGCTAAACTCTTGAAAACCTTATCAATACCACTTTATTGGCAATAATGAATAAAATGCAAAAACATTTGAATCTTCCATATTCCTTCCTTGGGCAATAATGAATATGTTTTTTTCATTAAACTTTTGAGCTTAAAATTGAATTTGTTTTTGTTTTCAGCTACTGGTTTGGGAAACTATGTAGAGGTACTTGTCACTTGTGCGAAAACATGACACCGAATTCAATGTATGCCATTACAATCCCTTTCACTAATATTTCTTTTCATTTTCCTCTCACATGATTAGCTAACAGTATGCAAGCATCAATATGAACTTATCATTCTTTGAGATGTTATATAAGCGTTATTATTCATCACTTGTATATGGTTCCATACTTGTCCCTCTAGTCTTGTAAACCAAATTCCGGTTTGCATCTAGGTTTAGTTGACCGTAATTGTGTTGCAATTTGCCGGCATTTCAATGTATGAAGTTTTGAAAATTTGATCAGATTCGGTGACTAATAATAATAGTTTTATTCAATACTTTGCAGGTGGTTGTAACCACTAGTGGAAATAAGACATTAAAAAGAATCGTTTAGCATCGGTTGTTTGAACAGCCGATGCTAAATGTTGAACCGGTGGCATTTTTGCAATTAAATGGAAGATTTCATATTTCGCGCCTACTTTTAGCGTCGGGTGTTTAAACACCCGATGCTAACACCCGATGCTAAATGTATTTACTTTTAGACATTTAGCATCGGTTGTTTAAACACCCGATGCTAAATGTCCCCTTTTATTATGTTACCCAATTTTTCCAGCGCATATCTCGCTTCCGTTCTCAACTCTCTCACTCTCTGTAAAAATCTCTTCACTCTCTCACCCTCTGAACTCTCTCCCTCTCTGAAGATCATCCCTCGCGTTCCATCGCATATTCCTCCCAATGTTGTGGTCATCGTTCGTTACTCGCCGTCGTCGTTCCATCGCATATTCCTCCCAATCTTCCTCTCGCACTCACAAATACCGAAACCCTAGCCTGACAAATCGAAAACGCAAACTGATCTTAAAAAGAAAGGAGAGGAGGGCTGAACTCCTAATGTCATCGTCACCGTTCGTTACTCGCCGTCGTCGTTACTCGCTCGTTGTTGCCTTGCTCGCCATCGCCTCTATTGCAAAGAAATTTTCGAAACCCTAAGTTGCTCGCCGTCGCCGTTAACAATCTCAGGTAACGTTTGAAACAGAGGCGTCTTTCTTTACTTGATACAGATAGTGAGTGTAGTTCTTCAATTTCTTTCCAAATTAATTGATTCCTCTTTAGATCTCATTTACGGAACCCTTCTTTTCTAGTTGCTGGCTACGCGGCGTCTCAAGGTAGAACTGCAGTTACTTTTGGAGCCACCGATATCCTTTGCTGTAGAACGCTCTAAGGTTATACTGGAAAGGTAATCAATTCAATTTCTTTCTCTACTCTTGTTGTCTTTTTCACTTCCTGGAATTATCATTTTTTCCCAATCTTAGTGGCAAGTTTTTTCCTTATGATGATGATTTTTTAAGCACTGATTTTAGTAAGGAGTTACCTTAATGCTTCTTTGGTGGATGATGAGAAGGAAAATGGGAAACAATGGGGAAAAGACTGGTGGTGGAAACAGGATGGAAGTGGTGAATTATGTAGTAAAGATTATGTCATGCCGCTTCTTTAGTTAACACAGTTTTTTGTACCTTTAAAAAGAGAACTGAACTGGGGCTTCTTTACATAGGTTAGGGTTCTTCCACGGGCCAGCACTCCAATAGGTTAGGGTTCTTTACATAGTCTAGCATCTCAATATATTTTGTGATAGAATTTAAAAGACATTTGTTTTCTTTATGCATTCTTATACTTTTTTGCAGTGACGGCATTGGAGGTATCATTTTCTTCTGGTCTAAAGATTCCATGCTGATTACGTAAAGTTATCTTGATGATGTTTCTATGTCTACAGGTGCAAAAGAGGCTCAAGAACAGAATTCAATGGAAGTAAGAATTCTTTATTTGCATCTTTCATTGTTGTGTTTTTTATTGAATATATTGTTTATTCAAGATGTTGAAACACTTTTACCAACTAACTCCTTTGATGGTTGGCCAGGGGACTGGATGTTTCAAAACCAGGGGACGCTGAAGATAGTTTTGCTCGTTTACAGGTTAGGAATGTCTAAACTTTCTCTTTGGAATTTGCAAAGAGGATAGTTTTCTTTAGAAGATATAGAGACCGATGATTTATATAGTTCTCTTTAAGGTATAACCACTTATACTATGTTTTATGGTTTGATACAGTCACTTGGTCCAGAATCATGTTTTCATGTGAGATTGTGGGTTGTTGATTTTTTGGTTCAGATATAGATCTGGAGGCATCGGTTGTTGGTGGCTTTCAACTTAGTGATTAGTTGCAAAGGATCTTCATTTACCTGTTGTGTGTGTTTATCTGCAATATTGATATTGATTTAGTGCCTTCAGTGTTTTGAGTGCAAAAGTTTTTTTTTTAGGTTGACGAGATTTTCATTCAATCAATCAAGGATGCTGGCCTTTATGATTCCATATGGCAAGCCTTTGCAGTTTTCTTGCCAGTACGATCTGTTGGAGTTCAAGGTGAAACTATCTCAAAGTAAGTCATTTGATAGTTTCAAGCATAGTAGTTAATTTTATATTGTGTATGTGGCATAATTGCAGGAATAGTTGGTGGCTTGCTTGGTCTTGGTGGAGAATTTATAGCGAGACTCCTTTTCAATGGACTAGAAATCCCTCTTTAGGTACCTTCTATCCTTCTCTTCAAGTCTACTTAGATTTATGGAAAACTTTATTGTGATTTATGTAATTATGTTAGTTGCTTTGGAACTCACTTTGATTGAGGAATTTTTCATGAGCATGTCCATGAATTAGTGTCCATGAATTAATGATATAACTTCCATGTAACTTTTATGTGTAGCATATACAAGTTTATAAAGACCTTTGGAACTCACTTTGATGGTTCTTCCTTTCTCTTCTTTGAATCAGCATGCCAAAGAGCTTGAGGTAGCTACTGGCCATACTTGAAGTCAACAAATTAAGTATGTGCTTTTTTTGATGTCTAGCTATACTGACATATGAATCTGAATAATCTCTAGCTAGTGTGTCTTGATTAATGTGTGTGACCAATAAGTATATTTTGATGTGAATAATTTTCCATTTCTGATAAACCTTTATTGTCCTTGTTTTCATTTCTGCAGGATTATAAATGCCAGATGGTAATGTTGAAGAGGATGGAATTGTCCAAGAGGATGATCAGTCTTTGAATGTACACACCGCATGGTGCTGTTTTGCAAGGCAGCTGTTGAGGTACATAAACTAAATAACTTGGTATCTTAATCATTCATGTGATACTCTCTAATCTCTGACAAGTCAATTAGATTGTAAACAGTGAATACTAGGGTAAAATTACAGCTACTCTACATTGCATTAGGGTAAAATTACAGAATGGCTAATAGTAATTTTATTTTTCAAGAAAATCAATTTATCAAAGTTCTCTTTCCTGTGGCACCTCCACCTTCATGTGCTGGAGCCTGGAGGCTACTGCTTTGACTAATGACTATTCCTGTAGGATCAGTTATGCATATGGCTGCTGAAATCTGTTCATGTGTTCCATTCATTTTTTGAATGAGAAGCTGAAACTAGACTTGACATAAGGAAATATGGGCTTCACATTTCTTCATAAGAACCTAATCCTGGTCCACAAGTAAATTATATTATTAAGAACTTACCACAAGAAAATGATAACACTCCTAAGTTGTATCCAGAAACTATTACTAAGTCTGGTTTAATTTGAATCAAATTGACTAAACTCAGTTAGTGAGCCAAAACTCTCTTAGTACTCAATTCATACATTATTTACTGATTAACTTTATAGCCCAATGCATTATTACAAGGATTTGTGCTTTTATAGTCCTACTTCCTATGGAATAGGCTGCTGAGTACTTAAATGACAAAATGCTAGGATATTACTATATAATATATGCAATCCTTTGAAATAGATGTGTAGTTGTTGGTTTTATAATTGAGTAGTGAGTACTAATATTAATGATCTATTATGTGTAGTTGCAGGAATTCTGCATTGGTTGTGCAGGGGGAGTGCATTTCCAGCTGCTAGTATTGCCCAAAAGGAAAAATGCCTTTGGGATAGAACCAAGAGACTAGTCATCTGTGGAGACTTTTGTGTTACATCTCATCGATTTACTGGCTGGTATACTGACTGATTTCAGTTCATATACTAGTTTTTAAGCTCTTTGATGTAGTAGAAGAAATAGTTGGATCAATGAGTTGTACTTGTTCACAGTTTACTGTTTGTAGACTGTAATTACAATAGTTCTTGAATATTATTCTCTTCTCGTATGAATTGATGTTGTAAGTGATGTTTGTGAGGCATGTATAAAAAGAAACTAGACATTTAGCATCGCTTGTTTCAAACAAGCGATGCTAAATGCCTTTTTTATCATGAAAATGACATTTAACATCGGTTGTTTCAAACAACCGATGCTAAATGTATCAATAAATGACATTTAGCATCGGTTGTTCCAAACAACCGATGCTAAATGTCATTTTTTTATCAAAAATGACTTTTAGCATCGGTTATTTGGAACAACTGATGCTAAATGTCATTTTCAGGACATTTAGCATCGGTTGTTTCAAACACCCGATGCTAAATGTCATTTTCCAGGACATTTAGCATCGGTTGTTTCAAATAACCGATGCTAAATGTCATTTTTTTTTATCAAAAATGACTTTTAGCATCGGTTATTTGGAACAACCGATGCTAAATGTCACTTTCAGGACATTTAGCATCGGTTGTTTCAAACACCCGATGCTAAATTTCATTTTTCAGGACATTTAGCTTCGGTTGTTTCAAATAACCGATGCTAAATGTCATTTTCAGACAGCAAAAACAGTGATGAAATGGACATTTAGCATCAGTTATCTGAACACCCGATGCTAAATGTGACATTTAGCGTCGGTTAAATAACTGATGCTAAATGTATGACATTTAGCATCGGGCGATTTAGCGTCGGGCGATAACCGACGCTAAATGTCCAATTTAACCGACGCTAAATGTCTTTTTTCCACTAGTGAACCCAGACAAATGACTCACATCATCCAACTGAATCCATTCATTTACTTCATGTTGGAAAAATGAGAATGAAGCTTTGTAAAGGGGAAAGAACAATTGCCAAAGAGTACTATTTAAGTTCAATGCAGGTATGACACTTGTAATTAATTCTTGGTGACAACTCAAGTAATTTTTCAAATTCTATCATTGTTTAGCTTCTGTAGTCTTTAATAAATAAGTAAAGGAGCCATATATTTACCATGAGAAAAATACTATTTTTAAAAATTTTCTCATGTACCCCTTTTCTGGTGATCTATCGTTTGTGTAAAGGCTATAAAATAACTACAGTTTTTCTTTTCAAGATTTTCTCATGGTGTTTTTTCTTGTTTTCTTCAGCTTTGGGGAGTTCGAGGGGGTGGGAATGCTGCGGCGCAGGCACTATTTTGGCAACCAAAGCAAGGACTCTCTTTTGTATTGGCTTTTGAATCCGAGCGAGAAAGGAATGCCGCCATCATGCTTGCAAGAAGATTTGCATTTGACTGTAATGTATGTCCTTCTAAACTATTTACAACATAGTGATTACAAATATAGTAATGATTGTGTTAAAAAGTTAAAGTAATACTTATATTCTCACTTCTTATACTATGCAGACTGTAAGAAGCTTCGGCTTGCTATTTATACTTTTTCCGTGTTCCAAATTGAACTCATGTTTGATCTATTACTTATTTGTTAAATCCGATGTTCTTAAAGAATCTAATATTGTTGCTAGCTGCTAATATTGAGCTTTCTTTTCCAATCTTTTTGCACATAGAGCCTTTGGATGCTTTTTCTTGGTGATTTGCTACATTGTTGAGGTTCCAATCAAAACCCTAGAGCTTGGTTAAGACTTGATATGTTTTGGGATCAGAAATGGGTGGCTTTTAGAGAGGGTTTGAAGCCATAGATGGTGTTGGAAGCTGTAGGAAGTGTTTTGTGCTGAATTTCTTGCCTTTTGATCGTGTAACTAGTTGGTTATCGAATTTTCATTCGATTCACGGTGAGTTCCCCGTTTTATTGCTCAATGATTCTGTTTATACATTCACTTTGGTGTTTCTGGATGTGTTTGTGCTGGATATACTGTTTTTGGTGCCCAATTGATGCTTAAAATCATGTTGAATTCACTGTTGATGAATACTCTGTATGTGTTTCGGTTTCTGGGTAACTGGGAATGATATAGGTATCCAAATTTTTTATAATTTACCTTTCTGAAAACTAGACTTGATGCTTGACATTTTGGCTTTGGTTTGGTTGCATTTGGACTTCTGTAGCTCAAGATATGAACCTCACAAGTTAGGGTAAAAATTCTGGAAACAAACTGGACATAGGTTATATTTTTCAAATATAACAGTATTATTTTTCAAATAATTGTACACCCTATTAATAATCATCATAAAAGGAATCAGATAGAGTTTTTTTTTTAAATATTCTCAGCATGTCTAATTCCTTTGCTCTTTTTTTTTTAATATTCTCAGCATGTCTAATTTTCATCTATTTACTATTAGCCCAAAATGTCATCAAAGGAAATTATATACATTCAACTTATTAGTAGTACATACATTAAAATGATATTGCATTCTTTGTCATGATTTCATTGCCAATTTGGCTATGCTGGAGAACTAAGACAAGCTGTCATTCAAAATGATGTTAGAATCATCATCTCAATTGTTTCAAACTTTTCTATTGGTAGCATCTTGTTAGTTGTATCTGTTACATTGAAGTATTTAAAGAGTTGCATATTTTTTCTAATTCTGTGTAATTTCCAGGGACGAAATTGGGTATGATGGGTGGAGACATGACTTTATACTTTCATCGACATGGACACCAAGGGAAGTGAATGAAAATACATCTCCTGACTTCACCTTTGTACTTTATAATTGATTATTTCATGAGTTTTTGTCTTATAAAATGTAGAAGATTTTTCAATCTTTTTTTGTTGATTGTTGAAATTAGCTAGATATTTTCAACATTCATAATATACACACCATTTTCCAAATAAGTAACCCAGCTTGGTGTGTTGTTATTGTTCTCTTTCATCCATATTTAACACCTAGGATTCTTCACCTAGAGGGAGAGATTTTCATTTCAGCTTTCATTGCCCTTTTAAATCTATTTATGTATGCTAATACTAAACCAAGCCTAATAATATTAATGAGTTCCCTCAGCTTCCTTACCTTCCTTGTTAAATCTATTGGTGTTGATTATTACAGAAACACATGCCCAAATGTCGAATTGATAGTCCGCAATGCAGTTGAGATGAAGTTTCAGCAGACATTTGTGATAGCACATGCTATACTTAGGTTATTCTTCCATGATTGTTTTGTTCGGGTCATCGTAGTTTTAAATTTGATCTTTTTCTTTTGCATATACCTCTTTGGTAACAGTTGCTATTAAACTTTACAGTTACAGTAATGTATTTATATGTGTGTGTGTGTGTTTGGACAGGGATGTGACGCTTCTGTGATGCCAAGCTTCAAGAAACAGCACTGCAGAGATGGATAATCCTATATATCTTTCACTTGTTGCTGGTGATGGATTTGATACAGTGATCAAAGCCAAGGCTGCTGTTGACAGTACGTGTACCTGGCTGACATTTTTGCATTGGCGGCTAGAGATGTCATAGCATTGGTAAATAAGCAACAACCTTTGCAATTAAGAAAGAAACATATACATAATAGATCTTCTAGTAAATATTCATAAAAATTCTATTATTTCTAATATGGTGATCATGAAAGGTCTTTAACATTCCTATTGTATTTTAGTATTATGATATGTGGTCATGATCATGATATGGTCAATGTGGAAGTTGGAAAGAACACTATTACTTATTATCACTTATCAGTGATAAGTATTTCAATGCACTCTCTAGATTTTTGTGTAGTGAACTGATTACAAGCTGAAAATACGCCAACTGTTATTTTAAATTTGTAGTTCCTGGTTGGAGTTAATTTCAAGTCTGTTCGATTGCATGATGCGTGGAAAGCAGATGATTGAAGCACAGAAGCGAAAGGCAGAGATGTTGGCCTCAAACTCACATGTCCCATATTCAATGTCCAACTTGCAAATCAAAACTAATTTGGTTATTATTATAACCTCTTGCAGAATCAAATAGTACAAAAGTCGCAATAAAAAAATTGCTCTTTAGCTAGGTGTGTCTATTTTTCCGATGTAATTCTCTGATTCCAAGTCAGGTTCCAACATGTTTCATTTTTCTTTTTGATGTGCATTGTTGTTAGAACATAAAGGATGATAAAACTGCTACTGTCATGAGAAGATTATCAGGTTCTAAGGAGACCACAAATTGGCTAGATAGGATTCAAATTATAAACTGCTACTGTCATGAGTTTTTGTCTTATTTAAAAGTTGTTATGAAAAGGAAGATATTTTGATTTATTATGATATATGTGTTGTGGAGACTGCAGAGGCTAGGCTGTTATTATTATTATAATGGTTTGATTTCTTGCTTTTTACTGGGAGTGATGGTTTGATTTCAGTCATGGTTACTATGAGCTTATTTAGGTAGTTTGAGTAAAATTATAAGGCAATATGAAAATCTTTTAAAGTGTGTTGACTGATGAGGGCTTTTATGATAGGAAAAAATATCGTATGAAGTGTGTTGACTGATGAGGGCTTTTATGATAGGAAAAAATAGCGTATGATTTAATTTTTTTAATTTTTTTTATATTTCCGACGGATTTGCGACGAATTTGCGATGGATTTGCTACTAATTTGCGACGGAAAAATCCGTCGGAAACAATTTGCGACGAGCGTTTTTGCGACGGAATTTTGTCCGTCGCAAATACCGTCGCAAATGTCATTTTGTGACGGAATTTCCTGCATTTGCGACGGATATTTCCGCCGCAAATCAGCGATTTTCTTGTTGTGCCTAAAAGTATACCAAAATACTATTCTATTTCATACTCAATAATCTCTCTCTCTCTCTCCCCTATTTTCTCTCCCTATCTCTACCTCTCTCCTCTAATCTCTCTTCTATACTAGCGGTGTGACCCGTGCTATGCACGGGGGTGAAAGCCCTAAACATGAGGTATAAAAAAATGTTAGTAATAACACAAAATGTGTAGATTTCACATTCCATAGAAATAGAAGTTTTAACAAAGGTTTGAAGATGGATATTCGAATTTACCTAGTTAATAAGTATTACCAATACATTTATGAATTATATATAAAGATGTTAATTAGTAGAATAAAATAGACACAAGAATGAGATAAGAGTGCTAGACATTAAGAAGTACATTATAAGTACTAACACAGATGAAAGTGCTAGATATTATTACAAAGATATAAACATAATCCACAGATCAAGTTGAAAAGAAACAAAACTTAAGCATTAAAATCGCCACTGCAACAAACCCCAACAACTCCAAATCACATGCCTTAATTAAAACAGGATTCGGATCAATTGTTCGAGACTATTTAATCCTGCTGAAACTCCAACTCCAACTCCACGTCATTTAAATGTGCTACAAACACAATGGTTAACAATCAGTGAGCAGATCAACAATCAGTGAGCAAAGTACAAAAGAATGATTGTGGAAGGCATTACCTATAGAGAAATCATGTAATCACATGTAGACAAAGACCAACTATATATAGTTAACAAATGTGTAATGGTAGGAACTTAATTCAATAAATTCAAATCAACTTAAAAATGAATAAGCGTAAAAATAATTCACATATATTATGTCGTCGGAATTTTTTTGTCTGCTTTGGTTGCTTTCACATGTTGGATTTCTACTAATACTCAAGGGAACTTTGATCTAGCTATGGTGGAATTCTTTTGTCTACTTTAAACAATTAATTTTTTTTCAAACACTAAATTATCTCAAAACATGCTGCTTAGCATCACACTTTACGTATTTTGTCACAAAATTATTTTTTTTTCACCAAATCGGGTATTGAGGAATGAACTGAGTATTTGAATTGTTAAAATTTTTTCGAACACTAAAGTACCCCAGAACACACTACCTAGGATCACACTTTATGTATTTTGTCACGAAATTATATATATTTTTTCACCAAATCGGTTATTGAGGCACAAACTTTGCATATTTGAATAGTTGAATTTTTTTATGAACACTAAAGAACCAAAAAACACACTACTTAGTCTCGCATTTTACATATTTTGTTTTAAAATTATTTTTTTCACCAAACCAATCAGCGAGGAACAAACTTTGCGTACTCGAACAGTTAAATTTTTTTCGATATTGAGGAATGAACTTTTAGTATTTGAACGGTTAAATATTTTTTCGAACACTAAATTATCTCAAAACAAGCTGTTTAGCATCACACTTTACATATTTTGTCACGAAATTATATAATTTTTTCACCAACCCGGTTATTGAGGCACAAATTTTGCACATTTGAATAGTTGAATTTTTTTTGCGAACACTAAAGCATCTAAAAACACACAATTGCAAACACTAAAGCATCCAAAAACACACTACTTAGCATCGTACTTTACATAAATATTTTATGAACGGTTAAATTTTTTTCGAACACCAAAGTATCTCAAAACACGCTGATTAGCATCACACTTTACGTATTTTGTAACGAAATTTTATATTTTTTCCACTAAACTGGTTAGAGGTACAAATTTTGCATATTTGAATAGTTGGATTTTTTGCGAACACTAAAGCAAAAAAAACACACTATTGCGAACACTAAAGCATCTCAAAACATACTACTTAGCATTGTACTTTACTCATTTAGTTATGATTTGTTTTTTCACCAAACAGGTTATTGATGAACAAACTTTACATAATTTATCACGAAATTTATTTTCATTTTTCACCTATCCGATTATCGAGGAACAAACTTAATATATTTATAGATCTATTTTTTTTTCTAAATTTTTATGTACTCTAAAAAAATGAAACAAAATGAAGAAGGAGGGGGGGAGGGGGGGTAGGGGGAGGTGGAGTTGGAGATTTGGCGGGAGGCCACTCCCTAAGATTTATTGTCTTAGATTAGATTAGATTCTCATCTCTCCCTCTCCCTCTCTTATTTTCTCTCTCACATTTTTCTTTATAATATTCTAATTATATTATAATATATTTTATATATAATCATTATAAACATCATAAAGGGATTCAATGAAGACACGCTTTGTCTTTTTTGACAAACATACATACCGTCTTTTGATTTCTATAATTAAAAAAATACAAATAATGATTACTACGTGACTTATTAATGATTCTTACAATTCGTTTCGTACTGGATAGCAGAAATTAAACGTAATTATAGTACATTTTTTTTGCTTGTGTTGTCAATCATCACTACTAGAAAAGTTGTTTTTAGAGAGGGAATTTTGAGATGAATAAGTATCCCTCACTAATAGTGAGGGATTTAGCTACGAAAATATGTAGTCATCGCTAATTTACTTTTGTGACGAATGTAGAGACGAAAAATATCCCTCTCTAAAATTTTCGTCTCTAAATTGGTCACAAAATATCAAAAAGAGATTTAAAGGCGGATTTAGAGATGAAAAGCATCCCTCGCAATAGTGAGGAATAACTAATCCGTCGCTGACCCAAAATCACAATTAATGCCTTTTTGTTTTTTTGGACCAAAGTACCGCCTTTTTGTTTTCTAATGGAGCAGCATCTAGACTCTTCTTCACCCATTAATTACCCTTCTCACAATTCCAATGAAATTTTTCTTGTAAGCCCAATTCCAACGCATCTAGTCTATTTTCAATACACTCCATTTCCTCTCCTTTATACTGTGGGTAATATATCAAACGAAACACTCTTCTCTCAGTCCATAGACAACAACTTCATCCACTTTTTCATCTCATCTCTTCAATTGCAAGACCTCTCATCTCCCTCTCCTCTCCAATTGCAAGACCTCTCATCTCCCTCACAACAACACCGACAACATTAAAAAAAATTCTACAGATCTCCATCTCCTTCTTCTACAGATCTCCAACACCGATCTATCTTTTTCCCTCACATGCAAACATCGACGATAGTGGTTTAGGCGGTAGAATGAAGCGCAGCAACAGATCTCCATCTCCTTCTTCTAGATCTATGTTTATTTTTGCTTTTTTATGTCTATTCTAAATTTCTACATCTGTTTCTCCCTCTCTCGGTTATATATATATATATTAGATTATGTTGTTCTGTTTTTTGAGATTTCCTTTCGTTGTTTCCCTCTTTTGTATCAAACAATATGAAAAAAACTGATCATTTTCATCTGATTCGATTTTTACATATAAAAGTTTCAACAGGAAGAAACTCTCAATCTTTCTTGGTGTGTTCTGTTTTTGGATATTTTTTTTGAATTTTTTTATCTAAATTATAGATGGGTTGCGATGGTGTATGTTTTTTTAGAAGAGAGAGAAAAACATATGTGGTGAGAGAAAGGGTCACAGTGAAGGGTGGTGGAAAGAGAAAGAAAGGCGGTGTGGTTGTGGGTGTCTGGCGGAAGAGGGAGAGAGGCGGTGTGGTTGTGGGTGTCTTCTCTTTGACCCAAAAAACGCCTCACTAAAATCCCTCACTAAAAGGGATTTAAAAAAACCATTGTCACTTGTTATTAGTGACGGAATATTTTCTTCTCTATTAGCGACGGATATGTATTCATCTCTATTAGTGACGGATATGTGTTCCATCTCTATTAGCGACGAATATTCGACTTATTTAGTACTTCTTTTTAGTGACGGATTTTGAGTTGTGATGGAAATATTCATTGCTAATAGCGACGGATTTACGTATCCCTCGCAAATATTTTAGTGACGCCAAAATTTGTTACAAGTTTTGGTTCCTCACAAATTCCGTCGCTAAATTGATTAGTGACGGATTTTTCTTGTTTAGCGACGGATTTTTGCCGTCTCTAATTTCTGTTTTTCTAGCTGTGCTTTAACCAAACAGTGTACTACACAAAAAATTGTCTAGTACTGTTCTGTCCTTACTCTATTGTCCAAACCAGTACTTACCTATTTGCTAGTTGTTGATGTTGGATTCTACACAGTAGTGTCTCTCCTCCGAGTATAATGGTTGATGGCCGCTATTTATAAGAGGAGAGCAATATTAGAGTTTTCTCAAGCTACATAGTATTGAAAACATGTGGGGTTAAAGACCGCTATTTATAGTGTTACCGTCCCGAAACCGTAGGAGCCTAGAGAGGAAAATCCAAGTTGCTAATGAAACTTGCTAATATAGGTGAAATTTAATGCACCAGTTGTGATCGTGGCGAGATCTTAGCTTATAATGTTGCCATTACTTCTTTGGCATGGTTGTAGGACTAGGTTTTAGTTCCGACCTTGAATATGAGTGTGAGTTCGTTCTGAGGATAATTTACTCTGGGTAGAACTCAGAGACAGCCGAGAGACTCGATATCTTTCACAATATGCCTTTTCATTCTACTGAGGTTGACCTGCTTGCGGGAGCTCGGTTCCTAAATTACCGTGGTGGTTGGTCGAGCTACATCACTACGGATTTCTGATGGGAGCTCGGCACTATGCTGATCGAAGCTATGAATCATAGTGACAGTTGGTCTTGGATCTGGAAGTTGAAAATTCTGGGAAACTTGAAACATTTTGTGTGGCTTATCATGCACATGAGCCTTCCTACTAATGATTTCTGGTACCATAGACATCTTACTTAAGATAGATCTTGTCATCTCTGTGGTGTTGATAGAGAGGATATTAATCACATGTTGTTGTATTGCTCTAGAGCTCAAAATGGTTATAGGCTCCATTGCTTTATTAATCACATGTTGATAGAGAGCCTTCCTAATAATGCTTTTAACAATGATGTTGGCGAGGCTAATGGTGATGCTCGACTTGGGTTTAAAGACCATGCTATTAGTGACCAATGTATTCTCTTTATCTATTGTTGTTGGACGTTTCTCTGGATGGCTTGAAATAATGAATTTTCAATGATGCAAGATGGGCAACTTGGAAGATTCTTAATCGAGCTAACCAACTTTCTAATGATGCTATTCAATTTTTGTCTGCTGGAATGTCTACTCGTCCTCCTAGATTGGTTCGTTGGTTTCCTCCTATTAGTAGTTGTATTAAACTTAACGTTGATGGAAGCTCCATTGGTATATGGGAGATTACTTCGGGATCATACAGGTGGTTCACTACAAGAATAATTGATTTTTCTGGCCAGGAGTTTCCGGCGGATATAGATCCGCCGCAAATATTCCGGCGGATTCTAGGCATTTCCGGCGGATTTTATCCGCCACAAAGTTACCGGCGAAATAATTGACGTTTGCGGCGGATTAATTTTCAACTTGGCTTTTGCGGCGGACTTATCGGTTTTTGCGGCGGATTTGGGATTACAAAAATTTATTTTTTTTTACGAGATTTTAACAATCCGCCGGTAAGATTATTTCCGGCGGATATTTGCCAATTTTGAAATTCATAAACCGCCGCAAATTCAACTCCGTCCGCCGCAAATCCTCTAATCCGCCGCAAAGCCCATAAATCCGCCGGTAACTGTCATTTCCGGCGGATCATTCCTTTTGACCGTTTGACTTCGTTTCTCCTATATAAACGCCTTCTCCCCTTCTTCTTTTTCACACCTCTACCAATACTCTCATTCTCTTGATACGACACTCTCTTAATACGGCACTCTCTTGAGCATTGTCGGCAGCGACTCCAATAGAGTGGCGTATGTCTCTATTTTTTTGTAAAAAAGTTTCCACATTGTCATGAACACCCCTTCATCTTTTTCGTTAAAAGTAACCCCTTTATCAGCAAAAAGCTCCTCCTCATTATTTTCACCACAAGAGACATATACGCTCATCAAACACTCGGTATCATCCTCCAACTTAACAACCCGTCCTTGCAGTTCCTCAAACTTTCTATTTAGAGATTCAATCATCTTTTCAAAAGATGGTTTCTTGTGAAACTTTCTATTTTGAAAATATGGTTGAATCTCTAAATAGAAAGTTTGAGGAACTGCAAGGACGGGCTGTTAAGTTGAAGGATGATACCGAGCGTTTGATGAACGTATATGTCTCTTGTGGTGGAAATAATGAGGAGGAGCTTTTTGCTGATAAATGGGTTACTTTTAACGAAAAAGATGAAGGGGTGTTCACGACAATGTGGAAATTTCTTTACAAAGAAATGGAGACATACGCCACTCTAATGGAGCTGCTGCCGACAATGCTCAAGAGAGTGTCATATCAAGATAATGGCGTAGGTCTCTGTTTAGGGGTAGCAGACATTAAATATATATTTTACTGCTTTTCCCAATTTTTACTGCTGTAGATTATTTTATTTTTTTGTATGGATATTTTATTAATTGTATGGATATTTTTTTGGTGATAATATTTTACTGCTTTTCCCAATTTCTATTTTTTTAAACTAAAAATTAATTAGTTATTGGATTTTATTTTTTTATCAATAATTAAAAAAATTAATAAAATAATATATATTTTTAATTAAAACGATTTTTTTAAAAAAATAAAATTTATTTTTTAAAAATAATAATAATTTTTTTAAAAAAAAAAATGGTACTTTGCGGCGGATTTGTGTCGTTTGCGGCGGATATTGAGTATTGGCGGCGGATATTTGCGGCGGATTTTTTGGTGTTTTTAAAAAAAAGTCGCGGTATTTTAATTTGAACTATCCGCCGCAAAGACCCAGAATCCGCCGCAAAGCTCCGTTAAAAAAAATCCGCGGATATTAAATTTCAAAATCCGCCGCAAAGCCCCAGAATCCGCCGCAAAGCTCCGTAAAAAAAAACCCGCGGATATTAAATTTCAAAATCCGCCGCAAAGACCCAGAATCCGCCGCAAATCTCCTATTGCGGCGGATATTACCTTTTGACCGTTGGCTGCGTTTTCCTATATATATCCATTCCCCACTTCTCATTCTTCACACTTCTAACAATCCTCCCATTCTCTTCTTAAAATTTCTCTTTTACTCTCTCCAAATTCTCTCCTTCTCTACTAAATCTCTTTTTGAAGTGTAGCGCTTCCTCCCTACGAATTGTCTTCTGCGCTCTTATTGGGAAATTTTTTCAAGGTATGTTTTTGATATGAGTTAATAGTTTTAGTTTTTAATTTTTTTTTAATATTCGTTTTTAAATTATTTTATAATAATATGAGTTTGTTACTAATTGTGTTGTTTTTTATTTAGGTATTGTTTGGGTTCCTCCTTTTTCCTCTCTGCTTGAGTTCAAGATAAGCTTCAAGCCAGAGCCTTCTCTTCACTACGGTTAGTTGTTAAAGTAATTTATAAAATATTACTTACTTCACTATTTTTAGTAAAATTTTGTTACAAATTTTGTTTGCAATAATAATACAAATTAATTTATATTGAAAAAACTTATTTATTAAGTTCACTTATAAATTTTATTAACATATATTGTCTTATAAAAATTGAAATTTAAAATTAAATTTGGAATTATTATTTATAATGTTTAAATTATTAGTATATAACATTATTAAAAAATTAATTCTCTTGCTTGTAATTAATTGGTAATTTATTGAAATATCAAAATAAAATGAGTAATATATATATATATATATATATATATATATATATATATCAAAATATGAAGTAATTGATAGTTTATTTTATTTATATTGTAGTGTAGTATACGTAGTTCTTGAAAATGGATCGTAGTTGGATGTATGATCGATTGTATCCTGGAAGAACTGGTGTAAAACGACGTTTTGTAGAAGGAGTAGAAGAGTTTATTTTTTGTGCTAAGTACATTGATCATGAAGAATTTGGGCGACAAGGCGGTATTAGATGTCCGTGCTTGAAATGTTCATTTCGAGCTATAAAAAATGAACATGAAGTTAGACTTCATTTGTACAATAATGGGTTTAGGCCAAATTATTGGACATGGAGTCGTCACGGGGAAGGAGCGCCAGGGGTAGCTACAGTTCCTGCGGTTAATGTTCCGGTTGAAATAGTAGATCACACATCAAGTAGTTATCCAGTGACTACGACATCTGAAGGATGGGGAATACAACCGTTAGATGTTTATCAGGGAATGATATCTGACGCTGTTGGAGTAAATTTGGATTTTGAAGAACCAGATGCTGACGAAGTTCCAAATGAGGAAGCTCAAAGGTTTTACATGTATTTGAGTGAGACAAATAAACCCATATTTGAAGGATCTACAGACTCAAAATTATCAATGTGTGTTCGGTTGTTGGGTCTTAAGTCTCAATTTAATGTTGTTGAGTTGTGCATGGAATATATGACCAAAATGATGTTGGATGCAACCCCCATTAGAGGGAGTTTACCGCAAAGTTATTATGAAGCTAAAAAAGTGGTATCGAAGCTTGGCTTAAAATCTAAAAGGATTGATTGTTGTGTGTCTGGTTGCATGCTCTATTATAACAATGAGTTTGGCATAAATGATGGAGAGTTGTCGGAATGCAAGTTGTGTGGACAACCACGCTATCGTGTCAGTAGATCAGGGATGAGCTGAGGCAAACCGGTTCCACGAAAATCAATGTTCTATCTGCCTCTTATTCCAAGGCTACAGAGGATGTTTACTTCAATGGAGACCGCGGGTAAAATGACATGGCACCATCAAAATAGAAATAATTCTGGTGAATTACGTCACCCATCTGATGGTGAAGCTTGGAAGCATTTTGATCGTGTTCATCCAGATTTTGCCAGTGATCCACGCAATGTTCGGCTTGGTTTGTGCTCTGATGGTTTCACACCATATATTCAAGCCTCGGCAACACCGTATTCATGTTGGCCAGTTATTGTTACCCCATACAACCTTCCTCCAGAAATGTGTATGTCCAAACCATACATGTTTTTAAATTCTATTATTCCAGGGCCAAGTAATCCAACAGCTGGTATTGACATCTATTTGCAACCTTTGATTGATGACCTAAAAAGGTTGTGGAGTGGTGTTTTAACTTATGATGTGGCACGCAAACAAAATTTTGTGATGAGGGCGGCTTTGATGTGGACCATTAATGACTTCCCTGCCTATGGAATGTTGTCTGGATGGGGGACACATGGTAAGATGGCGTGTCCGATTTGGATGGTTGACACAAAGGCTTTTAGTCTTAAATACGGAGGAAAAGTTTCATGGTTTGACTCGCACCGTAGGTTCTTACCTAGCTATGGATCACCCATTTTGAAACAGCTGGACCTCCTCGTCAGTTGACACCAGAGGAGGTTTGGAATAGTGTTAGGGATATCCCTCCTGTGGAAGCCGTAGCCGGTGTTGTTTCTCGTCCAGATGGCTATGGACAATGGCACAATTGGACAAGAAAAAGTATTTTTTTGGGAACTTCCCTATTGGAAAGATAATCTATTGAGACACAATCTCGATGTCATGCATATAGAGAAGAATTTTTTTGACAACATATTTAACACTCATGAACGTGAAAGGCAAAACGAAAGACAATGAGAAAGCTAGGAAGGATATAGATCATTTCTGTAGACGAAAGGATTTGTTGTTGGTTGAGCAAGGTACTAGGATTTTGAAACCCAAAGCCAATTATACTTTATCTACCGAACAAGCGAAAGCAGTTTATCAGTGGATAAAAGAGTTGAAAATGCCAGACGGTTATTCTTCCAATTTATCTAGATGTGCGGATGTGGATAATGGGAGGTTGCATGGGATGAAGAGTCATGATTGTCACGTATTCATGGAGTGCTTACTTCCTATCGCTTTTAGTTCGTTGCCAACACACGTTTTGAATCCGCTCATTGAAATAAGTCAATACTTTAAGAATTTGTGTTCTGCAACGCTAAAAGCTGATGATCTTTCAAAAATGGAACAAGACATCCCACTTATCTTATGCAAGTTGGAGAGAGTATTTCCACCTGGTTTCTTTGATTCTATGGAGCATCTACCGGTGCATCTCGCATATGAAGCTAAACTTGGCGGACCTGTCCAATACAGATGGATGTATCCGTTTGAAAGGTCAGCTAATTTTTAATTATAATATAAGAAACAAGTTTAAATTAAAATATATGACTATTATATTAATATCATATTCTCTAGGTTCATGGGTGATTCAAAAAGATCGGTGAAAAACAAAGCTAGAGTTGAAGGATATATATGTTCTTCTTACCTACACCGTGCAACAACACATTTTTGTTCTCATTATTTCAAGAATCAGTTTGCTCCTGGAAGCAGTCGAAATAAAGTGGATACTGAATGGCGACATCCTTTGGCTTTGTCTGTCTTTTGTCTACCCGGTCGTCCATCTGGGAAGGAGTCAACTCACTGGCTAACAGATGAAGAGTTAAGTTCAGCACATGTTCATGTGTTGATAAACTGTACTGAGGTGCAACCATTTATTGAGTATGTTCCTCAACATTAACAATCGATCTTAATTAGTTAATATAGTAGACAAGTGTAACAATTAAATTATTTCTTTTTAGGGAGTTCTTGTCATCAGAGGCAGTACGTGAAGACCAATCTTCTGCTCATATTCATGCGCATTTTCCAATGTGGTTTAGTCAATATGTGTATTCCCTCCCGCCAAATCCTACCAACCAACACTTGAGGAACATATCAGACGGTCCTTGAAGATGTGTTAAAGAATGGCACACATACTTTGTCAATGGATACAAATTTCACACCAATGAATGGACACAGGGTAGAGAGACAGTCAATAGTGGAGTGTGCATGAAGGGGGTCACTGGAGGAGGTGAAGATGATTTTTATGGTGTGGTTAAACACATATATGAACTTCAGTACCCCCATCTAGATTTTAGTCCAAAGGTAGTGGTTTTTTATTGTAATTGGTTTGATCCGTCTGCTCGAGGAACAAAGGTGAATCCAAAGTCAAATACAGTGGACATTAAAATGAATGGTAGATATCGACCGTATGATCCGTTCGTCATTGCACAAAATGTGAGACAAGTCTATTATGTCCCTTATCCATCAATGCGGACTGATAGGCGTGGTTGGTGTGTCGCAATTAAAACAAAACCAAGAGGTCGCATTGATCAGACAAATGATGACACGGTGGAAGATATGCCATATCAAATGGAAGAGATGTCTAATGTAAATGAAGTGATTCAAGTTGAACCCATTGTTCGTTTATGTGATGAGCCAAACACCGGCGATGAAGTTGTTGATGACGAAGATGCTGATGGTGAAGATGCAACAGACCACATTGGTGTATCAAGAATTCACTCCTCCGATGATGATGATTTTGAGAATGAATGGGATTCAAATTAGTTATTTATGTTTCAATCAATTATATAAGGATGTAATTTATGTTTCAACAATTCTATTTTTAATGAAGGATGTTATTTTTAATGAAGGATGTTATTTGTTTGAGAATGAATGAGATTCAAATTATTTATTTTAATGAGTTTTGTATATGTTTATGTTAACCTTGTTTAGTATATGTTTGTTTGTTTAAATGTATATGTTTAGATACAGATATGGCATCTCATGATGACTCGGGATCCGATCATGACGGCGCATATGTTCCTCCTCCACCTCCCGATGCCGCCAGCACTAGCAGGCGGAAGACATCTACTCGCCTAGGGCGCCGTGTTCAGCCTACGCGTGTTGTTGTTACTACTGGCGGATATTTGCCACCACCTGTGTCTGAGGATGGTGCTAGTACTAGTACTGCAGGGGGCCCATCGATTCCTGTTGGTACTGAGGGCTTATCCCCGACACATGTTGATGCGGATGGGGTACGCACATTCACTGAAGGGACTGATGTGATTAGGGTTACACCTGATGGGCGTATCATATTGCAGATTGTTGGCGATTCGTAAGTCTATATATATATATATATATATATATATATATATATATATATATTATTTATTAATTTATTTTTGTTGCCATTTATATATAACTTATATTTGGTGTAACAAGATTCATCTTTTTTTAATGCAGTTTTATTCCTTCGAAGGCTTCAGCTACCGCCATCACAAAAACAATCAAGGAGAGTTTTACCAAGACCTGGAAGAACTGGACGGAAGTTAGAAAAGATAAGGATGCAAATAAGAAGATGTTAAGATCATTTTTGATAAGTTATTCGATTCTACGAAATAATTAATTTGGTGTATTATCTTATTGACTTGATTAATTAATTAATTATTGCCTTATAATTAACAACATTATTGTAAATTTCTTAAATAGGAAAAATGTACATGGTATCCAGGGGAGCAAGCCGCAGTTGAGAGAGTGTTCCATAAGAGATGTTCTCATCGCTATTCTGAATTGATGCGGAGGGCGCGCAATACGGGTACGAAGCCATCTTATATGGGAGACTCAACTTGGGCTGACTTTAATGAGTATTGGCAGAAAGATGAAGCATTTAAGAATTATTGTGAGAAAGCCAAGAAGAACCGTGCTTCTGAAAAATGTGGCTGCACACACACGGGGGGAGTGTTAATACTGCAACGCATTACATGCGTTTGGTAAATTTATTACTTAATTTATTACTTGATTAATTAATTAATTATTTATAATAATTAACTAGTGATTTTCAATATGTGTATTTAATTAATAATATATGTATATATATATATATATATATATATATATATATATATATATATATATATATATATATATATATATATATATATATAGGTGGAGAGGGAACAAAGGCCAATCACTTTGCCTGAGTTGCATTGCCACATGCATATGGTGGAGGAGACTGGTGAGTACGTTACAGATCGGGCGAGGCGTATTCAGGTAAAACTACTTTTACAATTATATATTAATTAATGTTTATTATTTATATTAATAATTAGTTATTTATTTGTTGGGTTATTTTTTTCAGGAGAGCTTCGAGGGTGGGATGGCTGAGTACCATCAGTCACAACAGATCAGTGGGGCAGCTGTCGATCCAGTGGAGGAGGCTAGAGTAGCTCGTGATGTTTGGGAGAGAGCAGTTGGTCCCCAAAAGACTAATCGTCTGGTAGGATCAGATGGTATTGGACCGGCTGCTTTTCGAACAAGCATTATTCCGAGTCTATCAGATTCACATTCTGGATCCTCGACTGGT
This sequence comes from Astragalus membranaceus, assembly GCA_039519185.1. Taxonomy (NCBI): domain Eukaryota; kingdom Viridiplantae; phylum Streptophyta; class Magnoliopsida; order Fabales; family Fabaceae; genus Astragalus; species Astragalus membranaceus. The sequence goes on along the minus strand of CM076850.1, from coordinate 82,950,174 downwards.
CGCAATTATGTTCCCAATGCTGGTGAGTTGAATGAGGTTAGGCAATTGACGCAGCAACTGAGCGAGGCTCAGTGTCAGATTGTCGAGCGGCAGCAGCAAAGCGATCGGGAAATTCAGGCGATTCGGGATCAAAGTGATTGGGAAATTCAGGCGATTCGGGAGCAAGCTAGGGTAGCTGAGGAGCGCATGGAGGAGCGCTTTAAGTTATTGCAGGATCAGATGGTGTCTCAGCACTCGAGGCCATCCTCATCAGCATCCTACCCGCCGCCACAGCAGAATTACTACCAGCAGCAGTATGCACCCCAGTATCCCCCGCCGTATGCACCCCAATATCCCCCGCAGTATACACCGCAGTATGCGCCGCCATTCCCGCCATACCAGCAGCAACATCAGTTACCCCGCCAGCCATACCAGCAGCCCCAACATCAGTCACCCCTGATCCAGCCAAACCAGCAGTACCCCCAGCAGCGGTCACCCCCGCTGGACATTGATCTTAATGTCCAAATGTCATCGCTCAGTGCTTTACTTCAAGATGATACATATTATAATAATGTTGATGACATTGACCGGCAGGCACCCCAGTAGCTTTAGATTATTTTATTTTTTTGTATGGATATTTTATTAATTGTATGGATATTTTTTTGGTGATAATATTTTACTGCTTTTCCCAATTTTTATTTTTTTTAAATTAAAAATTAATTAGTTATTGGATTTTATTTTTTTATCAATAATTAAAAAAATTAATAAAATAATATATATTTTTGATTAAAACGATTTTTTTAAAAAAATAAAATTTATTTTTTAAAAATAATAATAATTTTTTATAAAAAAAAATGGTACTTTGCGGCGGACTTGTGTCGTTTGCGGCAGAATTTTAAATAAAACGTTTTTTTAAAAAAATTATATTCATTTTTTTTAAAATAAAACGGGTGCTTTGCGGCGGATAACGGGTACTTTGCGGCGGATATTGGGCACTTTCCGGCGGATATTTTGCGGGAAAAATTTGTCCCCTTTTCCGGCGGATTATCCGCCGCAAATTTGCGGTGGATTTTGCAGCGCCACTAAATCCGCCGCAAACTTGCGGCGGATAATCCGCCGCAACGCGTTTGCTTCGAGCTGGCTACCGACGGCAAAATTCCGCCGCAAATTCCAAATATCCGCCGCAAATTTGGCTTTTGCGGCGGATTTTGCCCGCCGCAAAGTCCAACTTTTCTTGTGGTGGTTGGCTTCTTGGTTTCTCAAGAAATTGTGGCATTCCTACTAACTTGAATGCAGAGCTCTATGCAAATGGCAATGGATTTAATTTAGCTTGGTCAAATGGTTATAAGTCTATCATTTGTGAATCAGACACCGAAAACGCCCTATCGTTTATTGCTTGTGAGCTTAAAGATACCCACCATGATATTTTCATTATTTTCTACATCAAATCCTTTTCTCTTAAGGCTTGAGATTTGAATTATGTTCACACGCTTCGTGAGGAAAACTCTTGTGCGGATTGGTTAGCAAAGTTTGGAGTTAATGTGAATTATGGAGTTCATGTGTGGCCTCATTAACAAGTGTGTCTTATTTATAGGATACAAATACGCAAGTGAATAAAAAATATAATTAAAGGTGACAAACAATCCATTCACTAATGAAAATTATGATAATGGGCGGAAGGAAATCCACTAACTTATTATTCATAACTATTCATTGTGAAAAAGAGAGAAACAAACATTAATTGCAAGGAGATGAAAAGGATTAAATTCTTTTGATTAAGGAGTGTAAATCACATCAATGCTCACCCATTTAATTCACTTTTTGAAAGAAAATGATCGGTTTATTATTCAAAGTAACCAACGAGGGTTAGTTCGAGTGGTAACTGGACTCGGATCTCACCCCAATGTATCAAGTTCAAATTTTTGGTGTGGCAAAAACTTTGTTTGGAGGGGAGAACTACACAGGCCGGCAAAGCCGAATACTCGTGGCCAGCCAGGTTCTCCGGAGTAAATTAGTCATTGGCAAAACCGGTGGAAACTGCACACCAATAACATGGTAAAAGAATATTATCTGAAGTAAAGAGGTATATGATGCTATCATACACCTTAAAACAAATGTGTGTACAAGATTGGATTGGATTTGAAATTAATTAGAGCACAAAATAGCACAAATTTGCTTATGTTAAACCAACATTGGTCGTGTTGACCTTACATTGGTACCCTTGTTATCTTCTAGTTGATAGATATTATCTGCGGATATCTGCGGCCATCTAACAGTTTTGATCATAATTTTTGACCCGGGACCCGATTGGGGTGTTCTTGGAGTTGGACTTGTAAAGTGTAAACTATTTGAAAAATAGTAGAAATACTCACTGGGTGTGGGGAGTGGAGTAGCCCTTGGTTTAGGGTGAACCACTATACATCCTATGTTTTATTTACTATTTTCTTTATAGCTTGTTCAAATAGGACTTTGTTTTAAAAGAAAATTTTTTCTGCACATTTATAAGAAGACTGCTTTAAGAAGGTTCATAGCTTTTCTGGGCATATCTTCTTGCACTATCTATTTATAAAAGCACAACATTTTATCTCTTCTCTACAAACACATTTTATCAACATCATTACCAGTGTAAGAAGCATGCAAAACAATTTACATCTTGTTCTTTCAAATATCTTCTTACATAGTCTACCTTCTAAAAAGATATAAGAAATCAGTTGCATCGTATATCTTCTTAAAACATTGACATATATCTCTTCTTAAGTAATTGGTTGTTTCAAATAGCTTTAAGAGGGTCACAATTCAAATCCCCTTTCTTGTGACTTACATTAACTTCATGAACATCCAACCTAAGAACTAGGTCTTTGAAACGCTTGGTGCCTAAAGAGTTTATAAAGATGTCAACCTTGAATGTAAGTAGTCGGTATATCACGCCTGACTACAAGTGTTGACGTATGCAATGACAATCCACCTCGATGTGCTTGATTATCACAATGCATAAGTGTGGTAGTATGCAATCATGAATTTACCTATATGTATTTTGTATGCATTTTATTAGTGAAGCATTCTTGGAATCACTCATTTTGAACTTTTAATTGGATGACAGTTTTAGTTTTTTTTGGTTCGGACCATTGCTGACTACTCACGGAGTGATCCCAACCCTTTCAATGAAGAACTAATCTCCGCTGGCTACTTGCGGCAAGGATTTCGCTGGCCAGCCTCTGTCTTAACGTGTGTGGGAATCGAACCCGGGAGCAAACCGGATTGACCCCCACTACGTACCAAGGGTAGCCCGACCACTGGGCCAGAGGAGCTGGTTGGATGACAATTTTAGTTGTTATACAATTTAAATGCTCATATAAGGTGATGTATGTTTAAAGTTAAAATCCAAAGACAATTTTAGTTGTTACACAATTTAAGTGCTCTCCATATTTTATTATCATTCTAATCAATGAACAATGGGATTCTTAATATTTTCAGAGTTTCTTGTCACAGAAGAAACTACAAAACCTTTGGATAGAAAAGAAAATAATTTTCTTCAATTCTCTTCTTTTTCCCTTTAGGAGTAAATTAAATACAACATTGATGGCTTCAAATTTCATCATCCCAAAGTTCTTCAAGTGTTCTGTAGGGACTTTTGGTTTCATTAACATGAAATTCCCCTCTCATAATTTTCATTTCCTCCAATTTCTCAATATCCAAGATATCTTCATCATCCAAGTGTAGATTAACTGATTCCATATTTTCCTTAATTCTCTTTTGATTGAAGCTTTTAACAATCACACTTGATCCCTTTGATAGTCCCCATTTCAATGCAACCTTTAAAAATCATAGTCAAAAAGCACATTAAAATATACACAAAAAAGCTCCATTCTTCAAAATGCTACTGATAAAATTCAAATATTAATGTATCAACTTTATATTACTGTACTCGTTAAATAATTTTTGTGACTTAAGCTTTAAAATTAAATCCCCAATTTAGTTTTTGAAATTGTAGAAATCAAGTAATTTAATCTCTGAAATTAATGAAATTAAAAAATAGTCACTGACATTGAATATTATCGATCACATTAGTTATTAGTTTCTGTTATAGACTAGACTGACAAAAAAAAGTAATGTAATGATATATTTTCAATACCAGAAAACTACTTAATATGTTAAAGATTTTATAGATTACAATGCCATATATTTTTTTTTGATAAGCAAAGAAACAATGCCATATAATTTGATACAATTTAAGGGACTATTGAATTTTATTACCTGTGATGGAGTAGCTTTGTGTTTGAGAGCAATTGATTGGATAATTGGATGATTAACTACAGCTGTAGATCCCCATGCATTCCCTGGTCCACCAAGTGGTGAATAGGCACTTACATGAATATTGTGGTCCCCACATGTATCTCTTAGCTTTCTTTGCCTCCACATTGGATGCATTTCCACCTAAACACCAAGATTATTTGGTTAGTTAATTAATTAATTAACTAATTGTAAGGTCAATATATAATACTCCCTCCGTCCCAAAATATAAGGCCCTATTCCATTTTTCACGGTTATTAAGAAAAGTTGTTGGTCTAATTAATATGTTAAAATTTTGTATGACCATTACTAATTTAACCTAACATTCAATGTTAACTTTCCATTTACCACACAATTTAGTACTATTAATAAGGATATGTTTGAAAAAAGAGTAATAAATATACGTAGAAAGTTGTAAAGGGCCTTATATTTTAGGACAAGTAAAAATGAAAAAGGTGTCTTATATTTTGGGACCGAGGAAGTACAATTAATTTTCAAGATTAAGTTAAATTAATTACTCTATTTGTCTTTATATATAAGCAAAGCGCAAGTATATATACACACGTCAATTAAGAATAGTTAAAAAAGAACAAGTATGTTTAGTAAATTACCCTCGTTAACTTTTCTTTAAAAATTTGAAAAACGAAAAAAAGTTGAAAAACCAAAAATTACTTGTATTAATAAAAGAAAAAAGGAAGTTAATAATAAAGATAAGTTTGGTACACTAATTACAAAAATTGATTTAATTGTACTTAATAACATGACTAAATAAATATTTTTGGTTATATACGAAAGTCGAGAGAGTACCTGGTTAACAGCTGGGGGTGTTGAAGCAAAATCTAACAACCACTCAACTTTCTTGCTAGAGAAATTGCTAACCCCAATGCACCTACACAGTCCCATTTCAAGACATTTTTCCATCCCTGCCCATGTGGTCTCAAGGTCCAAGTTTTCAAAGTCTTCTTCATTTGGGACAGGGTAGTTACACCATGGTTTTAATTTTACAGGCCAGTGTACTAGGTACATATCTAGATATTCCATGCCCAGATTCCTGTTAAAGAAAAGAACAACATCAATATTGGAATTTCAACTTTGGTTTCTTTGATATTCTACAAAATAAGTAATTGATTGCAATATTTATAAGATTCTGCCACTTATTTTGTTCCTTATGTAACATATTCTTGTCTACACTCTACATATTTGCTCTTTTTTTTAAACTAAAAAATAGACACCACATGCGCTTTAGGTTATTTGGTTTCAATTACTTCATAAAAATTGTGAAAAGACATATCAATGTTTTGAATCACGATTGTAATTGTGGTCGTGGTCATGTTGCAATACTTGATATTTTAAAAAATTGCAGTCAAATGCAGACCTCAGTTGAGATCGCAGTAGTGGTTCTGGTCATGTTGCGATACTTGATATTTTGAAAAATTGCAGTTAAATGCTTACCTCAATTGAGATCGCAGAGATATAAAGATCATGATATTGCAGCTTAAATTGAGGTGATGGAATTTTTTAAAAAACTTTGGTTAAGAGATGATGAGTGTATATGAATTTTCCCCTTATCTAGTTTTTTTTAGATAAGCAATATATATTGAAGGGGGGCACTAGGGGTGCACCCAACCCTTACAAGCATATGGGAAGAGGAGAGGCCTCATTAAAACCTCCCTGGGCCAAAACCTATTTAGGAAAAAGACCCGGGAAGGAAAACCAATGCGTGCAATATACATTTTGTATATAGGGTTTCTAAGTGCTTACTGTAGAGTTCTTTTCAATGCAGAAATAGGATCATGGTGATCACTCCCCCACAATTTTGATGTCAAGAAAATATCTTCTCTCTCTATTTCTCCCATGTAGATTGCCTTATTTATAGCTTTTCCAACTGCTGGCTCAGAACCATAAATTTTAGCTGTATCAAAATGCCTATAACCCACCTGCATATTTACAAATACATGTATATTAATAAAAAAAAAGAAAATTTGAATTACCAAACAAAATTAGAAACTCGAAGAATGAAATTAGTCTCTAATTTTTATGTCTAATATTTAACGACGGAATTATAGATGAATTTTATTTTTTTTCACACAACTAATTTTCTCGAGTAATACAATTTTTCTAAATGTATAAAATATAAAGTAGAAGGCACATTGAAATATATAGGAGCTAGATATAAGTAAACAAAAAATATCCTAATTAAGTACCTCAAGGGCATTTTGGACAGCAAGTTCTGTTTTCTTCTTAACATTTGGGAAGGAATAAGTGCCAAATCCAATGAGAGGCATTTTAATGCCACAGTTCAAATGCACTTCATTGCACCTCATTCTCTGTTTTTTCTATGTGTTTGTAAACTTCTTTTGTGTGTTTTCTAACTTTTGCTACAATGCTGGCTGATATGTCTACTACTTTGGCTATATATAGATTTTGGAAAATGAAAGTCAATATATACTTGTTTTTTTTTAGCTTATAGATTAATAATATCTAATTAATATATAGTATTCGGTTCGGAAAAAGATAATATACGCGGAAGAGTTAGAATCAATTATTGAGGTATGCAAATCAAAGTATGGGATCTTCCCTGTCTCTAGGGATTTTATTAGATGACTCAATTCATCATCCAAAAAACAAATGAACATCATTTTGCATTAGTCTCTCACAGGAAGTCAATAGCACCATACTATATAATATTATCAAGATTTCAAGATATACTATAAGGTCTATGGATCTGTCACTTCAACCATTTAATTATCCAACCAATGTTCAAAGTCCTCCTAATATCTATTTAGGCTAATTCAATTTCAGAAAATATAATTTATAAACTCTTTTCTGGTCTTATATATTTAATTTTTCCTATACACTAATCATGACTAGCACTATTGTACTTCGTCCATAAATAATAATGGCGATGGGCCAATTTAAATTATTTTTTGATGGTTTTTGTGGGCAACCAGCATGCTAAGGAAATAAACTATTTTTTGACATGTAAGATTGTCAAGGTATGAAATACTTTATTTATTGAATAAAGTCAAAACAGAATTTTTCATTAATAAAAAATACGTATTACGTGTTGTACTTTGAATATTATATTGTATATCATCACCGAAGTTGACTTTGCGGATTAAAAAACAGGCATATTACGATTTTCTGTTGCTTAATTAGTACTATCACAAACATGCTCAAATGAAGGACTTCAAGTTAACATTAGTGTATTCATTCCCTCAAATGACAACAACGCATGCAGTGTTCATTTGTCAGAAATGAAATCAGAAACAGAGATGAATCAAGGCTTATATGTGGAAAGGATATTATATTTATATATATATATATATATATATATATATATTCTCGCTTTTTACCTAACACTTCGGATTTCTAAATCAGAGTTCAAATCCTCTCTCAAGTACTTGTGTGTTAAGTAGAAGAGAGCTCGAGACATATAATAAATACAGTAAATATTATTATTTATTTGGTGTGTCACTATTTCTCCTACTTTTGACATGTTAAGTACTTGAAAGGATCTAAACACGTATGGTTTCTTTACACTAATGGTCCTCAACTTTTCGAAAAATCTACTATTTTGAAGATTAAAAGTGCAACTAGGACAATCTCATAAAACCAATAAAGTGTGAGAACCAAAGGCAGCTGCTTGTATACTATTGGGATGGTCATTGCTACCCTACAAATAAAATAACAAGTTGAAAATAGGTATACTATTGGGTTTAAGTTTTTGGGTATTCCGGTGGGAGCCAATCCCTGAAGAATTAAGATATACCTGTATAGTATTCTGCATTATATGTTCTTTTTCTTCGAGGCCCCCAAGATTGTTATTCAACAGCTTGTTAAAATTCACAGGGACTTCCTATGGTGGGGAAATAGAGAGGGTCGTCCCGTTTATTGCATGTCGTGGGACAATGTGTGTAGACTCAAGAAGGATGGTGGTTTGGGGGTGAAAATTCTGGAAGCTTTCAATTTGGCTCTTTTGAGAAAATGGAAGTTGAGATGCATTAATGACAATAATGCTGGTGGCAACTTCTTTCACACCGATATGGTGATTTGAGACATTTTTCACGGGGGCTTTTTTGCCTAGAGGTGGCACTAACGATTCTTTATGGTGGAAGGACTTATTACTTTTGGAAGATAGAAATCATTCGTGGTAGGGTGCCATTGAATCAGCGCTTAGGCCAATGTTGGGGAAGGGGAGTTTGATCTCCTTTTGGTGGCACAAGTGGGCCAGCAATGAGACTTTTAAGGACATCTTTCCTAGTCTTTTTGAAGTGGCTAAGATTAAACATGGTAGAATTTTAGAGCACGAGCGAGTATTGGCTTGATAACATTTGGTGTTGGAATCTCGATTGGGGTCGTGACTTGTCTGCCGAGGAGAGGTTGATCAGGATTTTCTTTGGACCACTTTACATCTGTTTCATTCTGACGATTCAGAGCAAGATCGTTGGCAGTGGAGGCTTCAAAACCTCCATTCTTTTTCTGTTAAATCTTGTTACGTGCTTTTGATGAATTTGATGCAGCAGAATAGGCTGGTTAGTGATATCCAAAGTGCTCTTGTTGATATGTGACAGTTATCTATTCCCACTAAGGTGGGGGGTTTTTGGTTGGAGATTGTTGTTGGTGAAGCTTCCAACTCGTGATACTCTTATTTCTAAGGGCGTTATCAATGACCTTCATGGTTGTGCTGCCCTTTTTATTTTGAGTAGGATGAATCTATTTCCCATTTATTTTTCTTGTGCAGGTGTTCCGGGTTAGTTTGGCTTGCTATTCAGAATTGGTTGGCCATTGCGGTTTCAGATACTTTGGTGGGTGTCGAGCATTTCCGGGCTCATGGATTCATGGATTGCAGTTGGAATCCAAGAAGGGTTGTAAATTGAAAAACTTATTCTGGATGACTGTCAAGTGGTGTATTTGGTTTCATCGAAATCATACTCTTTTCAGAGGTCATGTATTTAATCCACAAGTGGTTGTTAATCATGTTAAGTCTATAACATGGAGTTGGTTCATAAGTATAGAAGGTCGCAATACCGCTCTTAGGATTTTTGATTGGTGGGGAAATCCACTTGTATGCCTGAACTCGGTATAACTGACTTTTTGCCTCATTCTTCCTAGGGTCAAAAATCATTTCACTCAATTAATATTTCAAAAATCGAACATTGTTGGCCTAGTGTCATAAGCTATCTTGGGACACAGAGAGTCGACCTGGTGCTCTCAAAACCGTCTCTCACAGTGACAAACTCGATGTTAGCCAGTGCAAAACTTTCCTCCAAACACGAAAGAAGATTAGTCCTTCGGTGAAAACGTAAGGTCACTCTATGGATAGACAATAGTAGTCTGAAAAAAAAATTACTATTTAAAAAATTAATATTTTATAACATTAAAATAATTAAATATCTCTATTCTCCCATCCACTCTCATGTTTTTCAATATTTAATGTTTATTTCCACTTGGGCCATGGGTTTTGATCGAATTTTTTTTACTATTTTTACCATTTTAAGAAATCATTTAATCTAAGTTCTAATATTATGAATACTATTAATTCAAATACTCATATTTTAAAAATAATTTTCTTCAATTAGTATCTCAGATTCTAATAATTTATAAACGTAAAATAATTAAATATCTCCATTTTCTAGCCTATTCTTCTATTTATAAAAGTAAAATGATAAATAAACTTATAATATATTATCAAAATTAAGTTTTAAATTTCTCTTTCTTTGTAATTTTTTTCTTAATCATACATGTTTTTGTTTCAATTTTCTACTGTGACATAATATATATAATTAATATTAACTCGTGCATGGCACGGGGTAAGTGGTAAGGACAAGATTTTTATATATTATCAATATCAATAAATTGGATCATTCTTTGATAAAATCTTGAAATTAAATTGCAAAAATCTTGAAACTCATCTAAAAACATAGTCATTATTATGTGCTTGGAGGCGAAATTTTATCTGATGAATAAAATTCGTTATAGAAGTTTTAACCATTGAATCAATCAACATCAAGTGTTATGATATTAAGTTCTTTTTAGACGTTAGAGTTTTAACTTAATTTTATTATGTCAAGCTTTCAATATTATTCTCATCCAAATCCCCATAATACTTGTATAGTTCAAGCTTCAGTGTTACGTTGTTGACATGGCAGACATTCAATAAAATCAAGTACACCGCCACAATAACTAATTAGAATTATAAAATCATGTCATGTGTTGACCTTTTTATTTTATCAAATTTTATTTTATCCTTAGTCAAATTTTATAAGTCAAATTTTATCAAATGTTATAAAATCCCCATAATTCTTTCAAATTTTATTTTATCCTTAGTCAACCTTTTTAATAATAATATTTCTAAGTCAACCTCTGTGTTGACCTTTCTCTCCATAAATGCACCACCTTCCAATTCCATTGGCGGTAAATTAAATCTCTATGGACGGCCAGGATGCACTGGTATGAGCTGTGAACTGTGTGGATTACTTAAACCTATACGCCTCAATACGTGTTTTCTTAGCTTCATTAATTTAAGTTCTAAGCTATCCCAAGAAGGTAGCTCAGTTGGCGAGCTAAAGGATACCGAAGGACTGCACCAAATGAGTGCAAGAAGGAGGTCCGAAACTAACATTTTCCCCACCCCCACTAACATTGCTTATAAAAAAAAATTTAAGTTCTAAGTTTCCGTTTGACAACTCAAACCGTTAGCATTTAGCATATATTACGTCCGTCAAAAAATATAAGGCTCCAAAGTATATGTTTAGTCCAAATACGTGCATGTACTTTGTGGCTTTATATTTTGGGATGGAGGGAGTTGTTTATAGTGAATAAATTCTTGGTAACTATTTATTATCACTAGCTTATAGTGTTTTTTTCTCTAACTTTGAGTATTTTTCCGGACGTTATTTTAAATAGCATTTGAGTTTAAAGCCTTTCCTTCTCTATCTTGTTTTTATCTGCCTATTAAACTCCCCGGTTGAATATTCTTATTTGTTTACTAAGCATTAATTACAAATGTTTACTTATTTCATTTTATTACATCTATAAAGCTTATTCAACCGCTAATTTTACCTCTACCAAACACTTTGAATTTGGTTTACAAGTTTATCCGCTATACCCCTACCACATCTGCCTTATACTATCTTATACATTATTCTATTGTTTATCTATTATCCGCTACAAAAATGCCACAGGTGAGTTATTATTTCTCTAAATATCATACTTTTTAAAATAGTAGTGGTATCATATTTTAAAAGTGCGAACACTAAGTTTTAATATATATTTTCTAATTTCTTAGTGAGCCTATTGCACTTTCAAAATGCAATAGGCTTTCTTTTAATTTTTGGCTTAATTACACTTTTGGTCCCCTTATAATAAATCATCCACGATTCTGATTTCCCAAGTTTTTTCCAGAATTTTGGTCCCCCTATTATTCCAATTTCTTAAATGCTTACCCCGACTAAAATTGGTTAAACCTGAGACTGGCGTGGTACTCACTTAAATGATGCAAAAATGTCACGTTTGACTGCTACATGGATTTTTTATTAAAAAAAATACTTTTTATGTTAATTTCGATATTTTGCTACGCGGCAGTCACTTAAATGACACGACATGCCACATTTGACTCACTTAAATATTACTTTTTAATTAAAAAAACTCATGTGGAACTCAAACGTGACATGCAACGTCATTTAAGTGACTGCGACTTCAGCCTAAAGTTTGATCAAATTTGGCAGGGGCAAGCATTTTCGAAACTCGAACAATAGGAGGAGTAAAATCGTGGAAAAAAAAACCTTGGGCGACCAAAATCGTTGATAGGTTATTATAGGGGGATCAAAAGTGAAGTTAAGCCTTAATTATTGTATTTTTTCTTATTTTAATGTTTTTTTGACAATTCTTATTTTAATGTTATTTACTGTGTTTTTGGGTACTTTAGGGTTCGGGAAAAAAAACTAGGTATTCAAATATATGGATTTCGTTCCTCAGTAACCGGTTTGGTGGAAAAAAAAGTATTAATTCTGGACAAAATATGTAATCTACGACAATTGGGCTGTGTGTTTTGGGATAATTTAGAGTTCGGAAAAAGACCAAAATTGAAGAAAAAAAACATAAATTTTTATTATTTTTTTCAATGATCAACACATAATTAGTGGTGGCCGAGGTGTCCCCAGTTCCACATCGAGGAGGTCTTCTGTTTCGGTGTGGTCAATAGCGGCGCCTTGGTAGACGAATTTGTTCCTCTTCCTCCGTCGTTGGTGTATCCTATGATGGTGCAGAAAGCAGTGTTGCCCGAAATGTTAAGTTTAGCACACGAGTGCCGAAGAACTAGAACCGATCCTAAACCGATATTGAACTGAGCTGTATGGTTGGCCAAATGAGAGCATTGCATATACTTGTTGTCAAATGGCCGAGCCGTCGATTCAGGAGTTTTGACATGTGTAACAAACAAGCTTCTCAAGAGCTCCTCATCGCTTGACGCGAGAGACTATCGACGCAAACTTCATGCGAAGTTCAAGAATATATAGATGAAAAAAGTTGTGATCAACATGGGTTCGTATTTAATCCACACAAGATTTTCATGAAATTATTTTCTTATCTGTGCAATTACTAACAATTTTTACCTCCCCCTACGAAGGATACGCCTTGAACAAGCCTCAGTTCAACTATTGCCACAGTATACTTCGTCGGTATGACGGAAATTTTTCAAGGAGGGTGGACAACATCCACATAGAGAAATCAACTTAGTCACACAATGACAAGTGTTGGTGACACATGATAACCAACCTTGTTTGTGGGGTATATCACCCTTGGGAATTTTAGAACATGATCCTTTTTGGGTCAAGGTTTGTGAGCTTGTTGTATATTTTTCGTTAGCTTTAGCACGTGATTCGACGTCCACTACAAGAAAAACGCGTTTTTCCGGCGGAAAAAATCCGCCAGAAATGCACCAAATCCGCCGGAAAAGTGACGTTTCCGGTGGAATTTTTCCGTCGGTAAAATGCTCGTAGGTTTTTAGGCGGAATTTCCGCAGGTAATTTCTGGGCCGGAAATGTGCGTTTTCGGCGGATTTTAAATTTTTTTTTTTTAATAAAAATCCGTCGGAAATTTAAAAAATCCGCCTGAAATGTTCATTATCCTGATGTCAATTTTTTTTAAGAATTAATTTTTTAAAATTTTTTTTTCTAATTTTATATTTAATTAAACAAGAAGTAATAAAAAATGAAGTAAAATATGAGAACAAAATTATATAGAATCGAATGAGAAGTAATAGAGAAATTAGAATGAATAAAAATGAAAGAGAGTTGTGTAAAAAAAAAGAATGAAAGAGAGTATGGAAAAATAATATAGTGAGAATAAGAATGAAGAAATAAGAAGAAGTGAGAAGAAGGAAGAATGAATAAGTGAGAATGAATGAGAAGGAAGAAGGTGTAAAAAAAAGAATGAACGAAAGTATGGAAAAATAATATAGGAGAGAATAAGAATGACGAAGTGAGAAGGAATAAGAATGAATGAGAGTATGATCAGAATGAAGAAATAAGAAGAAGTGAGAAGGAAGAAGAATGAATAAGTGAGAATGAATGAGAAGGAAGAAGAAAAGAGAAATGTAGAAGAGTGTAGGAGAAAGTGAAAAAGAAATAAAGAGTGAAATGAGAGAATGAGAAGGGTGTAGGAGAAAGTTTTATTTATAGGAAGTTCAAAACGTTCCGGCGGATTTTTAACAGTTCCGGCGGATTTTTTTAAAATTTTTTATTATTCTTTTTAAACAAAATCTGTCGGACATTTTCGGCGGATTTTTTGAATTTCTGGCGGTTTGTTTGTAAAAAAAGATTTTTTTTTATTAAAAACAAAATCCGCCTGAAATTCAAAAAAAATCCGCCGGAAATGTTCCGACGACATTTTCGGCGGTTTTTTTGAATTTCCGGCGGTTTTTTATATTTTCTTTTATTTTTTTAAAAAACAAATCCGCTGGAAATGTTCCGACGACATTTCCGGCATTTTTTTGAATTTCAGGCGGATTTATTTTTTAAAACAATCCGTCGGAAATGCCAAATTTCCGCCGGTAATATGCAATTTTCTTGTATTGGTCCTCTCAATCCTTTCATAGAAGGTGGGAGGATTGTGTGTTAATGACACCGGTCTAATTGGGTATTAAAAATTCTACTTCAATTATTGAAAAGAAAAATCAACCTTGCCAATCCACTAACGCGGTATTAAAGGGAACAAGAAATCTACCTATAACATCATTGGTCACATCAACCTACTATAAGCTAGGTAAATTGTTTGGAGAAAGGGGACGTCAAGTTGAAGCTCAGATTGCATCCGGCCAAATTTTCACAAGCAAAATAGTTAACAATATTGAAAACCAGGTCACAACACTTGACCGATGGTCTCAGCTCTTCTCTGTTGAAGAGACGGTGTAAACCCAAGGGATTGGTGACCAATGAGGAAATTCAGGGTCGACTTGCAGACACAGTTGTGTGATTGTGACATATTTCAAGCATTACACCTTCCATGCTCACATGTCATGGCTGCTGCTGCTGCATATACCGACCTAACCATTTGACTCTTGTGGCAGATGTTTAAAAGCTGGAACATATCTTCAACGTATACAAAAACGAGTTCATAGTCATTCCCCATGACCGATACTAGCTTATATACAATGGTGATGTGATATGCCAAAATTCTGAAAAGCGAAGGTCAAAAAAGGGCCGACCACAATCCAACCGCATTCGCACTGACATGGATATCAGGAAAACCTGACAAAGGAAAAGATGTCGCTTATGTCGGGAAGAGAGTCACACCAGAAAAAACTGTTCACACAAGGCTGGCACTGGCATTGGTAGTTGTTCTTAACAATTGTAATTTGAATAGCAAAAATATTTTCCAAACATTAAAGTACCCAAAAACACATTAATAACTAAGCGTCACGCACTACAAAAAAAGGCTCATTAGCGACGAAATAATAGCGACGAAACTGAATCTGTCGCTAAAGCAGTAGGTAGCGACAGAATTTAGGCTGTAGTTCAGGCTGTATTTAGCGAGGGAATAGGACAGTTTTAGCGACGAAAACAACAGTCGCTAATTGGGAGCGGGAGTTTGAAAAACCAACACAGTATAGGAAGTCATTAGCGACGGACAAAACCGTCGCTAATTCCGTCGCTATGTAAAATTGTACCGTTGGCACGCCGTGGTATTAACGAAGTCATAGCGACGGACCAAACGATCGCTAATTTCGTCGCTAATGTTTTGTTTATTTTGATATCTGATCCACTCTCTCATTTCCTTTTCTTTTCTTCTTTCTCTCTTCTTTTTCTACTCTTCTCTCTTGTTCTATCTTCTTCTAGCACCGTGCCACCACCCTCCCACCGCACCACCACCGTCCACCTTTCCATCACCACGTAACAACCAAACTCTCTAGCTTCCTCTATTGCATTGAAAGACCAAGTTGGAGCTTTTCTCTTCTCCTCTTTGCACCTAACTTCGAACTGGAGCTTTAGACCACTACCACCGTCGTTTGGTCACCGCACCACCCTCCTTTTGCCATTGTTTCACTGTTCAAGGTTAGTAGGACATGTTTTTTTGTTTTGTTTTGTTTTATTTATGCATGATTTTTAAAATTAATGTTTTAGAGATGTTAGGGATTTTAGATATGTTTATGACATTTAGGAATATTAGAGATGTTTTTTATATTTACAAATGTTAGAGACGTGATTAGGACCAATGATGAAATCAGGGATCATTTGTTGTTGGACTATATGATAACCTTAGAGAGGGAAGTGAATAAGGTTATACGCTAAAATTGAATTCTTTTTGTTTTCAAAAAATAACGATGCGCGTTTAAATCAAATGCGGAAAATAGGATTTAAACTATAGACAGTACCTAAGCAAGCTATACCTATGACAGATCCAATTACAGTGATTATTTTGCGCTAACCACACTATTATCAACTTTAACGATAAACAGATAGTGATATTGAACTTGAACGCAGCGCAATGATATCAAATATTACTATAAACAAGTATAAACGATAAACAAAGTAAAGAGAAGGGAAAGAGATACACCGTGATTTTTACGAGGTTCGGGATAAAAGCCCTACGTCCCCGGCGTCCGACTTTGCAACCTTTGGACTTGATAACAACCACTATATGAGAAGAACTCCTTCAATGTCTTACAAGCAAGCAACTTCCCTATAGCTAATCTCAATTTGCCCCAAACTGAGAACCCAAGCTCCCCGCTAAGGATTTCACTACCAATCCAATCTCCCCGATTGAACGACCCAAGAACACTTCCCAGGATTTCACAATAACCAAGAATAGATGAATACAACAGAGAAACTATGATCCAATCACTCAAGCAGTATAACAGTATAGTAGTTGAGAGAGATGAGAGATTTGGATTTAGAGATGAAGAACTTGAAAGAATTTGACGGTGAGAGTTCTTCTTTTTCTCTTTTTCAGATTTGTAATTTTGCGTAGTGTTGTTGTGTGTTGAACGTGAAAGGCAAAGTCCTATTTATAGGATTTGCAAAAATATGACCGTTGGACAAAAAAAGAATCGATTATTTGCTTAAAACAATTGTGTATGATAATCGATTAAAATGTGACCGTTGTAGCACTTTTAAGAGAAATAGGAATCGATTATGTGCCTGAAACAATGTGTATGATAATCGATTAAAATGTAACCGTTGTAGCACTTTTAAGAAGTGAAGAATCGATTGTTTGCTTTAAAACAAGTGTGAGGAAATCGATTATGTGCTCTAACAAAAACAGGATAAGAATCGATTTCTTGCTTTAAGTAATCAAGCCAAGAATCGATTTTGTGCTTCAAGGATGAAGCCCAAAATCGATTTTTCTCTTTAATGAGAAGTGAGCAATCGATTTCTTTTATTTTAAACACAAGTCATAATTGATTTTCCTCTTTACAAACACAAGGTCATCAATCGATTGTTTTCTTTCCAAAACATATTCCTTTAAAAGACCATAGGCTAGGAATCGATTTCTAGCTTTGTGAAGGAAGCCACAAATCGATTCTTTGCTTGAATAATTAGGCTAGGAATCGATTTTCAACTTATAAACACAAAGTCATCAATCGATTCTTAGTTTTACCATTTTCTCATGCTACGTGCCTACCTATTAGGCTTTTTATATAAAGACTTAATTTCAGTTTTGGTCCCCCTATTATTACCAACTCACGATTTTGGTCCTCCACATTTTTTTTTCACGAATTTAGTCCCCCTGTTTTTCCAATTTGTAAAATCACAGTCCCCCTTTAATTTGGTCAAAATTGTTGTTGACCTGTCAGTTACTTAATCTACATGGCAGGCCACACAGGCATGCCAAGTTGGAAAATAAATTAAAATTTCTTATTTTTGTTTCAACAAATGTTTTTTAATTATTAATTATTATTTTATAAATAACACTTCATCTTCTTCTTCCTTCCATCTTCCTCAATCTTTGGCTTCTTGCAAATCCTTTTTCATCGGAAGCAAAAACAAGAGAAAAGGGGAAAAATTGAAAGAGAAATGAACAGGGAAGACAACATCACCTGTTTGTGCTATTAACAAGCATAACAACAGTTCAATAATCAGGGAGGGAAACAAAATCCATAGCCAATACCTCCTCCCACGCCCCTGCCGTTCTATTGCCGTTTCACGCCGCATCTCCGTTGTTCCGCTGTTGCCCCCATCTCCGCCTCTCCGTTCATCCGCTGTCGCCGCATGCCCCCATCGCTCCGTCGTTTTGCTGCCACCGCATGTCCCCATCTTCAATTTCCACTCCGATGCTCCTCTCCACCCACTACGGTGGCCCGTTCCTTTAGCTCTGTCTTCTCCATTTCGCTTTTCCCCCATCTCTCTGCATATGCTTGACTGTGTAGTTTTTTGGTCAGTGAGTGAAGTGAATTATGGGTTGTGACAATGGGTTGTTGGTTATGTGAGTGAATTGTGTAGTGCTCTGTGTAATTTGTGCAGAACTAAACTTTAGCTCTCACTCTGTTAGTAAATTGTGCGTTACCAATTATGCAAGTGATTTTGTTAATGATTTTGTGTAAATTGGTTTCATTTACTTTTTAATTTAGTGACTTTAATTTGGTTTTGTGTAGAACATGTGACTTTAATTTAGCGCTTTTAGATTGATCCATGTTTTGGGGGCTGTTATTGTTACTGCAATATGAGGGGCTGATGTTAGAGTGGCGGCAACAGGGCACCGACAGCGACGGCGACGAAGCCACAGCACAAGGAGGTGGAGAGGCAACGACTACATGTGGTGATGACGTTGCAGGAAGTGGTAGCAACAATGACTATTGTTTGTGTTGACTTTCTTAAAAAACATTTGTTAAAACAAAAATAAGAAATTTTAATTTATTTTCCAACTTGGCATGCCTATTTGGCCTGCCATGCAGATTAAGTAACTGACAGGTCAGCAACAATTTTGACCAAATTAAAGAGGGACTATGATTTTACAAATTAAGAAAATAGGGGGACCAAATTCGTGAAAAAAAAAGTTGGGGGACCAAAATCGTGAGTTGGTGATAATAGGAGGACCAAAACTGTAATTAAGCCTTATATAAAAGATTTTTCTACGCTCTTAACAAACCAGTTATATTTTAAAAAATCATCTCTCAACTACTAAAAGTTATAGAACTGAAGCGATAGGTTCTTACACTGTGTCCTATCAAAAGCAGATTAACAAATAGTTCTTGAACTCTAGAGTAGCTTCTTCTCCAAGCCGCTACACTTTAAGATGTCCTGCTCTTTGATTCATGTCCTGTACTTTTGTTCAATTGTAACCATTAGTAGACTTATTGTAATTTGTTATCATACAAAACAAAGAGTGTTTGTCCGTAGTTCAACATTTTTATCGTTTCAGGTTTAGCCCTAATTATTGGATTTGGGTGGACCATGGAGAGCGACTTCAAAATTTTTATAAAGGGGCTTCAAGCTGTTCTGGTGCTGGTGTTCCATCTAATAAACAATTTGAGTTGGTGGAAAGTATGATTTGTGATGCTCTCTGGGTGAATGTTCAATTTGATGAACCTCAGTATGACGATCACGATGAACTTCCAAATGAAGAAGCACATAGATTTTATAATTTGTTAAGAGAGTCAAACAAGCCATTGTTTGAAGGCTCGCCACAGTCAAAACTATCACAAAATTGTTAGTTTTTTTGCCTAAATCGGTTATTGAGGATCGAACTTGACATGTTTCTACAACTAAATTTTTTTCCAATTAAAGTACCCCAAAACACACTGCTTAGCCTCGTGGCCTACATGTTTTGTCACGAAAACTATTTTTTTTCTCCATACGGGTCATTGAGAATCTAACTTCGCTTATTTGAACAATTAATTTTTTTTTCGAACTCTAAGGTACCACAAAACAACAATAAAGAAACACGGGAATAGATAGAAAATCTAAAATGTAAGTATTGTCTGTAGATACCTTGTGTTGCAGGCTAAGTTTTGATGATGAAGTGGTTAAGAGGTTTTGATGATGAAAAAGACAAAAGCCAAATTTGATAGTAGTAAAAATGCCA
Organism: Astragalus membranaceus; assembly: GCA_039519185.1. Taxonomy (NCBI): domain Eukaryota; kingdom Viridiplantae; phylum Streptophyta; class Magnoliopsida; order Fabales; family Fabaceae; genus Astragalus; species Astragalus membranaceus. The sequence goes on along the minus strand of CM076850.1, from coordinate 82,930,380 downwards.
AAGCCAAAGTTGATGGCCAAAAGTAAATAAAAGTGACTAAACATCAAAGTCACAATCCAAGACAAACAAGCTCAAGAATTGAAGATTCAAGTTTAAAGGGTAGTCCTTAAATATAAAGGTAGTCCTTAGGGTTTGGGTGTATCTTAGGAAAAAGTGTAAGCTCTTTCAAAGGTCAGCTCGTATCTCAAAGTCTCACACACTCACAAGTTTTTCAAAGATGCATGCATACTTACGTAAACATACCTATCATCTTTAAAACATAAAAATCGATTTTATCTTGCATATACTTTCATCAAAATCGATTTTCAGGCCAATCAGAAAAGGAAGAATCGATTTTCACTTCATGTATTTTTCAGTACATAAATCGATTTCTGAGCCAAACATTTTTAAAGGAAGAATCGATTCCCACTCTTTTGCACTTAACTGAGAATCGATTCCTACATGTCTCAGGCAAGCTGAGAATCGATTCATACATGTTTTCACTAAGTACAGAATCGATTCCTAGCCCTCCATGGTTCTCAAGAATCGATTGTCTCTATTTTTCAAACAAGCCAAAATCGATTCCTCACTTAAATGAATCGATTCCTAGATCCAATGCTTTCAACAAAGAATCGATTCCTACATTATTTTCAACGTAAACTTGATTTTTTTTCATAGCCTATAAATAGGCACTGCATTATGTTCATTTCCACAACAACCCATTTCACGAATCAGAAAACTTTTGAGAAAAACTCTTCACGCTTTTACTTTTGCTCGTCACGCATCGTTGGTCCGTCTGAGCTGATCTGTTGCTAAGAGTTAGTTGGGGTTGCATTCTTCAAGTTGTAATATCTGCCTTCATTAGAGGTATTTCTGTCTTTACAATTGTTTATTATCTAATTGTTTGTGATTTGTACTAGGGAGTGGGGTATCTCTCTAGGGTAGCTGTTTGTACTAGGAAGTGGGGTATCTTTCTGGGGCAACTGATTGTAACAGGGGTGGGGTATCTCTTGTTATTGTTATATTAGATTTGAGGGATCTTCATAGGTGGGACGTATCCTAGGAGGAGAGTGCCTGAGTCTGTAAAGGTTTTCCAAGGCACCTGTAAGCCTTGTTGTTTTGGTTAGTGGAAAATCTCACAAGGGTGTGAGGACTGGACGTAGGTCACTAGGAGGTGACCGAACCAGGATAAATCTCTGCGTGCTTTACTGCTTTCCTGCTTTACTGTTATACCGCTTTACTGCTTTATATTCTAAGTCCTTCGCTTCCATTTAACCTGCGCGAAAAATTGATCTAAGTCATTGAAAAGGGGAAAAACATTTTCGAAAGATCTGAAAAGTTTTAAATCTCAATTCACCCCCCCCTCTTGAGACTGAAGCCACTGGGTAACATTGTCGAACATCTTTTCATCACTTGTGGTTTTGCGCGTTCTGTTTGGCTTATTGTTGGTACTTGGCTAGGTGTTGACGTGGATGTCTCTCTGGGTGTGGAGGATTTCTTTAGTAACTGTGGCCAGTGGTGTACATGGAAGAAAGCAAAGCGGGTGAAACATCTCTTCTGGTTAACTATTTATTTGAGCATTTGGCTAGCTAGGAACAGAGTCATATTCAAAGAGGAGGAACCAAATATAGAGGGGGTTGTTAACCGGATCAAGAACTTATCTTGGAGTTGGTGTCTTTATAAACTCAACTGTAATTCATCTTTGTTTGTATCTCTATGGTGGTCTAACCCACTTACATTCCTTAACAATCTGTAATCTAGTAGGGGGATAAACAGTGGGCTAGGTTGTTGTTTTTCCATTGTGGTGCAGGTTGTACGAGCGCCTTTTTATGTAACAGCCCAGGTCCACCGCAGCGGCCACCCCGGTCCCACTGTTACCTCACGATCTTCTCTACCCCTCTTGTAGAGTTTTTGCCTTCCGTGGGAATCGAACCTTGCACCTGAGGCATAAGTGCAAGTTAAACCCCCTTCCCACTACCAATTGAGCGCGCGCTCAATTGGTAGTGGGAAGGGGGTTTAACTTGCACTTATGCCTCAGGTGCAAGGTTCGATTCCCACGGAAGGCAAAAACTCTACAAGAGGGGTAGAGAAGATCGTGAGGTAACAGTGGGACCGGGGTGGCCGCTGCGGTGGACCTGGGCTGTTACATAAAAACTCTTTTTCCTTCCCGAGTCTTTTTTCCATTGGGTTTTGGCCAGGGAGGTTTTAAGGAGGCTCTCCCCCTTTCCTATATCTCCATTGTAAGGGTTGGGCACCCCTTGTGCTCCCTTCAATGAATTTTTTGCTTATCTAAAAAAAATAAATAAAAGGAGAATTTAACTTATTTATTTTAACCAAAATAATCTTATTATTTTTTTGACAAGGTTAATTTTTTTATACGACAAGGAGAAGTTAAATTTAATTAAAGCTAAATTGCACTTTTGGTTATTTATCTTTGGCTTTGGTTTCATTTTGGTCATTTATTTTTTTTCCCATTTTGGTCCCTCATCTTTTTTGTGTGTCATTTTAGTCATTTTTTGGTATTTTCCGTCCATTAACTTAACAGACGCTACGCTGGCAATTAACTGCTAACGTGACGTCTTAATTGTCCAATCTAACGTGTCAGTCATTTAATGACATGTCAAATAGGGACGAAATTGAAACTTAAAAAAACATAAGGAACCAAGTTGACAAAAACACCTCATCTCCATCTTCATCTTCCCCAGCGAGCCACCCACCCTCTTCTCCTCTCCTCCACCGCCACACCACCACCACAACACCAAAACATAACCCTAAATCCCAATACCAATCCTCAATCTAGAAGAAATTAACGTGATTTTGCCATCCATATGCAACCTGAAACTGGGTTTACAGTGTTCTAATTTTGCTGATTTAGAAATGAATTAGGTATTTAGGTACACGTCAGGATTGGGACTTAGCGATTTAGGATTGGGATTGGGATTTAGAGGTCTATTTTGGTGTTGTGGTAGTGGTGTGGCGGTGGAGGAGAGGGTGCCGGTGGATGTGAGGAGGAGAGGGTGATGGTGGCTCGCCGGAAGTGGTGGTGGCTCACCGGGAAAGAAGAAGATGGAGATGGTGTGTTTTTTGTCAATTTAGTCCCTTATGTTTTTTTAGTTTCAATTTGGTCCCTATTTGCCACATCATCAAATAAATGACACATCAAATTGGACAATTAAGACGCCACGTCAGTAGTTAACTGCCAGCGTGACGTCTGTTAAGTTAATGGACGAAAAATACCAAAAAAAGACCGAAATGGCACAAAAAAAAAGATGAGTGACCAAAACAGAAAAAATAAGATAAATGACCAAAATAAAACCAAAGACAAAAATAAAGAACCAAAAGCACAATTTAGACTTTAATTAAATATAAGTTTGACTAAAGTTGTCAAAAAAAAGTTTGACTAAAAACTCGGTACATTATAAATGTACTTAAGTCGGTGTCCCGTGTCCACACCGTCACAACTGAATATATCATAGCGTTTTTTTATTCATCCCATATGAATTAGATATTTCGTACCAATGTTTTAAAACTCGGACCGGTGACCGACTCATTGAAGGTACCGGGTCACTGAGTCAATGGTCGAACAAAATGGTCGACAATTGAACCGCATGGCCAAAACTGGGACCAGATGACTCGGACCCGGTCTCTGTTTCGCGAATAATAGTTGTATATTGTTACGAGGAGTGTAACCAAGTCTCCACCCACGTTTTAATAATTTCACACGGCTCCTTGTTTTATTGTAAAGTCTGTGGGCTTTACATTCCCCTAGATGGTTTCATACTATTTTATTATTATTATTACTATTCCCAACATGCTTGCTTTATCTTTTTTTTTGACCAAATGCTTGCTTTATCTTCCTAACTAGTATTTCCCTTGCATTCTTTTAGATAAAAAAAATCCTGTCTGACTTCAATCTCTTCTCATGTTTCCTTCGTATTTCTCATCTAGGTACATCTTCTTCATCCATTTCGATCTCTCATGGATGCAAGCTTCCAGCTTTAGTGGTCAAGTTCAGAGCTAATTTGTGTTCATTTACAAAGATCCGGCCGAACTACTAAGAACTGTTGAGTCACCGAGTTTTTCGAAAATCAACCGAGTCAAAGCGTGCTTCTCCGAGTCACTGACATCTCCGATCAAAAACGTTGCTCGGACCGCCTATATGCCCGGTTCCCGGCCGAACCGGGGTCCAACCGGCCAGTCCGAGCCGATTTTTAAAACAGTGCTTCGTACGTCCTTCTTTGTAGTGTGTAGTCTAACTTATCATATCCATTATTAAATTCCTTACTCTTATTTTCTTGACACCTTAAATCATTAACGATATTGAGGATAATCTCCCACTACTAATTAGCCGATCAAGCATAATCGATCTTTGTGTATTTGTTCTTTCGATTGTTTAATTTAAGTATTTAACAAATGTCACTTTTAATTTCATCATGTTCGTGAATCATGTGTAATGTTGATATATTATTCCTCCTGACAAGAGACATTCTCACAGCTATGTTGCCCTAAAGCAAATTTTGAGACTATGATTTGCCTATTACTCACTCCATGTCACAATACATGGTTTTTTAATAATAATTTTCTTTTTACTTGTCGTTTTCAAAGTTCAATGTAATAATAGCAATTGATCGTTTGTCAATAATATCTATAACTCTCTATTGCTGAGAGAGTTAGGTAGATTGAAATAACTATGGAGACCTAATTGAATGATCACACAACGATTTTGAATAGTCGAATATAGTATTAATTACTAACTTATCATTTGTATATTAGTCCATGCCCGTAAACCTTAATAGGTTTTCTCTTCCCAAGAAATTAATTGTAATCCCTATATTAATGCTCAATCCCTAAATATTTCTCGCCTTATTGTCCTCCCAACAATAATAATAAATGTATAACTATTATCACCTAAGACCAATGTACTGTATGTATACTCACCCTGAGAGACCCAAAGATCAGGCTATTCTGATTATTCATCGATCTTTGCATCTTTCACATTACTGGATTACACTAAGTGATCATTTTGTTTACTAGACGTGAACATTGGCGCCTATGGTGAAACTGTGGTAAAATGTATTTCCACTAAATTATTCTAAAATTTTTGTTGCATTCATTCCATTCAAGGAGATGGTGAGTATGGGATGTGGTGTCGTGGTGATGGTGGATCTACCACCAATGGAGATCCCAGGTGTGATGAATATTAGTTCAAGCTCTGTTCAAACCTTACAATAGCAAAATGTGGTACAACAAAGGCGGAATGAAGAACAACTAGCACGAACCCATGCCATGGAGACAAGGGAACGAGAATTCCAGCTAGGCACAATGAGAAGTGAACCGAGGAATGTAAGAGTGGATAAAATGAAAGCTTAATCATTGATTTGTTGCCAATGGCATATATACAGAGTCAAATACAGATTGAGCAGTTAGCTCTCTAACTGAATGGAAAACAGAAAAAATGTAACAGACTAAATTAGCTACAGGTCACTGGAGTAGATAAACTTAACTCTAGTTAAAAAGACTAACTAAAAATTGAAAAACAATTAATATTACAAGATGTAAAAATATATCTAACAGCCCCCCTCAAGCTGGAGCATGAATATTTTTCAGATTCAGCTTGGACGGCAAAGTAGAAAACTGTGAAGGATGCAAAGGCTTAGTATAAATATCAGCAATCTGATCCTTGGTAGAAATAGGCATAAGATGGATGACCCCAGCTTGCACCTTGTCACGAATGAGATGACAATCTAGCTCAATGTGTTTAGTACGCTCATGAAAGATGGGGTTTTGAGCAATGTGGATAGCAGACTTGCTGTCACAATAGAGAGAAGCAGCCTTGTCATGGGGATGTTGTAAGAGTCTGAGAAGATAGAGAAGCCATTGAATTGCTGATGTTGTGATGGGAAGTGCCCTGTATTCTGCCTCACTGGAAGATCTAGAAACAATACTTTGTTTCTTAGATTTCCAACTAATAAGAGATGAGCCATAGAAAACACTTAGACCAGTGACTGACCTTCTGCTGTCAAGACAAGCTGCCCAATCAGCATCACTAAAAGCTGTCAACAGGCCATTTGAAGTAGAGCTATAAAAAAGACCAAGTCCAGGGCTACCCTTGATGTACTTCAGAATGTGATTGGCTGCATTCAAGTGAATGTCCGTAGGGGTGGACAGAAATTGACTCAACTTGTGCACGGCATAGGAGATGTCAGGTCTAGTGTTAGTAAGATAGATCAACCGTCCAATAAGTCTCCTATAAGTGGTAGGATCAGCAAGGGGAATACCAACAGTGGTGCTCAATTTTAAACCTGGCAGCATAGGTGTTGAAGCTGGTTTACAAGCAAGCAAGCCAGCATCTTCAAGAAGCTCCAAAGCATATTTTCTTTGGGAAAGCACAAGACCAGTATGTGACCGTGCAACCTCTAAGCCAAGGAAAAACTTTAGAGTGCCAAGGTCTTTAATTTTGAATTTATCATCAAGGATAGTCTTAACATTAGTTATCTCAGTCAAGTCATTACCAGTGAGAACAATATCATCTACATAGATGAGTAGTATGGTTAAAAGAGAACCTGTGTGCTTCACCATAAGAGAGTAATCATGCTTAGACTGAGTATATTCAAGAGAAAAAAGTAAGGAAACAAGAGTGGAATTCCATTGTCTACTAGCTTGTTTCAAGCCATAGAGAGACTTATGGAGTCTACATACTTGCTTCGGATTGGACACAGAAAATCCAGGAGGAACCTTCATGTACACCTCTTCTTGAAGGTCATCATGAAGAAAGGCGTTGTTAACGTCCAGTTGCTGAAGGTGCCAATTATTGGCAGAGGCCAAAGCAAGAACAAGTCTAACTATAGTAATCTTTACCACAGGCGAGAATGTTTCGGAATAATCAACCCCTTCTAGCTGTGTAAAACCTTTGGCCACTAGACGAGCCTTGTATCTCTCAAGAGTGCCATCAGACTTCCGTTTTACTTTATAAACCCACCTACAACCAATAGGTTTCTTGCCACAAGGGAGATCAGTGAGTGACCAAGTGTTGTTTAATTCTAGTGCTTTTAGTTCCAAATCCATGGCATCTCTCCAACATTGATGCTGGACAGCTTGTTGATAAGATGTAGGTTCAAAAAGACTAGAAACACTAGCAACATAGGAAGAATGGGAGGTAGACAAATTATCATATGACAGGACAGTAGATAAAGGATAAAGCATACCTGAAGATGAGGAATCACTAGGAGAAGAGGAAACCATACCACAATGATAGTCTTGCAAGTAGGAAGGGGGATTTTTGGTTCTAGTTGAGTGTCTAGTAGGGGGTGGCTCAAGAACAGAATCTGAGATGGAAGATTCAACAATGGGGTTATTGGCAGGAAGGTCATTTGGTGGTAAGGGTGATGTTGAGGCTTCAAGGTTACTAGTAGGACTAGTAGTATTGTTTGGAGGAGTAACAATAGTATTGGTTGGAGGTGTAGGAGTAGTAGTATCACTGTCAAGGGGAAATTCAAATAAGGTGGTGAGGTTGACTCTAGAAGGAATTGGTGTGGGAGGTGGGGGTGTTTTAGAGTTTGTAGAATTTTGTTGGTAAGGAAAAAAATGTTCATATGAAATGACATTCCTAGAGAGAAAAATTTCATGGTTTTGGAGGTCTAGTAGTAGGAATCCCTTGACCCCGTGAGTATGTCCAAGGTGAATACATTTTCTAGCTCGAGGTTGAAACTTGGTGCGATGAGAGAGAGGAGTGGTAGCATAGCATAAAGAGCCAAATACCCTTAGGGTGGTTATATCAGGATGGGTGTTATGAAGAATGAAATAGGGAGATTTAAAGTCAACGGAAGGGGAGGGAAATTGATTGATAATGTGTATGGCATGGGATATAGAGAAATCCCAAAAAGGTAGGGGGAGGTTGGATTGAAACATAAGGGATCGAGCAACATTTAAGATATGTTGGTGTTTTCTCTCAACAATTCCATTTTGTTGAGGTGTTTCTATGCAAGTTCTTTGGTGTATGATGCCCTTTTGGAGGTAAAAGTCAGGGAATATAAATTCTTTGCCATTGTCAGACCGAATGGTTTTAACTTGGGTATGGAACTGAGTTTACACATAGGCTACAAAATGTGTAAGGGCTGGTCTAGTTTCAGATTTGTTTTTAAGTAGTTTAACCCAAGTAAACCTAGACTTATCATCTACAATGGTGAGAAAGTATCTATTACCATTAATGGATGGGGTAGCTAGGGGGCCCCAAATGTCAACATGAATAATGTCAAAACAATTTTGAGATAAAGAGTGACTAATAGGAAAAGGTAACTTCTTTTGTTTTGCAAATTGACATATATCACAAGCATCATGTACCAAATGTGGAAAATTACAATGCAATTTTCTAACTAAGTTGTAGCTAGAACTAGACGGATGCCCTAGTCTAAGATGCCACAAGTCTATGTTATTTGATGTAAGAGAAACAGAGTTACAGTGTATAGGATAAGAAGCAGATGTAAGATCCTTGCGAGAGACCATCAAGTGGTAGAGTCTTCCATTCAACTTAGCGCTTCCAATCATCCTCTTTGATGGGATATCCTGCAAAAAACAGTCAATGCCATCAAATATTGCTCTACATTGGCTAGTCTCAGCCAATTGTCCTACAGAAATGATATTAGACTTGAATCCAGGAACATAAAAGACATCATATAGAGTAAGGAATGGAGATAACACAATAGTTCCTTTGATGCAAGAGAAAGTAGTGTGGCCACTTGGTAGATTGATGGAAACAGGCTTGATGTGTCTATAGGATGCAAAGAATGTAAGAGAGGAGCATACGTGATCTGTTGCACCGGTGTCAACAAGCCAAAGGATAATGAAATTACCTTCCTCGGTATAACCAGCAGCTATGTGATGTGCACTAACCATGTTAGTGGATATGGTGGCCGTAGGTGCACCGGAAGGAATGAGGGACAATAGGCTTTGAATTTGTTCCGTAGTGAGGCTCAAGATAGGATTGTTCTGTGAAGCATCAGAATTAGAGTCTGTAGCAACATGATTAACCGATTTCTTGGTCTTAAAACCAGGAGGATAGCCATGCTTCAAGAAGCACGTGTCCACGGAGTGGTTCGTTCGATTGCAAAATGTACAAAGACGATTACCACGTTGAGGAGGCTTGCCTTTGCCACGACCTTGAGCAGTAGGACGTTCTTGCTGAGCAGTAATGTTGGCAACCAGTGAATCAGGTGTGACCGAAGGACCAATTTGGCGTTCTTGCTGAATGATCATGGAGTACACCTTAGGTAATGAAGGCAATGGTTCCATGAGTAAGATTTGAGAACGCACAGAGGCATAGTTCTCATTCAGTCCTTGCAAGAAGCTCATAACGGAGTCATGGTCACGATACACAGTAACGGTGCGCGAAGTATCACAGCAACAACCAGTAGAAGAATTGCACATAGGAATTGGAATGAAATTAGAGAGTTCATCCCACAACACACGCATTTTAGTGAAGTAAGTACTAACCGAAAGATCCGCTTGCTTCAGAGAGAATATCTCTTGTTGGAGATGGTAGATGCGAGTGTTGTTGCCTTGAGAAAAACGATTCCGGAGTTCCTTCCAAACATTGTATGCCTCGGTGATCCATAAAATGCTGGAGGAAATTTTTGTAGAAACTGAATGATTGATCCAAGCCAGAACAAGCATATTACAGCGCTTCCACTTCGGAAAGATCGGATCGGAGACGAGAGGTTTTGCAATCGTGCCATCGACGAACGCAAATTTGTTCTTCATTTCCAATGCCATTGTCATAGCTTGAATCCAACAATGATAATTGTTGCCTTCAAGAACCGGAGTAACCAGCTTCAACGATGGATTTTCGTTATTGTGGATGAAGTATTGATCGGAAGCGTCATCGTGGCGTGATGAGGAACGGTGGCGTCGTGGTGGAGGAGAAGGAGAACGCGATTCAGAAGAACCAGATGATTTTGAATCGGAGGAAGCCATGAAAGGTGAAGAGAAGAAACAATCGAAGATCGATTGAAGAGAAGAGAAACGAATTCAGTAAGAAATCGCAAAGATAAAGGGATTAGGGTACGCAAGATTGCGAAGGGAAATCAGAGAGAATATGCGGAATTTTCAACTGATACCATGTAAGAGTGAATAAAATGAAAGCTTAATCATTGATTTGTTGCCAATGTCATATATACAGAGTCAAATACAGATTGAGCAGTTAGCTCTCTAACTGAATGGAAAACAGAAAAAATGTAACAGACGAAATTAGCTACAGGTCACTGGAGTAGATAAACTTAACTCTAGTTAAAAAGACTAACTAAAAATTGAAAAACAATTAATATTACAAGATGTAAAAATATATCTAACAAGGAACAAAGGCGGAATGAAGAACAACTAGCACGAACCCATGCTATAGACTCCTTTAAAAATGTTTTACCTCTTTTTGAAGGAGATCTTGTTTTTTTCTAAACCCGGGTATCAACCGCACAGACAACAGTGACTAATCCCTCGCTCATTGTAGGTGCCTCGAGGGGCAGGACAGCTGGCCCAGAGTTTTAACGCTGCTCCGTACCCAATGTGGGGATTGAACCCCCGACCCTTGGTTAAGGGAGGTTCATCCCTAACCGCTGAACCCCACGCTCTGGGTTGAAGGAGATCTTGTTGATGGTGAACTTCAATTGTTTTTTTAAGAAAATTGGCTTAAATGTGTTTTTCATCCCTTGCAAATATAGCGATTTTTTAAATAAGTCCATTCAATTTTTTTAAAAAAAGTCTCTACGAAATAACTTTTTTTATAAATACCCTTATGTTAAGTCTCTCTTAGCCATCTACTTATGTGGCTAACAGAGATCCATGTTAGCATCGACACAAGTCATATTTCCTGCAAAATAACTTTTCTATAAAACTACCCTTTTGTTATTTTCTTTTATTTTAAATTACCGACTTAGATATATCTCCAAAGTAACAAATTAGGGTTCATCTTTCTTCATCTTCTTCTTCATAGTTCCGCGCGTTCGTTCCTACAACCTGCACCTATCTGCCTACCTCTCTTCTTTACCCCTACCCCAAGATCCAATCTTCAAACCCAAACCACAAATCAAACCCAGAAGCTTCTTAATCTTGTTGATTTAGTTTCTGGGTCTTTGATTTCAACTCAAAGTTCAGTCATTTGGTTGAGTAATCGGGTTTTAAAGATGCATATTGATTCTTGGCCTTCATCAAGTTGATTTTTTTGTGAGGATAATGTTACCTGTTGATTTTATTGATAATGGGTTAAGTGTTTTGGCTAGTGAAATTGGTTTGTTGAGTGTGGATTAGGAGTGTCCTACATTGCAGAAATATATTTGATCATTTTAGGGAAAATCAAAATGTCACTGTCAGATAAGCCACCCTCCTCACTTGCTTCGCACACAGTGATTTTAGGGATATGAGGGAATGTTCAATGATGCAGATGCAATTGATGATGCAGATGAAGATTTCCTGGATTTTGGGATTTGGGGTTCTCCATTTGAGGAAGATGAAAGAAAATCCTAAATTAATTTAGTAAATTGATGTTATATCGAAGTCGGCTTTTTTAAAATAAAGTAACTTAAAAAATAGTGATGTGCCAAAACCAAATAAGACAAATGTGGAGCTTTCTTACCCGCATCAGTAAATAGCTAACAGAGACTTAACAGAAGGGTATTTTTAAAAATAATTATTCTGCAAGAACCTTTTTTTTTAAAAAAAATTTACAAGGACTTATTTAGAAAATCAATATATTTACAGGGATGAAAAACATATTTAGGCCAAGAAAATTTTACTAATGCACCTGCTTCTTTTAAAACACTATTATTCACACCCATAGCTCCCTGTTCGTCATCTCCTTTATTTCAAAGCATGCACACACACATACAACGAGAATAATAGAAACCCTCGCCTCCCACTTCAGTTCCTTCGTTCTATCAGCCGCATCAAGCTATGAAACTTCATCACCCTACTCAAAATCAACCCCTGAGCTCATTTCCAGTGTTTTTTTCGTTCGATTTCAACCTCATTTCGCCGCATTCTTTCCATGAGCGAACTGTAAATTCAGTTTTCCGGCCACCATGGTCCCCGTTTGAGATAATGGATGTCATTTTTGTACTCCACATAATTTTACAGACACATTTCGTTGTTCTTTGAACTCGCAATATAACAATATTTTTGGGCTCGTTCGTTGCTTAAATTTGTCCATTTTTGTTGCCGTGGTTGAACGTCGTTCATTCCCAGCGTCTAATAATTACATTGCCATGAGGCATTTATGGAGTGATTTGACTAACTTGCAGCATGATCACTCTGCTCCTTTGAGTTTTATTGGTGATTTTAATGCAGTTATGGGTGTTCATGAGCATTGAGGGAAGGGCCTTCCTTCAGCTGTTTCATGTGTTGATTTCTCATCTTGGACTGATTTGCATCATTTGATTTATATTCCTACGAGGGAGTCTCAATATACTGGGTCTAATGGCAGACTTGGAAATAATTATATTGAAAAGAGACTAGATAGAGATCCATTTGTAATGAGGTTTGGCTCAATTTTTGGGATAGTGTTGATTGTTCCACTCTTACTAGAAGTATGTCAGATAATTTTTCGCTTCTCTTTGCTTATGAAGAAGACTTTCTAGAAGTGTTCTTCTTTTAAATTGAAAACTACAAGAACAAGCCCCGTTTCCTACAAAACTTTCCGACGAACTCTTATTCGTCGCAATTTCCGATGGATTTCCGACGAAAAAGTCATCGCAAATGTTCAGTAAAAGAGGCGCTAAAATTCCCGCTTACGTTTGCGACGAAGTTGTTTTCCGTCGCAAATTTTTGACGGATATTTTCGTCGGAAACCTCTAAAAGTCCGTCGCAAAGTAATAGATCCCAAATTAAAGGGAAGCTCTTCCACGAATCTCTCATTTCACGTATTCCACTCTCACTTCTCTCTCAGTCGCTCTCTCTTTCACTTCCCTCACGCTGCTCCCTCTCCCTCTCACCTTTCACTCTACGCCTCCGCCTCTGCCTCCACCAGCCTCCACCCTTGTCGTTGCTAAGCCGGTCCTTCGCTTCTCACCACCACCGTTTTGTCTTCCCCTCTTCAACCACAGTTCATCGCCAATCCGAACCATAACCAGAAAATGGATTCTTCTTCTTCCTCAGGCGCTGTGTCTCCCGCTTCCCTCTCTCAGTCGCAGAATCGGTCCCCAATTTCTTCTTCCTCAGGTGCTGTCTCTCTTCCTCAGGCGCTGTCTCTCTGGCTTCTTCTTCTTCTTCAGTTCTTCTTCTTCTTCTCAGGTTAGTTTCTTCTTCTCTTCTTTGATGATTGTTTGATTTGGGGGAAAATTGTTCAATTTCTGCATGAATTGAAAACCCTAATTTCTGATTTTTTTTAATTGGGAAACCCTAATTTTTTTTATTTGGGAGATTATGTGAAGACTTTCAATTTGAAGGTTTCGGATTTACATACTCAGGTATTTATCATTTTTCTTAACAACCCTTTCTCTTAGAAATTGATCCCTTCATATTGGATATGGGTGGCAATTTCGGTGGTCGGGTTATTGAGAAGGATTGATAAAGATTTGATTAAAGTTGAATAAGTTTTCACTGGAAATGGTTTTGTTTTGTTGGGAGATTTGATTAAAGATTTGTTCATCCCTTTATTAACTAAAATTCTCAACTTCTATCGGCTACATTTGATACTTGATGGGAATTCCCAACATAAATGACTCTTACATATAGAGTATTTGTTTATTTATTGATAGGGGATGTTGAAAATCAGGAGTTGTAATGTGGATTGAATTGGGTATGACTTTCATGTATATTTATCTCCTATTTTGTTATTTGTCATTGCCATCATTTTTATTAAATGTTTAATGAAGAGTCTGTTGTTGTATCTTGCAAGATTCTGCTAGATTTATGTATGCTTCAAACATGATTCTATCAACACAACTTAATTTTGTAGTTGATTTTGATAGATAGCTTTTCATTTCTGTGCACTAATATACAAATACTTTGTTCATAGTATGCCTACCATTTGTATCTTTTGTTTTAACTTCAGTGTTTTGGGTATATCTACATTGCTGCAGGGGCATGGGAATGAAACTGGATTTTTTAAGGGCTGCAAGCCTTTCCAACTGAAACAAGGTTAGGAAATCACCATTTTGACTGACTATAGCCTAAAGGGAGTCAATTGGGGGTATAATCTTTAAGAGCTACAAGAATTAAGAAATAGAAATTTTACTACTTTGTTGTTTTATGCCTTGATTTTTTCAATTAGTTATTTCCTCCGAGTTTCAAAAGACGTGTCTTTCAAATCTGAATAGGAAATTGTTTCTGATTCCAATGGTGTTCTGCAAAAAAAAAGGTTAATTGTGGACGATATCTAATTTTTCAACTGGTATGATATTTGATTTTTAATAACATATATATCATTTTCTGATCTTATGCATATGTGTGTATACACTTTAAGAGGAAATTATTGTATGAGTGGATTTAGAGAAGTTCATACCTTTCAATTCAGAATAACATATAGATTTTTGTTATGATTCAAAAAACAAAAATTGAGTGTATTCAAAATAAGATATAGTATATCTGATTTTTGTTATAGATTTCAGAATAACATAGAGATTTTTGTATGAGTGGAAATTATAGTTATGATTCATAATAAGATATAGTAGGACCACTATATTAGAAATGCTTGCTTAAAATTGAACTGCCCCTCTACTATGGCATTCTTTAAACTCATTCTACTTCATTTTCTTTGAATTTGCAGTTTTATTCTGGATGGTCACCGATGATTTTCATTGGAAACTTAACTTTCAATGTGATAGGTTTGTCATAATATGAGGAATTCTCTTATTGATCTCACTAGCTATTTGCATTTTATTATACATCAGAAAATATCATTCGATAGTTTTTTTTAATGTAAAAGTTCTAACCTTACTACACATTTATTATTTTCTAAGCCTTTAAGCTGTTAGGATGGGGCTGGTATTCTATCTCTAACAATGATATCTACTTCTTATACCATTTCGTTTTATGACTCTTGCTCAGTTCTACTTCTTAAATAGGTTTTCACTACAATTATTCTTCAGCTGATTTGTCTTTTGTTTTGGTGTTCACAAGTTTTGCGGTGTCCTCTAAAAGTAAGCCACTATGCTATTGTTGCTCTTTAAAGCTCTCTGTATAACAGATGTACATGAATTAAGCAATCTCCCAACTTTGTTTTAATTTATTTTTCTGATTCTGCAGAAACCTAGGTACCGTGCATATTTGCTTCCTCTAATCTTCTTCATCTTCTTATTTTCATTTTGGTTTTGGTTATGATTTGATTTTGATTGCTGCTTCTGATTTTATTTTGGTATGGTCTTAATGGGTTGATTCCAAATTTCAGATAGCATAAACATTGGCATTGTATCGCCCCACTTTAGCTCCATTTTTCTAAATATCATAACTTCAGTAGCTTCTATATTGACAATTTGACCTAAAAATAACCACTATAGATAAATGGCTTTCTCAGAAAATACTTAGCTAGGCATTTTGAAAGTTACAAAAACATTTTTACATTTTCAAAGAAAACTTATTACAAAAGTTATAGTAGTAAAAAACAGAATTACAAAAACATAATATCCTTCCTTAATTCTGTTCCTCGAAGGAGACCAGTCCCAGGTCCCTTCGTAGCTTCATAAACTGTTCTCCTTTGACTGCTTTGGTGAGTATGTCTGCTTGTTGCTCCTTGGTAGGGCTGTCTCTCCTTTGGGGGAAGTGGTTTTTGCAAAGTTTTTCCATATTCCTTTGTGACATTGATTGTGTGTGGCTTAAATTGGAAATGTGATCTTTTGTTAGTTATGGCTGAGAGCATAATAAATGATAAGAGACCGTGTGCAAGTTCATGCTATTGATGTTTTTGTAAATGGATATATACCTATTAATGAGTAGATACATCATAGAACATACATGTATGGTCCTTTCATAATTGAACTTTTGACTCTTGAGTTTTTTTTGACAAAGGCTTAGACTGAAAGTAGTCTTCTTTTTTTTATTATTGATTGGAAATGGAAACTATGATGGTCCTTCTTGGTAGTAAGTTCAAAGAGTAGAGAGCTGATGGCTGTTTGTTTACTTTGGTGAAAATAAATTTGTTAATTTTACATTCTTTGTTGATTTTTTTCCACTCAAATGTGTATTTGCTAGTGAAATTGTGTCTGTTTTTATAGGTGCAAGTAATGGAGCATTCTTTTAAAGATGGGGATGAATTGTGCAATTGTGATTTTATACTTCGATGGGTACATGGGCCAAATGCTGGAAACATTACTGTTGGAGAACTTAAGGATATTTTCACAATTCAGTCTACACCAGAGGTTGATCCTGCAGTGACTTCATTCCTGCAAATGGCAAGGGAGAGATTAGAATCAGTTACCTGTAGAATCATGCTAGATTCTACTCCTGTCGCAAATGAGTGGGATTGCATTCAGTATAACTTGACATTGATACGGTAAAATTGTTGGAATTGCATCAATCAAGGTGTTGCAGATATTGACCTACTGGCCTGCTTTTATTTTAGATGGGTTGTGATACAATTTGACTTAGCTGATGGCCTGATGCTTATTGGTGTAACACCCCGGTATTTCTATTTGATAAAAACACCCAAGTGCACATCAATCACACATCAGAGATAATATTTCCTGCTCAGACACTGAATACCACTATAAAATTTTTGCTGAAATATAACATAACCGTCTTATACACAAATAAGACCATACGGTACTCAGACCATAAACTGTCAGCAACTATGGTAGTCAGAGTCATACAAGAAAGCGGAAAGAAAGATAAACATAACACTAATGCCATAGTGCTGTGATACGTAGACAACAGAAGGAAAATAAACTTAAACATAAAGCTAAGTCATCATCCATCTCCCGGGGCCACCTACTCGTGCCTCTGAGGTTTCTTCTGTCCCTGTTTATCTGTAAAACAACAACATTTAAACAGTGAGATACAATCTCAGTGAGTTCTACCGAGACCCCTACTGGCACTCTCGGTTCAATTATATGACCATTTGAACGCGACACCGACTGCGCGAACGCTAAGCTGCGGTGTATCACATTCTTTAACTTTTAATATAATGCCGACTGCGCGAACGCTAAGCTGCGGCTAACCTGTTATAACTTGGTACGGCACCGACTGCACGAACGCTAAGCTGCGATGAACTGCAATGTACGACACCGACTGCGCGAACGCTAAGCTGCGGTGTATCGCACAACAAACAATTTAACATAACACCGACTGCGCGAACGCTAAGCTGCGGCGAACCCCATAACCAATAGTGTTTCCTAACGGCACGGAGCCTAGGGTAAGGGTTCATGACTACCCCGCCTAGTATGTCAACATGGGTCGTCACCCAAACTCGATATAATATATATATCTACAATCATATGAACCCATAGTTCATTTGCGTTATTCTTTACCACGTAGGACTCATAGTCCGTTTTGTTATCAATAAAACATATCCGCACACGTATGCTATTATTCGGTTTTTCGAAACGGTTTGGACATCAAAAGTATTTTATAAAACCTTTTTGAAACATACCCAAAATCATGGCATTATAAGCCTAATATCATTATAGAAGGGTTAGGGAAGGATTAGGAGAGGATTGGAATCGAAACGGAATCATTTAGGGCACTTTGAAAATTTTGGACAGAAGCATGCGCACGGATCGTGCCCCTAGGACGCACGGATCGTGCTCATGCGCACGGATCGTGCCCCTGGGACGCACGGATCCTGCGCTCTGTTATGCATTTTGAAAATCTGAAACCGAACCAGGCGCACGGATCGTGCCCCTGGGACGCACGGATCGTGCTCATTTGACAGCATTGCAAAAATGGCCTGTTTTATGAAAATTCGCTTTCCGTTTAATCCGAAACTCGCTCCGATCGATTCCTAACTCGAAAACAGATCATACCAGGCAATATTCCAGTCCAATCAACATCAAACATTCAAGCAATTCAATCAAAAACCCAACAATTACGAATTTCGTCAAAACACGATATATTTCAAAATAACATTTTCGACTCAAAATTCTTCGAAACCAAATCACACAAAATGCATTTCAAAACGGAATAGATCTAAACGTGAGTAAAACTCACCCTTGAAGCAAGAGCCGATATCGAACCGAATTTGTCGAGACTTGAAAACTCTCGAACGGAACCCTATTTCACCAAACCGCTCCAAACTTCGATTCGAACTTCACAACGCGATCAATCCGCTCCTAGCTTCGATCCTAAACATAACCCAATCATCAACACAACCTATCAATCCATGATTTTAACAAATTTCCCCCACAAAACCCTCAATTTTCGAAGTCAAAAGCAAGGGAAAAAATGGAGGGGAATCTTACCAAGCTCTTGGGTTATGATGAGGGAGAGGAGATGATGAAGATGATGAATTTTGGAGGGGTGGGTTCACCTCTTCTTCTTCCTTTCTCTTCTCCTTTCATCTTCTTCTTCTTTCCTTCTCTTCTTTCTTTTCTCTTCTTTCTTTCCTTCTCTTCTGTTCGCGTTTCCTTTCTTCAACACACACACACACACACACACACACACACACACACACACACACACACACACACACACACACACACATATTTAGTTAATAAATAAGTGGTAACGTGGTCCAATTACCATATTGATCTTAATCCCTTATTTCGATTCCAAAAATTCCTTGATCCGTATTATCCGGTTAACGATCCAATAACAACCAATAAATAATTTTAGTACTCAATAAATTTACCAGTCATGTACTAAATTATTCCAATTGGGTTAACATCCAAATAATTCGCGTAATTATTTTGAGGATGTTACAATTGGGCTTGAAGTGAAAAAGAAAGTCAAGTTGTTACTCAAAAACTTGTGTTTTATGCATTTAGGTTGTTTTATGTGTATTTGACCTTTTTTCCTTATCCACTGCTTGGATTTGTTTACAAAGATTTGCTTTGCTATTTAGTTCTACTTCATGTTTGGTATCTGCAGAAGTCTTTTGTATTGTTTTACAAGCTATTAAGATTGAGTTAGTTCAGTTAGCTTTAGTAAAACTGTAAGTGCTCACTCTGTTACCACAACCCTTCAGAAGATTTAATTTTTTTTTAATTTTTTTAAAAATTTTCGACGGATTTCCGATGGAAATTTTCGTCGGAAATGGTTTTTTGCGACGAATTTGCGACGAACATTTGTGACGGATTTGCGACGAATTTGCGACGAAACTTTGCGACGGCTTTTTGTCCGTCGGAAATTCGTCGGAAACGTCAATTTGCGACGAAAATCGCTGCAACGCCGTCGGAAATCGTCGATTTTCTTGTAGTGTAAGAAAATGTAGGCCAAACACCCCGATTGTAAGAGGGTTGTCTCTGAAGTTTGGCAAAATCCTGTAGTTGGCTGCCACATGCATGTCTTGTCTCAAATTGAAAATCTGGAAGGCAAAATTTAAAGAGTGGAATACTACTGCTTTTGGGGAAGTAAGTCCTTCTTTAGTTTTGCTACCAAGAGAATTTCTGATATAAATGATGGTGATAGTATTTTTTCAGACGCTGATGATATTTAGAATAACATTTTGAGTTATTATCAGAATTTGTTTTCGGTGAACAATGATTGTCGTTCCAATGGCCTTATTAGGGAAGTAAGTCCTTCTTTAGTTTTGGATCAGGACAATGTTATGCTTACTAATTTACCCTCTAATGTTAAAAGTGTTGTTTTTTCTCTTAATGGAGATGGCGCCTCTGGTCCCGATGGGTTTGGAGGTTTCTTCTTCCAGCATTATTGGGACATTGTTGCTCAAGATGTTTATAATCTTATTCTGCATTGTTTTCAACAAGGTTGGATGCTCCCTAATTTTAATTCTAATATTGTTGCTTTGATTCCAAAAGTTGATGGAGCTGATAGAATCGAGCATTATAGACCTATAGGCTCTAGCTAATTTTAAATTTAAAACTATCACTAAAGTTATAGCTGATAGCCTTTCTCTAGTTGCTCCTAATATTATTTTTGATAATCAGAGGAGATCTCTGAAAGGTAGAAATATTTCTGACTGTATTTGCACTGCCTCTGAATCTATTATTTTGCTTCATAAAAAGGCTTTTGGTGGTCAGCTAGCGTGAAAATTCATATAAAAAAAGCTTTGGGTTCCCTTTAGACATCATACCTCCCAAAATGACCAAACTGTCAATTTTTCCCTGGCTGTCAAACAAATTTCCGGAATTACCTCTTAATACGGAATTTCGGAATGAATTTTTTTTGTTTTTTTTCGGATATACATTTTAACACGTAATTCCAGAACGTGTTTTTTTAAAATTTTACGGATTTACGTATTAAAAGATAATTCCAGAACGTGTTTTTTTATAAGCTTAATTACACTTTTGGTCCCCCAATTATGACCAACTCACGATTTGGGTCCCCAAAGTTTTAATTTGACGATTTTGATCCCCCTATTTTCCCAATTTGTTAAATCAAGGTCCCCCTCTTAATTTGGTCAAAATTAAAACTGACTTTGACTTTCAATCCTACGTGGCAGTCCACGTAGACTGCCACGTAGGCAGCACTGTTCATCTCTCTCTCACAGCACTGTTCTCTCTCTCTCTCTCTCTCTCTCTCTCTCTCTCTCTCTCTCTCTCACAGCTCTCTCCTCTCTCTCCCTCTCTCTCACAGCCCCCTCCCCTCCCCCCACCGTGACCCCCTCCCCCCACCGTCCTCCCCTCCCTACTCCTGAACCCCTCCCCGCTTCGCACCTCGCCTCCCCCCTTCGCACCTCGCCTCCCCCCTCACCGATCCTTCCCCTTCGCATCTCCCCCCCTCTCTGGTTCGCTCTCCCCTCCCCCCTCTCTCACCGTTCTCTCTCTCGTCGCTCTCCCCTCTCTCTCTCTCTCTCTCTCTCTCTCTCTCTCTCTCTCGTCGAGCTCTCGTCGCTCTCTCGTCGCTCTCTCGTTGCTCGCTCGTCGCTCTCTCGTTGCTCGCTCGTCGCTCTCTCGTCGCTCTCCCTCTCTCGTCGCTCTCTCTCTCTCTCTCTCCTTTCTCTCTCTCTCTCGTCGCTCTCCCTCTCTCGCCGTTCAGATCCAGATCGCAGAGGAGGGGGAGGGGTTCACGGAGGTCGCGGAGGATGGAAAGGAAAACGAGGTGGGTGGTGGCTGTGGGTGGTGACAGCGAGAGAGAAAGGAGAGAGAGAACAGTGGGAGGGGAGGTGCGAAGGGGAATGGGAGGTGCGAAGGGGGGAGGGGTTACAGTGAGAGAGAGGAGAGGGCTGTGTGTGAGAGAGAACAGTACTGTGAGAGAGAGAGAACAGTGCTGTGAGAGAGAGATGAACAGTGCTGCCTACGTGGCAGTCTACGTGGACTGCCACGTAGGATTGAATGTCAAAGTCAGTTTTAATTTTGACCAAATTAAGAGGGGGTCCCTGATTTTACAAATTGGGATCAAAATCGTCAAATTAAAACTTTGGGGACCAAAATCGTGAGTTGGTCATAATAGGGGGACCAAAACTGTAATTAAGCCTTTTTTATATTTTCCCTGAATTATGTCTTTAAGGTATTTCCGGAACACAAATTCTTATTCCAGAAATATCATGTTTTAGGTATTTCCAGAAATACAAAAAAATGTTTTCCGGATTTATCCTTTAGCCATTATTCCGGAAGTAAAATTTATATATTTTTTGTATTTTCTATTTGTTCTTTTTAATTGAACTTTTATTTGAATTGATTAAAAAAGTAGATTACAACATAAACAAACATAAAGACTACACCCAATTCTCTAAAACATGACAGAAAGAAAATACAGATAAGTTTCACTACTGTGACAGTTGTCCTGCAAAACAACGGCGAGTAATCTCGGCGATACTCTGTGTGGTTTCCAGTACACCTCCAAAGGACTTTTAGTACGAAACATGTCATGGATGTTCAACATGGCGCACACGTCATCGTCCGTGTTTGTTGCGTTAAAAACACACTTAGAGCAAATGTACTCTTTCACAGAAGTAGTATAAAAGATTATCGTCTCCACGGGGATTAATTAACAAATAAAAAGAAATAAATAACAATAATTAAAATACAAGATTTAATAAATGGAGAGAGGTCTAGGGTCACGGTTTCACTTGCAAGCTTTGGTTCCCCTATGTCAAATTCTACCCGAATTCCTTTATTTTATTTAATTACCAATCCCTTTACTAAAATTATTAATCCGTTTGGTCATTCGCGATTAATATTCTTTTTCCTAAACTAACCCTTGTTTGGTCATGCAAGAATTTAAATTTAAGAAAAGCATAAAGAGCAAAAAGGTTGAATGATTGGAAGACTAAATTAAAGTTTGGTCATGCATTAATTATAGCCTCAATTGTCCTATAGGTCCACCAACTAATTGCAGTACGGTCGCTGATCAACTAATTGATTATGAACATGCAAAGGGTGATCAATCCTAAGAACGTGATTAAATTACTAGGCCAATATTAATTGAAATAAAAATAGGAATTCAGATTAAAAATTAGAACATCAAAAGGTCTCTAATCAAGCAAGATCCACCTAAGACCCTAGCTAGAAGAGGATTTAGCTATTCATAGTGTTCAAGAACAATGAATTAAAATTAGGAGTCATTAATTACAGAGATAAAAATAACCCGGAATAGAGACATTTCTGATCTTGAGAATTTAGTCTCCTTTTTCTGCTCCAGAGCTCTCTCACAGTGTCAAAAACAGGTACCCAATTGCTCAATCTCTCTCCTTCGCTGTGCCGTCTGTACCGCTTCTCCTCGTCTCTCTGGTGTGCGGATCCTCTTCTTACGTTAATGCTGCCTCCTTTTAATGCAAGCCTAGGTAATGTGACTTTTTCTCCAAGTTGCAATGTTGGGCTTCATTCATCTTTTGTATTATGGGCTTGTCTTTCAATCCACTTGCTTTTACACTCCTTCCTTTTTCTATTGGCAGCCCACATGCATATTTATATTTATAATATACATTCATACATATATATATATATACATATATATATATATATATATACATATATATATATATACATAGATATATATATATATATATATATATATATATATATATAATTTTTATCTTTTATTTCTTTCTGGAAAATAAAGAGCAGACTACGTCAATGATTTATATAATAAGCAATATTTGCTCTAAAAAGTAATCCAAAAGTATCTCTAAAAATGCACTAAATTAGAGTTTATTAACCCCCCCACACTGAACTTTTGCTTCTCCTCAAGCAAATTTCCCGGCTCAATAAATTTTTCAAAAAAGTAACAGAGACAGCCAAATAAGAGATCCACAATTAGAAGCAATAGTGACAGACAATTGACAATATAGCACGTATGAGGTGTCAAAAGGTTGCCCAATTAGAGGCTCATGTCCCTGAAGAATACATTTCTGTGAACAAAGGCACTCGCTCACAATCTCTCTAAGTGTTTACGGACTAGGGAAAATATGCACTCAAGTTTCAACAAAATGCACATTACCATATGTTTGTAATTTGACAAAATCTCCACTAAATAGTTCACATGCTTGCAAAAGATGGGGTTTCATGGGTTGTAATGGGGCCAGGGTGAATTCATGCAGGGTAGGAAATAAGAAGGAAGGGATAATCAAAGGGCTAAAAAAAAGAAATAAATAGTAACCTTTGAAACCAAATACGAAGCTCCTATCTATTTTACAATTTTTGTCCAAACTCCACATTAATGTCACTTCCATTCTTCAATCTTTTTCTATTGAGTCGACTCTTTTTGATTTGCTTTTTGCTCTTGAGTAGGCTCTTTCATTTTTTTGATGTGCCTTTTCCTCCTTCTTACTTTCTTTCTTCTCTTTTTTTTCAACATTTCATTTTTCTATATTTTTCTTAGGAGGAAAAGGTACTTGTAACCACATTAGCCACTCCTATTTTGTTTTTATGTCCTGATGAGATAGACAATTAAAATACAGGACAAAATTGTAACTTTCAATAGTTGCTCCAAATTTAATTTCAAATGGTTACCACAAAAAAAATTATATTTGGGTACCAAAGAAATATATAACAAATAGGCTCAAAGAGGGCAACTAATGGATAAATTCAACAAACAACTCTGAGGCCAGAAAAATACCTAAATTCCCCAAATCGTTTAACATGATACAAATAAATTTTCGCCTCGAAATGGTCAAAAGACAAATTCTAGAATGTAGCAAATTGGGAAACACACTCATAGAAAGAAAAGGGGTAAAATTTTTTGATTTAGTATCAATCCCCTTATGAAGGCTCAAATCTCACCTTTAGAAGCTAGTTCACAAAAAGTACTCAACAGGCACAAATGCTAATTATCAGCTTCCTAAAGACAACCCCCACAGTTACAATTAAGCACAAGTCTGTCAAGTAAATTAATTATGGGATCCCCTAATTTGCAAAATTCGCAAAAATTCGCAAAAATAAGCCAGAAAAAATGCTATCAACATATGCGGTGGGTATGTGCATTAATAGAGATCAAGTGACAAAATAACTCTCCTCCCCCACACTAGCATAAATCATGGTCTTCAATGCAAAATGATAAAATAGAAACCAAAAGAATTAAATGAGAGAGAGAGTAAGAGTGATTCCCTGAGAGAGCTTGTAGTCTGAGCTTATTCCTAAAAACAAAACAAAACAAAAACAAAATGAAAATAACTGAAAATAAAACACAGGTTGCCTCCTGCGAAGCGCTTGTTTAACGTCGTGAGCCTGACGATAGTTAGTGCTTAATCTGGGGGCTCACCGAGAGCAAATTTTACATCTAACGCAGTACACCTTCTTAACTTTCTAACAATGTGGTTCACATTATTCTTTCTTTTTCCACGTGGTGGATGAACTTCAAAGGATGGTGAAATTTTTATTTTATCTCCATCCACCATTATGCTAGGATCCTGTAAAATAAGATTTTTTTCCAAAAGGTCCTGCATCTTTAATTCACTAAAAATGTTAGTTTCAACCACATCATCAAAATAAGGAGAACTTAAAGAAGAGAAAATTTCACTGGAATTTAAAGCCTTAATAACATCATCTTCTTTACCACTCCTTAAAGTTACATTTCCCCGGTGAACCTCAATCACAGCATCACCAATGGTTAAAATAATTTGCCCAAAATTTGGGACTATCTCATTTTTCTCCAAATCAATAACCATGGGATCTTTCTCACTATCCTCACAAATGCTCCCTTTGGTAGGATCTTTTGTTTCAATATGACTCCCTTCAGTAAGAGTCTCCTCATCTTTCTTGAGAGCTTCTTCCTCCAGATTATATTCCATAGAGACACCTTCATCTCTCGAAGGAATACTTTCTTTGTATTGCTTAGTGTAGCGACCGAAAAATCCGGGTGAGGATTCCTCGAAGGTTCAAAAATGAAGCCGCCACCAAAGTTTAGTTTAAGGGCAAACATTGGAAAATCCCTTTTGGAATGGATAAGGGTCCTTGAGACCAGATTAGGGTTCGGGAGTCGGTTATGCGTGGGGAAGGTATTAGCACCCCACGACATCCTTCCTAATGAAGGTTACCTGCTAACTAGTTGTAGAAGTGAAGGCTAATTTTGAAAACATTTATTTTTACCCTTTTAGGACTCCTGAGTGATCAGTTCATTTGTCCTAAAATGATGACTAACCCGACTGTACAGTCGGCTTAGTCCCCTTCTTTGTGAAAATGGAGTTTTTGAAGTTTGGAAGATAGTTTGATGTGTGGTGGTTTGATTTTATTTGAATAGGGGTTTTAGGACTCTTGATCCGTATGATTCATTCGTCCTAAAACGGTGACTAACCCGTCTGTACAGTCGGCTTAATCCCCTATTTTGAAAATTTGATTTGTGGGAAGAAATATGTTTGTGTTTATTTTGACTTAGAAATTGGTTGTTTTAAATAGGGGTTTTAGGACATGATCCGTAACGGTTCATTAGTGACCTAAAAAGAAGACTAACCCGACTGTACAGTCGACTTAGTCCCCTATTTTGTTCTTGAAAATATTTCTTTATTTATGAGAGGAAAAGGAATAATTTGTTTTTGTTTTGAATATGAACGAAAAGTTGACAAAAAAGAAAAAATGAAAAGTGCAACTAGTGAAAAATATTTATCATGAATATTTAAAAATAAACTAATTAAAAGTCAGACTTAGAAGACGTAAAAGACTCTTAACATCTAAGTCCGACTAGGTCGAACCGCTTTGATACCAAATGTAACACCCCGGTATTTCTAACATGTAGAAACACCAAAAGTGCACAGATGCGGAATGTCAGAGGACACAGTTCCTGTTTAAGTTTTGTACATACTAACTTTTTCCGAAATAAAACATAATCGGAAATAACATTACTTCATAAAATAGAAGTTTATCGGTTCCATACAGAATGGATTACAATATCCAAGTCCAACTACCAAACAGAAACATAAAACGGTTCATATAACTCATAATCAATACAAGTCTATACAACCAATTAGGACAACAAAAGAACAAAGGATCAAATGACTAAGTCTTCAGCACCTCCAAGAGTATACCAACTACTCGTGCACAATAGTCTTCCTTTTTCCCTGCTTCTCTGAAAAACAACAAATATGGATAGGGTGAGATAACAATATCTCAGTGAGTCCTACCGTGCCCCCTCACTGACACTCGGTTCAATTATTAAACCGTTAACAATGTTTAATTAGCTACCATTAGCTATAATCGAAATGCCAAGCAAATCGTGTTCTCATTTAAGTTTTTAATAGCTTAGCTCAACCGACTGCACAACTGCTAATCCCGGTAGCTATAGCTTAACATCTGCCGACTGCACAACTGCTAATCCCGTCAATGTTAACTTATAATTAATAACTTAGCACAAGCAGACTGCACAACTGCTTATCCCGGCAACCCGTGAGTTGACCACGCCAAAACACATTCAGGGCCTAGGTAAGGGGTCATGACTACCCTCCCTAGTATGCTACTTGTCAGGTCGTCACCCAACGCGATTTATGTATGACAATACATAACGATTTCTCGAGAGTTAGATAATATATATCTTTCCGATCACCAAAGGATCAATCTCATAGTCTTTTTAGATAAGTTATATCTTATCGATCTATAACCCGTTTTGATGAATTCATAAACATCCGGCATTATAATCATATTGTAATGTATTATTGACTTATAACCCGTTTTGATGAATCTATAAACATCCGGCATTATAATCATATACAGTTGACATATATATAAATATATATTCAGTCCATCCATCAGACGGTGTACCCACACGTATACTAGGGTTTCGGTTTTTCGATGAATATGCCTTTCAACTTCTTTTCAAAATCATGAGTTGAACAAGTTCGAAATAAGGTTTTCAGTGAGGCAATCCCTTTTTGAATGGTTGAGAAAGAAATTAGAAAAGGTTCGGGATCAAACGGAGCAACAAAACGAGAAAACGGAAGCCGGTAACAGAACCACACGCACGACCCGTGCCCAGGGGCGCACGACCCGTGCGTGGTGCACTACTAAGGACCCATCTACCAGAAGGAAATGCACGATCCGTGCCCAGGGGCGCACGACCCATGCGTCCCGTTCTGTTTCCAATACTTCCAACCCGAAGCAGGCGCACGATCCGTGCCCAGGGGCGCACGGTCCGTGCGACCTGTGTCTGTTACCAGAATTTCACATTTTTCCCATTTTCGTTCTCCGTTCTCGTCCAATTCGATTTCTAATTTCAGTCACCTGAAATCCAGAAAATTTCCAACTATTCCAGAATATATATAAAGTGTTTCATTTCAATGATTCATTAAAATTCTCAATAAACCGTAAAACACCGTTTTGACTCAAAAACGCTTTTCGGTTCTAAGACTTTTGAAAACAGAAAATGTGACCAAGGGATTCCATATCTAAAACAAATTCAGAATATCAAAATGCCCTATCGTGAGTAGAACTCACCCGTTCTAGGAACGCGCGATGACCGAAACGAGAGAATTCACGAACGGCACCGAAGAGCACCAACCGAAACTTCAGAGCAGCAACCCCTCCCTCTTATCTACTGAAACAGCCACTCAAATTTTCACAAGTTTCCTCCAAACTTAAATGCAAGGCTAGAATCTCTTTCCCAACGTTTCAGCTGAACATGCAACTATGATACCCACTCAAGAATCCATTATTCTCACCATTGGAGTTTCCTATTTCGAAAATGAGATGGAGAGGTAGGGGAAGGATCAGCTTCTATAACTTGGATTAATGGAAAGAGGATAGAAAATGGATTGAGATAGAGGAGGAATGACTTACATGCAAACTGATTTTGGGGTGGATCCCTCCTTTTCTTCCTCTCCTTCGCGACCCACTATCTCTTTTCTCCTTCCCTTCTTTCAGTTTTCTGTTTGCAAATGATAAAGTGTGAGAGATAGGCTGAGTATGAGGGTTCAGATATAAGGGCTTGTACACTAAAGGGGTAAAAAGACAGTTTTTCCCCTCAGCTTAATTTTTCATTAAAACCATGACCAGATCATCGCTTAATGGAAAATGGGGTTTCTTGACAAATTCCTCGACTATAAATCCCCGAGACACGACCAATTATTCCCACAAATAATTAATCGGTCCTAGGCATCATAGTACGAGTCTTTAAAAATTCGGGATGTTACAATCACCCCAATTTTTAAAAATTTTGTCCTCAAAATTGACGAGACGTACCTCTATTGAAGAGATATGGATATCGGGTCCGCATGTCATCTTCCAGCTCCCAGGTAGCCTCCTCGATTGAGAATCCATCCCAGGTCACTTTGACAATAGGAATAGTCCTTGAACGTAGAGTCTTCACACCACGCTCCAAGATATAACTAGGATAAGGTTGGAATGACAAATCCGGTCGCAGGTCAATGGTATCAACACTCAATGGTTGATGCAGATCGGGAACATACTTCCTCAACTGAGACACGTGGAACACATCATGGAGATTTGATAGGGCCGGAGACAATGCGAGGCGATAGGCAACTGGCCCAATCCGCTCGATGATTTGGAAAGGTCCAACATATCGAGGACTGAGCTTCTTCGCTCGCAAGGCTCTCCCAGTGCCTATGGTTGGGGAAACTTTCAAGAACACATGATCACCAACCTCAAACTCCAATGGTCTCCTTCGGTTGTCAGCATAGCTCTTCTGCCGACTCTGAGCAACCTTCATCCTTTCCCGAATTAACTTGATCTTCTCAGTAGTCTCGCGAACCATATCAGGTCCCAAAAACTTATCTTCACCGATCTCCCACCAACACAACGGAGTTCTACACTTCCTACCATAAAGTGCTTCAAATGGTGCCATTTCAATGCTGGAGTGGTAACTGTTGTTGTAGGAGAATTCTACTAACGGAAGATGGTCCTCCCATTTTCTCCCACTGTCGAGCACACAAGCCCGAAGCATGTCCTCAAGAGTCTGGATAGTCCTCTCCGTCTGACCATCAGTCTGAGGATGATAAGCAGTGCTAACCAGCACCCTTGTTCCCAAAGCTTCATTTAATGCTCTCCAGAACCTGGAAGTAAACTTGGGATCTCGGTCTGACACGATACTCGTTGGAACTCCATTCAGTCTGATAATGTTCTTCACATATTCATCTGCTAACTTGGAAACCTTATAAGTCGAGCGAACGGGAATAAAGTGAGCGGATTTAGTCAATCGGTCCACTACTACCCAAATAGAATCATTGCCGGCCTGTGACCTCGGCAAACCCATAACGAAGTCCATTGAGATATCTTCCCATTTCCAAACTGGCACATCCAGCGGTTGTAACTGACCGCCCGGTCTTCGGTGTTCCGCCTTAACCTTCTGACAAGTTAAGCACCGAGAAACAAATTCTGCAACCTCGGCCTTCATCCCAGGCCACCAATACATTAGCTTCAAGTCCCGGTACATCTTGGTGGATCCCGGATGTATAGAGTACTGACTCCTATGAGCTTCTTCCAATACTTGCCTTTTGATATCATCATCATCAGGAACACAAATCCTCCCATTAAAGCAAATCATGCCATCACTATCCTTAGTGAAATCTGGCGATCCCCTCTAAGACTGTAACTTCATATCAGCTTCTTGAGCTACACGGATTTGTTCCCTTAGCACACTGGATATTCGTATCTGCCGCAACACTATGCGGTCCCTCTTTCTTACCACCTTGAGCTTCAAGTCTCTAAATGACTCTAACAAGGCCATCTCGTGAACCATTAACCTTGCCGTGTGGATAGACTTCCTGCTCAGAGCATCTGCTACCACATTGGCTTTCCCAGGGTGATATTTCAATTCGAAGTCATAATCCTTCAAAAATTCAGTCCACCTTCTCTGTCTGTTATTCAACTCCTTTTGGTCGAACAGATATTTCAAGCTCTTGTGATCACTAAAAACTTCGAAACGAGAACCATAAAGGTAATGTCTCCAAATTTTCAGTGCAAACACAATAGCCGCCAATTCTAGGTCATGAGTTGGGTAATTCCGTTCATGTGTCTTCAACTGCCTAGATGCATATGCCACAACATGTTGATTCTGCATGAGAACGCATCCTAAACCCTTCCCAGATGCATCACTGTAAATCTGAAATCCCAATGACGGATCCGGAAGAATTAGGATCGGAGCGGAAGTTAACTTTTCTTTCAATCCAAGAAAACACTCTTCACAATCGGCATCCCAAGTAAACGGTTGACCTTTGCGAGTCAATCGAGTAAGCGGAAGTACCAATTGCGAAAAACCTTCAATGAATCTTCTATAGTAACCAGCCAAACCCAGAAAGCTTCTGATCTCAGTCACTGACGTTGGTCGTTCCCAATTCAACACTGCTTCCACTTTGCTAGGATCAACTGCAACCCCTTCTTGGGAAATTACATGACCCAAGAACTTTACTTCAGGCATCCAAAAGTCACACTTCGACGGTTTAGCATAGAGTTTCTTTTCTCGGAGTACTCCTAGGACAAAGCGGAGATGCTGGGCATGCTCCTCAACTGACTTTGAGTAAACCAAGATATCATCAATAAAGACGACCACAAACTGATCTAGGTAAGAATGAAATACTCTATTCATATAATCCATGAATACGGCTGGAGCATTAGTCAATCCGAAGGGCATCACCACAAACTCGTAGTGTCCGTACCTCGTATGAAAAGCAGGCTTCGGAATGTCTAAGGCTCTTACCCTGATTTGATGGTACCCTGACCTTAGATCAATTTTAGAGAAAACTTTAGCACCTCAAAGTTGGTCAAGTAGATCATCTATCCTTGGCAATGGATACTTGTTCTTGATTGTGATTTTATTCAACTGACGGTAGTCTATGCACAATCTCATGCTTCCGTCCTTCTTCTTGACTAGCAATACCGGAGCACCCCATGGAGAAGCACTCGATCGAATAAACTTCTTGGAAATTAATTCCTCAAGTTGGGACTTCAATTCCTTCAGTTCAAGAGGAGACATCCTATAAGGCGCTATGGATATTGGCCCTGCACCAGGCGCCAAATCTATAGAGAATTCTACCTCTCGTTCTGGAGGTAAAGAGGAGACTTCCTCGGGAAAAACATCTAAGAATTCATTAACAACTTGAGTAGATGATAAATCCAAATCAGCTTCAGTTGATGCAGACAAAATAATAACAAAAGCTTCCGCACCTTGGAATAGAGACTGGCTGGCTGAAGTGAACGAAATAACACCATCATCTGCAGGTAGTGAATGTTCAGCTACTTCAGAAGGAAAATTAATTGCACGATTGAAACAGTCAATCGTAATGTGATTGGAAGTCATCCAATTCATTCCCAACACGATCTCCATTCCTCTCATAGGCAGACAGATAAAATCAATAACAAAGTCCCTGCCTCCTATGGTGAGCAGACAATTAAGGCATAAAGATTGGGTTCGCACACGACCCTTTGCAGCAGTAAGGATAGATATTGGCTCGGATATAGGAGATATTATTAATCCTAGCCGTTCAGCACATGCTTCAGAGATAAAACAATGAGTAGCACCAGAGTCATACAGAATATTAACAGTTTGATGAAAGATAGAACCTGTACCCCTTATAATATTATCAGCTGGCTTGATGGTCTTAGCATCCAGAGTGTTGACTCGAGCCTGTCTCGGAGCATCAGGGGATTCCAAGAAAGCCTTCCTTGACGGAAAATTGTTGGCATAATGCCCCACTTCCTTGCAAAGATAACACTGATCCGACCTTGCTTCTGATCGACACTTTCCTGGATGATTCTTCTTGCACACTTCACACCGGCGATGCCCAGAAGTGTGGTTCGACTGAATCTGCTTTCCCTTGTCCAAATTCCCTTTATACCTCGGGTTTGAAGAAGTTGACTCATTACCCTTCTTCTTATCCTTCCAAAAATCTTTCCTCTCTGCATACATTCTTTTCAGATCGCTTTCTGCTGAATGAGCTTGTTGAACCAAAGCAGGATAAGTGGTCATGGAATACGAACTGAGACCTTGATTCACATCGCCTCTAAGACCTTGTCTGAACATTACCATTTTCCACTTATCATTAGGAGCGGTGGTCCCCAATTCATAGAATTGTGACAACCTCTCGAACTTTTCAGCGTATTCCCCGACTGTCATCTCTCCCTGTTTCAAACTCAGAAATTCCATCTGTTTGTCAAGTCTTTGGGAGTCGGGAAAATAATGACCCAAAAACAACTCCTTGAAGTTATTCCACTCAAGAGGAGTTCCTTGATTTTGAAGCATTCTACGAGCGTTAACCCACCAGGTGTGAGCATCCTCGTCCAGAGCGTTAGCAGCACAAATTACCTTTTCTCCTTCATTACATTGCAAGGTATCAAAGATCCGTTCCATGGCATCCACCCAGAAATGGGCTTTCATTGCCTCAGATCCTCCTTTGAAGGTTGGGGGTTTCATCTTCAGAAACCGGAAATACACCCTGTTGGGATCCTCAGGTGTTGGCACATTGACTGGCTCAGCTGGTTGAGGTTGAGGCATCTGATGCATCTGCTGCATTTGAGCCATTTGTTGCTGTTGCATTAGCATCATGTCATTCATCATCTTCTGCTTAGTCTCGATGACATTCTACATCCATTCTTGATGAGGATCAACAGGTGGGTTTCTCCTACCTCTCCCAGCCATGATTCTGCGAAGTATGCACAAAGTATTAAGTTGATCAGGCTCAATGTCTAATAGCATACTAAGAAAAATCAGACTTAGAAGACGTAAAAGACTCTTAACATCTAAGTCCGACTAGGTCGAACCGCTTTGATACCAAATGTAACACCCCGGTATTTCTAACATGTAGAAACACCAAAAGTGCACAGATGCGGAATGTCAAAGGACACAGTTCCTGTTTAAGTTTTGGACATACTAATTTTTTCCGAAATAAAACATAATCGGAAATAACATTACTTCATAAAACAAAAGTTTATCGGTTCCATACCGAATGGATTACAATATCCAAGTCCAACTACCAAACAGAAACATAAAACGGTTCATATAACTCATAATCAATACAAGTTTATACAACCAATTAGGACAACAAAAGAACAAAGGATCAAATGACTAAGTCTTCAGCACCTCCAAGAGTATACCAACTACTCGTGCACAATAGTCTTCCTTTTTCCCTGCTTCTCTGAAAAACAACAAATATGGATAGGGTGAGATAACAATATCTCAGTGAGTCCTACCGTGCCCCCTCACTGACACTCGGTTCAATTATTAAACCGTTAACAATGTTTAATTAGCTACCATTAGCTATAATCGAAATGCCAAGCAAATCGTGTTCTCATTTAAGTTTTTAATAGCTTAGCTCAACCGACTGCACAACTGCTAATCCCGGTAGCTATAGCTTAACATCTGCCGACTGCACAACTGCTAATCCCGGCAATGTTAACTTATAAATAATAACTTAGCACAAGCCGACTGCACAACTGCTAATCCCGGCAACCCGTGAGTTGACCACGCCAAAACACATTCAGGGCCTAGGTAAGGGGTCATGACTACCCTCCCTAGTATGCTACTTGTCAGGTCGTCACCCAACGCGATTTATGTATGACAATACATAACGATTTCTCGAGAGTTAGATAATATATATCTTTCCGATCACCAAAGGATCAATCTCATGGTCTTTTTAGATAAGTTATATCTTATCGATCTATAACCCGTTTTGATGAATTCATAAACATCCGGCATTATAATCATATTGTAATGTATTATTGACTTATAACCCATTTTGATGAATCTATAAACATCCGGCATTATAATCATATACAGTTGACATATATATAAATATATATTCAGTCCATCCATCAGACGGTGTACCCACACGTATACTAGGGTTTCGGTTTTTCGATGAATATGCCTTTCAACTTCTTTTCAAAATCATGAGTTGAACAAGTTCGAAATAAGGTTTTCAGTGAGGCAATCCCTTTTTGAATGGTTGAGAAAGAAATTAGAAAAGGTTCGGGATCAAACGGAGCAACAAAACGAGAAAACGGAAGCCGGTAACAGAACCACACGCACGACCCGTGCCCAGGGGCGCACGACCCGTGCGTGGTGCACTACTAAGGACCCATCTACCAGAAGGAAACGCACGATCCGTGCCCAGGGGCGCACGACCCGTGCGTCCCGTTCTGTTTCCAATACTTCCAACCCGAAGCAGGCGCACGATCCGTGCCCATGGGCGCATGGTCCGTGCGACCTGTGTCTGTTACCAGAATTTCACATTTTTCCCATTTTCGTTCTCCGTTCTCGTCCAATTCGATTTCTAATTTCAATCACCTGAAATCCAGAAACTTTCCAACTATTCCAGAATATATATAAAGTGTTTCATTTCAATGATTCATTAAAATTCTCAATAAACCGTAAAACACCGTTTTGACTCAAAAACGCTTTTCGGTTCTAAGAATTTTGAAAACAGAAAATGTGACCAAGGGATTCCATATCGAAAACAAATTCAGAATATCAAAATGCCCTATCGTGAGTAGAACTCACCCGTTGACGATCGTTCTAGGAGTTCCGATGAAACGCGCGATGACCGAAACGAGAGAATTCACGAACGGCACCGAAGAGCACCAACCGAAACTTCAGAGCAGCAACCCCTCCCTCTTATCTACTGAAACAGCCACTCAAATTTTCACAAGTTTCCTCCAAACTTAAATGCAAGGCTAGAATCTCTTTCCCAACGTTTCAGCTGAACATGCAACTATGATACCCACTCAAGAATCCATTATTCTCAGCATTGGAGTTTCCTATTTCGAAAATGAGATGGAGAGTGTAACATCCTCAAAATAATTAGTAGAATTATTTGGGTGTTAAACCAATTAAACCAATTTAGTACTTAACTGGTAAATTTACCGAGTGCTAAAATTATTTATTGGTTGTCATCGGATCGTTAACCGGATAATACGGACCAAGGAAGTTTTTGAATCAAAATAGGAGATTTCGATCAATATGGTAATTTGACCGCGTTACAACAAATATATTAAATAAATACATATATGTATACGTGGGTGTGTGTGAGTGAAGAGAGAATTAATTAATTAAATAAATAAATATAAGTGTGTGTGTGTGTTAATAAAGAAAGGAAAGAATTAAAGAAAGAAGAAGAAAAGAAAGAATGCGAGAAACAGAGGGGAGAAGAGAAAAAGAAAAGAAGAGAGAAAGAAAGGGGGAGGAAGAAGAAGAGGAAAAATGGGGCAATTCCGCTCATCAAAACGACTTCCGTCCAACACGAAAAATGCTCAGCGTTACTTCCTCTTCGATTTGGTACCAAGAACTTCATCATCAACTCTCTCTCTCTCATTTTACCATTTTCGACTTGAGAGGGAAAATCGGAGTTTCGATGGTTGTAACTCAAGGGAAAGCTAAGGACGATGTTTAGGAGCGAGCACGAGGTGGATTACTCGAGTATTGAAGATCGATTGGGTGGTTTGGAGTTGAAAATCAAAGATTGGGGTTATGGATGAATAGTAGCTTTTGGAGGTTAGGGATGATGAATAGTGTCCGTGGAGGATTTCGAGGAATTCGGCATTCCGGTCAAAAGCGGTTTCGTGATCGAGTGGGAAGCTTTGGAAGCGGATTGGGTGTCGCCGGAGCGGGGAGCGTTCGTGTGGCTACTCGGTGATTTCGGCTCGATCGTGGATCACGCTTCAAGGGTGAGTTCTACTCACGTTTAGGATTTTTGTTTTTCGAATTAATTAATTAATTAACTATTTTATCGCTTTCGCTGGACTGGAATATTTCTGGATACTGTCTGATTCGAGTTAGGAATTGATCGGAGCGAGTCTCGGGTTGAGTCGTCTTGAAACGGAATTTTTAGTGATTTAATTTCGGAAGATTTTGAGTCAAAAACCATTATTTTTTTAATATGTCGAATTTTGATAAAAATCGAATGTGTTGAGTCTTCGAGTGGATTGGTTGATCGAGTGAGGACGATGGATATGTTTTTGTACTATTTTGGTGTTAGGACTGGACTGGAACAGGTATCGGAATTAGTCGGAACGACGAAAAATGCGAAAACGGGATAAAATTTAGTGCTGTCAAAAGCGCACGACCCGTGCGTCCCAGGCGCACGGACCGTGCGCCTCTTTCGGTTTGTGTTTTAAAAAGATGCATTACAGGGCGCACGACCCGTGCGTATGGGCGCACGAACCGTGCACTGTGTTCTGTCCAAATTTTCCAAACTTGCCCGAAATGATCCCGATCGATTCCAATCCTCTTCTAATCCTTTCCTAACCCTTTTATAATGATATTAGGCTTATAATGCCATGATTTTGGGTATGTTTCAAAAGGGATTTATAAAATACTTTGAAGTTATAAATTGTTTCCATAAACCGAAATAATAGTACTCGTGTGCGAATATGTTTTATTAATAATAAAGTGGACTATGAGTCCTACGTAATACGGTATAACTGACGCGGGACGATTATTATTTATTGTCTAAACCGGTCTACGATTCACGATATATATATTATATCGACTATGGGAAACGGCCCAATGCGGGTATTATGTTCGACTAACGGTCAAATGTAGATGGACTAACTATTCATTGAGTATAGGTGAACTAACAGGTCATCGAGTGTAGATATATTTAATATATTTACGTGGTATGGGTGACGACCCATGTTGACATACTAGGCGGGGAAGTCATGAGCCCTTACCCTAGGCTCTGTGCCATTAGGAGACACTATTGGTTATGGGGTTCGCCGGGATTACCATGTCTGGGGTCGGTGTTGTGTCAAAGATTAAATAACGCGGTTCATCGGGATTACCATGTCTGGGGTCGGTGCCGTGTTATGTAGTGCGATTCATCGGGATTACCATGTCTGGGGCCGGTGTCGTGCTAGGTTTAATTGCGTGGTCTATAAAATAAACTACAAGAAAGAAAGTTCTATAATACGGTTCACCGGGATTACCATGTCTGGGGTCGGTGTCATTCTAAAGATATCTATAGTATGGTTACCGGGATTACCAAAGCTGGGGCTGGTATCATACTATGTTGACTAGTACGAGCTCACCGGGATTACCAAAGCTGGGGTCGGTGTCGTGCTAAATTAAAAAGAATGTAGTTTATAAAGTAAACTACGAATGTATAAAAATGTTTTAAATGGACCGAGAGTGCAGATAGGGGTCTCGGTAGAACTCACTGAGATTGTATCTCATTGTTTATATGTTGTTGTTTTTCAGATAAACAGGGAAAGTGGAAATCCAAGAGGCACGAGTAGGTGGTGCTCGGATGGTTGCTGAAGACTTAGCTTTTATGCTTAAGTTATGTTTTCCCTTGTTAGTTATGTATTTTATTTTCCGCTTTCTTGTACGATATTGAACACTGTATTTCACTGATGGTTTATGGTCTTATTTATGTTTAAGACTGTTCTGTTGTTATTCAGTGAAAATTTTATAGTGGTGTTCAGTATTTAAACAGGAAATATATCTCTGATGATTTAGGTTTGGTACACTTGGGTATTTTTACTCGATAAAAATACCGGGGTGTTACAGTTGGTATCAGAGCAGTTCGACCTAGTCGGACTTAGTTTAGGGTTGAGTCGATTCCTTGTTAGTCCTTTTTGTAATTACACTTGTGATGCTAAGAGACATTGAGCCTGATCAACTTAATACTTAGTGCATCATAAGCGGAATTATGACTGGATGATCAAGATGCAATCCTCGACCACAATCGGAATCTTCAACCGGTGCATCCTCAGGAAAGGTGACATGACGGTGGAAGAATGCACCGCTATGTTTGAGAAGTTGTCTCAATTTTACCAAGTGGTAAAGTAAGCTTCGGACGACGAACGGAGAATGCAGAAGTATAAGACGGACATAAGTGTTTTGGTGATTTATGGTCTCAGTTCTTATACTATTACCAATTATGTTGCCTTAGTGCAATCAGCCTATGTCGCCGAGGATGATCTCATAAGGAATATGGGAAAAGAAGGAAGGTGGTTGAATTATCAACTCCGAATGCAAAGTCCTAAGATAATTTCATCAAAGGAAAAGCAGATGCAATTCTTTGATTCTTCAAAGGTCAGAAGGTGTTCTAACTAAGGAAAGCCTCACTGTGGTGATTGCAAGCGAAGAT
The DNA here is from genome assembly GCA_039519185.1 of Astragalus membranaceus. Classification (NCBI taxonomy): domain Eukaryota; kingdom Viridiplantae; phylum Streptophyta; class Magnoliopsida; order Fabales; family Fabaceae; genus Astragalus; species Astragalus membranaceus. The sequence continues at coordinate 82,891,904 of CM076850.1, read as the reverse complement.
CTAATCGGTGCTATTATAGAAATGAAGAGGGTCACGATGGTAAAGAGTGCCCTGTAAGGGAGAGTTTCAAGAAGTTACAAGCAGCTCTAAGCCAAGGACGAGTCAACATTCTGGATGTTTAGGCAGTTACAACTTCAGACAATCTACTGAGGGGTATGGGATCAGTTTTCAATAACTCGATCAGTATGTTATATGGTTCGGGTGCAACCTATTGCTGTATAGCCCGATCGCGGGTGAATCGGTTGGGATTAGCCTTATCATCGCTATCCGAGCCGATGACTATTTTAACTACTGCTAAGGGTCGTGTCCAGACATAATCTTTGTATAGGATTGTCTACTTGTCATGAGAGGTAGAGTTTTCTATAGAATTGATTCCGGTACAGGATCAACATCTATTGTTTCTTCTTGAAAGTTTCTTGAGAATTAAAGGAAATGGAGTCTCAACTTGAAGAGTCGATGTCAAAGAAATTTATTCGACTGAGTGCTTTTCTAGGGAGTGCTCTGGTGTGATTAGTCAAAAGGAAATATAGTAGCATGAGATTGTACATCGGTTATCGACAACTTAACAAAGTGACGATCAGGAATAAATATCCCTTACCAAGGATAGACGATTTACTTGAGCAATTTGAGGTGCTGCAGTGTTTCTAAAAATGATCTGAGGTCAGGATATCATCAAATAAGAGTTAGAGCCTTAGATATTCCGAATACAGCTTTCTGTACTAGGTATGGACATTATGTGTGGGTAGTGATGCCCTTCGGTTTGACTAATGCTCCAGCGGTATTCATGGATTACCTGAACCGAGTTTTTCCTCAATTACCTAGATCAATTCGTAGTTGTTTTTATTGATGGTATCTCGATGTGCTCGAAGACCATTGACGAGCATGTCCGACATCTCCGCATTGTTCGGAAAGTACTCCGAGAAAATAAGTTGTACTTGAAACCCTCGGAATGTGATTTTTGGGTGTCAGAGGTAAAGTCTTTGGGACATATGATTTCCCAAGTCGGGAGTTTCTGTAGATCCCAGTAAGGTGGAAGCTGTATTGAACTGGGAACGACCAACGTCAGTCACAGAGACCAGAAGTTTCTGGATCTAGCCGGTTACTGTAAGAGGTTCGTTAAAGGGTTCTCACAGTTAGTTGTCCACTTACTCGGTTAACTCGTAAGGGTCATCCGTTTACGTGGGATGCTGATTGTGAAGAATGTTTTCAAGAATTGAAGGTTTGGTTGACTTCTGCTCCATTCCTGATTCTTCCGGATCCGTCATTGGAATTTCAAATTTTCGATGACGCTTTAGGGAAGGGTTTAGGATGTATTCTAATGCAAAAATCAACAAGTGGTAGCTTAGGCGTCCAGACAATTAAGGTCTCGTGAAGAGAATTATCCAACTCATGAATTGGAGTTAATAGCTAATGTGTATGCACTGAAGATTTGGAGACGTTACCTGTATGGGTCTCGTTTCGAAGTCTCTAGTGGTCACAAGAGTTTAAGGTATCTGTTTGATCAGAGAGAACTGAATAGCAGGCAGAGAAGTGTGTAGAATTTCTGAAGGATTATGACTTCGGGTTGGAGTATCATCCAGGAAATCGCTCGACACGGCAGAATTATGATGTATAGATGGAATTATTAGAGTCTGATAGAGACTTATATCTGAATTCAAGATCGAGAGGAACCTGTTAGTGTTGAGCCATATGAGGACCTCTAGTGCCCTAAGGGATTCTATACGCTTAGCATAGGAGGTTGATGTGAAGCTACAATCACAAAAGGTATTTCCAGATTTCTCCATAGATAGTAATGGAGTAAGTTGTTTCAACGGTAGAATCTGTGCGGCCGATGATGAGATCAATAAAAGGCAAGTGTTAGAGGAAGCACACCGAAGTTTATATTCTGTTCCAGGGTGTACAGAATATAAAGCAGATGTATTAGTGGCAAGGTGTTGGTTTGTTAACCTCTCCTTGGTGAAGGTTAACAATATGATTGTCTTACAAGATTCCGTTCGACAAGTCAAACGTGAATACGAATGTGAAAATGAGGTGACTGTTGACTGTTCTCATATTGCAAATAGCCACCAAAGGATTAATTGATGGATCTGCTTGCAAGTAGCTGAAATTTCCGAAGTGAAGCTTGGTGTGTGGGGTGATAGTTTTGAAAAATCATTTTTGTGAAAACCCGCATGCTAGGGTTAATTTTGGGAACGAATCAGGAGGTTAATAAAATCTGATTGAGGAAGAAAATCCTAGGAGGATTATTTAGGTTGAGGAGAAGTTCTCAACGCTATGGACTAATTTGGAAAGGAATCCAGCGCGTCGTTGATAAAAACCTCGTGATGAAGTTGCAATAGAGGAAAAAGAGCTCTGAGTTCTGTTTGAAAGTTGTTTTGAGAACAACTGAGGTAATCTGCATTGCGTTCAAAATTTATTTGATGTCCCCGTGGTTTATTTCTACGTTTAAGGTCAGAGCTTTTGATAAAACCCAAATCTCATCTTTTTGAAAAAGTTTTACCTCGAAGACTTGGAAGCGAGTCAAGAAGTTTCACAGGTGACTTTTTCGTCACATTGTCGATATGTACGAGAACCGTTAAGAATATTAGAAGAATTGTTAAGAAAGTGTTTACACCTTTCGAGGAAATCGTATTTGTTTTTACGTCTACCGAGGAGTACTTTGATTTGGATTAATCAAAGTTGGGGAGTAAACGAGGATGATTGGAATGAAGCTTCCGAAGTGTTTTCGAACGCGGTGCTGAGTCTATGTGGGCGAAAGAGGAGTTTCTTGTGTTGATTCGTAGCAAGGGAGTTCGGACTGTAATCTTAGAAGTGTTCTAGGGTAATGGTCGGATGTTTCTACACTCATTCCGTTGATTCGAGATTGTGTTCCAGCAGATTTAGACCTTTCCGAGAATGTCGATTCTCGGTTAGTCGGATGAAAGACTTAGCGAAATTTTGAGGACAAAATTCTTTCAAGTTGGGGAGAATGTAACATCCTCAAAATAATTAGTAGAATTATTTGGGTGTTAAACCAATTAAACCAATTTAGTACTTAACTGGTAAATTTACCGAGTGCTAAAATTATTTATTGGTTGTCATCGGATCGTTAACCGGATAATACGGACCAAGGAAGTTTTTGAATCGAAATAGGAGATTTCGATCAATATGGTAATTTGACCGCGTTACAACAAATATATTAAATAAATACATATATGTATACGTGGGTGTGTGTGAGTGAAGAGAGAATTAATTAATTAAATAAATAAATATAAGTGTGTGTGTGTGTGTTAATAAAGAAAGGAAAGAATTAAAGAAAGAAGAAGAAAAGAAAGAATGCGAGAAACAGAGGGGAGAAGAGAAAAAGAAAAGAAGAGAGAAAGAAAGGGGGAGGAAGAAGAAGAGGAAAAATGGGGCAATTCCGCTCATCAAAACGACTTCCGTCCAACACGAAAAATGCTCAGCGTTACTTCCTCTTCGATTTGGTACCAAGAACTTCATCATCAACTCTCTCTCTCTCATTTTACCATTTTCGACTTGAGAGGGAAAATCGGAGTTTCGATGGTTGTAACTCAAGGGAAAGCTAAGGACGATGTTTAGGAGCGAGCACGAGGTGGATTACTCGAGTATTGAAGATCGATTGGGTGGTTTGGAGTTGAAAATCAAAGATTGGGGTTATGGATGAATAGTAGCTTTTGGAGGTTAGGGATGATGAATAGTGTCCGTGGAGGATTTCGAGGAATTCGGCATTCCGGTCAAAAGCGGTTTCGTGATCGAGTGGGAAGCTTTGGAAGCGGATTGGGTGTCGCCGGAGCGGGGAGCGTTCGTGTGGCTACTCGGTGATTTCGGCTCGATCGTGGATCACGCTTCAAGGGTGAGTTCTACTCACGTTTAGGATTTTTGTTTTTCGAATTAATTAATTAATTAACTGTTTTATCGCTTTCGCTGGACTGGAATATTTCTGGATACTGTCTGATTCGAGTTAGGAATTGATCGGAGCGAGTCTCGGGTTGAGTCGTCTTGAAACGGAATTTTTAGTGATTTAATTTCGGAAGATTTTGAGTCAAAAACCATTATTTTTTAAATATGTCGAATTTTGATAAAAATCGAATGTGTTGAGTCTTCGAGTGGATTGGTTGATCGAGTGAGGACGATGGATATGTTTTTGTACTATTTTGGTGTTAGGACTGGACTGGAACAGGTATCGGAATTAGTCGGAACGACGAAAAATGCGAAAACGGGATAAAATTTAGTGCTGTCAAAAGCGCACGACCCGTGCGTCCCAGGCGCACGGACCGTGCGCCTCTTTCGGTTTGTGTTTTAAAAAGATGCATTACAGGGCGCACGACCCGTGCGTATGGGCGCACGAACCGTGCGCTGTGTTCTGTCCAAATTTTCCAAACTTGCCCGAAATGATCCCGATCGATTCCAATCCTCTTCTAATCCTTTCCTAACCCTTTTATAATGATATTAGGCTTATAATGCCATGATTTTGGGTATGTTTCAAAAGGGATTTATAAAATACTTTGAAGTTATAAATTGTTTCCATAAACCGAAATAATAGTACTCGTGTGCGAATATGTTTTATTAATAATAAAGTGGACTATGAGTCCTACGTAATACGGTATAACTGACGCGGGACGATTATTATTTATTGTCTAAACCGGTCTACGATTCACGATATATATATTATATCGACTATGGGAAACGGCCCAATGCGGGTATTATGTTCGACTAACGGTCAAATGTAGATGGACTAACTATTCATTGAGTATAGGTGAACTAACAGGTCATCGAGTGTAGATATATTTAATATATTTACGTGGTATGGGTGACGACCCATGTTGACATACTAGGCGGGGAAGTCATGAGCCCTTACCCTAGGCTCTGTGCCATTAGGAGACACTATTGGTTATGGGGTTCGCCGGGATTACCATGTCTGGGGTCGGTGTTGTGTCAAAGATTAAATAACGCGGTTCATCGGGATTACCATGTCTGGGGTCGGTGCCGTGTTATGTAGTGCGATTCATCGGGATTACCATGTCTGGGGCCGGTGTCGTGCTAGGTTTAATTGCGTGGTCTATAAAATAAACTACAAGAAAGAAAGTTCTATAATACGGTTCACCGGGATTACCATGTCTGGGGTCGGTGTCATTCTAAAGATATCTATAGTATGGTTACCGGGATTACCAAAGCTGGGGCTGGTATCATACTATGTTGACTAGTACGAGCTCACCGGGATTACCAAAGCTGGGGTCGGTGTCGTGCTAAATTAAAAAGAATGTAGTTTATAAAGTAAACTACGAATGTATAAAAATGTTTTAAATGGACCGAGAGTGCAGATAGGGGTCTCGGTAGAACTCACTGAGATTGTATCTCATTGTTTATATGTTGTTGTTTTTCAGATAAACAGGGAAAGTGGAAATCCAAGAGGCACGAGTAGGTGGTGCTCGGATGGTTGCTGAAGACTTAGCTTTTATGCTTAAGTTATGTTTTCCCTTGTTAGTTATGTATTTTATTTTCCGCTTTCTTGTACGATATTGAACACTGTATTTCACTGATGGTTTATGGTCTTATTTATGTTTAAGACTGTTCTGTTGTTATTCAGTGAAAATTTTATAGTGGTGTTCAGTATTTAAACAGGAAATATATCTCTGATGATTTAGGTTTGGTACACTTGGGTATTTTTACTCGATAAAAATACCGGGGTGTTACAGAGAGGTAGGGGAAGGATCAGCTTCTATAACTTGGATTAATGGAAGGAGGATAGAAAATGGATTGAGATAGAGGAGGAATGACTTACATGCAAACTGATTGTGGGGTGGATCCCTCCTTTTCTTCCTCTCCTTCGCGACCCACTCTCTCTTTTCTCCTTCCCTTCTTTCAGTTTTCTGTTTGCAAATGATAAAGTGTGAGAGATAGGCTGAGTATGAGGGTTCAGATATAAGGGCTGGTACACTAAAGGGGTAAAAAGGCAGTTTTGCCCCTCAGCTTAATTTTTCATTAAAACCATGACCAGGTCATCGCTTAATGGAAAATGGGGTTTCTTGACAAATTCCTCGACTATAAATCCCCGAGACACGACCAATTATTCCCACAAATAATTAATCGGTCCTAGGCATCATAGTACGAGTCTTTAGAAATTCGGGATGTTACAGATCTGGAGGAGCACTGGGGCTCTAAAAGAGCATTTGGGCTCTAAGGGAGCACTGGGGCTCCAAGGGGTTGCCTAAACCCTGAAGGACCATTTGGGGTCCGAAGGTGCACTGGGGCTTTGAAGGACTGCTGGGGTCCAGGGGTGGCCTTTTTTGAGCGGCCGTTAATAAGATCAGGTCTAGAACTGATCACGAATGACGTCCACTATGTCTTAGGCTGACACAGCTAGTCTGAAGGGCGTGAGGCCGGATGATCCGTCGGTGCTCGATGCCGACGTGCGATCTGGATTGGACCTCTGGGGGTCTGAAGGTGCACTGGGGCTTTGAGGAACCGCTGGGGGTCCGAATCTATGAATTGTGATATGAGACCAGTGCTTGTAGCACTGACTTTGAGGAAACAAAGTATTGGGATTGACACATGGCGTACTTGCCTAGGACATACCTAATGAATGCATTTACCTGAGAAGGGAAAAACTATCTATATTTTGCATGTCTAAAAATGCGATGGATGATGCATGCGTGCAATATGGGTATGCGAAATGGTAGGTGTCCGATGGGATGAATGAAACGTGGCGGATGATGTGAGTCGAAGTTGGTGGAACATGGAGGTTGACAAACAACGTATGTGAATGCAGATAACATGTGAATGTGATTGTGCTGATTAATGATGAATGTAATGGAATGAGCGATTTTTCCTCTTTTTGCTTTTTGCATTTCCTTTTTTTCTTAGTATATGATGGGTGTATGAGATGCAAAGTGCGAATGTGACACAAATGTAATGCTTTGACGCGAATGCCGTGCATGGTATGATGATATGATTAGTGATGTAAAAAAGGTTTTGGCAATGATGAATGAAAGGAAGCACACGAATGCATGGAACAATGATATGATTAGTGATGTAGAAAGTTTTTGGCAATGATGAATGAAAGGAAGCACACGAATGCATGGTACAATGATATGATTAGTGATGTAGAAAGTTTGGCAACGATGAGACTGGCACTTGGCATGTCTATCGAAGCAAAATGTTATATGTGTGCATGCGTGTAATGTGTGCAATATGAAAGCAGATAAACTACAAAAGCCTGTGAATTGTGGATGCTGGAGCTGATCGGAAACAAAAATATGTATTGCTTAGATGCAGGTGCTATGGTTGATGCATGATTGCATGATGGAATGATTTATGCTATGATTTATTGATGATGCAGAGAGACTTTTTTGTAATGATGAGAAATGAAACTTTTGATGCGAGAGGCAGAGAAGTAATCATTCCTTGGAAAAAGGTTTGAACTCAGACGTGGCAACCTCAAGGTTATCATTCACATGCACTGATACACAAAAGTATTTGATTGCATTTGCAAGCTCGTTCACATTGTTCTTCAATTTGATTATGATGTCCCATGACGATTGAATTTTAGGTCCACAAAGTTAACTCAGTGAGTTTCCAACTTCATATTAGTAACTTGTGTTCTCTCTCTTTGAAGCATTGTTTTAGTGAACATGTAGAGTAGTGCAAATACAGATGAATGAGTCCGTTGACTCGGGGTATGGACAGATATGACACGTGAGGGGATGAATGGTAGGTTTTTTCCAAAGTCATGAAAGGTAGGTTCTCCCCAACTCAAGAAATGTGGGATTTCCCTAATTCATAGTTGATGACAGTGAATGCATAACTTGCCCCTGTCTAGTAGTGACAACAACTAGGGGTGTAGAGGAAATTATGAATTGGTAATGCCATGACTTTGGAATGAGAGGTGGAACGCAAAAGATTTTGTCTCAACCCATGGCGTTTGGTGTTGCCGTACCTATGACAAGGACAATGTTGCCCGGACTAGAGTTTGCGAAAAGCTGTATTTAGGATGGTGGGTTGAGAAATTGCCCCGGTATGGTTTTATGAATGTGAATATGACAAGAGGATGAGATGGGTGTAGAGCGAATTTCCCCAATTTTGAGCGGAGTGAGGGGTTAATGGTGACAGGATTGCCCCAGTTTGGAATGGTATTTCAAATAGTTGCTTTTAGTGGGGTTGTGAAAGGTTACTGAGTTAGGGTCGTGGGTTTTTGGAATTGATCGTATGGCTATATGGATAGGATGTGGTATATGAATGGGATGGACGCTGGAAAATTTCCCCAAGTTCGAGAAGCATGAAAGGTGAAGGGACTGCCCGACTTTGGGATCTAGGTGATGGTCCCAGTATAAATTTTTGGTTCTTTTAAGATGACTCCCATAGACTGTGATAGTCCTGATTTTTGGATATGATGAAAATTTCACTTGGTGATCACTAAACCTTGTGTTGATATCAGTGAAACTTGAATAATCTTGGGGCGCAAGCCCCCCTTTTTTTGCCTTCTTTTTTTTTAGCTTTATTTTTTTGTCATATATTTTTTTTTTGAGCAAACATATTGTAAATAAATAAACTCAATTGTCCTAAAATTAAAACTTTAAGAAAACAAAAGCAATCATTCATCGATCAGAATGGACTTGTTTAGGGTTGTAATGTGGCCAACGGTTAGGGGTTTATGTAAGATGGGGTTGGTAATGTGGCCAATGGTTAGGGATTCATGAAAGAAAAGGTTTGTAATGGGGCCAATGGTTGGGGATAATGTACCAATGATTAGGGATTTATGAAAAGAAATCATAATTGAGCCCAAAGTAGTGTTTGGGGATTGATGAGACAAATGATCTTTTTATTCAGTGGTGCACTTCATGATATGATGTATCACCTCAAAGATTTATGCCGTCTTTTTATTCAAGACTTTTGTCTTTTTTTTTGAAATATGATTCTCGTTCTTTGACGGCCTATTTCTCTTGAGCTGAATAAACTGAAGAAAGTAGTGCACCATCTTTAAATGGGGAATAGATCATTGTCTAGGGTGATTGAAAGATTTTTTGATTGTTTGGCTCAAAGTGGGTTGCAAAGGATATTTTTTTATGCTTTTTTGAGGATGTGAGAAGATGACCAAACTTCATTTCAAATCATGATTGCTTGTTTTCTCAAAGACTAACTCAAGGACAAAAATTTATTTATTTTTATATATGCTCTTTTTCTTTATTTCTTTTTATATGCCCTAATTTTTGCTTAGGCTGCTCTTGCGAGTTTTCAACCTAACAGGCTTTTTTGATTTTTTTTGTAAAGGACTTGCACCAAGGGAATACAATGTTGACAAGATATCTAGTGATTACAAAATTTGCTCCAGTTTGGAGGATCCAAGTGTTAGTTTATGAAATTTCATCATTGGGAACAAAACCAAAGAGTCAACTAAGAACTTGTGTGGAGAATATGCACTTTATGGAGTGGTCGGGGTGAGACTGGACATGAACAAGGGATGATGATAGGATGGAAAGGTATGGACACTAACTGACTCAAACAAGAGCAAATGCATATCGCATACAAGTTCACTATACGAATGCTTCACAGAGAGTTAACATAGTTAGAGACATGATAGAAGAATTTTGATAACACATTAGTTAACAAAATAGACTATTTTGATCGTTTATCATGGGATGGATGAGATGCATTGTTTTGCTGACAAAAATTGTGGATGAGCTGCAACATTGAATTTTTTTTGAAAATTGAGTGTCTTGAAACACCTTGAGTTTGCAGCTAAGGCGACCTCGTTTGAAATTTAGTAGGTTAAACTTTTTCAAGGAAGAACAATCAATGTATTTGCAAGAACGCCTCATCTCCCATCAAATTTTTTTTCAAAAAGTATGCTCATGTTTTTTTAAAATTATGAAATAAAATGTAATGGATGAATAACACATGATGATGGATATGAATGATGAAAATGCAAATGCAAATGCATGAGATATGTTTCTAAAAAATAACTTGCAGAAATAAAATATGATTTTTTTGAATTTTTTCTTTTTAGAAGACCGGAAAAATGTATCAGTGTTTGTTTGAATGCAGGGGTATAAGGCTCCTTTGTGTAACACCTCGATAAATTCTAACATGTAGAATTACCGAAATGCACTAAATGGCATACATCAGAGTAACTTCCTGTTAATGAATATTGAACACAAACTAAAACTTTCGATAATACATATCAAATGGTTCTATGAACCTCATTAACTCACTGAAAATGCTTAAGTTTCACAACTTAAGACTTATACAATCCTGGTGTTCAATACTCAAAACATAAAGTAGCGGAAATGATTTACAACTGATACATGATCGTTATACAATCGATGACATAGAAACAGTAAATGGGACAAAGGTCTCAACATGAAACTCAATCTTCAATGACTCCAAGAGTCGCACCGGCTAACCGTGCTTCGTCGCCTTTGCTTTCCCCTGTTTCTCTGTAAAAACCACAAATATGAAGGGTGAGATAAACATTATCTCAGTGAGTCCTATCGAGACCCCTTACTAACTCTAGCAGTTCATTATTTCCTTTGCTTTGAACTCGTGACCCTGATAAGCAACCACGTGGACATATATTAATTTCATGTAACTTTTATGCTCATGGCCCTTCTAAGCGACACATGAAGCATATCATATTTTACCTCTTGTAATCTGTAGCCCTACAAAGCAACTACGCATTACATTTCTTTTTATTTATCATTCTAGCATAACACCTCAAGCCTACCTATTCTTAGGCACTTTTTTGGCTTTTGGGTGAACTCATCCCGCTATTTCTAGTGGGTGAAACCTCTTGAGTCTAGGTTTTGGGGCTCATGACTTCCCCTCCCCTAGTATGCCAATCCTCTAAGGGTCGTCACCCTTGAACTCAATTTATATATCTTATATAAATGTACCCGCATTGGGCCGTCTTATTATTTTCATTCATGTACTATGTACCGTTCCTCAAGGGAAGGTATCTTGTCTTGAATTAATCATTCCTTATCTTGATTTGTATAAATTAACATGTATACACTCGCGTTTTACTAATACCCAGTTTTCCTTAACATTTATAATCTGTGAGATTTACCTCAAACTTCTTTCATTTCATGATATAAGTGTGTTTCCATTCTTGGGAAACATTGGGGAATCAATCGGAAAGGAATCAGAATCGTTTGGAACGGATTAAAAAGGATTTTGAATTAGGGTAACAGAAGGATCCGCACGGTTCGTGCTCCAGAGGCGCACGACCCGTGCGTATCACTTAAATTTCAATTTGCAAAACGTACAAGGCGCACGATTCGTGCCACCAAGGCGCACGATCCGCGCGTGTTCAAAAATTGTAAAAAAACTGATTTGCGTAGGTCACGCACGGTCCGTGCCAAGGGCGCACGACCCGTGCTGTGTTAAAAATCCGTTTCCTTGGCTCCTGCGAACAAGGCGCACGACCCGTGCCCTTGTGAGGCACGATCCGTGCGTCCTTGACAGTGGCCAATTTTTTTCCGGTTTCGTGATATCGTTTCCAAATCCGTTTCGATTCCAAATCCGTTCCGGTCGATATCCTAACGTAACGAATATTATTCCAGTTCAGCTAAAGCGATTTAAACAATCAAACAATACACATCATTAATCAACAATCTCATCAATTCGAACAATTTACCATTAACGGTTTTTTGATAAAAACGTTTTCGTCAAGTTTTCACAAAGCGGATTTTTAAGGGGTGTCGTTTCAGAAAACATAACGACTCAACATCAAACATCCCTAAGCGAGTATAGAACTCACCTTATCGTGATGAAAATCACAAACCAACTCGAAGACAAGGCTCACGAAAGACCGAAATCACGCGAACGATTCTCGAAATGCTCTCAACTTCGAACTTGAACTAACCCCCAACGAAACAGCTACTGAAATCCCTTCTAATCTACTCCAATACACAAGGTAGGTTCGGTTTTACTCCAAGCTAGCCTTAACTTTGACATGCAAGCTTCCAAAATTCTCAAAACTCCATTTTCTCACTTCCAAAATTCTACTGAAATACCAATGTGAAGAGAACGAAAAATGGTGTGAATATGACTTACATGCAAGCTGAAATCAGGAACTTCTCTTCTCTCCTTCTTCTTCTTCCCTTCTCGACTTTCTCTCCCCTCTCTCCTCTTATTTCTTTTGTTTTTTCTAAAATGAAGTTGTGGCTGAGTGTGAGTGTTGTGGCAAGGACTCAGCTGGTTTAAGTGGGACTGTGGGGAAATTACTATCCTATCCTTCAGCTTACTTAACCTCTCCTTATGACTTCTATTAACAATGAAGTCTAACTTAGTGCATTTTAACTTAGACATTAACACACAAGTTCTAATACTTAATGCCTTTAATTATGTAAGACTAAAGTGACTTATATCAACATCACATAATTTAGTAATTATGCTAACTAATCGATTCATGATAACCTCTTGTGCTAAATATTCGATTTAGCCTATAATTCACCTTAACCTCTTTGCTAATTTAAATAAAGTAGATTAGCCAATTAGGGGATGTTACACTTTGTGTCCTACGAGGGTTCCTTAGAGAATAGGTCTAGGGCTTGTCTGTTAAGTGAACCTTTCAAATGGTAGCTTTAAAGAGTCCTATATAAGGTTCCTAGAGCCAACGACCCCAGTTAAGAACACTGGTCAACAATAGGCAAGCTATTAGGAGTGCCAGCATTCTCAATAGGGACCAAACTCTAGGTGAGACTTTCGTGACCACCCAACAGGACGCACATCCAGTAGGCCATCACTACGCAGTCTCGTTCTAACATAGGCTATCCCTTTTGGAATGGATAAGGGTCCTTGAAGGTTATGCGTGGGGAAGGTATTAGCACCCCACGACATCCTTCCTAATGAAGGTTACCTGCTAACTAGTTGTAGAAGTGAAGGCTAATTTTGAAAACATTTATTTTTACCCTTTTATTGTGAATTAAAAAGAAAGAAGAAAATTGATATTTTATTAAAGAAAATGATTATTTAGGAAAAGGCTGAAAAAGGTTTTTTATTAGTGCAATTGACAGAGGTCGGCCGCCCTCTGCTCCTACGTATCTCTTGGTAGAGAATCAAATCACACGTAGTTCTTGGTAGAAAACTTTGTTTGTTGGTGTGTTTTATTTAGGGATTTTAGGACTCCTGAGTGATCGGTTCATTTGTCATAAAATGATGACTAACCCGACTGTACAGTCGGCTTAGTCCCCTACTTTGTGAAAATGGAGTTTTTGAAGTTTAGAAGATAGTTTGATGTGTGGTGGTTTGATTTTATTTGAATAGGGGTTTTAGGACTCTTGATCCGTACGGTTCATTCCTCCTAAAACGGTGACTAACCTGTCTGTACAGTCGGCTTAATCCCCTGTTTTGAAAATTTGATTTGTGGGAAGAAATATGTTTGTGTTTATTTTGACTTAGAAATTGTTTGTTTTAAATAGGGATTTTAGGACATGATCCGTAACGGTTCATTAGTGACCTAAAAAGCAGACTAACCCGACTGTACAGTCGACTTAGTCCCCTATTTTGTTCTTGAAAATATTTCTTTATTTATGAGAGGAAAAGGAATATTTTGTTTTTGTTTTGAATATGAACGAAAAGTTGACAAAAAAGAAAAAAATGAAAAGTGCAACTAGTGAAAAATATTTATCATGAATATTTAAAAATAAACTAATTAAAAGAAAAATAAAACTAAAAAAATAAAAAAAGGGAGGGGGAGAGAGAGAGAGAGCGAGAGCTTCGCTAGGAGAGGGAGAGAATGTGTTCAGTGTTCTTGTTAAATCACTGTGGAGTTTTTTTCACTGTGGACAGAGCCTCCTTTTATAGGTGAAGGGTTAGGTGAAGAGACTTGCTGGACAAGTTAACTTGCTGGGCAAGTCGACTTGTTGAGCAAGCAGCTTGTTGGGCTGAAGGTTAATGCTACTGACACCCCCTTTTATTATTTTCGTTCTTCTCTATTTTTTTGGATTATTCTTATTTTTGTATATTTTTGGTGATATTTTTGTATATTTTTTTGGATTATTCTTATTTTTGTATACTTTACTGTAATATATATTTTTTATTTTCTGATTTTATTTCATTATTATTTTTATGGCTTTTTGATCAAAAGGACTAAATTAAGTCCAAAATACCGAACATAGGCCCATTTACTAAGAATTGGCCCAATTAGACAAACCGGTCTAAATTAAAACAAGACAGCGCTCGAAATCTCGTTCTCGTAATGATATGGACTTGTGACACGGGGGCTAAAACAATTGCGACAAATGATCGGATAAAATTGGGGTATAACACTCAGCTTCTTCATTTTGGGTGGACTTAGTTTGTGAAGGAGTTTCTTGGGCCTCTTGAGATAACAAAGCAATGAGACTTGAGATTTGACCCTCCAAGCTTTCAAATTTTTCATTTGTTTGCTGCATAAACCTTGTCAACGCATCATTGGCACAAGGAGGAGGGGTTGAGATTGTCTCTTTAGGGACCCAAGTCAGAAACTCTAAACTCTTTTGCACGATTGTCTTGTTCAAGTCACTAATGTATTCATCTAGAGTTGCCATCCGTTTTGGGTCCTTGTGTCTTTCCCACCAATTTTCAATGGGGGGTGGCTCATAGTCATCCCAATAGTCTGAATAAGGCTCATAAGGAGGAGGAGGAATATGGCCTTGACATTGAGGTGGTATATACCAAGTCGACGTCTCTAAATTCCTTTGTTCCCGTGCTTCTCTAATGTAATCTCCAAGAGTTTTGACCATGATTCAGACTTTTCTCTGCAAAACAATGTGAACTGCAACGATCTCTTGGCAAAGTATTAGCAATTTTTTTTGTATATTTTTTCAATAAGATAAAAAAACAACAAAATTAAAACTAAAGCATAAAAAAATGTCTAAAGCAATAAAAATCTGTTTTCGTTTAATATTGCAAATTAATCCCCGGCAACGACGCCAAAAACTTGTTGCGTTAAAAACACACTTAGAGCAAGTGTACTCTTTCACAGAAGTAGTATAAAAGATTATCGTCTCCACAGGGATTAATTAACAAGTACCAAACTAATCAAGACTTTCTATTGTTTAGACGAACTAGTAATTGAGTTGTAATGAAAACAAATAAAAAGAAATAAATAACAATAATTAAAATACTAGATTTAATAAATGGTGAGAGGTCTAGGGTCACGGTTTCACTTGCAAGCTTTGATTCCCCTATGTCTAATTCTACCCAAATTCCTTTATTTTATTTAATTACCAATCCCTTTACTAAAACTATTAATCCGTTTGGTCATTCGCGATTAATATTCTTTTTCCTAAACTAACCCTTGTTTGGTCATGCAAGAATTTAAATTTAAGAAAAGCATAAAGAGCAAAAAGGTTGAATGATTGGAAGACTAAATTAAAGTTTGGTCATGCATTAATTATAGCCTCAATTGTCCTATAGGTCCACCAACTAATTGCAGTACGGTCGCTGATCAACTAATTGATTATGAACATGCAAAGGGTGATCAATCCTAAGAACGTGATTAAATTACTAGGCCAATATTAATTTAAATAAAAATAGGAATTCAGATTAAAAATTAGAACATCAAAAGGTCTCTAATCAAGCAAGATCCACCTAAGACCCTAGCTAGAAGAGGATTTAGCTATTCATAGTGTTCAAGAACAATGAATTAAAATTAGGAGTCATAAATTACAGAGATAAAAATAACCCGGAATAGAGAAATTTTTGATCTTGAGAATTTAGTCTCATTTTTCTGCTCCAAAGCTCTCTCACAGTGTCAAAAACAGGTACCCAATTGCTCAATCTCTCTCCTCCGCTGTGCCGTCTGTACCGCTTCTCCTTGTCTCTCTGGTGTGCGGCTCCTCTTCTTACGTTAATGCTGCCTCCTTTTAATGCAAGCCTAGGTAATGTGACTTTTTCTCCAAGTTGCAAGGTTGGGCTTCATTCATCTTTTGTATTATGGGCTTGTCTTTCAATCCACTTGCTTTTACACTCCTTTCTTTTTCTATTGGCAGCCCACATGCATATTTATATTTATAATATACATTCATACATACATATATATATATATATATAATTTATATCTTTTATTTCTTTCTGCAAAATAAAGAGCAAACTACGTCAATGATTTATATAATAAGCAATATTTGCTCTAAAAAGTAATCCAAAAGTATCTCTAAAAATGCACTAAATTAGAGTTTCTCAGTCTTCACAGCCATTAAGGACCAGTGAACACATCCATTATCGCCAAAAATGGGTTTGCGAAAAGTGATACTTGTGACCTCTCGCTCGTCACCCTCCACTTGCACGTTACGCTCCATTTTATCTTTGAGAGAAGCGAAGGTGATGTTGTCGGCAAGCTTGCATAAAATAGGTTTGGGACACCGGAAAAAGACACCATCTTCTCTGTTGGTGATTGTGCCCTAATGGTGAATGGCAGTCGGTGTGGAATCACGAGAGTATTGAGTTGAAAGGGTGTCCATTTTCTTGTGTTTTGTGTGAAATAAGTTGGAATCAAATGATGTGTTGTGTGTGGAAGAACTGGAACCCTGAATGGGTATATTTGTAGTGAAAGGACAACCACACTTATTTGAAGACCTTTCTCTGGGATGTCCACCGTTGACGAAAAGTGTCGGTAAAATCAAGACCGTTAAAAGTGTCGGCAACATCACGGTCGTTGGAAAATGTCGGCAAAATCAAGACCATCAAATAATAATATATGATAAATCATTTAATAAAAATATTATATTATACAATCATCCAACGTCTACATATTTAATTGGGTCGGTCAGTGCACTTGGGACTGGAGCTAAATTAGCAGACCATAATTGGAGACGTCCAACATATGGATATAACCACGATCTAGCATCTGGTGAAGCATAATGAGACCAAGATCAACGAACAGGAGGATTCAATGGTGTAGCTTCCATCCTGAAAGGACAACCACACTTATTTGAAGACCTTTCTCTGGAACAACCGATGTCTACTCCAACATATCTACCATGTCTCTCGTAACCCAAAATAATTTTATTCTTCTTCCCCTTACCATTCATGGTGGACTCGGATCTAATAATGATAACAACCACTCTGTTGGCTTTCCCGATGTCTCTAGCCCAACGTGCAAGATCGTCACAGGTAGCAAAAATCTACAAAATGATTAATAACTTATAAATAATCATTATCATAATTAATAACTTATAGCAGAGAGAAGGTTACCATCAGCTGTAGTGGTAAATGCGTCTGATAAATCCATAGCAGAGAGAAGGTTACCATCAGCTGTAGCCATATCTATTTAATAAAATAAAATAAATAAATTAAATATAAAAACTAAAAAAAATCGGAATTACCCTATGACACATAATTCCAGAATAGAAAAAAATTAAATTTCCAGATTTATGTCTTATAAGGTAATTCCGGAATGAAGCAAATCAAAATTTTCGGAATTTCCCTATAACACATAAATCCGAAAGACAATTTTATCCAAAAGCTTTTGGTTTTAATGATCAATTTTTTTCTTGGATAAATATTATTCTTCATTCGGCTAAGCTATCTTTTTCTGTTAATGGCTCTGTTGTTGGTTTCTTTGGCTGTAAGAGGGGAGTTAGACAAGGTGATCCTTTTTCCACTCTTCTCTTCTATTTGGCTGAAGATGTTCTTAGTCCACGCACTTCTATGCTTGTTGAAGATGATAAGCTTCAGCTTATGGTTGGCCCTAGATGTTCCCGTATGCCTAGTCATGTTTTATATGCTGGTGATATTATGATTTTTTTTTGGGGAGATACTAAAAAGAGTCTTCCAAGTTTGTTGGATCTCTTTTCCTCTTATGAGCAAGTCTCTAGCCAGGTTATTAGTAAAGAGAAATCTAAGTTTTTTAGTGGCAGCACACCCCCCCTCTTGTATCAATGTCATCTCATCTTTGCTTCGGTTTTCTAAGGGTTCTATACCTTTTAATTATCTCGATGTCCTTTTATTGATAGGAAAGCCTCGTATAATTCATTTATTACTTATTGCTGAAAGAATTAAGGCCGAGCTATACTACTAGAAAGGTTCGTTATTATCTATTATGGGTAGAGTTGAGCTGGTAAATTCTGTCATTCTGAGCATATTGGTTTACAACTTTCGTATTTATGCTTGGCCGGTTAATCTCCTCAACACCGTGGACACCTGGATTAGAAACTTTGTGTGGGCTGGGGATATTAGTACCAGAAAAATTGTTACTGTTGCTTGGAATAAGGTGTGCACCTGCTTCAAAAAGGTGGTTTGGGTCTGAGGTCAATCAAAGCAATTAATAGGGCTTGTATGTTAAAGCTTGGGTTGAATTTCATCTCTACCGACTTGCAATGGGCTCTTCTTTCGAAAGAAAGAGTCTATAAAAAATAATAAGCCGGTGAATTATTATGTCTCCTCTTCTATTTGACTTGGATTTGAATCTTGTATTTCTGTGATTCTTGAGCATTCAACTTGGAATCTTGAGAATGGTGTTAGGATAAATTTTTGGACTGGTTCTTGGTTCTCTAGACCTATTTTGGATGTTATAGGTATACTTCTAATTTGCATATGGATCTTACAACTACTCCAAGTGATTTTATAGTGAACGGTAGATGGTCCATCCAAGATATAGTTATTCCCATTGTTTCGGTGGAGGATCAACTAATGTGGGATTTTTCTAATTCAGGAGACTTGACTTTGAAGTATTCCTTTATCTTCCTCAACCCTGCTGGCCAAGTGGTTCCTTGGACTAAAATAGTTTGGAAGAATTTTATTCCTCCTTCTGAATCCTTTATTCTTTGGAATACTCTTCATAATAAAATGCCAACACATGATTAACTTTGGATTAGAGGCTGCTCCGTTTTTTATTTGTAGTCTTTGTGGTAGTGATTTAGAGACTTCTTAACACCTTTTCGTTGCTTTCCCATTTTCCACTCATATTTGGAATTGGCTTTGTGGTATCCTGAGTATCCATATTGATACTTCTTCTTTTCAGAGAATTTTAGCTTTGACTTCTCATGGTTAGAGCCCTCATATGGGTGATATTGTCTCTGCTGCGATTGTTAACATTATCTGGACAATTTGGTATAGCAAAAACCAGACTAGATTTGATAATCAGGTGATCTTCTTACGCGCGGCTATCAGTTTAATTATTTCCAATGTGGCTTTAGCAAGAAATGCCTCTAAATATACAATGTCTTCCTCTAATGCCGAAAGGTCTTCAATATCATTGGTAATTTCACGAATTCTTCAAACATCATAGAGGTTATTTGGATCCCCCGACTCCTTACATGATAAAGTGAAATACAGATGGTCCTGCTAAAGGATGTCATGGTCTTGTGGTGCTTCTATTCTTGGTTGTTTTTCTACCTCCATTGGCAACAACTATGTGCTTCATGCTGAAATTATTGGGGCTATGTTGGCTATAGAGATTGCTTTCGATAAAGGTTGGAAGTAGTTATGTTTAGAATGTGATTCTCAATCAGTGGTTTCTGCATTCAAGAATTGCAAAGTAGTCCTTTGGAACCTTAAAAAAAGATGGAATAATTGTTTACACTTGACTAGACAGATGAACTTCGATTGCACTGACATTTAGAGAGGATAATTCCTGTGCGAATAAGCTTGCAGGTCATGGAACTGATTCAAGTGGTTTTATTTGGTGGGATCTTATTCCAAGCTTTATTGCTAAGGATTATTTTAGGAATAGATTGGGTTTGCCTAGCTATAAATTTTGCTAATTTCTTTCTTGAGAATTATGTTATTCCTTTTGATGGACTGAGTTTTCCTTTTGCTTCCTATTTTTGGTGTTCTGCAAAAGATTGTTCATGACGTAGGTGCCAACCTGGTTGGATGAGAGTCATTATAGTGATGCTTTTGCATACATTTATAGAATTGTTTTATTTCATTTTGGTTATGATGTTGTTTATTCTCATGGGTATTGGTCTAGTCTCCCCTTGTTTTCTGTTTATTTTCTATTTTTTATCAATAAAATTTAGGGGGAGTACTCTTTTTCCCTGTTCACGTTTTTTCCCTAAGGAAGATTACGTATCAAAATGTTTTAATGAGGCTTCATATCCCCTTCCTTTCTTAAAAAAAGAGAGACTTGCTAAGAAGATTCGGGATGCATGATTGTAATTCTATAGATACACCAGCAGCTACGGGTGTCACTTTGGTGAGGGAAAACAATGAAGAAGAGGTTGATGCAACCCTCTATAAGAATATAGTGGGATCACTCAAATACCTCTACTGCACAAGACTTGATCTATCCTATGCAGTTGACCTAATCAGCAGGTACATGGAGAGGCTTAGAACATCACATTTCCTTGCTGCAAAAAAGATAATGAGATATGTAAAAGGCACCCTTGATAGTGATTACGTTCTCTAGTGATAGTGAGAAAGATGAAGGTAAAACTCTGGGGTATAGTGACTCTAATTGGTCTGGAGATAGGGATGATTGAAAAAGCACAACAGGTTATATGTTTTTGTATGGGAATGCACCTATCTCATGGATCTCTAAGAAGGAACTAGTTGTGGCTTTGTCCTCCTGTGAGGCAGAGTATATTGCGGCTGCTATTGCAACATGTCAAGTTCAGTGGCTTGATAATCTTCTGTTGGAGTTGAAGATGAAGGGAAATGGAGCTATCACATTAATGGTAAATAGCAAATCTACCATTAATCTTGCGAGACACCCAATTGCTCTTGGAAGGAGAAAACACAAAAAGACTCCCTTTCATTTTATCATGGAGTAAGTAAGTAAACAAAAGTTGAGCTTAGAATATTGTCCTACAGCTGCAGATAGTAGACATATTTACCAAACCCTCGAAGGTTGATCATTTCAAGGAATTAAGGAGCAAAATAGGAGTAGTGGTGGTGTTGTCATAAGTGTTGTGTCAGTGTTGTGTTGATGTTTTATATGTGTTGTAACTCAGAATTAAAGGAGAGTGTTAAGAGGTAAGTGTATCTCTGAGTTAGTGTGATTAGTGTTTGATGTAATAGGTGATGTGATGATGCAATAAGTAGTGTTTCAAGTTTTTCATTTCTATTATTCTATTTTAGTGAGTTTGTTCTTGATACACATATAGCTCTGTTACAATTCAATTAATGCAATTACAATTTGGTTACCTTCTTCCTCATCCTTTCTCTATCCTTCTCTGTAATTCTGTGAGGTGTCTGTTCTGTGAGGAACTTCATCAAGCACCTTGTGCATGCGAAGGTGATAACTCTATTTTATATAGAGTTATTCATATGTTTAACCTTAGTAAATTGCTCTCTTTCAAGCAAAGATAAAGAGTTTATATAGTATTTTATGTAATATGTGATAATTTGAGTGTTTGACATGGTTATAGTTGATAATAGGCCATTTTGGATATATTGTGGTATGTTTGATAAGTTTGTTCAGTGCAGTCTAGATGCTCCTGCATCAAATGCTCCTGCATAGATTCTGCACTTACAACTGCGCTGGCTCAGCACAATGCTACTGCACTGCAACTGCATTGCCCGAAGGTTGGAGCCATCCACTTGCACATCCACTTGCCATCCACTTGCACTTGATGACCTCATGCTTGGTCTCCTAAAGCAAGAACACCTCATACTTCGTTGCCTACAATTCCCACATAGCTTTGAAGAGTCATCAACATAGGGACACACGTTCTTATCTCATTTGACCTCCCTATAGACTTGATTGAAGACTTCACATGGGAATCAACTGCTGTAAAGTAACCATGAATACAGCCACCAAAGTTACTTCAACATAAAGGAAGGAAGCACCTCTCTTGAAGACTATAAAAGGACCTCACTCCTTCACTTGAAAATAGATCACAATCCATAAGTTAGATTAAAATTTCACTCCACATAGATAAGTTCTATTTTGTAAGAAGGAAAGGAAGGAAGTGACAAATCCTCCTTACGTCAATTTCATAGTTTTACCAAAGTGCTAAGGAGCTAATGCAATTACATTGCTAGGCGAATTCATGCTAAGAGCTACAACTTGTGTAAACTCTATCTTGTTGTTTCTCTTTTGTGATTTCAATTCTATAAACATGTTCTATTCTGTTTATATTTGCCTTGCAATGTCTATGTTGAGCTAAACCTCTCTTAGTTGGAATGTTCTAACCATTAATGAGTTTTTAAGTAAGTTTAATACGAGTATATGATGTGTGCACTTTAGTTCTTGCTTGATAATACTTTCAACACTTATTTTGAGATTGATCACTTAAAATAAGAAGATTTGTAAAAGCAGACATGGTTTACAATTAAGAACTCAAGAACTAATATGGGTGAGTGTTTTACATAAAGGAAACTTTGTGAAAACCATACTAAGTCCTAGACATAGAATAGTATAGTCCATAGGGTGATACTGTGGGTACTTTAAAAGACAAGAGTGAACTTATTTAGCAAGCCTAGACGCATAGGAAGCTTGTAATGAAACTCTGAAGAAAGTGACTGAAAGGCACACAACTAATGCAACAGCATTCAGTGCAACTGCATCATAACTGCATTAAACACTTATAAGTAAATTACTTGGAGAAGACATTCCAACTAACTTTTGTCTATTGCATTACAACTACTTACACCTTGCTTTATTCTAACTTACTTGTGATACTCACCAATATCAACTATCTTGTTAAATTAGTTACTTTCCTCTAAATTACATAATATTGACTTTTGAAAGAGCTCATCAATCCCTATGGGTTCGACCTGTTCTAAACACTATATTACTTGTTATGGACTGTGTATACTTGCACATGTTTTCCACACACCAAGTTTTTGGCGCCGTTGCCGGGGATTGTAGTTAAATTCTTTTAAAAATCTGATATACTGTAATTTAGTGTATATTATTCTGGTATTTGCAAGTTTCTGTCATGCAGGAGCACATGGTGCTTTAGCATATGTACAGGACCAGAAACAGTACACCAGAATACAGCTTAGATCCAGAGATAGAAAGAAGATTTAGGAGATTGTTAAGAATCCAAAAGCAAAAGGAACAAGCCTGCAAGATGTCTCCCAGTGAAGGACAAAGCTCAAGACCACACTCAGTAAGAGGAGGTCCTGGCTCTCATCAAGATACAGAAGAAGATCACAGAGAACGATTCATTCAGATGGATCCCATAGGTATGATTAATGATAGAGATAGACCTATGAGGGACTATGCTCAGTTTGATCATCAAAACATGCAAACTAGCATATCTAGACCTCATATTGATGCTGTGCATTTTGAATTTAAACCTATGATGTTTCAAATGCTTCAAACTATTGGTCAATTTGGAGGAACTCCTCTAGAGGATCCTCACTTGCATTTAAAACAGTTTTTAGAAGTATGTAGTAACTTTATCTTACCTGGTGTTAGTGAAGATGCTTTCAGATTAAGGTTGTTTCCTTATTCTTTGAAAGATAGAGTTAAGGCTTGGCTAAACTCTTTAGAGCCTAACTCTATCCATTCATGGAATGAAATGGCTGAAAAAATTTTAGGAAAATGTTTCCCACCTATCAAAAATGCCAGGATGAGAACTGATATTACATCTTTTAGACAAAAAGAGTTTGAATCATTATTTGAAGCATGGGAAAGGTGGAAAGAACTTTTAAGAAAATGTCCTCATCATGGTTTACCTGTTATTATTTAAATGGAAACTTTTTATAATGGTTTAGAACCTCAAACTAGAATAATGCTTAATGCATCTTCTGGTGGAGTGTTATTAAATCTGTCATACAATGAAACATGTGAGTTAATTGATAGAATAGCAGCTAATAGCTCTAGTTGGTCTACTGAGAGGGTGAGTGCCCAAAAGAAACCATCAGGGGTACATGAGGTTAGTGATGTAACAGCCTTATCTGCTCAATTAGCCACTT
This sequence comes from Astragalus membranaceus, assembly GCA_039519185.1. Lineage (NCBI taxonomy): Eukaryota > Viridiplantae > Streptophyta > Magnoliopsida > Fabales > Fabaceae > Astragalus > Astragalus membranaceus. The sequence goes on along the minus strand of CM076850.1, from coordinate 82,868,111 downwards.
TAGTTAATTTAATAAAAAACTTCACTTCAGTTAATGCAACTGCATCTAATGCAGCTGCATCAACAGACAGCACTGCAGCAGCAGTAGAACAAGCACCTCCAGGTACCACCAGTTGTGTATATTGTGGAGGAGGTCACTTGTATGAGGAATGTCCTAGCAACCCTATTTCTGTAAATTATGTAGGTTATAATAGAAATAACAACCCCTATTCTAACACTTACAATCCTGGGTGGAAAAATCATCCCAACTTTAGATGGGGCAATAACAATGCACTTGCATCTAATACTGCACCATCTACTCCACCAGGATTCCCACCTCAAAAACAAGCCACCAATGAAAATTCTCTAGAAAATATGCTCAAAGCATTCATAGGAGAAGCAAGAACAGCTAGACAAACTCAAGATGCTTCCATTAAGAATCTAGAGACCCAAGTAGGACAGTTAGCCACAGCTTTGTATCAAAGTCCACCAGGAGCCTTACCTTCCAATACAGAAGCTAATCCTTCCCAGAAATAAGGAAAAGAGAAGGTTAAAACTATTTCCTTAAGAAGTGGCAAGGATTTGATTGAATCAAATGAGAGGGAAAGTGTAGATAAGGGAGAAAAAGAAAAAGAAAAACAGAAAAACAGCAAAGAAAGAAATATGGAAGCATCCAATGCTCCTGCATTAGAGGAAGAAGTTCAAATCCCTACACCTAAGTTAGTACCTGAGTACCCTCCTCCTCCTTACCCACAAAGATTGAAAAAATTACATGAGGAGAAACAATTTGGAAAATTCTTAGAGGTACTAAAACAGTTGCACATAAATATTCCCTTAGTAGAAGCACTTCAACAAATGCCTAACTATGCAAAATTCATGAAAGATATGCTTACCAAAAGGAAAAGATTAGGGGAATTTGAGACAGTTGCCATGACTAAAGAATGTAGTCAGATCATGCAAAGTAAGATTCCTAGGAAATTGAAGGATCCAGGAAGTTTTACAATTCTATTTTCCATTGGAACCTCTTATACTGGTAAAGCTTTATGTGATTTAGGGGCAAGTATTAACTTAATGCCTAAATCTATTTTTAACCAATTGGGAATTGGAATTGTAAGACCAACCACTGTGACACTTCAATTAGCAGATAGATCAATAGCCTATCCTGAAGGTATAATAGAAGACATCTTAGTTAAGGTAGACAAATTTGTGTTCCCTGCAGATTTTGTCATTCTTGACTTTGAAGCAGATAAAGATGTACCTATTATCCTAGGAAGACCATTTCTAGCAACTGGCAAAACCTTAATAGATGTGCAAAGAGGTGAACTTACAATGAGAGTGAATGATCAAGAGATAAAATTCAATGTGATGAGTGCTATGAAGTATCCCACAGAGGATACAGAAGAATGCTCATCCATTTTTTCTCTAGATAAATTGGTAGAGAAACAGTTTTACAAACAGTATGATCATTTGGCTAATGCAGATGCACTTGATGCACCTGCATCGCTAGATGAGGAATTACTAGAAAAGGAAAACCGGCCAATAGGAAACTCTTGTAAGGAAGTTTGGGCCAGAACTTATGAACCTCTCAATCTTGAGGATCCAACCCTCAAAGAAAATTTACCCTCCATAGAAAAACCTCCCAAGCTAGAATTGAAGGTATTGCCTAAGCGTCTTAAGTATGTCTTTCTAGGAGAAAATGAGACTTTATCAGTTATTATTGCTTCTGATTTAACCTCAGAACAAGAAAATGATCTCATCAATACTCTAAAGAAACATACCAAAGCAATAGGTTGGCAAATGGCAGATATCAAGGGAATTAGTCCTTCTGTGTGTATGCATAGAATCATCTTAGAAGAAAATTCTAAGAATAGTATATAAAGCCAAAGAAGACTAAACCCTATCATGAATGAGGTTGTGAAAAAGGAAATCATTAAGTGGCTAGATGCTGGCATCATATACCCAATATCAGACAGTGCATGGGTAAGCCCTGTCCAATGTGTACCAAAGAAAGGGGGTGTGACACTAATAGCCAATGAGAAGAATGAGTTGATACCTACTAGAACTGTAACAGGTTGGAGGATATGCATGTATTACAGAAAACTCAATAAGGCTACCAAAAAGGATCACTTTCCTTTCCCATTCATAGACCAAATGCTAGATAGATTAGCAGGGAAAGAGTTTTATTGTTTTCTAGATGGCTATTCAGGATACAATCAGATAACCATTGAGCCTAAAGATCAAAATAAAACCACTTTTACATGCCCTTATGGAACCTTTGCCTTTAGAAGGATGCCATTTGGATTATGTAATGCACCTGCAACTTTCCAAAGATGCATGATGTCAATATTCTCAAATTTCATTAAGCAATCAATGGAAGTGTTTATGGATGATTTCTGTGTCTTTGGAGAAACATTCCAAGATTGTTTATCAAACTTGGAACAAATTCTCAAAAGATGTGAGGATACAAATCTAGTGTTAAACTGGGAAAAGTGCCATTTCATGGTGCAAGAGGGAATTGTGTTAGGACACAGAATCTCAAAGAAAGGTCTAGAGGTAGACAAAGCCAAAATTGAGGTGATTGAGAAATTACCCCCACCAACAACAATTAAAGGTATCAGGAGCTTTTTAGGCCATGCTCGTTTTTATAGAAGGTTTATCAAAGACTTTTCAAAAATTTCAAAGCCATTATGTATGCTTTTACAACATGATGTACCATTTAACTTTGATGAATATTGTTTGGATACTTTTAAAAAGCTTAAAAAAGCTTTAGTAACAGCACCAGTGATAGTAACACCTGACTGGAGCAGGCCTTTTGAATTAATGTGTGATGCTAGTGACTTTGCAGTAGGAGCAGTCCTAGGACAAAGGTATGACAAGGTTTTTCATTCTATTTATTATGCTAGCAAGACATTAATTGAAGCTCAAGTAAATTACACAGTCACAGAAAAGGAATTATTAGCTGTAGTATTTGCATTTGAAAAATTTAGATCATACTTAGTTGGCACTAAAGTAATTGTTTATACTGATCATTCTGCCATTAAGTATTTGATTTCAAAAAAAGATGCAAAGCCAAGGTTGATAAGATGGATTCTACTCCTACAATAAATTGATCTTGAAATTAGAGACAAGAAAGGAGTAGAAAACCAAGTAGCAGACCATTTGTCAAGACTTGAAGGTGAATCACTAGAGGGAGAAATCAAGGAGAGTTTTCCAGATGAGAAACTATTGGCAATCACAGTCAATGCACATAGTGCAACTGCATGTGCTACAAGAAATGCAGGAGCATCAAATGCATCTGCACCATGGTATGCTGATATTGTAAACTACCTTGCAAGTAGAGTGACACCAGTGAATATGACATATCAACAAAGGAGAAGATTCTTCCACATGTGGATACCTTGTATTGCAGGTAAACTAATATTGCAGGATAAGTTTTGATGATGAAAAAGACAAAGGCAAAGTTGATGGCCAAAGTTAATAAAAGTGACGAAACATCAAAGTCACAATCCAAGACAAACAAGCTCAAGAATTGAAGATCCAAGTTTAAGGGTAGTCCTTAGATATAAGGGTAGTCCTTAGGGGTTGGGTGTATCTTAGGAAAAAGTGTAAGCTCTTTCGAAGGTCAGCTCGTATCTCAAAGTCTCACACACTCACAAGTTTTTCAAAGGTGCATGCATACTTACGTAAACATTCTTATCATCTTTAAAAACATAAAAATCGATTTCTTCATGCATAAACATACATCAAAATCGATTTTCAGGTCAATCAGAAAAGAAAGAATCGATTGTCAGGTCATGTGGTTTCATTGCATAAATCGATTTTCAGGCCAAACATTCTCAAACAAAGAATCGATTCACACACCTTTTTAACTAAGCTGAGAATCGATTCCTACATGTCTCAGGCAAGCTGAGAATCGATTCATACAAGTTTTAACTTAGTAAAGAATCGATTCCTAGCCCTCCATGGTTCTCAAGAATCGATTGTCTCTATTTTTCAAACAAAGTCAAAATCGATTCCTCACTTAAATGAATCGATTCCTAGATCAAATGCTTTCAACAAAGAATCGATTCCTACATTGTTTTCAACGTAAACTTGATTTTCTCATAGCCTATAAATAGGCACCTCATTACGTTCATTTCCAACACAACCCATTTCACGAATCAAAGAACATTTTGAGAAAAACTCTTCAGGCTTTTACTTTTGCTCGTCACGCACCGTTGGTATGTCTGAGCTGATCTTTCGCTAAGAGTTAGTTGGGGTTGCATTCTTCAAGTTGTAATATCTGCCTTCGTTAGAGGTATTTCTGTCTTTACATTTTGTTATTGTTTAATTGTTCTGATTTGTACTAGGGAGTGGGGTATCTCTCTAGGGTAGCTGTTTGTACTAGGAAATGGGGTATCTTTCTGGGGCAGCTGATTGTAACAGGGGTGGGGTATCTCTTGTTATTGTTGTAATAGATTTGAGGGCTCTCCATAGGTGGGGTATCCTAGGAGGAGAGTGCCTGAGTTTGTAAAGGTTTTCCAAGGCACCTGTAAGCCTTGTTGTTTTGGTTAGTGGAAAATCTCACAAGGGTGTGAGGACTGGACGTAGGTCACTAGGAGGTGACCGAACCAGGATAAATCTCTGTGTGCTTTACTGCTTTCCTGCTTTACTGTTATACCGCTTTTACTGCTTTATATTCTAATTCTTTCGCTTCCACTTAACCTGTGCGAAAATTGATCTAAGTCATTGAAAAGGGGAAAAACGTTTTCGAAAGATCTGAAAAGTTTTAAATCTCAATTCGCCCCCCCTCTTGAGATTGAAGCCACTTCGTAACACCACATAGTAAAACAATATTATTGGGATAATCCATTCCTTTACAAGATGTGTCCTGATAAATTAATGAGGAAATGTGTTCCTGAGGAGGAACAACAAGCAGTGCTTCTGCATTGCCATGCTGCACCATATGGTGGTCATTTTGGAAGCACAAGAACAACATCTAAGGTATTACAGTCTGGTTATTTTTGGCCTACTTTATTTAAAGATGCATATTTTATGGTCAAGAAATGTGATAAATGTCAAAGGGCAGGAAATATCTTTGATAAACATGAAATGCCAAGAACCAATATTTTAGAAATCGAATTGTTTGATGTGTGGGGAATGGACTTCATGGAACATTTTCCACCTTCTTTTGGCAATTTATATATTTTTGTAGCTGTTGATTATGTGTCCAAATGGGTAGAGGCAGTAGCATTACCAAATAATGATGCAAAATTAGTAAGTAAATTTCTTCAAAGAAATATATTTACTAGATTTGGAACTCCTAGAGCTATAATTAATGATGAAGGTTCACACTTCTGTAATAAGATCATTGAAAACCTTCTAGCTAAGTATGGAGTTAAACATAAAATTGCTACAGCTTACCACCCTCAAACAAGTGGGCAAGCAGAAATCTCAAATAGAGAAATACAAAAAAGAGTGCTAGAAAAAATGGTAAGTCCAAATAGGAAAGATTGGTCTTTACATTTGGATGCAGCTTCATGGGCTTATAGAACTGCATTCAAAACACCCTTAGGAATGTCTCCTTATAGAATACTCTATGGAAAAGCATGCCATCTACCTGTGGAGTTAGAAAATAAGTCTTATTGGGCTATTAAGAAGCTCAATTTTAACTTAGACAAAGCAGGTACACAAAGAATGCTAGAGCTTAATGAGTTAGAAGAGATTAGGCAATTCTCTTATGAGAATGCTGAAATCTACAAAACCAAAACAAAGGCATGGCATGACAAGAGAATTCAAAAGAGAGACTTAAAAGAGGGAGGACTAGTTCTGCTATACAATTCTAGATTGAAGCTTTTCCCTGGAAAGCTTAGATCAAGGTGGTCAGGACCATTCAAATTGGTTAAAATTTATCCTCATGGAGCAGTTGACATGTTAGATGAAATCTCAAACACCATCTTCAAGGTAAATGGTCAAAGAATCAAAATGTACTATGGTGAACATGTGGTGAGACAAAATGTCACCACTCATTTGAAAAATCTCTAAAAGAAAGAGGTAGTCAGGCTGATAAGACTCTTAAAACAAGCGCTTAATGGGAGGCAACCGATCATTTTTACTTAATTTTGTACAATTTGATGTTTTAAGTGTTTTGTAGGAAAAACAGGAAATTGATGCAGCTGCATTGCAATGCTACTGCATTACATATGCATTGAAGAAAAAATGTGCCCTGTACCCAAGTTCAAATGTTTGAAGAAATTGATCAAGTGTGAATGACAACTCATCAGAAGCAAAGTTAGAAACTAAATGAAGTTTTGAGTAACCAAGGGAGACACGTGGCTGCACGCATGTCCACCAGGACCTTACCTAACGGCTACTACCTCAATCAAATCAAAACTTCTCTTAACTCCTCACTGAAAAAAACCCTAAAATCATTTTCGTTACCCCTTCCACTCAATCTGAAACCTCCCACTCTAATCAAACAGTTACACACAACAATTCCATATCCAGCGAACACAATGGTGAAGAAGCAATCAGCCTCAAAATCATCAGGCAAACATGCATCATCATCGTCCAAAAAGAGCAAGAAAGGAAAAACCAATGCATCAGCGTTGATCAGTGAAGAGAGAGCTCATCTATGGAAAATGCAGTTACTACCAGAAAGGGGATACGATTTGAAGATAGCAAGTCCATCATTCATGGCAACAGTGGCCAATCTTCACTGGGATCACTTTGTGTTGCCACGAGGAGGATACATTGAAGAATTAGTAAGAGAATTCTATGCTGGACTTTCTGAAGATGAAGGACCAGAGAAAAGCTACACTTCTAAGGTTAGAGGTAAGATAGTTCATTTTCATCCTAGGAAAATAAATGAGCATTATCTGTTGAAATACAATGGACTTGAGTTTGAAAAGAAAGTAGGGAAGGCTTATAAGAAAGAAATGGAAGAGATTACGGGTAGAATTGCCACACCAGATTCTGTTTGGGAAAAATTTACACCAAATGAAGTTAAGCTGAGAAGTACCTATTTGATAGATGCTCTAGGAAATTGGCATTTGTTCATTACAACATCAATCTTACCTACTTCACACACATATGCCATGACCAAAGAGAGATTGATCTTACTAGATACAATTCTCTCTGAGGAAAATGTTGACATAGGTAGATTGATTGCAAGGGAAATCTATACATGCACAACTAAAACAAAGGGATTTCTGTTTTTCCCTTGTCTCATAACTGAATTGTGCATGAAGGAAAATGTTCCTATTGCTGCTAATGAACAAAGAAAATTCCCCCCTACAAATTTGAATGCTGAGATGAAGGAGAGAATGAGAAAAGTGAAAGAATCACTGCCTATGCCTGCAATGCAAGAGCATTTCATGCAGAAGCAAGCTGCAGTATGGAAATTTCAGAATGAACAACATGATTGGCTGCAGCTTGTTTTCCAATATTTGTCTAATGAATTAGGAAATATTGTGGCACCTGGGTTCCCAAGCTGGGTGTTAAGAACTGAAAGACAACAAGATGAGGAGAAAGAGCAACCTGATGAGGAAAAAGAAGAAGAGAAAGAAGAGGAACAGGAAGAGAAACCAAAGAAAAAGGTGACTAGGAAACAAACAAAAGGAAAGAAAAAGGTAGTAGTGGAGCCTGAAATTGAAGAAACTTATAATTCAGAAACTGAGGAGGAAGAATTAGAAAAAGAAATGGACAAGGAGAGTGAAGATGAAGAAGAAAGTGATACTGAAGTTGACAGTGAGGAAGAAGAACATGCTAGAGGTGTCATTCCGGAAGAAATTGCCAGACAGAAATATGCCAAGAAAACACCACCACAAGCCCAACAAGAAACAACCCACACTTCACCAATCACATCACCTATCCAATCACCAATCCACTCACCTACCAAAGAAACATCTCCCCAACCAAAATCACCACTACCCTCCCTTACTGATCCACCAATACAGTCACCACCACAAACAACCCCTCCTCCACCCTCTCCACCAACTGAAACAGAACAACCAACTCACACTGTGCAACAAAGTCCAATCCCAACCTCACCTATCACTGAGCCACAAACAGAACTAACCACCCCTACTAGCCCCACTAACATTATAACTAATGTTGTTTCTGCTCTTGAGCAAGAAAATGTGCAGGATCCTGAAGAAGATCCAACTGAAAAAGCAGAACCAGAGGCAGTAGAAGAAGCTGAAGTTGTCAAACAAGCAATGGGGCTGCAGAGTGATGCACCTGCATCTGATGCTTCTGCATCTCAACAGAAAGCAGCACTGAAACCAGCACATGATGAGGCAACAATGCAACTTGTTCTCTAACAAATAGCTTAGAGAAAGCGAGAAGAACTGGGACATACACAAACATTCTTCAAACAACCAGCTGTCAAGGCACCAAAGAGAAAGATCTCTGAGCCAATCCCAACTGATGCTACTGCATCAAGTCCTGCATCAACACCAGAGGAATCAGGTGAATCTGCACCAGTAGAAGTAACTCCAATCTCAAAGCCAAAGGAAAAGAAGCAGAAGGTGAAGAACACTCCTCCTACCAGGCAGAGTGCAAGGACAAGGAGTGGAGCAAAGAAATGAGTATCTATTACATGCTTTCTGCAATTTAACTACTATATTTTGGATGTTATCTTACTACTAACTCTTCCCTGGTTGTCCTTTTAATCCCTCTCCCCCTATTTTGAACAATATTTGCAAGTATTTTGTGAACTTCTAGCAATGAGGACACTGCTACCTCTTAAGTTTGGGGGGAGAACTTATCATATTAAGTATGTTATGTATGTTATGTTTTATATGTTTTTAGTAAATATTTTTGTATAAATATATTAGATATACTTAACAAAGTAGTATCCAAATACATGAAACTAATTTTCCAAAGATACATTTTCATTGGAAAATAGGGACAAGTATGAGGAATACAATAAATTGTTAAGAACATTTTAGTAGATGATCAGTTTGAAAATATTTTACAAAGATATGGTGCACCTATGGATGGATTTTTGAAAAGCAAGAAAAGAAAAAGAAGCCTTATTTCTCACAAAAATAACCAGAATTAATTTTCCTTCCAAATACATCTAAACTGAGTTTGTGAAAAGAACCTTGCTATTCAAAGAGCAATCTGATGCAAAGGAAAATTTTGGTGAGCTAAGGTCAAAACAAATTTTGATTAAAAAGTTGGAATAGCTTAAAGAATTAAGTTTGGGGGTATTTTTATGAAAACCAAGGCTGAATTTGAAAAGTGAGAGCAAACAAAATGCAAAAAGATACAAAAAGAGTGGTAAAAATATCAAAGATCAAAAGCCATATTGACCTGAATCAGATTGAACTATACCTGTGCCTAAGTGCATGATTGCATCTGGAGGTCAAAGACCTGTGCCATGCATGAATGAATGCATCTAGAGGATAGTTCAAAACTGTACCTATGCCAAAGTGCATAAATGCATCTGGAGGTCAGTGAAAAGCTGCACCTGTGCCTTGCAAGAATAAATGCATCTGGAGGACAGTGAGGAAGGCAATATAGGCTACAAAAACAGTGCAGAAGCATTGCAACTGCACTGCAGAAAATAAATACAGAAAAACATCAATGCAAAAAGCACTTCAAAGAAGTGATGCATCTGCATTAAAGAAAACCACCAACACAAGAAAAATAGTGCATTAACTCAAAAAGCTTTGAAAAATTCAGTCAAGTCCTTGGTTGTGTTTAAAACTCCCCAATACTTGAGGATTTTGTGAGTCTAACCTTTCTTTTAAAAAAAAAATATTTTGGTGTGACCAAAGATAAACCAATCTTTTCAAAGGATAGGAGGAAGTTTTTACTTAGTCTTGGAATCAATCTCAACTCAGTGGGTTCACACACACACAAAGAGTGTAAATAATTCTGGAAGTTTGAAAAGAAATAAAGGCACAAGAAAAAATTGATGAGCAAAGTAGTTCATAGAGAGCACCTCATGAAAATCCAAATATCAAACTGATTTATCTTCTAGAAGCTATAGTATTAGTTAGTTTGTCTTTGTCATTACTTGCGGACAAACAATGGTTTAAGTTTGGGGGTGTGATAACTCTATTTTATATAGAGTTATTCATATGTTTAAACTTAGTAAATTGCTCTCTTTCAAGCAAAGATAAAGAGTTCATATAGTATTTTATGTAATATGTGATAACTTGAGTGTTTGACATGGTTATAGTTGATAATAGGCCATTTTGGATATATTGTGGTATGTTTGATAAGTTTGTTCAGTGCAGTCTAGATGCTCCTGCATCAAATGCTCCTGCATTGATTCTGCACTTACAACTGCGCTGGCTCAGCACAATGCTACTGCACTGCAACTGCATTGCCCGAAGGTTGGAGCCATCCACTTGCACATCCAATTGCCATCCACTTGCACTTGATGATCACCTCATGCTTGGGCTCCTAAAGCAAGAACACCTCACACTTCGTTGCCTACAATTCCCACATAGCTTTGAAGAGTCATCAACATAGGGACACATGTTCTTATCTCATTTGACCTCCCTATACACTTGATTGAAGACTTCACATGGGAATCAACTGCTGTAAAGTAACCATGAATACAGCCACCAAAGTTACTTCAACATGAGCTAAACCTCTCTTAGTTGGAATGTTTTAACCATTAATGAGTTTTTAAGTAAGTTTAATACGAGTATATGATGTGTGCACTTTAGTTCTTTCTTGATAATACTTTCAACACTTATTTTGAGATTGATCACTTAGAATAAGTAGATTTGTAAAAGCATACACGGTTTACAATTAAGAACTCAAGAACTAATATGGGTGAGTGTTTTACATAAAGGAAACTTTGTGAAAACCATACCAAGTCCTAGACATAGGATAGTATAGTCCATAGGGTGATACTGTGGGTACTTTAAAAGACAAGAGTGAACTTATTTAGCAAGCCTAGACATAGGAAGCTTGTAATGAAACTCTGAAGAAAGTGACTGAAAGGCACACAACTAATGCAACAGCATTCAGTGCAACTGCATCATAACTGCATTAAACACTTATAAGTAAATTACTTGGGGAAGACATTCCAGCTAACTTTTCTCTATTGCATTACAACTACTTACACCTTGCTTTATTCTAACTTACTTGTGATACTCACCAATATCAACTATCTTGTTAAATTAGTTACTTTCCTCTAAATTACTTAATATTGACTTTTGAAAGAGTTCATCAATCCTTGTGGGTTCGACCTATTATAAACACTATATTACTTGTTATGGACTGTGTATACTTGCACATGTTTTCCACACACCAGAATGTGTGTGTGATTTGCATCTGGTTCCAACAATAACTTGGGTTTTCCAGGTGGAGGTCAAAGAGTAGTGTATGTAGGTTGAGGTTATTGGTGGTGGTGAGAAAATGACTAAAACCTAGGGGAGTATAAGGTCAATACATATGGACGAGAGGAGTGTAAAAGAGTAAGGAGAAAAGATTAAGGCTCTCTTTGTTAGAAGAGAAAGAGGGAAGAAAGAACCTCTTCTTTCTTCCGTCTTTCTATTGTTTGGCACACTCTCTTCTCTTTTTTCCCTTCCCTCCCTCTCTCTCCCCTCTTTCTCTTCTACCAAACACACTCGTAGGGTGTGTTTGGGAGTTTGGAGGGGAGGGGAGGGGAAGGGTTGGGACTAATAATGTAAACTCTTAAGTGATAGAGAGAAAAATTATCCCACTAAAACCCCCCAAACCTCTCTCCTAGTTTATTTTTGGAGTCCCTCAAAAACCCTCCACATCACTAAACAATTTACACTATTAGTCTCATGTCCTCCTCTCCCCTCCCCTCCAAACTCCCAAACACACCCTTAGTGTGAAATAGTACTAAACTAATCCTCCTTTCACTTTATCCTATTTCTCTCCTAAAACGAACAATAGAAAATCACTCTTTCTTCTATTTTCTCTCTTCCCTCTATCTTTCTTCTACCAAACATACCCTAAAATCGGGAATCTCAGACATTCTCTTAATGTAATTGTAATGTATAACTATTTCAAGTTTCTATTCACTAGAAAGAGTATGCTAGTTTGTCCACAACTATCTTTACGACACAAATCTCACTCAATGGGGATGGCAAAAGTATCTACGAGGACCGAAACCTTAGTAGAACCTCGAGGACCAAAAAGATTTCTTTTATGAAGGTTTTTTTGGACAAACAAGGACACAACCCAGACAAAACCACACACAACAAACTAGGCCAAGCCCAATCAACAGCAAAAGCATCCGGACCCGCAGCAAAAACAGAACAAACAAAGCCAGAAGGGTTGATAGACGAAGTTGAAAAGAGACATGTGCCCTATAGACCAATGATCTTTCAAAGAACGGTTTTTTTTATCTGGCCCATACTTCCTACAACCGTCCCAACTACTCACTGGACACCCCCAAACCATCTGAAAAGACCAAAATGTCATTAATGAAACGCGCGCTTCCCTTTTTTTTCCTGGGATTACGAAGGTTCAAAACTATACTTCCAAACCAGTTCGGAACCAAAGTGTTGGGTGTTATTTCTTTGAAGACACCCTCATTAATGACATTGTTAACAAGTCCAGAAGTTAAGAACCGAACCAGTACGGATTCAAAGAGTCGTACCTAGGCAGACATCCCATTTTATGAATTTCTAACACGTCCGGTAATATATGACCGAACGTGTCTGGAATTATACTATCGAACATGTATGGTCTCCAAGTACTGAACCTTTGAAAATTACTACAGACCTGCTTGACAGATTTTTGTGTGTGTTTCAACGGCCCAGATTCCACCGACCATTATCATCAACGGCATAAAATCAGTCAAATGTGTCCGAAAAAGGAGTGACTGGGATTTTCTTTGGAAAACGTGCCACAACGGATTGAATTTCAACGGTTCTGATTTATGATCAACAATTAAAATCAACGGCTCACATTCGACCACACCTAATATAAATAAGTTCTCAATTTTCACTAAGTGTCACAATACCCCACCATCATTTCTACTTCTTCATCCCTGCTTCTTCACAAACACCCCCACCCCCTGAAATGTAAGTTACAAAATCATATAAAAATACAACCAAAACAAAGTCCAAACAACTACTGTGTCTGTCGCCATCTACTATAGGATACACAGCTATACTTCCTAACTCCTCGCGTGAATGGCCTCACCAAGGACTTCAGCCTATCCAGTATGTTCCACGTACGGGTCTGCCGTGGAATCCTCCCCTCAAGCGTCTCCTCCAACTCATCAAATAGCTCCATCATCTCTGGCATCATCTGTGAGTGAGAAAATAAAATAATTAAAATAATATCAACTTTAATCCTATAAAGTAATAATAAGACTAAAATAAAATGCATACCCTTCTAGCCTCTCTATCATCTGGCATGGGGTAATTTTTCGGCTTTAGGAATGGGTGGGAGACCCTCCAATACCAGGCAAAGTAGCCCTCAACCATGTCTGCGAAGCCATCCACTACAATCTAACCACGGTGAATAAGATGGTCTTTGAAATTTACCCACACAACGTCAGCAGCCTCACGGGTAACAGGCGCCCATCTAGAAGGTTTGGGGTCAACTAGTATCCCATGTACGTAGCCAAATTGCCTAACTACGATTCGGCATATTGGTGTGGTTATTTTAATATATGCAAGTATACAGAGTCACACAAGTAATAAAGTGATAAGAAAGGTCGAACCCACAGGGATTATGTATTGTAAATTTTTGTAGTTCAAAGTGTACACTTAGTGTGTCTACACTATTCAGTATTTTTGGTTTGGAGTTTTCAAAGTAAGTAAAAATAGTAATAAGCAATAAAATGTGTGAGAAATCAGTGGAAAAAGTAGTTGAGATGTTTTCACCAAGTACTTTACTTCTAAGTGTTTTAATGGAGTATGTAGTGTGGGAACACTGGATGTAGGTGCATCAGTTTGTGCCTTTCAGCACTTCTCTTTAGAGTTTCATTACAAGCTCTTATGATCTTTGTTTTTTACAGTAAAGAAAGGTTTGTCAATTCCTCCCTTGCCTCCTAACAATGATCCAAGTTGCTAAATAGGTTCACTCTTGTAATTTTATTATCCTAAGGACTATGCTATCCTATGTCTAGGTTTTAGCATGTATTTAACAAAGTTTCCTTTATTAAATACTTGTCCCTATTAACTCTTGAGTTCATAAATGTAGCCCATGTCTGCTGCTACAAGTTTTACCTATTCTAAAGTGATCAATTCCAGAATAAGTTGAAAGAAGTATTATGCAAGAGTTTAAAGTGTTTACACTACATAAACCATAATAACATATTTAGAAGTTCATTACAAGGTTAGAACATCTCAACTTAAGGGAATTTAGCTCATGTTACTCATGTTATAAAGCAAAGAATATGCAAAGAACATAAGTAAATGAATAATAAAGCAAAAGAACTTAAAAGAGTAGAGATTACTTGAATAGAAGATCTTTTGCATTAAGTTCCCTAAGTTGAAGTACAATAAAGATTTCTTACACGAATTTCTTCAAAGTAGAAGTGAAAGGAATGGTTGTCAAGCACTTCCTCACCTTCCTCTCCTTAGAAACTTGAAATGAAAATAAACTAAACCTAAACTAAACGATCCTTTCAGAAAACAAAAATGAAGAATTACAAATGAAAGATGAAGGATTTAAAGATGTAAAAGATGATGGATAAGTGAAGATATGGCTTCTATTTATAGGCTTGAAAGCTTTCCTCTTGCAAGGGGTTTCCTTTGGCGTGAAAGATCAGCTGAGGGGACCAAAGATGGTTAGTTGTAGACAACCAATCAAGCAAGCTGCACAGGTTTGGTCGCTTGCATGCATAACAAAAGATGAGGTCCATTGGAGAAGTGCCACATGTCTTTTAGATAAGTTGAGTCTTGCAACTTGATTTTTATGTGTATCGCCGACTTCTGCAAGTGGCTCAGCTCTAGGTGACTAGGCATGATGTCACAAATCAAGTGTGGAAGCATTGAAATGGTCTTTGGATGTTTTGGTATAAACTGCAGAATTTAGCAGGTGTTGGCAGTGTTTCCACTCCTAGTGTTTCCACTCCTGGTGTTGGCAGTAATTCCACTCCTGCAGTAGCTGCACTGAACAAAAACATCAAACCTAACAAGATTTGTGCATTTTGCCTAGATCATTGCCCTTTATCCATTTGAATATTTAGAATGTTGTTCCTTGATAAATAAGCTATAAATATATATAAATGTTCTTGAAAATAAGCAATAACTCAAGCTTAATTGTATGAATAACTCTATATAAAATAGAGTTATCACACCCCCAAACTTAAATTGTTGCTTGTCCTCAAGCAACGACAAGAAACAAAACACAAGACTTATATAATTATGAAGACATCTCAACTCATGTTTTTCAAGAAGTGTTTGAAGTGTATTGTAATGAACCTTTCTCTTTTGGTGCTTTTTCTTCCATGCCCTTGCTTTAAAACATTCAGAGTTATAAAAACTCATTTGTGTGAGTGTGTGGCCCATTGAGTTTCTAATTGGTTCCATAACTGAACAAAGAGTTTTTCCTTAGCTTTTTGAAAAAGATGGAACTCTTTTGGTCACTCTTAGAGATTTTTCAAAATATGGCCGAGACTAAATTTCTTCAAGTATTTAGGGGACTCTTAAGCACAACAAAAGGGCTTTTGGTGTTCCAACTTGTTGAGCCAATACCTTATTTCTATTCTTGGTGTTTGATTTTTGATGATGTAATGCAGTGAGTGCAAAAACATCATTTTTGGATTGTAGGTTCACCTTATTTTGAGTGTAGGTGCCTTTTGATGTAGATGGTGTTGGCACACTAAGTGTTTCCACACTTGGAACTCTTTGAGTATTTTTGGTAGCGTACACTGCCCTCCTCACTGACCTCCACATGCATTTTCTTCTTTTTCTTGGTTTGTTTTTCTTTTTCTCTTTGAACTTTGTTCATATTTTTCAAACCAAATTGCACTTAAGGGACAGGTTCAGTTTATATGACTCAGGCAAGTGTAGCTCATTTTTGGGATATTTTTGGTATTTTTGAGTGGTTTTGACACTTGTGGCTTGCACTCTTCAAGCTGTCACACTTTGGCCTTTGTATTCATGGAATTTCCCCCAAACTTAAGTCTTTATGTTCTTCTAAATTATTAATGAAAATCTAATTTTGACCTCAAATTTCCTTGGCTTTAGATAGCTCTTGATCTAGCATGGTTCTTTTCAAAACTCAATTTTGTTGTGTCAAAGTATTTATAAAACTGATCATTTTTAGAAAACAAGGCTTTTCATTCAAAATTCAACTTATTGATACACTTCTTCAATTTTTGAGAAAAAGATGAATTTACCATGTTTCATATTTATTTAAGTTTTTAAAACATACATATGATGTACTCAGTTCTTCTATTTTTTTGAAAACATTTTTGATCATGTCATTTGCATGCTTTGTTAAGTACATCTAAACACACATACTAATATTGCATATTCACATACATATATTACTAAGACATTCATAGCATATATTAGTTTTCACATAGTGCATATTTAGTTCAAAAGATATACTATTCTCCACTCCCCCCCCCCCCCCAACTTAAAGATGAGCAGTGTCCTCACTGCTCTAAGTTTAGGAAACAGGGGAGTACTAAATTTGGGAGAAACAAACAAAAGTATTTAACACATAGCAACAGCTACCACATAGTATTTTAAACAGTTGAAAGTAAAGCAAAATATAGTTTTAGGAATAAACATTAAAAAGTATCATTTTACTCTTTGTTTTGGAATCTGGGGCTGGCTCTCACAGCAGGGTTATGCTTGGCTCTTGTCTTCTTTGGCTTCTTAGCAGTGGCCACATCAGAGGTAGGCACACCAGGATCATCTACAGTAGCCTCAGGCATTTCTGCCTCTTCAGGTGTAGCTTCTGCAGGAACATCTGGTGTAGCCAGTGTTTGGACTTCAGGTGCAGGTACACCACTCTGCACTGGAGTGTGTTCTGTTTGTTGCTCATTTCCCTCTGGTTGTTGCTCTACTACCTTCTCAGTTTGTTCTTAAGTTTCTTTATTTGTTGCCTTGTCACCAGTTTCTGCTCCTGTACCCTGTTCAGCATAGAGAGAGGACATTGTCCACATCTTCTTTGTTGGAGCTGGCTTCATTGTTCTTCTTGTGTATCCCAGCATCTGTTTCTTCTCTGCTAAGGCCTTCAGAACTGCAGAGATTGTTGCTGCAGGACTAGTTGCCATGACTGCTGATTTCTTTGAAGCTTCTGCAGTTGGTGTGGGAACACTAACAGACTCCTTGACAGTATCTGCCTGCATCTTCATCTCTGAACCTGCTTTGCCTTTCTCTTTCTCAGGCTCTTCAATGAATACCTCCATTTGAACTTTCTCAGAAACAATGTTAGTTGGCTCAATAGGTTCTGTTGGTAGGGTGGGTGATTTCTGGGATGGGATGGTTGTATCTGCTTGTGCATCTTGTTTTGGATTTTCAGATTGGGGAGTATTTTCTGGTGGAGGTGTGGGTGATTTTGGTGTTGAAGTGTGGCTGGGGGAATGGTGGGTGGTGGGGGATGGAATGTTGGTTTGTGATGGTGGTGAGGGGGTGTTTGATTGCTGTTGTGATGGTAGTGATGGTGGTTGGGCTTCATTTGTAGATTTCTTCCTTAATTCATACTTTCTTCTAGCACTAGCTTCCATATCATCACTGCCATCATCATCATTGTCACTAACTTCCAGTGACTCAGATTCATCCTCCTCTGCATCCTTTTCAATATCCTTCACAGCTTGCCTTGCCTCTTCATCTTCTTCAGTATCTTCATCACTTACTTCTTCAATTTCTTCCTCCACTCTTGGTTTCTTTCCCTTCTTTTCTTTCTCAGTATCTCTCTTTCTCTTTGCTCTCCTCTCTTTCTTAACAGTTACTTCTTCTTCTTCCTCCTCCACTTCTTCTTCCTCATCAATCACCCAATTAGGAAAAATTGGGGATTCTAGTTCTGCTTCAGGGTCATCCAACTTTAATTTGAACCACTCATGCTGTTCTCTTTGAAATTTCCAGACAGCTTGGAGTTTCTGCATCAGGTGTGTTAGACTATCTGATAACCTTAGAGGGGGGGTGAATAAGGTTATGTGTAAATTTTGAGTTCTTTTTCGGTTTTCAAAACTTTTGCAATGTTTGTTTAAATCAAATGTGGAATCTGAGATTTAAACTTATATGATGTATGCAAGCAGGCATTTGAATAAAATATTTTTCTAGGCTTTCAACACAACAATTTTTAAAAACATCATCTCTCTTCTACTAAATGTCATAGACCTTAAGTGATAGGACCTTACATTGTGTCCTAAAGAAAGCGGATAAACAATTAGGTCTTCATCTTCAAAGGCGGCTTCTTCTCCAAGCTGCTCCACTTTAATATTTCCTGCTTTTTGATTTCCGTCCTGTACTTCATTCAACTTGAACCATTAGTAGATAAGGTGTAATTTGTTATCATACAAAACAAAGAGTGTTTGCCCTTGGTTCAACAAACTCCCCCTTTTTGATGATAACAAATTACATTATGCATAGGGGTTTGATAGTAATGGAACTTTTTCAAAAAGCTCCCCCTAAGCATATGCATAATAAAATAAACAGTACATCAGCAGGATAGTAGCAATTATTTTCTCCCCTCACATATACCATGCATATATTCTCTCCCACATATAACATGCATAATATTCTCTCCCCCTTTGTTTTCATCAAAAAGGAGGGGGGTGAGCACATAGCATATGAGATAATCACAAACAGACATAATCACTTTGTAAACTAGCAAAGGAGCACATAGCATATGAGATATCAGAAACAGTAGTTCATGCTATGCTCCCCCTTACTTGGTGATCCCCCTTAATAATTTTAGAATGCAAGGCTTAAGAAAAAAGAGGGTGGATCATCATGGTTTTAAAAATATGATACCCAAGATAATCATCCTTGGTTCAACAATATAGGTATCATTTTTAACATCAAAAATATGTTGCATCAAAGGTCTAGTATAATAGCACTTGAGAAAAAGCTTTGATGCATACAAACAATTACTTCACATAAGTGTTTAATACTTGATAAATATAGTTGTGTTTTCCTTACCCACACAACCTTTACCTATTAAGCAGATTTATAGTCGGTATACATTACAGATTCACTAGCTTTGTTGCTCAAGTTCAAGAGTAGTGAAGCATTACCAGATTCATGAGCTTCGTGTCTCAGCTATCAAGGTACCAATCCCCTATACCTTGAAGCATACCTGGACAAAAAAATCAAGTAGGAACTTTTGGTACCCATTTCTCTTTGGGTCCTTTGGGGTTAGTTATCAAGGGGGTTTTCACAATCCACCTTGGTTTCTTACAGGCAGGTATAAGGGTACCAAGCTCACATAATTTACGGATAGGGCATCTAGGTGAGCTATGGTTTCCCTTTTGACAGTAGGTGCATGAGAAAACAGTAGGTGTATAACTTGAAGTAGCTGCAACAAAAGTTAATTTCTTGTTTAAAATGGAGGAGGTGGAATTACCTTTGTACCCAATTCCTCTCCTATCAACATATTGATGTTGAGAGTGAAGCAACTGAGTCAAGGTCTTTTCACCAACCTCAAACTTTTTCAATGTTTCTTTCAAAAGTTCATTTTCAACTTTGGCATTTTCAAAATTTTGTTTAAGCTCACAAAACTCAAGGTTGAATGGTTTTATTTCATGTAGCTCATTCTTCAACTTAGCTACCTCATTTTCAAGTGTCTCGATTTGAGTGAGCATGCTTTTGTTACTCTTTGTTAATTTCTTAGATTTTAACAAAAGAGTTTCATGTTCAAAATAAAGAGCTTCAAAAGCCTCACTCAAGTCGTGATTACTATACACATCATCAAAATCATCAAGTATAATTGAATCAGAAAGACTAGGGTTATTAAGGCTTACCTCGGAAGTGTCATTTGCCATAAAACAGATATCATTTGTGTAACACCCTGGTATTTTTATTTGTTAAAAACACCCAAGTGCACATTAAACATACATCAGAGATATTATTTCCTGTTCAGACACTGAATACCATTATAAATTTTTCGCTGAATAAAACAAAAGTCTTATATACACACAAGACCATAACCTGTCAGCAACTATGGTAGTCAGAGTCATACAAGAAAGCGGAATGAAAGACAAACATGACACTAATGTCATAGTGCCGAGATACATGGACAACAGAAGGAAAATAAACTAAACATAAAGCTAAGTCATAATCCGTTTCCCGGGGGCCACCTACTCGTGCCTCTGAGATTTCTTCTGTCCCTGTTTATCTGTAAAACAACAACAATTAAACAGTGAGATACAATCTCAGTGAGTTCTACCGATACCCCTACTAACACTCTCGGTTCATTTATTAGTTCTTTTATAACATAACACGACACCGACTGCAAAACGCTGCTACTCCCGGTATGTCGTAAAATAAATAAAGTGCGGCACCGACTGCAAAACCATGCTAATCCCGGTGTATCGCGCAACACAACAAGTACGGCACCGACTGCAAAACCATGCTAATCCCGGTGTATCGCACAACACAACAAGTACGGCACCGACTGCAAAACCATGCTAATCCCGGTGTATCGCACAATAATCTTTAACACAACACCGACTGCAAAACCATGCTAATCCCGGTGAACTCCCCTACCAATAGTACATTCTCCCATTGGCATGGAGCCTAGGGAAGGGGATCATGACTGCCCCGCCTAGTGTGTTACCCCTGGGTCGTCACCCAACTCGATATACTATATACGTATATCTACAATACTATGAACTCATAGTCCATCAAATCAGATAATGCCAATTGAACACTTAACCCACGCTTTTATAAAACCAAGTTCACACTCGTACTCTAACTGACCGCTTTTCGACACAATTTTCAATATCAAAAACAGTTCATTTTGCCTTAAAAATAGAATATTCAGTTAGGCCTCTGAATAAGCTTTCCAACGCATCTTAGAACGCCTCAATCGGGTTCCGGAATCAAAAGATATCGCGAAAACAAAATCAGTGAAAAACAGTTGAAAATCTGCAAACCGTCGCGACGCGAATGGCTACCGTCGCGACGCGAAAAACGACAGAAACATTTTGCGTGACAAAACTGAGCCAGGTCGCGACGCGAAGGGGGCGGGTCGCGACGCGACCCTCTGCAGAAAATGCAGATTTTCCGCTTTTTACAAAATTCGCTATTCCGCTCAATTCCGATTCTCGTTCCGACTGAAAACAGATTTGACAACCAGCAAAACCAATCCAACCAATACCATACAATCAATCAATTCAATCCAAAACGTAATTTAAACGGATTTCTATTCAAAACGCTATTTTTCGAATAACGGTTTTTGACTCAAAATTTATCGGAACCAATCAACGCACAAATTGTACCAAAACGGAATAAACCTAAGCGTGAGTAAAACTCACCCTTGAAGCGAGAGCCGATATCGAACCGAATTTGCCGAGACGTCGAAATCACCGAATCGAACCCAAACGACACCAAACCGCTCCTAACTTCGTTCCGAGCTTCCAATCGCGTTCAATCCGCTCCTAGCTTCGATCCTAAGCATAACCCAATCACCAACACAACCTATTAATCCTTGATTTCAACAAATCCTCCCCACAAACCCTCAATTTTCGAAGTCAAAATAGAAGGGGAAAAATGGAAGGGAAGCTTACCAAAGTTATGGGTTTTGATGAGGGAGGAGAAATGATGAAGATGTTGAACTTTGGAGGGTTGGGCTTCACTCTCCTCTTCCTTTCTCTTCTTCTTTCCTCTTCTTCTTTCTCCTTTCCTTCTCTTCTTTTCTTTCTCTTTTCTTCTTCTGTTTCTTTTTCTTTCTGCGCTTTCTTTCTTTTTCTTTTCCTTTCTTTTAATTAACACACACACACATATTTATTTTATTAATAAATAAGTGGTGGCGTGGTCCAATTACCATATTGATCTTTATCCCTTATTTCGATTCCAAAACTTCCTTGGTCCGTATTATTCGGTCAACGACCCTGTGACAGCCAATAATTAATTTTTGCACTCAATAATTTTACCAATTAAGTACCAAATTAATTCAATTGGGTTAACATCCAAATAATTCGATTAATTATTTTGAGGATGTTACATTCTCCCCAACTTGAAAGAATTTTGTCCTCAAAATTAGACACGACATACCTCAAGAGAACAAATACGGATACTGAGTCCGCATATCGTCTTCCAACTCCCAAGTAGCTTCCTCGGCGGAAAAACCATCCCATACCACCTTGACAATGGGAATTGACTTTGTCCGTAGCGTCCTCTCGCCACGTTCCATGATGTAATTCGGATTAGGTTGGAAAGACAAATCCGGTCGGAGGTCAATCGTTTCAAAATCTAACGGTTGACTTGGATCGGGAATGTACTTTCGCAACTGAGACACATGAAATACATCATGCAAACTTGACAATGGAGGAGGCAAGGCGATGCGGTATGCAAGAGGCCCTATTCGCTCGATAATCTGGAAAGGTCCAATATACCGAGGACTGAGTTTCTTCACCCGTAATGCCCTACCTGTGCCAATTGTTGGTGATAATCTCAAAAACACATGATCGCCCGACTCAAATTCCAACGGCCTTCTTCTTTTATCAGCATAGCTCTTTTGCCTGCTCTGAGCAGTTTTCATTCTATCCCTGATCTGGCGGATCTTCTCAGTAGTGTCGTGAATCATTTCGGGCCCTAACAATCGGTTCTCACCTACTTCCCACCAACACAATGGAGTCCTGCATTTCCTACCATACAAGGCTTCAAAAGGTGCCATTCCGATACTGGAATGATAACTGTTGTTATATGAGAATTCCACCAATGGAAGATGATCCTCCCATTTCTTTCCGTTATCAAGTACCGAAGCCCTAAGCATATCCTCTAATGTCTGGATAGTTCTCTCGGTCTGACCATCGGTCTGCGGGTGATAAGCGGTACTAAGAAGTACTTTAGTCCCCATTGCTTCATTCATAGCTTTCCAAAATCGAGAAGTGAATTTCGGATCTCGATCCGACACTATACTGGTAGGAACCCCATGTAACCTTACTATGTTCTTCAAATACACTTCAGCTAACTTGGATACTTTACTGCTCGAACGGACTGGAATAAAATGAGCTGATTTAGTTAACCGATCCACAACTACCCAAATGGAGTCGTTACCGGCTTGAGACCTTGGCAGCGCCATTACAAAATCCATAGAAATGTCTTCCCATTTCCACACTGGCACGTCTAGTGACCGTAGCAGACCAGCAGGCTTCTGATGTTCTATCTTAACTTTTTGACAAGTTAAGCATTGTGATACGAATTCAGCAATTTCTAACTTCATTCCCGGCCACCAATACATCTGTTTCAAATCTCTATACATCTTGGTGGATCCAGGATGTACAGAAAATAAACTCCGATGTGCTTCCTCTAGCACTTGCTTTTTAATACTCTCATCGTCAGGCACACAGATCCTACCGTTGAAACAAATAACCCCATCACTATCCTCGGTAAAATCTGGCATCACTTTCTGTGATTGTAGTTTCACATCAACTTCCTGTGCTAAGCGAATAGAATCCCTTATGGAACTAGAGATCCTCATGTGGCTTAATACCAACCGGTTCCTTTTTGGCTTTGAATCCACATTTAAGTCCCGGAAAGACTCCAACAAGTCCATTTCATGCATCATTAATCCTGCTATATGAATGGATTTCCTACTTAGTGCATCGGCTACAACATTAGCTTTTCCCGGATGATACTTCAGTTCGAAGTCATAATCCTTCAGAAACTCCACCCATCTTCTCTGCCTGTTATTCAACTCCTTCTGGTCAAACAAATATTTTAAGCTTTTATGATCACTAAAGACTTCGAAACGAGACCCATACAGGTAATGTCTCCAAATCTTCAGTGCGTACACAATAGCTGCCAACTCCAAATCATGAGTCGGATAATTCTCTTCATGAGTCTTCAACTGTCTGGAGGCATAAGCTACAACTTGTTGGTTCTGCATGAGAACACACCCCAAACCCTTCCCAGAAGCATCGCTGTAAATTTGAAAATCCAAAGACGGATCTGGAAGAATTAGGATTGGAGCAGAAGTCAACCTAACCTTCAACTCTTGAAAACATTCCTCACAATCAGCATTCCATATAAACGGTTGGGCCTTGCGAGTCAACCGAGTAAGTGGAAGAACCAATTGTGAAAAACCTTGGATAAACCTCCTGTAGTAACCAGCTAGACCCAAGAAACTTCTTATTTCTGTGACGGATGTTGGTCGTTCCCAGTTCAACACCGCTTCTACTTTACTGGGATCCACCGCAACTCCCGATTGGGAAATCACGTGTCCCAAAAACTTCACTTCCGGCATCCAGAAATCACACTTCGACGGCTTGGCATACAATTTCTTTTCTCGGAGTACGTTCAGAACAATGCGGAGATGTTGAACATGGTCCTCAATGGTCTTAGAGTACACCAAAATATCATCAATAAAAACTACCACAAACTGATCAAGGTACGTGTGAAACACTCGGTTCATGTAATCCATGAATACCGCTGGAGCATTAGTCAAACCGAAGGGCATCACTACGAACTCGTAATGTCCATACCTCGTACGGAAAGCTGTCTTCGGAATATCTAAGGCTCGTACCTTTATTTGATGATAGCCCGACCTCAGATCAATTTTTGAAAATACCACAGCACCCCTAAGTTGGTCGAGCAAATCGTCTATCCTTGGCAAGGGATATTTATTCTTGATCGTCACTTTATTCAATTGCCGATAGTCTATGCACAACCTCATGCTACCATCCTTCTTTTTGACTAGCAACACCGGAGCACCCCATGGAGAAGCACTCGGTCGGATAAACCTCTTCGATATTAATTCCTCAAGTTGAGACTTCAGTTCCTTCAACTCTAAAGGAGACATTCTATAAGGAGCAATAGAAATTGATCCTGTACCAGGAATCAATTCTATTGAGAATTCTACCTCTCGGTCAGGAGGTAAGGATGAAACTTCTTCCGGAAAGACATCTAGAAATTCATTTACCACTTGCACAGATGATAAATCTAAACCCGTTTCAGTAGATGCAGATAACATAATAAGAATAGCTTCCGCACCTTGGAATAATGACTGGCTTGCTTCGGTGTAAGATATCGTCGCTTCAGCATCTGCCTGTGTCAATCCTACGGATTCGGAGGCGAAGCTAATAGTTCGATCGGCACAGTTGATTGTTACACGATTTTCAGCCATCCAATTCATACCCAGAACAATATCCATGCTTCTCATAGGCAAGCAAATAAATTTTACAACAAACTGTCTGTCGCCTATGACAAGTAGGCAATTTTCACATAATGATTGGGTCTGGACACGACCCTTGGCAGCAGTTAAAATAGTTATCGGTTCGGATAGCTCAGATAATGCTAGTCCCAACCGATCCACACATGCTTGCGAGATAAAACAGTGAGTTGCACCAGAATCATATAAAATATTGACTGAATTATTAAAAAGAGATCCCGTACCCCTCAGAAGATTATCAGAAGGAGTGATGGTTCGAGCATCCAATGTGTTGATTCGTCCTTGCCTTGGCGCATTCGGTGCTCCTTGGAAAGTTTTCTTTGCTGGGCACTCATTTGCATAGTGACCTTCTTCATTACAAACATAGCACCTATTAGATTTGTGTTCGCAACTGCCGTGGTGATACCTTCCGCACTTAAAACAATTCCTAAACTTCATTTGGTCTGCCGTTTGCACCTGCTTTCCTTTATAATTACCACCCTTGCCTGAGTCATGTTTGGGACCCATCTGAGAACTAGATGGTCTAGTGTTCCTCTTGCTCTGATGGAATGCCTTTCTGCTTGCATACAACCTTGACAAATCACTTTCGGCGATATAAGCTTGTTGTACCATGGCTGCATAGTTGGTTCTCGGAAAAGAACTAAGACTTTGAGCAATATCTTCTCTCAACCCATATTTGTACCTGTCAGTTTTCCATTGGTCACTTGGGGCATATCCAGCTAAACCGAAGAATTGATACAACTCTTCAAATTTAGCCGTGTATTGGCCCACGGTCAAGCCTCCTTGTGTAAAAGTCAAAAACTCATTTTCCTTATCCAACCTCATAGCCGTGGGGAAGAATTGTTCTAAAAATGATGTTCGGAAATTGTCCCAAGTCGGGGGAGTTCCCATTGTCTCCATCATGGCCCTAGCATTTGTCCACCAGTTATTGGCCTCTCCCTTCAACATATGGGATGCCAACCTCAACTTGTCTTCATCGGTCACTTGCATTGTTACAAAGATCTTTTCAATGTCATCCAGCCAATGTTGTGCTCTCATGACATCCGGCCCACCTCTAAACTCGGAGGGCTTCATTTTCAGGAACTCTGTGAAAATTCTCCTTGGGTTCACTTGTGGCTCTGGAGCTTGATGCTGCTGAGCATTTTGCTGTAGGATTTGTTGCTGCTGATGCATAAGCATCATGTCTTGCATCATTTTCTGCTGGTTCTCAATTACATTCTGCATCCACTCAAAATTTGGATCAACAGGAGGAGGAACGCCTCTACCTCTTCTGGCCATGATTCTGCGAAATATGCACAAAGTATTAAGTTGATCAAGCTCAATGTCTAATAGCATACTAAGAAAATCACAACTGGAAAAAGCAAAGACCCTATAAGCTAAGTCCGACTAGGTCGAACCGCTCTGATACCAACTGTAACACCCTGGTATTTTTATTTGTTAAAAACACCCAAGTGCACATTAAACATACATCAGAGATATTATTTCCTGTTCAGACACTGAATACCATTATAAATTTTTCGCTGAATAAAACAAAAGTCTTATATACACACAAGACCATAACCTGTCAGCAACTATGGTAGTCAGAGTCATACAAGAAAGCGGAATGAAAGACAAACATGACACTAATGTCATAGTGCCGAGATACATGGACAACAGAAGGAAAATAAACTAAACATAAAGCTAAGTCATAATCCGTTTCCCGGGGGCCACCTACTCGTGCCTCTGAGATTTCTTCTGTCCCTGTTTATCTGTAAAACAACAACAATTAAACAGTGAGATACAATCTCAGTGAGTTCTACCGATACCCCTACTAACACTCTCGGTTCATTTATTAGTTCTTTTATAACATAACACGACACCGACTGCAAAACGCTGCTACTCCCGGTATGTCGTAAAATAAATAAAGTGCGGCACCGACTGCAAAACCATGCTAATCCCGGTGTATCGCGCAACACAACAAGTACGGCACCGACTGCAAAACCATGCTAATCCCGGTGTATCGCACAACACAACAAGTACGGCACCGACTGCAAAACCATGCTAATCCCGGTGTATCGCACAATAATCTTTAACACAACACCGACTGCAAAACCATGCTAATCCCGGTGAACTCCCCTACCAATAGTACATTCTCCCATTGGCATGGAGCCTAGGGAAGGGGATCATGACTGCCCCGCCTAGTGTGTTACCCCTGGGTCGTCACCCAACTCGATATACTATATACGTATATCTACAATACTATGAACTCATAGTCCATCAAATCAGATAATGCCAATTGAACACTTAACCCACGCTTTTATAAAACCAAGTTCACACTCGTACTCTAACTGACCGCTTTTCGACACAATTTTCAATATCAAAAACAGTTCATTTTGCCTTAAAAATAGAATATTCAGTTAGGCCTCTGAATAAGCTTTCCAACGCATCTTAGAACGCCTCAATCGGGTTCCGGAATCAAAAGATATCGCGAAAACAAAATCAGTGAAAAACAGTTGAAAATCTGCAAACCGTCGCGACGCGAATGGCTACCGTCGCGACGCGAAAAACGACAGAAACATTTTGCGTGACAAAACTGAGCCAGGTCGCGACGCGAAGGGGGCGGGTCGCGACGCGACCCTCTGCAGAAAATGCAGATTTTCCGCTTTTTACAAAATTCGCTATTCCGCTCAATTCCGATTCTCGTTCCGACTGAAAACAGATTTGACAACCAGCAAAACCAATCCAACCAATACCATACAATCAATCAATTCAATCCAAAACGTAATTTAAACGGATTTCTATCCAAAACGCTATTTTTCGAATAACGGTTTTTGACTCAAAATTTATCGGAACCAATCAACGCACAAATTGTACCAAAACGGAATAAACCTAAGCGTGAGTAAAACTCACCCTTGAAGCGAGAGCCGATATCGAACCGAATTTGCCGAGACGTCGAAATCACCGAATCGAACCCAAACGACACCGAACCGCTCCTAACTTCGTTCCGAGCTTCCAATCGCGTTCAATCCGCTCCTAGCTTCGATCCTAAGCATAACCCAATCACCAACACAACCTATTAATCCTTGATTTCAACAAATCCTCCCCACAAACCCTCAATTTTCGAAGTCAAAATAGAAGGGGAAAAATGGAAGGGAAGCTTACCAAAGTTATGGGTTTTGATGAGGGAGGAGAAATGATGAAGATGTTGAACTTTGGAGGGTTGGGCTTCACTCTCCTCTTCCTTTCTCTTCTTCTTTCCTCTTCTTCTTTCTCCTTTCCTTCTCTTCTTTTCTTTCTCTTTTCTTCTTCTGTTTCTTTTTCTTTCTGCGCTTTCTTTCTTTTTCTTTTCCTTTCTTTTAATTAACACACACACACATATTTATTTTATTAAGGCTTAAAGGTACTTTTAGTCCCTGCAAATGTCACAATAATCCAGTTTAGTCCCTGCAATTCCAAAACTTTTAAAATAGACCCTGCAATTACTAAACGTTACTACTTTTAGTCCCTGCTGTTAGTTTAGGCTTAACAGTGTTATCTTTTGATGATGTGGCACACCCCCCACCCCCCCCACCCCACCCCCCCACCCCACCCCACCCCCCCCACCCCACCCCCCCCACCCCCCCCACCCCACCCCCCTCTCCTCCCCTCCTCCCCTTCGCCCCTCCTCCCCTTCGCCCCCCCTCCCCTTCGCCCCCCCCCTCCCCTTCGCCCCCTCCTCCCCTTCGCCCCCCCTCCCCTTCGCCCCCCCTCCCCTTCGCCCCCTCCTCCCCTTCGCCCCTCCTCCCCTTCGCCTCTCCTCCCCTCCTCCCCTTCGCCCCCCTCCTCCCCTTCGCCCCCCCTCCCCTTCGCCCCCTTCGCCCCCTCCTCCCCTTCGCCCCCCTCCCCTTCGCCATAAGCACTCAAGCACATCTTTCTTCTTCTTCTTCTTCGCGAAAACGACTCTCCGGCTCTCTCTCTCTTCGCAAAAACGCTCTCTGGGTCTCTCTCTCTCGCAAAAACGCTCTCTCTTCTCTCCTATGCGAACAGAAGCCATCATCAACTGAAGCACAGCTTTCTTCTTCTTCTCTCTTCGTGCGACTGGGTCTGAAGTGAAGCACATGTATGGAGCTTTCCTCTTCTCTCTTCCTGATTGTTTGATTGAAACCCTAAACTTAATTTGATTGAAACTGGAGTATGATTTAGGGATAATTTCTGATTATACTATTTTGTTTTGATTGAAATTGAATTTGATTGAAATTGAAATTGGAGATAATTTCTGATTGCCATTGAAAGGGGGAGGGGCGAAGGGGAGGGGGGCGAAGGGGAGGAGGGGGCGAAGGGGAGGGGGGGCGAAGGGGAGGAGGGGCGAAGGGGAGGAGGGGAGGAGAGGGGGGTGGGGTGGGTGGGGTGGGGGGGGTGGGGTGGGGGGGGTGGGGTGGGGGGGGGGTGGGGGGTGGGGTGGGGGGGGGTGGGGGGTGGGGGGTGTGCCACATCATCAAAAGATAACACTGTTAAGCCTAAACTAACAGCAGGGACTAAAAGTAGTAACGTTTAGTAATTGCAGGGTCTATTTTAAAAGTTTTGGAATTGCAGGGACTAAACTGGATTATTGTGACATTTGCAGGGACTAAAAGTACCTTTAAGCCTTTTATTAATAAATAAGTGGTGGCGTGGTCCAATTACCATATTGATCTTTATCCCTTATTTCGATTCCAAAACTTCCTTGGTCCGTATTATTCGGTCAACGACCCTGTGACAGCCAATAATTAATTTTTGCACTCAATAATTTTACCAATTAAGTACCAAATTAATTCAATTGGGTTAACATCCAAATAATTCGATTAATTATTTTGAGGATGTTACAATTTGCAACCTCCTCAGATTCACTATCAGTGTCAGAATTGTCCCATTTAGCCTCCATTTGGCTTGTACCGTGTGTGGCTTCCAAGTACTCCCAAATCTCTTTTGCTGTCTGACAACCTTTTACTTTTCCATATTCTTCTTCACATAGAGATACGTGAAGAACGTTCATTGCTCTGGCGTTTTGAGAAATTTTGTCCAACTCTGACTTTCTCAGCTCTTGCAGGTCAATGGTGTAGATATCCTCAACTGGCACTTCTTCTTCTTTGCCGTTAGCTTTACTTTTGATTTTCATTGGGATCAGTGGTCCATCTGCAATGATCCTCCATAAGGTGAAATCTATAGCCTGCACATGACATTTCATTCGACTACTCCAGTAGTCATAGTTAGTCCCATCAAACAGGGGTGGCCTATTGAAGGACATCCCCTCTTTCATAAAAGAACCCATAATCACAGATAGATAAATAAAATTTAAATTGCGAGATGTAAAGCTCTATATGCAATTTCTAGCTCTGATACCACTTGTTAGACTATCTGATAACCTTAGAGGGGGGTGAATAAGGTTATGTGTAAATTTTGAGTTCTTTTTCGGTTTTCAAAACTTTTGCAATGTTTGTTTAAATCAAATGCGGAATCTGAGATTTAAACTTATATGATGTATGCAAGCAGGCATTTGAATAAAATATTTTTCTAGGCTTTCAACACAACAATTTTTATTCTTAAAACATTTTTTTAAAACATCATCTCTCTTCTACTAAATGTCATAGACCTTAAGTGATAGGACCTTACATTGTGTCCTAAAGAAAGCGGATAAACAATTAGGTCTTCATCTTCAAAGGCGGCTTCTTCTCCAAGCTGCTCCACTTTAATATTTCCTGCTTTTTGATTTCCGTCCTGTACTTCATTCAACTTGAACCATTAGTAGATAAGGTGTAATTTGTTATCATACAAAACAAAGAGTGTTTGCCCTTGGTTCAACAAGGTGTTCAGACACTTCCTGCTCTACAGTACTTCTAATTCTCACTAACATCACTCTTTCCTTAACTTCAGCAGACAGACCACTAGGAGGGGTTTTTCTATAGACTTTTTCTAGATCAGTAGCAACAACTCCTTGTTTTTGACACAGTTCAGTGATTAAGCATGGGAAATATAAGAATCCAGATTCCTTGGCTTGACATTCTACAATTTCTCTAGCTATCAATTTCCCTATGTCTACATTATCCTCACATAGGATTGAATCAATAAGAATCAACCTATCTTTAGATAATGTAGAAGTGTGTGAAGTAGGGAGAATTGATGTATCAATGAATAAATGCCAGCTACCAAGTTCAGGGATTAAATCACTAGTTTTAAGTTTGAATTCAGTATTTGTGAATTTCTCCCACTGAGATCCTTCTATTGCTACTCTTTCTTTGATTTTAGTGATTTGCTTCTTTCCATAAGTCTCTAGTTTTACTTCAAATGCATTACCAGTGTATGTGAGATCGTAGTGCTTATTGATTCTAGCAGGGTCAAAGAAAACTTTCTTACCTCTAACCTTGGAGAAAAATACAGTACCTCCTCTGTTATTCTGAATTCCTGAGTAGAATTCTCGCACCAATTGCTCCAAGTAGTAGGCTCGGGTTTGAACAAATCTTTCCCAATGCAAGTTGTTGACAGTGGAGAGGAATGAATGATGAGCCTTTGCGAAGTTTAAACCACGCTCAGGCGGGAACTTCATGTTCCAAAAGTGCTCACATCCAGGGATTGCTTCCATTGATGCTAGTGCTCCTGATTTTCCCTTTTTCGCATGAGTTTCCATACCAGATGCTTTCCCCGTGTTCTTAGAGGCAGCTTGTTTCTTAGCCATTTATGATTTTGAGCGTTTGAGACTAAAAAACTGTTTGTGAGTGGAGAGGATTTTGATCGGTTTTGTGAGAGGGACGAAAAGAATTGAAACTTAGGGTATGTGAAAGGGTTAGTGGGATTGGTAGTTGAGGGTTATAGCCGTTAGGTTATGTGGCCTAACATGCAAGCCAACACGTGGAAATTTAGACTTAACATGCCACTTTCTAACCCTTGATCAGAGATGATTCCACTAAGTTGATGATTTGTCAAGTGAACAGTTTTCTTTTAAATTTTTCTAACACCAGAGTGTGGAAACACCAAGTGTGGAAACACTGGCTACTCTGTTGTCCTGTTTTTCCTGCAAAATAACAAAACATGAAATTGCACAAAATAATAATATTAACTATATAGTGATGGGTTGCCTCCCTCAAGCGCTTGTTTTAAGAGTCTTACAGCCTGACTTGTACCTTGGTCTAAGGTTTTGCAAAGTGAATGGTGATCTTGTCTCTCTCTACATGCTCTCCATAGTACATTTTCACTCTTTGTCCATTTACTTCGAAAGTGGTATCAGTGGTTGCATCATATAGATCAACTGCACCATGGGGGTAGATTTTAACTAATTTGAATGGTCATGACCATCTTGATCTCAGTTTTCCAGGGAAGAGTTTCAACCTAGAATTGTACAACAGAACCATTCCTCCTTCTTTAAGTTCTCTCCTTTGGATTTTCTTGTCATGCCATACTTTGGTTTTAGCTTTATAAATTTCTGCATTTTCATAGGAGAAATGCCTAAATTCTTCTAATTCATTTAACTCAAGAAACCTTTGCTCTCCTGCCTTTTTGAGATCAAAATTCAACTTTTTGATAGCCCAATATGACTTGTTCTTTAATTCAACAGGGAGATGACATGGCTTGCCATAAACTAACTTATAGGGGGACATTCCTAATGGAGTTTTAAATGCAGTCCTATATGCCCATAATGCTTCATCTAAGTGTAAGGACCAATCTTTTCTATTTGGTCCAACCATTTTCTCAAGCATTCTTTTTATTTCCCTATTTGAAAGTTCAGCTTGTCCACTTGTTTGTGGGTGATAGGCAGTAGCAATCTTATGTTTCACTCCATATTTTGCAAGAAGATTTTCAATAAGTTTGTTGCAAAAATGTGAGCCTTCATCATTGATGATTGCTCTTGGAGTGCCAAATCTTGAAAAAATATTTCTTTGGAGAAATTTGCTAACAGATTTAGCATCATTATTTGGCAGTGCTACAGCATTAACCCATTTAGACACATAGTCTACAGCCACTAACATGTATTCATTGCCAAAAGAATGTGGAAAAGGACCCATGAAATCCATGCCCCAAACATCAAAAAGTTCTATTTCTAGAATATTAGTCCTAGGCATTTCATGTCTATTAGATATATTACCACTTCTTTGACATTTATCACAGGTTTTGACCATATAATAAGTATCTTTAATTAGAGTAGGCCAGAAATAACCTGATTGAAGTACCTTAGCTGCTGTTCTTTGGCTTCCAAAGTGACCTCCATATGGTGCAGCATGACAATGCAGGAGCACTGCTTGCTGTTCTTCTTCAGGAATGCACTTTCTCATGATTTGATCAGGACATATCTTGAATAGGTAAGGGTCATCCCAATAGTATTGTTTTACTATGTGGAAGAACCTTCTTTTCTGTTGATAGTTCATGTCACATGGTACAATTTTGCTTACAAGGAAGTTTATTATGTCTGCATACCATGGTGTTGAAGCATGAGGTGTGGCCACACTGAGTGCAGAAACACTGGCTGCATTCATGGTAATTGCTAGTAATTTCTCATCAGGGAAACTTTCCTTGATTTCTTCAATTGTACCTGCATTATTACTTTCAAGTCTAGAGAGATGATCAGCCACTTGGTTCTCTACTCCTTTCTTATCTCTTATTTCAAGATCAAATTCTTGAAGTAGTAGAACCCATCTTATTAGCCTAGGTTTTGCATCTTTTTTAGAAATCAGATACTTGATGGCAGAATGGTCAGTGTACACAATTACTTTGGTGCCAACCAAGTATGATCTAAATTTTTCAAAAGCAAAAACCACTGCTAATAGTTCTTTTTCTGTTACAGTGTAGTTCATTTGAGCTTCAATGAGTGTTTTGCTAGCATAGTATATGGTATGAAATACTTTGTTATACCTTTGCCCTAGGACTGCTCCTACTGCAAAGTCACTAGCATCACACATAAGCTCAAAAGGTTTACTCCAGTCAGGAGTGACTACAACTGGTGCTGTAACTAAAGCTTTTTTTAATTTTTGAAATGATTCCATACAAGTTTCATCAAAGTTAAAATGCACATCATGTTGCAAGAGCACACATAATGGTTTTGAAACTTTTGAAAAGTCTTTGATAAATCTCCTATAGAATCCTGCATGACCTAAAAAACTTCTAATCCCTTTGATTGTTGATGGAGGTGGTAGTTTCTCAATTACCTCTATCTTTCCCCTATCCACTTCAAGACCTTTTTTAGATATTTTATGACCAAGCACAATGCCTTCTTTTACCATGAAATGACATTTTTCCCAATTAAGCACTAGGTTAGTGTCTTCACACCTTTGAAGAATTTCTTCTAAGTTTGAAAGACACAATGAGAATGTTTCTCCAAAAACAGAAAAGTCATCCATGAAGACTTCCATTGATTGCTCAATGAAGTCAGAAAAGATTGACATCATGCATCTTTGAAAGGTAGCAGGAGCATTACAAAGTCCAAAAGGCATCCTTCTAAAGGCAAAAGTGCCATAAGGACAAGTAAAGGTGGTTTTCTGTTGATCCTTAGGTTCAATTGCTATTTGATTGTATCCTGAATAACCATCTAAGAAACAATAGAATTCCTTTCCTGCTAACCTATCTAACATTTGATCTATAAAGGGTAAGGGGAAATGATCTTTCTTAGTGGCCTTATTGAGTTTTCTGTAATCCATACAGATTCTCCACCCTGTTACAGTTCTGGTTGGGATTAATTCATTATTTTCATTGGCTACAACTGTGACTCCACCCTTTTTAGGAACACATTGCACAGGACTGACCCATGCACTATCTGAAATAGGGTAGATAATACCAGCATCTAGCCATTTAATTATTTCCTTCTTAACAACCTCTTTCATTATTGGATTTAATCTTCTTTGCCCTTCTATGCTATTTTTAGAATTTTCTTCTAAAATTATCCTATGCATGCATGTTGATGGGCTAATCCCTTTAATGTCAGACATTTGCCAACCTATAGCTTTTCTATGTTTTCTCAAGGTGTTAATTAAATCAAGCTCTTGTTCTAAAGATAGATCAGATGCTATGATTACAGGAAGAGTATCATCCTCACCTAGAAAAACATATTTTAAATGCTTAGGTAGTTCTTTCAATTCTAGCTTAGGAGGTTGTTCAACAGAAGGTACATTTTCTTTAAGGTTGGGATCTTCTAAATTAAGAGATTCATAAGTTCTAGCCCATACCTTAGGTGTAGCTTGTTCCTTGGGCAATATGCTTTCTTCAATAAATTCCTCAGCAGGCAATGCAGAAACATCAGGTGCTAGTGCATTGGAAAGGTGATCATACTGCTTGTGGAACTGCTTCTCTACCAAATTATCAAGTGAGATTGATGAACACTCTTCACTCTCCTATGCAGGATACTTCAAAGCATTCAAGACATTGAATTTTACTTCTTGATCATTCACTCTCATGGTTAGCTCTCCTCTTTGCACATCTATCAGTGTTTTCCCTGTTGCCAAGAATGGTCTTCCAAGTATGACTGGCACTTCTTCATCTGCAATGAAATCAAGTATAACAAAATCTACAGGAAACACAAATTTGTCAACTTGCACCAATATATCCTCAATAATTCCTTCTGGATATGCAATTGATCTATCTGCCAAAGATAGTGTCAATGTGGTAGGTTTAGCATTTCCAATCTCTAGCTTTGTGAAGATAGATTTGGGCATCAAATTGATGTTTGCACCTAAATCACATAATGCTCTTCCTGTATAGTACTTACCTATTGAAAAAGGGATTGTAAAGCTACCTGGATCCTTTAGCTTCCTTGGAATTTTGTTTTGTAAAATCAGACTACATTCTTTTGACATAACAACAGTTTCAAATTCCCCTAATCTTCTCCTTTTAGAAAGCACATCTTTCATGAATTTGGCATAGTTTTGCATTTGTTGAAGTGCCTCTATCAAGGGAACATTGATATGCAATTGTTTTAAAACATCTAAAAATTTACTGAATTGCTTCTCCTCATGTATTTTTTTCAATCTTTGAGGAAAAGGAGGAGGAGGGTATTCTGGTACTAACCTTGGAGTAGGAGATGTAGGAACACCAGGTGTTTCTGCATCTTGAGAATTTTTTTCATTTTTATTTTTTTCTCCCTTCTCTGTACCTTCAAGCTCATATGGTTCTGTTAGATCCTTGCCACTTCTCAAAGATATGGCTTTGACCTGCTCCTTACCTTGCCTTTGTGAGGGTGAAGCTTCTGTGTTTGATGGCAAAGTACCTGCTGGTCTTTGCTGCAAAGCAGTTGCTAATTGCCCTACTTGGTTCTCTAGGTTCTTAATTGATATATCATGAGCTTGCCTAGCAGTTCTAGTTTCACTAATGAATGATCTAAGCAATTCTTCTAGAGAATTGGCACTGGCAGGTGGGTTTGATCTTTGTTGGCTTTGAGGTAGGAATCCAGGAGGAGTACTTGGTGCAGGTGCACTTTGTGCAGGTGCATTAGAATTGTTCCACCTAAAATTTGGGTGGTTCTTCCATCCTGGATTGTAGGTATTAGAGTAAGGGTTGTTATTTTTATTGTAACCTACATAATTGACAGAGACAGGGTTGCTAGGACATTCTTCATATAGATGGCCTCCTCCACAATACACACAACTTGTAGTTCCTGGAGGGGCTTGTTCTATAGCTGCTGCAGTGTTTTCTTTAGGTGTTGCTACACTAGATGTAGGTGCACTAGTGCACTGTTTGATCAGATTGGTTAAAGTGGCTACTTGAGCAGATAGGGCTGATATATCATTAATCTCATGTACTCCAGAGGTTCTCTTTTGAGCACTTACCCTCTCAGTAGGCCAACTTGAACCATTTGTAGCAATTTTGTCAATAAGATCACATGCTTCATTATAAGACATATTCAAAAGAACACCACCAGCTGATGCATCAAGCATCACTCTGGTTTGTGGTTCTAGACAATTGTAAAAAGTTTTCATTTGTATAATGACAGGTAAACCATGATGTGGACATTTTCTTAAAAGCTCTTTCCATCTTTCCCATGCTTCAAACAATGATTCAAATTCTTTTTGTCTAAAAGATGTAATATCATGTCTCATCCTAGCATTTTTAATAGGAGGAAAATATTTGCTTAAGAATTTTTCAGCTAATTCATTCCATGTATGAATAGAATTGGGCTCCATAGAATTTAGCCATGATTTAGCCCTATCTTTCAAAGAGTATGGAAATAACTTAAGCCTAAATGCATCCTCACTAATACCAGGAATGATAAAGTTACTACAAACTTCTATGAATTGCTTTAAATGCTCATGGGGATATTCATGTGGAGATCCACCAAATTGACCAATTGTTTGCAACATTTGAAACATCATAGGTTTAAATTCAAAATGAACAACATCAATTTGAGGTCTAGCAATACTAGTTTGTATGTGCTGCTGGTCATATTGAGCATAGTCTCTCATAGGTCTATCTCTATCATTAATCATACCTATTGGTCCCATTTGAATGAATTGTTGTCTGTGATCTGGTCCACCTTCAGGTTGTTGATGTGAATTAGGTCCTCCTCTTACTGAGGCATTTTCACTGTGGTGAGACATTGTTCTGCAGTCTTGTTGTCTTTGTCTTTGTTGTCTCAGCAATCTCCTAAATCTTCTCTCAATTTCTGGATCACAATCAAATTCTGGTGGTCTATCTCTGGGCATAAACTAGTGTTTCCACACTGAGTGTTTCTGCACTAAGTATTTCTGCACAGAAAACAGAATACCAGTAGTACTAATAAAACACTAAATTAACAATCTAAACAACAAAATTTTACTATAATCCCCGGCAACGGCGCCAAAAACTTGGTGTGGTTATTTTAATATATGCAAGTATACATAGTCACACAAGTAATAAAGTGATAAGAAAGGTCGAACCCACAGGGATTATGTATTGTAAATTTTTGTAGTTCAAAGTGTACACTTAGTGTGTCTACACTATTCAGTATTTTTGGTTTGGAGTTTTCAAAGTAAGTAAAAATAGTAATAAGCAATAAAATGTGTGAGAAATTAGTGGAAAAAGTAGTTGAGATGTTTTCACCAAGTACTTTACTTCTAAGTGTTTTAATGGAGTATGTAGTGTGGGAACACTGGATGTAGGTGCATCAGTTTGTGCCTTTCAGCACTTCTCTTTAGAGTTTCATTACAAGCTCTTATGATCTTTGTTTTTTACAGTAAAGAAAGGTTTGTCAATTCCTCCTTTGCCTCCTAACAATGATCCAAGTTGCTAAATAGGTTCACTCTTGTAATTTTATTATCCTAAGGACTATGCTATCCTATGTCTAGGTTTTAGCATGTATTTAACAAAGTTTCCTTTATTAAATACTTGTCCCTATTAACTCTTGAGTTCATAAATGTAGCCCATGTCTGCTGCTACAAGTTTTACCTATTCTAAAGTGATCAATTCCAGAATAAGTTGAAAGAAGTATTATGCAAGAGTTTAAAGTGTTTACACTACATAAACCATAATAACATATTTAGAAGTTCATTACAAGGTTAGAACATCTTAACTTAAGGGAATTTAGCTCATGTTACTCATGTTATAAAGCAAAGAATATGCAAAGAACATAAGTAAATGAATAATAAAGCAAAAGAATTTAAAAGAGTAGAGATTACTTGAATAGAAGATCTTTTGCATTAAGTTCCCTAAGTTGAAGTACAATAAAGATTTCTTACACGAATTTCTTCAAAGTAGAAGTGAAGGGAATGGTTGTCAAGCACTTCCCCACCTTCCTCTCCTTAGAAACTTGAAATGAAAATAAACTAAACCTAAACTAAACGATCCTTTCAGAAAACAAAAATGAAGAATTACAAATGAAAGATGAAGGATTTAAAGATGTAAAAGATGATGGATAAGTGAAGATATGGCTTCAATTTATAGGCTTGAAAGCTTTCCTCTTGCAAGGGGTTTCCTTTGGCATGAAAGATCAGCTGAGGGGACCAAACATGGTTAGTTGTAGACAACCAATCAAGCAAGCTGCACAGGTTTGGTCGCTTGCATGCATAACAAAAGATGAGGTCCATTGGAGAAGTGCCACATGTCTTTTAGATAAGTTGAGTCTTGCAACTTGATTTTTATGTGTATCGCCGACTTCTGCAAGTGGCTCAGCTCTAGGTGACTAGGCATGACGTCACAAATCAAGTGTGGAAGCATTGAAATGGTCTTTGGATGTTTTGGTATAAACTGCAGAATTTAGCAGGTGTTGGCAGTGTTTCCACTCCTAGTGTTTCCACTCCTGGTGTTGGCAGTAATTCCACTCCTGCAGTAGCTGCACTGAACAAAAACATCAAACCTAACAAGATTTGTGCATTTTGCCTAGATCATTGCCCTTTATCCATTTGAATATTTAGAATGTTGTTCCTTGATAAATAAGCTATAAATATATATAAATGTTCTTGAAAATAAGCAATAACTCAAGCTTAATTGTATGAATAACTCTATATAAAATAGAGTTATCACATATACGGCATCATGCACCCAGAATGACGTACAAACCCCCTAAAAAGGGATAACGACTCGAAGGGCCAGACCAATTTGTGATCCCTGTATGGGTCCCATGTGACCTTCTTTGGCCTAAGCCGATCAAGCGCTACCTGAAAGTGAGGCATAGACACTTTTTTTGCAATCCCACTTCTTGGCACGTGGGTTCTCTTCATCATAATCAGCAACAATCCTCTAAGAACAAAAAATCTGACCCTAAAAATGTTCAAATATCCAGGCATGTTATCAAAATTGAAACTGGGCTAGTAAACATACATAAACATCGTAAATAACAAATACAATAATTTTAGAAAATATACCTGAAGAAGTGTCGCATACCAAGCTAACTGCCTACATTTTTCTATGTTGGCATCCCTCAGCTGATCATATAAGTGTGCTAGGGCCATACCCCCCAGGTGTAGCTTCTAGTTTGCTCCAGGTCAGCGAGCATCCCAATATACCCCACCTTCACCTTATTCCTAGACTTGTCGGTGAACAGGGTGCACCCCAGCAGGTGTAGAAGATAAGCACGAGCAGCGTTCGCAAAATGGTTTTCATGAATGGCTGTGGGGTAGACCGTAGTCTTCAACCACTTCAGATTAACGTACAGCCCTTTCTCAGAAATTTGTTCCTAAGCATCCTCAGGGTCAGCACCCAAATAATTGACTAGAAGTTCTTGAGCGTTGAACTTTGTATACTCAGGCATGTCATAGAACATTCCCGTGATGGGAATGTGCAGAATCTAAGAGACGCCATCCAGCATGATCGTCATCTCACCCACCGGAAGGTGGAAGCTGTAGGTGTATAGCTGCCATCTCTCAACAAAGGCATTCACCCAGCCTTGATATAATCCATAATCTCGGGTACGATGGCCATCCCACTAAGAATGTGGTTATGAATTTTCCGCAAGTCACGTTCCTACATTTGTGATGGTATCCGTTAGTAAAGTATTTAAGAAAACATAACAATTAAAAAAACTTCGATAAATTAAATAAGAATAAACTTACCATCCCCTCCCATATCTTTCGGACTACGTGTGAGCCGTAGGTAGGCAATACCGATTTGTCATCCGGACCACCCGGGAACGAGAATGTGGCGGGTGCTGATGTGGAGGGCTCACCAACTGGGGAAGCAACATCAACATCAACAGGAGCAGGACCAGCTAAGTCAGCAGCTACAAAATCAGCAGCATCATGTTGAATATCATCATACTGAAGAGCAACATCAGCATGTGGTGGGTCTTCGATATACACCCTAGTCTGTCCGCCCCGTCCGCGTCCGCGTCCACGTCCACGCATCAGCACATTCCTATTGCGAACAGAAGATATAGGACGCACTCTATCGTCATCGTCATGTGCTTGTCTAGAAGAACCATCTCCCCTAGTCTTTGCCATCCCTAAAAAAATAATTAAACATAAATTAAAATTCAAAAAAGAAAATCAGAAGTGCCTAGTAGGGTTCAGAAGTTTACATCCGAACTGGTTCAGAATTTCATTTATGGACGCTCCATTAAAAAAACCAACAACACAAGTACAGAAGTTTGAGGCCGAACCCGTTCTTTAACAAACTACTGAACCATGCCAATATACACGGGTTTGGAAATAAACTTTGCAGAGATCCAGAAACGAAAAGGGAGAAGAGTGAGAGTAGGATACCCGAGCGATTGCGTGACTGAGTGAGAGAGTGAGGGAGGCGGATGAAGAGGGAGAAGAGGGATAAGAGTGTGAGAGAGAGATTGTGAGAGAGGGAGAAGAAGGGTTCAATGGTTTAGGTTTGGAAAGGGGGGTGTGGATGTGTGAGAGGGAGGGTGTGAAAAATGGGTGTAATGAAGTAGGGGTATTTTGGGGATATTGGGGGGGTTGGGGGGTGTCTAGTGAGTAGGGGGGTTGTAGGAAGTATGACCATTTTTTTCTTTTCAAAAAGCAATTTGAAGTGGGTTACGTAATATGAATTATTGGACTTTTTGATGGAGGCCCATAACGAGTATCCATCTCAAATAAAAACAATAGGGATTTATGTAACATGACCCTCTGTTTTCGGACAATGTAGTTCAGCCACCTAATGTTTGGAGCGGGAGATTTGAATTATGGAGGAAAAGGGTAAAAAAAATGGTGAGTGATTGCATTTTTTTTGGAGGACAAAATGGTAAATATATAGGAGGATTTATGGCATCAATTTATAGTAGATTGGAAATTTAAGTGTGACTGATTAGTTCCATGTGAACTAGAAATTAAATGAGCCAAAGGAAGAGTGATATATGAAAATGGTGACCTATATTAATGTTTTAAAGTGTGTTTCGATGGAGTATTTTTTGGGATAGTTTTATTTTTTAAGAGAATTGAAATATTTTAACATAAAATTATAAGGTAAAATATTTTAGTTCTCCACAAAAATTAAATTAGCTCCAAAAAAACATTTCATCCAAATCCCAAGGTGGTTATGGTCTTTAGCGCATCGGTGCTCTCAGGTGCTCCACAGTCGCCAACAAATCCTAGCAGAATCGTGGTTTGGCTTGATGGGGGAGTGAGAGTGGATTCATGTATTATGAATCCTTGTGTTAAAAGTAGTCTTCTTGATAGTCTTAGCCAGCGTGTCTTCTTGGTTGATAATGAGGGTGTAGGTATAGCGGTGTATTTACCTTATGTGCGATGTACGTGTTACCTTTAACCTTTGAGGAAAAATCGAAAGTAGGTGTTTTAGAAAGTAGAATGTTTGAACTAAATTAAGAGTCATTTAATTTCATTTCAGTTTTCAAAATCGTATGTACCTCCCTGATAAGCAACCCTCTCTCCAAAATCAACTTGCTTTACCTCCCTATTTTTTCTGAAACTTCCTCATCTCCTAACGGTTCTTGCTCTCAATCTATGTTCTCTTCCCCTTTCGGAGTCGCACCAGAAAGTATGACAGCATTGTGACCGTTTCTCGCGTAGATGACGATAACAACAACTACAAAAAGTGCATGAAGCAGATTAAACCATTCAATAGACAGCTGTACGATTTTTCGTCTCCCTCACGCTCATTTTTTACCCTTCTTCAATCCTCTCTCGCCTAGTTCTATCTATCTCAGTCTCCATTCTTCATCTCTCAATCTTCTTTTACCACCAACGGAACAATGACATCATATTGTAACCATGCAACAAACCCACTCTAGGCCTGAACATGAAATCTCTTAGTCGTGAGCTACCTCACTCTCCAACTCTGAATCTGTGACTCTCCACCCCCTCCTTTTCTGTGTGAAGCTTCAGATGCTTAACATTTAAATTTTTTGTATGAACGATTATTAATCTTTAGTTGTCATCTTATTCATATTTCTATTTCAAATATTCAACTCTTCCATCATGTTTTAACTACTTTCCTGTTGAGAATTTGTGATGGTCTTTTGAAGCATGTGGGAGTTTGTTGAAGAAGAATAATGGGTTTGTGATGAGTACTTGAAAATTTTTCCAAACCCTAAAGTAACCCAAAAGCACGCTGATAAATGTCACGCTTTACATATTTTTTCACGAATTTAATTTTTTTGGCGTATACCGGTTATTGAGGATCGAATTTTGCATATATTAACAATTTAAATTTTTCTCAAATCTAAAAATACCCCAAAATACACAGTTTAGCATCTCACTTTAAATATTTTGGTACATGATTAATTTTTTTTCTACAAGCCAATTATTGAGAAACGAACTTTGCGTATTTCAACTGTTAAAATTTTTTCTGAGCCCTAAAGTCTCACAAAACATATTACTTAGTGTCGCACTT
Organism: Astragalus membranaceus; assembly: GCA_039519185.1. Taxonomy (NCBI): domain Eukaryota; kingdom Viridiplantae; phylum Streptophyta; class Magnoliopsida; order Fabales; family Fabaceae; genus Astragalus; species Astragalus membranaceus. Next base: position 82,824,717 of record CM076850.1, on the reverse strand, counting down.
TACGTATTTTGTCACGAAATTATTTTTTTCTTCACCAATAAAACCGATTATTGAAGAACGAACTTCCAATTTTTGAACAGTTAAAAGTTTTTCTAAACCTTAAAGTGCCTCAAAACACACTACTTATCTTTGCACTGTATATATTTTGTCATGGATTTATTAAATAAAATTCACCAAACCGGTGATTGAAGAACGAAATTAACGTTGTTGAATAGTTAAAAAAATTTCCAAACCCAAAAGTAACCAAAAACACACTACTTAGTTGTTACTGTTTACGTAATTTGTTACGTAATTAATTTTTTTCACTAGACCGGAACGAACCCTAAAGTACCCAAAACATACTTCTTAGCGTCAAACTTCACATGTTTTGACACAAAATTTATTTATTTTTTCCCAGAATCGTTTATCGAAGAACGAACTTTACAATTTGAACTAGTAAATTTTTTTCGAACCCTAAAGTACACCAAACAGGTTATTGAGGAATGGGCGTATTTGAACATCTAAAAAAAATTTCGGACCCTAAAGTACCTCCAAATTAAATACAATGCTTAGTGTCAAACTATACGTATTTTGTCACGTTATTGTTTACCGTGGTTTTTGGTACCTCAAAACACACTACTTAGATTCGCACGTTATTGTTTACCGTGGTTTTTGGTAAACACCACTAGTTACACACAAGTGTTGCTTGCAGGATCAACTAGAAAATCCCAGAACATTTGTGTTTAAAGTTTTCCAGAAATTGTTAGTGTTCTTATGGTTTAATTTGACCGCATTTAGAATAACCGTCGAATTGACGGGGAAAGCGGATACAGAAGAGATGAATCTGAAGAGAACAAGCAATAAATGTGCAGAAATCTTAAAGAAACAGAAGTAAAATTGCATTAACTTATAAAGAGTGGAACGCAGATTCATACATTGTTTCTGTTGACTCGTTTTCTCTGTATGCGGAAGTTTGAGTGTTTTAGAATTATGTAAATGAATTGCGACCATTTTTTCCCTTCAGACAACTAGTATTTATAATAGAATGGAAAAGAATAACTGCTTAATGAATTCAAAAAATGGTTACTGCTGAGGACTTCGACAGTGTAATTGCCACCTGCTTCGGCCACGTTACTTTCGTACTCCTCAGTGGCGTCGTTGCTATGCTTCTTCGACATCGCCTCTTTATCTTTGATCTGCTACCAAACTCACTTTCTCCCGTCGAAATACCTCTTCTTCAAAATCGTAAGTTTAAGCTTCATTGACTGCATTTAATTTAGCCTGTCGAAAATGCAGGCTAACAGTTATGTATTTTGTCACGTAATTATTATTTTTTCCACCAAACCGGTTAGTGAGGAATGAACTTGGAGTACTTGAACCGTTAATTTTTTTCAGAATCAAAAAGTGTCCCAAACCACATCGCTTAGCGTCGAACTTTACGTATTTTGTTGTGAAACTATTTTTTTTATCAAACTAGTTATTGAGGAACGAACTTCGCGTATATAAATATCTTAAATTTATTCCGGACTCTTATGTAGCCCAAAACATACTGCCAGCCTGAACCCCCTGGAAAAATAATATTAGCACTGATACCTTAGGAAAAAATACTTTTGCATCCCCTAAAAATATCTTTTGCACCCAAGTTCTTAATTTTGCACCAAAGTTCTTAGTTTTGCACTAATACACCACGCTCTCGCATTATGTTAGTCTATTTAGTTTTAATCTGTCCTGTATTTTGTAAATATGTTGAATCTTTTAGTGCTATTTAATTTGTTTTTAAGAACTTGTTAGTGCTATTTAATTTGTATTGGTCTAGTGCAACACAAGTGGTTAAACTGTTAAAGTATTATTTATATATTTTTTTTAAGCAAAGACTAATATATATTAAAAAGAAAAAAGAGTACAGAAAAAGACCGAGGGGGGACCAAACCAAAACCCAAGGCTATGGAAAAAACAAACAAAGCAGCATGAGGTTTGAAAATATGTAGCATGTGCTAAACTAGTGGGCCATGATGTGAATCTAATTGATTCCATGACAAAACATGGCCCACTAGTTTAGCACATGCTATATTATATTCTTAGTGATGTGTGTGTTTGAAAATTTTTGCACCCACTGACCCCAGGGTCCTGGGTCCGTCACTGCATACTGCTTAGTATCGCACTTTACGTATCTTCTCACAAAATCATCTTTTTGGAGAGTTGTAATGTTACCAAGATAGCCCTATATAACAAGGTGGACCACACTATATTGCATGAGGTTATTATTATTTGTAACAAACAAAACAATTATATTGCAAGGGGGAGCATAAGTACAAGCTATACCAACACCCCAAACAGAGTTTAATTACATGTCACCAGTAAAAGAAAACCCAACAAATACTGATTATAAAATTACAAACACTGGATGAGCTTATTATTGTTGTTGACAGGAACACAAATTGTACGAAGATGATAAACTAAACAAAATAAACAGTGTCATTAAATATCCCTTTTATAGATAGTTGTGGCAACGTGGAACATTTGCAGCCTTTTCCCTTGGAAATCGACTCTCATCAAGAGCTATTCTTCCCCTCGTACATGGAGATCGTCGATATCGATCTTGTAAGAGTCTCCTACTCTTACTCATTTCACCTAAAGCAAAAAAAATATGAAACAGATTATATAGATATGATGCATTAATATTTTCATAGTTGTGTAAATACAGTAACAATATAATAAATGGATATACCTGCAGAAGCACCAGGAATGTTGGCAGAAAAACTCAAGACACAAAGTAAGAGAAGCACCCAAACAAGAAAGCATTTCTTAGAAGCCATAACTCTACCACACTTCATAAAAGTACTAAACACATGCTCATTTATATATAATCCCAATTCTGTAGTTGTTGCTTGCTTTTAAAGAATGCATTTATTTAGTTCAATTTAGGTGTTGTTTTTATACTTTATTATTACTAGATATATCTTCTGTCATTCTTGGATGCATCCGCGTAAACAAAGTCAATGGGTCCTAATCCTATGAATAATCACAAGTTATCAATAGGTCCTCCGGTTTTCAAGGGAATTTATATTAGAAAAATTGGCAATTGCATGTACTATATATTACTATGAGATAAATTCTTTTTGCTCTATGCTCTAATCATACATAATTTCATTGACTTTGACAACTTCAACTTCGACTTCATTTGTAATTGTTGAATTGATTACGATGCAAGTAAAATGTTTGAATTAGTTTCTTCCAAATAGGTAGCTCCGTTTGTGAGCTAAGAGACATGAAGAACTTGTAAGTAGGTAGCTCCACATGGTTCAAATTCTGCAAACTAACATTCCCTCACCTCCTAACTAATTACCAACAACTAATATTTTTTCTTGTACGGCTTGGAGGTGAGGGATACAAGAAAAAATAATTATTATTCGCATTTCTTAAAATAATCAATTATTCTCACATATATATCTCTCTCTCTCTCTCTCTCTCTCTATATATATATATATATATATATATATATATATATATATATTAAGAGGAGTACAAGGAAAAATTATTTTATTAAGACAACTAGAAAAAATTTATAAAAAAAATTAACATTTGCCTATAAAAAATGTTTCAATTGATTTCATTTTTGAGTTGACCCGACTATTTCATTTTTAAGTCAACTTCAAAATTGCCAATAAATTTAGTAGTATGTGTTGGATATATATATATATATATATATATATATATAGAGAGAGAGAGAGAGAGAGAGAGAGAGAGAGAGAGAGAGAGAGAGAGAGAGAGAGATATGTGAGAATAATTGATTAATTTAAGAAATGAGAATAATAATTATTAGAGTTAAATTAAAATTAATAGCTTAGAGTACTATGTTATTAAAAACACAATCATACCAAAATTGAAGTTAATGATATAATCTAAAAAAAGGGTTGTGAGACCTAAATTAATCTTCTTTAAAATGAAAAACTTGTGATATTATAATGTTGGTCGCATGGTTGTGAAACTCCAGAGTTTACATAAACTCGTGGAGCATAGGTAGTCTTGACTCGTAGACTCGACTCGTAAACTCGTAAGAGTCTACCTACTATCAAATAAACTATAAATGGCATACATACATGATATAACATAGGTTAGCACAACAATAATTCAATATTTCAACTTCACAATAAAGCCAAGTAGCAAACCATGATATTAAAGTAAGTTAGTGTTAGTACATTATAACTAGATAGTATCATACTACATTAATGACTAAATCATACATAAATTCATAAAAACACAAGTTCTTAAAATAAAAAAATTCAAAAAAAAAGAGCTAATTTGACCCAACACTCGTAATGTTTAGTAAAATGCTTTATTGGGCAGTTGAATAAACCAAAATAAAAATAATATTGAAAATGTAAATGTAACTTTATAAATCCAATATATACTATATAAAATAGGTAATTTAACCTAAGTAGCTACCAATATTGACCAATAATTTACATTTTCAAGCCTAATCAAATGTAAAATTTTAGACTCGTAAACTGATAATAAAATCGAGAGTTTACTGATTCTATCAGAGTTTACTTGAATTCGTACGAGTTTACAAGAAAAGAGAGTTTACCTGCTAGTTGACTCGTTTTTGTGATCGAGACTCGTAAACTCGTAAGAGTTGAGTCGAGAGTTTTACAACCATGGTTTATCGTTAATTTAAATCTAACGGTACTACTAGAAAAAGCTGAAATAACGATGGAAAATAAAGACAAAAAAAGTAAAATTCGTATCCAAATTTGATATTGCTATTTCTTCTTTTTCTAGTAACCAAGGGCTCTCATGTAATTCTCTCTCTCTCTATCTCTCTCTAAACTATATATATATATATATATATATATATATATATATATATATATATATATATATATTAATTTTGGATGGTTGTAATATGTGGCACTGACATTCATCATTCCCACATAAAATTTATGTTTCTTTTATTATTTTAAGAGTTTATCAGCTTTATGAATATATATATATATATATATATATATATTTATATATATATATATATATATGTATCCAAACATAAATTTTATTGAAACTATATTATATAAATTTTATTTATAAATTATAAATTATATATTATATAAATTTATTTATAAATTAAATTTTATATTATGCACAATCCATGGATTATGTCATATATATTTATAGTCGGCTTAATACTTTACAAGTATCTTGTGGCTTAGTGGTATTTGTGACTCTAAAGTAGCAAGTTTAATCCCCATGTTCTGCAAATTGGTTATTTTTTGTAGTAATATTGTTCCACACATTTTCATGTAGGGCCACTTGGCAACCATCCATTGGTTGCTGACGTGGCATGTCAGTGCCATGTGGAAATGATGGCATGAGGATGATGATGTGGCATGTCAGTGCTACATGACACAACCATCCAATAAGATGTCGACACATGGTGTTGGCATTAATAGAGATATAGATAGTGTATCTAATAAACAAGTGTAATTTCAGTAATTGTAATCAATTGTACAGTTAGTACAGCACCTAACTGTAGGGGATTCTGTTAGTCATATAACAGTGTATATATAGTTAAATGTAATTGATACTTCAATGAAATGAAAATACAGAATATTCAATTGAACTAATTCTCAATATGGTGTCATTCGCTCTACTGATCCTTGGGCACTCTCTCGCATTCCGTTTCTGCTCCGCTCTCTAGCTCTCAATCGCAACTCCATCAATGGTGTCGACACCTGATGGTTCCTATACGGAGTCACCACCATCGTCACCAACTCCTTCAATTCTTCAGCAACATTCCACGAAAAGCTCTTCGCAATTCATCACAGGTCCAAAGCTTCGCATCAAGCTGGACGAGAAGAATTTTTTGATCTGGAATCAACAAATTGAAGGTGTTGTGGCAACGCATCGACTCCATCGCTTCCTCGTAAACCCTCAGATACCCAATCAATTCGATTCAAGTGAAGATCGCGTCATCAACAAAGTATCTGATGCTTACGATCAATGGTTTGTTCAGGATCAAGCGTTGTTCACCTGGCTACTCTCCACAATCTCTGATTCCATGCTTCCTCGTGTGCTTGATTGTCACCACGCGTATCAGGTTTGGAACACTATTCATAAGCATTTCACTGCTCATCTTCGTGCGAAAACTCGTCAGTTGCGTGCTGAACTGAAGAGCACTGAGAAGGAAATCGCAGCATCACTGAATTCATCTCTTGAATTCGTGTCCTCGCGAGTTCCCTTGCTGCAAGTGGAGATCGTATTTCTGATCGAGATCTGGTTGATGTTGCTCTTGATGGCCTACCAGAGGAATACAACTCCCTGGTACTCTTCGCGTTTGCCAAGCCTGACACTCTAGATCTCATGGAATTGGAGTCTCTTCTGCTTGTTCAGGAAGCACAACTTGACAAGTTTCGTCAAGAACTTGCTACACCGTCAGTCTCTGCAAACGTTGTGCACACTGATGCTCGTGGAGGTCATGCTGGTGGACGTTACGGTGGACGATATGGTCGTGGAAGGTTTGGGCTTGGTCGTGGTCGTGGCCGTGGCCGCGCTCCACCATCTGCCAATAGGCCGACGTGTCAAGTCTGCAACAAGCAAGGTCATGTTGCTCTTAATTGCTGGTACAGGTATGATGAAAACTATGAGCCTCATCAACCTGCACATCTTGATGCTGGATCTCATAAGGAACGCTAAAGTACCTGCTGCGAAAGATAATGCTGCTAATTCAGATTCACATCCTGGGGCTTTGGCTGCTTACACTCCCTTTGATCTGAATGTTGCAGAGGCCTTTCCCATTCCCTCCGACGTAACTCAAGGTTGGTTCCTTGACACTTGTACTTCACTTAATTTCACCTCTGTTGCTCAATTCCTTCACACAAGCACACCCTACAGAGGTAACAAGAATGTTTATCTGGGAGATGGTCATCCTATAGCCATTAAAGCTGTAGGTACAACCACATTATGCTCTACACATCAACCTAATTTAACCTTCAAACTTAATAATGTTTTGCTGGTACCAAACCTAACTCGAAACCTTATCTCTGTAGGCCAATTTACTCTTGATAATAATGTCTAGCTTTGTTGAGTTTCATCCATTTACTTGTCTTGTTAAATGTCAGGTCTCTAAACAGGTTCTTCTTAAAGGTATTAGAGGTGCTGATGGTCTGTACTTCGTGCCTTCCCTAGCTGCTGTTCCTAAGTCCTCCATTCCTGCTTCCTTGTCTGTTAATGTTACTGCATCTTCTAAGTCTGTAAGTAGTATACCATCTACTAATGCTATCACTAGTAATATGAACAATTATAATGTATGGCATCACAGATTGGGCCATGCCAACAGTAGGGCTATACACACTGTGTTGCAAAAATGTAATGTCTCTACATCTATTAATAAGTTATTTGAATTGTGTAAATATTGTGCTGTTGCAAAGTCCCGTAGAACTCACTCACCACCATCACTTACACAATGTCACACACCATTTGAACTTATTCACACAGATCTGTGGGGCCCCTCTCCCTCTCCCTCTAGCTGTGGTTACTTATATTACATTGCCTTTGTTGATTCTTGTACCAAGTTTAGTTGGATGTATCGACTTAAGCATAAATCTGATGCAATTAAGGCTCTTAACTTGTTTTTAGCTTTGGTTAAGACACAATTTAACACCACAATTAAAGCTATCCAGTCAGATAATGGGGGAGAGTTCATTCCCATCACCAAACACTTAGCCACTCTTGGCATTCAGCATAGACTTACTTGCCCTTACACATCACATCAAAATGGTTCCGTTGAACGCAAACACAGACAAATAGCAGAAATGGGACTCACATTGCTTGCTCATGCCTCTATGCCTTTAACCTTTTGGGACCGCAGCTTTACAAATGCTGTTCATTTAATTAATAGGCTACCCACCTCAGCTTTATCTACCTTCATTTCTCGATATGAGGCCCTCCATAAGGTTCCACCTCATTATTCATCTCTTAGATCATTTGGTTGCTCCTGCTTTCCTCTTCTTACACCATATAACAAACACAAATTACAACTACATAGTCAGGAGTGTATTAACTTGGGACCCTCTCCAAATCACAAGGGCTTTAAGTGTCTAAGTCCTAGTGGTCGTGTCCATCTCCCAAGTCTGCATTGTCTCCTAATGAGTCTGCATTGTCTCCTAATGAGTCACCCCTCCCTTTATCTGCGTCCCTTCCACTAAATTTGCAATCCAGAGTCAACTTCAGCCACTCCTGAGTCCAGGCCCCACATAAACTCATCTGATACAATTTCCCCTGTTATTGCTCCTGTGCCTACACCAGATACTTCACCTGTTCCTGACCCTGTATCTACACCAAAAAGTTCCCAAGATACTGACTCAGTCACCTCATCCACTAGAGAACCTGTCCTCACCTCTCCACCCAACATTCATCCTATGCTAACTAGATCCAAGACTAGTAACCTGAAACCAAGACTCTTTGTTGCTAGCATGGAACCTACCTCTGTCAAGAAAGCTTTATGTGACCCAAATTGGCTTGCAGCCATGCAACAAGAGTATGATGCCTTAATGAAGAACAATACTTGGACTCTCACCTCTCTTCCTGCCAATAGGAAGTCCACTGGCTGTAAATGGGTGTTCAGGATCAAAGAGAATCCTGATGGGACAGTCAACAAGTATAAAGCTCGCCTAGTGGCAAAGGGATACAGTCAGGTGCATGGTCAAGACTATGGAGGGACATTCTCCCCAGTGGTCAAACCCACCACCATCAGAATTATCCTAACTCTGGCTCTAACTTACAAATGGGATATCAAACAGATTGATATTAACAATGCTTTCATAAATGGAGTTTTGAAGGAAGATATATACATGCAGCAACCCCCTGGCTTTGTTAGCAGTGATAAGACTTTAGTCTGCAAGCTGAACAGGTCCTTATATGGCTTAAAACAGGCTCCTAGGGCCTGGTATGAGACTCTCCACAAGGCTCTTCTTCAGTTTGGCTTCAAGCATAGTAAATGTGACCATTCTCTATTTGTGTACAGCTCCAGAGGAGTTCATTTGTATGCACTTGTCTATGTTGATGACATTCTAATCACAGGGTCATCATCTGAATTAATTCAAGATCTTATTACCAAGTTGCATCATCAATTTGCCTTGAAACAGATGGGCAAACCTGAATACTTCCTGGGTCTTGAAGTCAAGTATCTCACTGATGGTTCATTGATTCTCACTCAAGTTAAGTACATACAAGACTTTCTTGCTCGTGCTAATATGCTCCACTGCAGTGCTATGTCCACACCAATGACAGCAAATTGAAAACTAAGTTGTTTTGGTACTGATAAGATACCTGATCCTGCTCAGTATACGTCCATTGTTCGAGCTCTCCAGTACATTACTCTTACAACGCCAGAACTGTCATTCAGTGTAAACAAGGTTTGCCAATTTCTCTCTCAACCTCTTGCCACACATTGGAAGGCTGTGAAGAGAATTTTGAGATATCTCAGTGGCACTCCCACCTTTGGTCTGCTGTTGCAACCAGCACCACCAGATACACCTTTCTCACTGAGAGTGTACTATGATTCAGATTGGGCCACTGACCCAGATGACAGGGGATCCACTTCTGGTTCCTGTCTCTTTCTTGGACCTAACCTGGTCTCCTGGAGTTCCAAGAAACAGTCCTTGGTTGCACATTCAAGTGCAGAAGCAGAGTACAAAAGCATGGCCAATGCCACTGCTGATCTGCTTTGGGTGCAATCTCTACTACAAGAACTGCAGATTCCTACACAGTCCCCTCTGTTACTCTACGACAACTTGAGTGCTGTGCACCTCTCCCACAATCCTATACTTCATGCTAGAACCAAACATTTGGAGCTGGACATTCATTTTGTCAGGGAGAAAGTTGCAGCTAAGTAGCTATCCATTAAGCATGTTTCCAGCAGCCTTCAAATTGCAGATGCATTGACAAAGCCACTGCCTGCTGCTGCCTTTCAGGACCTGAGGTACAAACTCAAAGTTGTCAAGTTTTCCAGCCAGCCTTTGGGTTTGTAGGGGGAGTAATAGAGATATAGATAGTGTATCTAATAAACAAGTGTAATTTCAGTAATTTTAATCAATTGTACAGTTAGTATAGCACCTAACTGTAGGGGATTCTGTTAGTCATATAACAGTGTATATATAGTTAAATGTAATTGATACTTCAATGAGATGAAAATACAGAATATTCAATTGAACTAATTCTCAATAGGCATCATCACGGATGTCATCTCTGTTAACCACATCATCTTTTTTGAACGGAAAGTTAATGACATTGACCAAACTTGATGCGTTTTGTTTTTATATGGGCTTAAGTGGAACTTTTTTTACAGGGAAAAAACTAACTCAAACATATATTTACAAAAACCAAACATATATTTCTAGTCTCAACTAAATTATGATATAATTCAACAATTGTGGACAAACTATGCAGGTTGACATCTTAGGAACATCAACTACACTCAATCTTTTGCTTTAAAAAAGTCATAATTCAATAGAATACTTCATTGGTTATAAAAATCACTACTAGAAAAGTTGTATTTAGTGAGGGATTTTTGAGATGGATAAGTATCCCTCACTAATAGTGAGGGACTTAGCTACGAAAATAAGTAATCAGCCTTGATTTACGTTTGTGACGAATTTAGAGACGGAAAATATCTCTCTCTAAACATTTCGTCTCTAAATTGGTCACAAAATATCAAAAAGCCGTTTAGAGACGGATTTAGAGATGGAAAGGCATTCCTCGCTAATAGCGTCGCTAATAGCGAGGAAGCAATAATCCGTCGCTAACACAAAAATTTTCTCAGCGCCCTACAATTCGCTTCCCTCCTTCTCCTCTTTTCAATTAATTCGCTTCCCTCACTCACTAATAATTATAATAAAAAACCTTATTTTACAAAAAAAAAAAAAACTCTCGTTCTCGTGAAAGAAAACTAGAGAGCTTCGTAAACCACTCACCACAACCCTCGTTCTCGTGAAAGAAACCCTGAGAATCACCACTCACCTCCACCACTCACCACAACCCTCACCTCCACCACTCACCATTCACCAAAACCCTAAGAATCAACAATCGCAATTAGAGAAGTTGCTGACACCAAAACCGTAACCATCACCAAAACCCTAACATTTGTGAAGTTGTGATTTCCTCCATGGGTTTCTCTTCTGCGCTACATTCTAGCCAAGGTAAGTAGCGATTTCATCCTCCTGGTTTTCTCTTATGCGATTTCCTCCTCGGTTACTTATTTCATCCCTCTCTCCTTTTTCGATCTCCTCTATTTGCGATTTTTAATTTGTTTTTTCCTCTTCTTGTTTTTTCTCTTTCAGATAGGAAGACTTTTCTGGTGATATTCTAGCCATAGGAGACTAAACCCTTAAGTTGTAGTTGCAAATTCTTGATTTATCTCTGACTGTGTGTCATTTGGACTAAACTTGTATTTGTTTTTTTCACTTTGTTGTACTAAAAGTGACACTAATGTAAATAATAAAAGATGCATATATCATAATCTAAACTAAAAAGCCATCCACGGATCTGTATTAACTAGTCAACATTAGGGATGTCTGAGGAAGTAGTTATTATGAGAATAAAGGAAAGGGTACATCAAATGCCTGAGTAACAAGTCTTCTTTTTTTTAAAAGCATTGGATGGGTATTGGAAGATTACCTCCAATCTGGTGTTTTCAAATTCTAGTTTGAATAGTTTGGACCATTGAATATGCACTTATCAGACTAATACCTACATTAATCTCGATCAGAAAAAAGGATTGATGATACATTAGAGATATTGAAGCAATAAAGAGAAATAAAAGAAGCTTTATCAAGCAAGCACAAAAAGAGACTACAAAGATACATCTCAATTCATTTGAAACATGTATTTTACTCTTGAGCCACATCTCAGTGCATTTTGTCATGTATAGTGTGAGTGGGCTTTGGTTTTCGGTTGATTTCATTTCTGCTGTACTATGAAAGTTGTTCCATTGGATAATATCATTCTATCCTTCACTTGTTATTTTAATCTTGTATATGTAGGTCTGCATCTCTGAAAAAATTTGAAATACTGACATTATTAGTTGCTACATAAACATCCTTCTAAGTGATCTTAACTGATGTTGAATTCTAATATTCTAAAACATTAGATGGTGTCCACTGTCTAGTAAGATAAAGATTTAGATGGTAAATTCACAAAGGCTTTCTTTTCATTAATACCATTTTGTACAGTTGGAGCACTTCTAATTCTTCTGACAAACAATGCTAGTGTGACAAAAAGCACTACTACTGTAATTCCTGTTAATCCAAAGACTATAATCCAGAAACCTGTTACCATCATATAGTAAATTTGTTATGAACCAAAACATAACTTTTTCCTTAAAAGCACTAGTACTGTAATTCCTGTTTATGATATTTGTGTTCCTCCTTTTTGTTTTCTATATTTCCCGATTCAAAAGGCAATAAGAACAACAATTTTTTAATCTATTTTTATCTTCTTACATTCTATATTTTTATTCTGCTTTTATCTTCATCCATTCTTGATTTTTTGCAGTGTCTCCATATCCTTGATTCAGTGTTCAGCGTTAAAGTAGTTTGTTTGTTCAGCGTTCACACATTTCCAGGTAATTAAATCTGGGTATTTTTCTCTCTGGATCCTTTTTTATCATCTGCTATATTACACAACTTTTATGCTAGTGTTGCCGGAACCTCCCCATCTTACACCTAGCCCCAATAACTCGACCACACAGAACCAAAATATTCATCCCACACCTCCCCAATCACATTCCCAAGATGATGTTGCATCTATTGACAACCCCCAAGTATCATCCCATGTTGATTCATATCCACATATTGGGTCTTCCGACATTGATGGGTGTATGTGGATTTGTCCAGGTCCAGGAAACACGTAAGTATTACTCTTTTCTTTTCATGAAATAGTCTACAATAACTTATATGCGTATGACTTACACATTGTTGATAGCAGGCCAATTGTTAAGAAGGTATATGTTAGAAAGGGGGGTAGCAAATAATAAGCCAGGGAGGGGTATTATTGTAATTTTGCTACATACCAGATTGTATAAATAGCTGAGTTGCAGAAGTGTTAGGGAGTTAAGCAGTAAACAGAAAACAGTTACTACAGTTTCTGATTGAAACTGACTCAGTGTAAATGAACTCACATTCTTGAGCATTGTTCAATAAGGAAATTCCTCAATTCCCAGTTGAAATCCTTTCAACTGGTATCAAAGCACACGATTTTGGGAGGATTAATGCCGAAGAAGAAGACGACATCTTCAGCGATGGATCCAAGAATTGAAGAAATTTTGGAACGAAGATTTCAAGAGGTTGAGAATCGATTCCAAGAAAGTATGGCCGAGATGAAGGCGATGTTCGCGTCGTTGAAGGAATCGGGTCCGTCAGGATCCGGTAACCCGAAATCGAAGGAACGTTCAAATCACGGCGATAGCGAGCGACGACTCCGCAAGGTGGACCTACCGGTCTTCAATGGAGACGACGCGACGGGATGGCTGACGAAAGTGGAACGCTTCTTCAAGGTGCGCAAGATTGAAGAGGACGAAAAACTTGACGCAGCGTTAATGGCAATGGAAGGTGAGGCGTTGTCGTGGATGCAGTGGTGGGAAGCGAATAGCGAAGTACAAACCTGGAACGGGTTGAAGGAAGCGATTCTTCGTCGTTTTCAATCAACTGTGATTACGAACGCTTTCGAAATGTTGATGAATATGAAACAAGAAAGCACGGTGCGCGAATACCGCAAGAAATTCGAATTGATCGCAAGTCACATCAAGGTACAGGACCAAGATTTGTTCACTGGTATGTTCTCCAATGGTCTGAAAGACGAGATCCGAGCAGAAGTGAGGTTACAAAGGCCCAAGAGTCTGGCAGATATGATGGAAATAGCGCTTCTGGCAGAGGAAAAACTCAGTGCGGTTAACAGATATGGTGGACGAAGTTCAGGGTGGGGAAAGAACGTGTATAAGGCAAATACAGACATTACAACAACTGGCAAGAGTACTGAACCCGTCAAGAATACACCAGTTGCGAACACAAAGACAGTGAATAGCAAGGAAATTGAAGAAAGAAGGAAGAAAGGGCTTTGTTTCACGTGCGAAGAGAAGTATGTGCCAGGCCACGTATGCAAGAATAAGATCCTCAAATTAATGTACCTAGAAGAAGCTGAGGTGGAGGAAGAAGAACAGGAGAAGGATGATGAAGAAGAGATTGTGTGGGAAGCAGCCCTCAAAAGTCTTCATTTGTACAGCATGGCAGGTTTATCTTCAAGCTGCTCATTCATGTTAAAAGCGTTGATAGGAGTGTTGGAAGTATTGGTGTTAGTTGATTGTGGAGCAACCCATAGTTTTGTGTCCAAGAAACTAGTCTCGGAGAAGAAGTGGAAGGTAGAGAGCATTCCACCATGTTGGGTGAAGGTTGGCAATGGACAAAGGATCTTGATTAGGGGAATTTGTAGAGGAATTGAACTAATGATGCAAGGACTACTGGTAAAAGTGGACTGTTATGTCTTTCCACTCGATGGAGAAGACTTTGTTTTGGGAGTGGATTGGCTGGGTAAACTAGGGGAGATAAGGGCTAATTTTAGAGACATGACACTCAAACTACAGATTAATGGAGAAAAGATATGCTTGAAGGGTGATCCAACCTTGTCCAGAAAAGAAGTAAGTGCACGACAAATGAAGAGGGAAGTGAAAGATCCTGAAGAACTATACATAGTGGATTGCAGAGACATAGAGGTGACAGACACAGAGCAACACCAGACACCTGAGGTAATTCACACGGTTTTGACTGAATTTGATTCTCTGTTTAGTGAGACTGGTACCTTACCTCCTAGTAGAACAGTTGACCATGCTATAGTGCTTAAAGAGGGCTCTAACATACCCAACTTAAGGCCATATAGATATCCACATTATCAAAAGAATGAGATCGAAAGGTTGGTAGCTGATATGTTAAAAACTGGAATAATTAGGCCAAGCATCAGCCCCTATTCCAGTCCCATCATATTAGTTAAAAAGAAGGATGGAAGTTGGAGATTTTGCGTGGATTTTAGAGCTCTGAACAAACTCACTATCCCTAATAAATTCCCTATGCCTCTAATTGATGAATTACTAGATGAGCTTAATGGTGCAACTGTGTTCACTAAACTAGACCTTAAATCAGGCTACCATCAAATCAGGATGAAGGAGGAGGATATCCCAAAAACTGCCTTTAGAACACATGAGGGACATTACGAGTATCTAGTAATGCCCTTTGGTTTGACCAATGCCCCATCCACTTTCCAAGCCCTCATGAATGATATTCTAAGACCTTTTTTGAGGAAATTTGCTCTAGTTTTTTTTGATGACATCCTCATCTATAGCAAGGATGTACTACAACATGCTGAACACCTAAGACAAGTCTTGGAAACACTGAAAAAAAATCAACTAGTAGTGAACAAAAAGAAGTGCAGTTTTGCAGTCAACAGTGTGGAGTATTTGGGGCACGTAGTGAATGCTGAAGGGGTGTCTGCAGATCCAAGGAAAGTCACTGCAATGACAGATTGGCCCGTGCCCAAGGATTTGAAGGGTTTGAGAGGCTTCCTAGGGTTGACAGGGTATTATAGACGTTTTGTAAAGGATTATGGCATCATGGCTAGGCCTCTAACAGAGCTACTTAAGAAGGATAAATTCAGTTGGAATGAAGAGGCAGAAACTGCCCTGAATCAGCTTAAACAGGCTATGACTTCACTGCCAGTTCTCAGAATGCCAGATTTCACTAAACACTTTGTGATAGAAACTGATGCTTCAAGCAAGGGGGTAGGGGCAGTCTTAATGCAAGAAGAAAGGCCTATTGCGTACTTCAGCCAGAAACTATCAGTAAGGGCCCAACAAAGGTCAGCTTATGAAAGGGAGCTGATGGCAATGGTGCTAGCAATACAGAGATGGAGACACTACTTACTTGGGCAACAGTTTACAGTGAGAACTGACCAACAGAGCCTGCAATTTCTAACTGATCAGAATCTGTTAGGAGGAGAGCAAGTCAAATGGACATCTAAATTACTTGGATTTGATTTTAACATACAGTACAAACCTGGCACTGCAAACAAGGTAGCTGATGCTTTATCTAGACAAATGATACTTGCATCTATTTCTAGAGTAACACTACCTGAATGGGAGGCATGGGAGGAGGAAATTCGTGACTGCCCTGAGTTAAAAGCTCTAGTTCAGCAGGTGGTTTTGAAGGAGGCTGCAGCAACTAAATTTCATGTGAAACAGGGACTCCTCCACAAGGGGAATAGCTTGGTGTTGCCTAAGAAGTTCTCTAAGATACCTCTGATCTTGACAGAGTTCCACACATCATTGCAAGGTGGCCACTCTGGGTTTTTCAGAACATATAAACGGATAGCAGGCGTTTTTTACTGGCAGGGGATGAAAAATGATATAAAACAGTTTATTACACAGTGCCAACAGTGCCAACTGAGCAAAACAGAAACCTTGGCACCTGCAGGGTTATTACAACCGCTGCCAATTCCCTCTAAAGTATGGTCAGAAATCTCCATGGATTTCATTGGTGGACTACCTAGAGTTGGTAAGCAAGACACCATACTAGTGGTAATTGATAGGCTTACAAAGTATGCACACTTCCTCCCCTTGGGGCACCCTTACAATGCTAGTGATGTGGCTGAAGTGTTTATAGCAGGGGTTATCAAGCTTCATGGCTTCCCTGAAGCTATTATATCTGACAGGGATAAACTGTTTTTGAGCCACTTCTGGAAAGAATTGTTCAAAAGGGCTGGCACAAAATTGAAGTATAGTACAGCTTTCCATCCCCAAACGGATGGGCAGACAGAGGTTACTAATAGGTGTTTGGAGGTGTATTTGAGGTGTTTTGTAGGGGACTATCCGAAGTCTTGGCCAAAATGGATAAGCTGGGCAGAATTGTGGTTCAATACTAACTACAACAGCTCAATTGGCATGACACCATACAAAGCTCTGTATGGTAGAGATCCTAACCCAATTATCAAGGGCCCTGCTATTCCTTCCAACATTGAGGAAGTTAATGTGTTGTATGAAGAGAGGGATGCATTGTTGGGACAACTCCACAGCAACTTGACTTTAGCTCAGCAACGTATGAAGAAACAAGCGGATAAACATAGGAGGGACTTAACCTTGGAAGTAGGTGATTGGGTCTACTTAAAGGCTTGCCCGTACCGGTGGAAATCACTAGCAGCTAGAAGAAATGAAAAGCTCAGTCCTAGATTTTATGGACCTTATCAAGTCATTGAACGAATCGGCTCAGTAGCATACAGGTTGCAGTTACCAGAACAGTGTAAAATCCACCCAGTGTTTCATATCAGCAAGCTGAAAAAAACTGTCCCAGGATCATATCAGGCGCAGCCCATTCCAAGAGCATTAACTGCAGAAGGCGTTTTGCAACCTGAGATGGAAGACATACTGCAGTTCAGACACAGCTCCAGTGGCAACTTAGAGGTTCTGGTGCGATGGAAAGATCTGCCTCCGTGTGAAGATTCGTGGGAGAAGGCTGAAAAACTGCAGGCCACTTTTCCTGACTTTCCCCTTGAGGACAAGGTGACTTTCCTAGGGGGGGGTATTGATAGCAGGCCAATTGTTAAGAAGGTATATGTTAGAAAGGGGGGTAGCAAATAATAAGCCAGGGAGGGGTATTATTGTAATTTTGCTACATACCAGATTGTATAAATAGCTGAGTTGCAGAAGTGTTAGGGAGTTAAGCAGTAAACAGAAAACAGTTACTACAGTTTCTGATTGAAACTGACTCAGTGTAAATGAACTCACATTCTTGAGCATTGTTCAATAAGGAAATTCCTCAATTCCCAGTTGAAATCCTTTCAATTGTTTAATGTTATTGTACAGTTTTGACCCTCCAATTCAGTCAATGTGTGAAATCACAAAGATAATAAAAAAGAAGTTTGAAGTGTCTTGGATGAATTATGGAGAGGTGAAGAGAGAGGACGAGAAGTTGGCAAATATGTGGTTTGATGAGTTTAAGGGTTGAAAACATTTATATACATTATTAAAAGATTAAGTTAAATATACAACAATTTTGCAATGAAAAGAGAATTCTGTTTTGAGAATAACAGAATCACTTTAGATAAGATTACTTCTATGATTACAAATTCTCATAATCTTATTATTGTTCTAACTTCACTTTCATTTGTTTGTATTACAGAGGATTTATAAGTGGCTTCCGGAGCATGAGGCAGAAATTAAAAAATCATTTGACCATAAAGCCTCTGATGGGTACTCAAATGCAATGTATAGAGTACGGAAGAAGATCGACGCGGGAACTTGGATTCCTAAGAAAAATCGTGATAAATTCGAGCAAAAGTGGGCTGATGAAGATTGGAAAGCAAAAGCAATAATTAACCGCAACAACAGAACATCCTCTGATGGATCTCTACATACATGAGAGTCTATTCCGACAACTGAGCATTACAAGAAATTAGTAAGCAAATGAACTATATATAACTTTATATTTGCTAAGAGTATATTCTAATTATAACTAATCTATTTATTTTTCAGAAAAATTCCTCGGATGAGACTCCAACTTGTTGGGACCTATTTGAGAAGAATCACAAAATGAAAGGTGAGACCCCAAAGTGGGTTTCCTCCAAGGCAGAGAAGATTGCTGTAAGTTAAAATTTCCACATTAACATCCAAATTTAGTTGATTTATTTGTTGTGAGTTTGGTTTTATGAAACTTTTGTATTATGCAATATTTGGAGCTATTAAATCTGGAGCCATGTGCAATATTTTTGTTTTTTGTAAATGAAACAATTGGGTCTGCAGTTGTTTGATTTTCTATTATATAACTGACTGGGAATAATAGTGTTAGCAATGTTATCAATTGGGTCTACAGTTGTTTGATTCTCTATTATATAACTGCAGTTGTAGTCTGTCAAAAGATGAATGTTAGGTCTTTCAAATGGATACATCAGTTGGGTCTTTCAATTGTTATCAATTGGGTACCCGTGCATCAGTTGATTCTCTATTATATAATATGACCTGGTCCATTTTTGTTTTATGTAATGGAGCTATTAAATCTGGTAGTTCTGACTTATTGTTGCTTGTTTTATTGGAACTTATTGCTTCATTGGAACTTATTGTTGCTTGTTTTATTACTTCTATTTCTGTTAGTTCAGACTCTGTTTCTGTTTGTTCAGACTCTGTGCCTCTTCATATATTTAGTTCTGGAATTTTTTGAAATAGTTGATATGGTTACACCACCACCACAGGCACAATAGTTCAGATTATTTTCTGGAATTTTTTGATATAGTTGGGATGGTTATTTTTCTGGAATAGTTGAGATGGTTACACCACCACCACCACCACAGGCACAATAGTTGAGATGGTTATTTTCTGGAATTTTTTGAAATGCTCATGTTTGATTATTTTTTTTCCAGAATGAGTATGAAAGTCGTATTCTTGAAAGAGACACACAAGAGGCACTAGAAGATGGTGTGTCTAGCGAGCAATCTGACAACAACATCTTCTTAGAGGTTGTTGGAGTTGTAGACAAGAAGAAAAGAATATTTGATTTAGGTCATGAAGGCGGAAACCACATTCCTTCTTCCAAACGATCCATGGGAATCCCTGTGCCTGAATATATGCAAATGAAGGCTGAATTTTCAAATTTGACTGCTGAAAATCAAATTTGACTGTCTTTTTCGCAAATTTATTCACTTGGGGAATCACTTCTTTCTGTATTTTTTCAAAGATTTCGTAATGATCCTGTAATGCTCTGAATGTGCACATGTTTTGCAATTCGATTTCATCAATTATAAAAGTTATTATTTTGAAAGAAACTAAATAGATGAAAGCAGAGACACGAAAAGCACACATATGAAAGAGAAGTTGGACTTTTATTGATATAGAAATTGGACGTGCAGAAAGTCACGCCAATCGAAAGTGCATTGCAATCTTTCTTTTAAACTACAAAAAATACAAGCAAAAAGGAACAGATCTCGTGATTTCGTCTCTGAAGTAACGGTGCCCACCGTCCATACTCATAATACTGATCACCCCCTTATCCGAACCTTTGGAGCGCTGATTGCCTTTTTCTTTTCTCAAGCCCAAGTTTTCTGACCCTTATTTTTGCCTGGATCGCCCTTTGCGAGTTTTCAATCCACCGGGCCACTCTGATTTTGCCTAGGTCGCCCTTTGCGGGTTTTCAATCTAGCGAGCTGATTTTTCCTTGGCTTATCTTTCTCTTTTTCGTCTATTTTTCTAGGCGTAATACTTCTTGACCACATCTGAGTTCACTGGATTTGGGATCTCATCTCCGTCCATGTTTGCCAGAATTAAAGCTCCTCCTGAGAATACCTTCTTCACCACATAAGGTCCTTCATATTTGGGAGCCCATTTGCCCCTAGAGTCTGTCTGAATCGGCAAGATCTGCTTGAGCACAAGATCTCCTTCTTGGAATTCACGAGGACGGACTTTCTTGTCAAAAGCCCTCCTCATCCTCTGCTGGTACAACTGTCCATGACACATTGCGGCCACTCGTTTTTCATCAATGAGATTCAACTGGTCAAGACGAGACCGAACCCATTCTGCTTCATCAAGTTTTGTCTCCATTAACACCCGCAGGGATGGTATTTCAACCTCAATGGGGAGAACTGCCTCTGACCCATAAACCAGGGAGTAAGGGGTTGCCCCTGTTGAGGTGCGTACTGAGGTTCTGTAACCATGCAGGGCAAAGGGGAGCATCTCGTGCCAATCATTATAGGTCACGACCATCTTCTGTATTATCCGCTTGATATTCTTGTTAGCTGCCTCAACTGCCCCATTCATCTTTGGGCGGTAGGGAGAAGAGTTGTGATGTTGTATTTTGAAGTCTTTACACAAATCCTTCATCACTCTGCTGTTCAAATTACTACCGTTGTCTGTGATAATCTTGTTTGGAAGGCCGTAGCGGCAAATCAAGTCTTTCTTGATGAACTTAGCGATCACTGAGCTCGCTACATTGGGATAAGAAGCAGCCTCCACCCACTTAGTGAAGTAGTCAATAGCAACCAGAATGAAACGGTGACCATTGGAAGCTTTGGGTTCAATGGGACCAATGATGTCCATGCCCCACATTGAGAATGGCCATGGTGCGCTCAAAACATTCAGAGACGTTGGAGGTACATGGGTGTGATCTGCATAGATTTGGCATTTATGGCATCTTCTCACAAAACTGTAACAGTCTGATTCCATCTGCAACCAGTAGTATCCCGCTCTCAGGATTTTTCTAGCCATTGCGTGCACGTTGAAATGAACCCCAAATGAGCCTTCATGAACATCTCGCATAATCTTTACTGATTCTTCTCCTGTTACACACCTGAGGAGTACCAAGTCATGGTTTCTCTTGTAAAGGACGTCTCCAGAAGAAACCTGTTGACAGCCTCCTGAGGGTTCTCTTGTCATTCTCTGTAGCTCCGGGAGGATACTCTCTGTTTGTGATATACTGCTTGATGTCATGGTACCAAGGCTTACTATCTGATCCCTCTTCGACTGCCATACAGTAGTGATAAGCAGGCTGTTCTCTGTGCTGGATTCTGACAATCGTCAGACTTTTGTCACAGCTGACGTTGAACATAGAAGACAAAGTTGCCAAGGCATCTGCCAACTGATTCTCGCTGCGGGGTATGTGCTGGAAAGTGATTTCCTCAAAGGGCTTGATTAATTCTTGAATGTAGTCACGGTAAGGAATCAAATCAGAATTTCTTGTTTCCCAGTCTCCTTTCACTTGATGGACAACTAGAGCTGAATCTCCGTATACGTCGAGCCTCTTGACTTTCCGATCGAGAGCTGCCTGGATACCCAAGATACACGCTTCATACTCTGCAATATTGTTTGTGACATAGAAGCTTAGTCTGGCGGTGACTGGTATGAAGCGGTTGTCTGGGGAGATCAGCACTGCTCCGATTCCGTGCCCCCACATGTTAGAGGCACCGTCAAACAACACTCTCCACCTTTCATCATCTTGAGATTTCCCTGCGTCAAATAATGCCATAATGTCCTCATCTGGGAACTCACATTGCATTGATTGGTAATCCTCAACCGGTTGATGTGCCAGGTAGTCTGCCAGTGTGCTACCTTTGATCGCCTTCTGGGTTACGTACACGAGGTCATACTCTGACAGAAGCATTTGCCAACGAGCAATTCTACCTGTGAGCGCAGGTTTTTCAAATATGTACTTGATTGGGTCCATTTTGGACACCAACCAGGTAGTGTGACTCAGCATATACTGTCTCAGTCGATGCGCAGCCCAGGCTAGAGCACAACAAGTCTTCTCCAATGATGAATACCTTGCCTCACAGTCTGTGAACTTCTTGCTTATGTAGTAGATCGCGTGTTCTTTCTTTCCTGACTCATCGTGTTGCCCCAGCACGCAGCCCATAGAGTTGTCTAGCACCGTGAGGTATAGGATGAGGGGCCTGCCAGACACAGGTGGCATTAGGACGGGTGGATTTTGAAGATATGCCTTGATTTTCTCAAATGCTTCTTGACATTTATCATTCCACTTCATCTCTTGGTTTTTGCACAGCAGTTTGAAAATTGGTTCGCAAGTTGCAGTCAACTGGAAGATGAATCGAGAGATGTAATTTAGTCTTCCCAGGAAACCACGAACTTCTTTCTCTGTTTTAGGTGCTGGCATCTCCAGGATTGCTCGTACTTTGTCCGGGTCTACCTCAATTCCCTTCTGGCTAACAATGAAACCTAACAGCTTCCCTGACCTAACCCCAAAGGTGCACTTAGCGGGGTTCAACCTGAGTTTGTACTTTCTGAGACGCTCGAACAACTTCTGCAGGTTAACCACGTGCTCTTCATCAGTCTTTGATTTGGCAATCATGTCATCCACATAGACTTCGATCTCCTTATGCATCATGTCATGGAATAGGGTTACCATCGCTCTTTGGTAGGTTGCCCCGGCATTCCTCAACCCGAAAGGCATGACCTTGTAACAGAAAGTTCCCCAGAGAGTTATGAAGGTGGTTTTCTCCATATCCTCTGGAGCCATTTTGATCTGGTTATAGCCTGAATATCCATCCATGAAGGAGAACATCGAATGCTGAGCAGTACTGTCCACCAAAACGTCAATATGGGGTAGAGGGAAATCATCTTTAGGGCTTGCTCTGTTCAAGTCACGGTAGTCGACACACATTCGGACCTTTCCATCTTTCTTAGGGACTGGAACAATGTTTGCTACCCACTCAGGATATTTTGCCACAGCTAAGAACCCTGCATCAAACTGTTTCTTGACCTCATCCCTGATCTTCAAAGACATTTCAGGCTTCATCCGCCTTAACTTCTGTTTCACAGGGGGACACTCTGATTTCACCGGCAATTTATGTTCAACAATATCTGTGCTCAACCCTGGCATGTCCCGATATGTCCATGCGAATACGTCAGCGTAATCGAACAGGAGCTGAATCAACTTTTTGCGCTCTTTATCCTCCATTGCGGTACCAACCTTGATCTCTTTTCTGTCTTCCTTAGTACCCAAATTGACCATTTCTGTAGACTCCTCATGGGGTTCGATGACCTTTTCTTCTTGTTCTACCATTCTCATGATTTCTGGAGGAGTATCCCGATCATTCTCAACATCTTCCTCGGCTTGATTAACCGGGTAATCAAAACCACAGTATGAGTTATGGGCATTGTTATTTTCAGAGTTTATTTTTGATCTGCATTAGAATGGAGCGGCGAATAAAAACAAAGAAAAAGCAACACAGATAAAAGATGAAGACAGAAATTTTATTGAAAATTCAAAATAACACTTTATTGATTGATGATTTTTGACGAAAACATGTGTGCCCGAATGAAATATCCCAAGGCCTTGGGCAGAGCCGAGGGATCTGCATTACAACGATAATTACTTTAAATTGGAAAATACGGGGAAATCCATGATCTCCCAGTTTTGCAGCTTCTCTCCAACCGCACAGCAGCGCACCAGACCTACAGCACGGCTACTTGAGCTTGATCCTTCTTCAACCATATTAACCTGGTCAGGGTTCAGCACACTAGCACTCCGGAAGTTGTTCTTAAGATTGGCGATGACCATTCTCCCCTGATTGGGTGCCCTTCCTCTGAGTTTGGCCAGCCATTTCTCCCTCTTGTCAGATGCCAGCCTCTCCCGATCAGCAAGACTTGGGATGTACCCAACACCGAACCTCTCAATATTACCCCTCAACTGGATAGGCGTTACAATTCCTTGAGCAGCTTTTCCTAAGCCCTTACCAATCTGATACCCATGTCCCAGCATCACCCTTGCAGCCATCATGTCAGCCCTGGACCACTTAGGCTTCCACCGAGGCTCACTTTCGACGAAGACAGCGTTTGAAATCTCCAATCCTTGGAAAGCAGTCTCAAAGGACTCTTCTGCTGCTTCCACATAATATTCAGGTGGTGATCGATTTATCAATGTTTCTTCCTCTCCGGAGATCACTATCAGCTTTCCCCTAGCCACAAACTTGAGTTTCTGATGAAGCGAGGATGGCACTGCCCCAGCCGCATGTATCCAAGGACGTCCCAGCAGGCAACTGTAGGATGAATTGATGTCCATCACTTGAAAGACGACATAAAATATTTCAGGGCCTACCTGCAGCGGCATTTCTACTTCTCCAAAAACTTCCTTCACCGACCCATCAAATGCTCTGACCAAGGTGGAGCTCGGTTTCAGATATGAACAGTCTACATCCAGCTTATCCATTGTAAACTTAGGCAGCACATTCAAGGATGAACCGTTATCAATAAGCACCCTGGCAAGTATATGGTCCCCACACTTGACTGAGATGTGAAGAGCTTGATTATGACTCTTTCCTGCCGGAGGCAGCTCAGTGTCTGAGAAGGTCAAGTAATTGGAGGCTACAATGCTGCCAACAATACTATCAAGCTGGTTTACTGTAATGTCATGGGAGACGTGAGCTTCATTCAGGACCTTTAGCAGTGCAGCACGATGTGCCTCTGAACTAAGCAGCAAAGAGAGCATTGAGATCTTGGATGGAGTTTGATTCAGCTGGTCTACCACCCGATATTCACTCTGTCTCATTACTCTCAGGAATTCTTGAGCTTCTTTGTCCGACACATCCCTGACTTCTACAGCTTCCTTGTCTTTTCCCTTACGGGCCCTTTCTTCATTTCCCTTGGATTGCTCTCTTCTAAGGTTTTCAGGAGTATACAACCTTCCACTCCTTGTGATACAACTACCTCCAGCAATGTTTGTTATATCCAGAGTGCCTTTAGGGACCTCCGCTTGCATTTGCACATTGCAGCTCCATGGAGTCATCCTAGTCTCCCCGCTAGGGGTAGCAGCAGGTATTGGAATAACAACAGTCGAGGGCCTCGTCACAGCTAGGCTGGAATTCAGATTGCAGGGAATTTCAATCGGTCTCCTGAAGCCTCCATTGCCTGATTGCAAGGTAAATACACCTTCTTCTTTCTCCTGGATTCCCACTTGGACCAGGTGTCTGTCTAAGAGATCTTGGAGAATTGGTTTAAAGCCTTCACATGCCCCGATGCAGCGAGGATTATCACAGGCGTCTTTCCTAGCACACCCTTCTTTGATGACACCAAAACGGCATAATTCAGCATGGATAAAATTCAAAGGCATCTGAATGCAATCAACTTTTCTAACCAAACACTGACCCCCCTGATGGTCAACGGCATTAATAGCAGATCCTCCATGCCCTGGCAACGGATTGGTGGCTACATTGGGTTGTTGGAATGATATGCTTTTCGTATCAAGTAATTCTTGCACCACATATTTGAATGCTTTACAATCCTCCACCACATGACCTACGGCCCCAGAATGAAAGGCGCAGGTGGCATTTGCGTTGTACCCTCTGGGATAGGGAGGCTGATATGGCTTCATTTGACGAGTACTGATTATTTTGTTGGTGATGAGATAATTAAACAGGTCCGTGTAGGACATGGGAATGGGATCAAAGACAACAGGCTTCCTTTCATTATAATTCCGGTACTGATAATTTGATTGAAAAGGCTGTGCCAGTGGTGCCTGAGGAGGAACCGAAATAGCTTGCGGTGGATTGCTGTGCGACGGACCACTGGCTCCGATGACTGCATTAGTTTCACCTTCTTTCTTCTTATGAGACCCAAAAAATGGCTTTTTTTGACCGGCAGGAGGTGTCGGTCCCTGAGCTATTCTTCCGCTCCGCATACCATTCTCTACTCTTTCCCCTGTGACCACCATCTCAGAGAAGTTTGAGGCTACGCTGCCAATCAGCCTATCATAATACACCGCAGGAAGGGTTTCCATAAACATGTGGACCATTTCTTTGTCCAGCAGAGGGGGTTTTACTTGAGCTGCAAGGTTCCGCCATCTCTGAGCATACTCTTTGAACGACTCGTTATCCCTCTTAGACATGCATTGTAGCTGAGTTCTATCTGGAGCCAAATCATTGTTATACTGGTATTGACGCATGAAGGCATCTGCCATGTCTTTCCAGCAACGGATATTAGTTGGCTCTAACTGCATGTACCAGTCAAGGGGAGCTCCGGCTAAACTTTCTTGGAAGCAATGCATCATTAAGTTATCATCACGGGCGTAGGCAGTCATCTTTCGGCAGTACATTGTCACATGGCTGACTGGGCAAGTTGTCCCTCTGTATTTGTCAAAAGTTGGTGCTTTGAACTTGGGCGGCAGGACTAGATCAGGAACCAAGCACAACTCATGGGCATTCCTGGCTCGGGAACCTGCCCCTTTAACAGCTCTTAACCTTTCTTCCAGCATCTGATACTGACTTCTAGCTTCGGCAGGGTAATTCTGTGGGAAACCGCCGGCACCATAGTGAGGGTTATTCATCGATGCCGCGACCGGGGTCATGTGTCGGTGAGCGATATTCTGAGGGACTGGGCCCTGTACGTGTGGATGAACCATTATTGGTGAATTGAAACCCGCCGGAGTTCCTGGAGCAATAACAGGAATTGGGATCTGAATCTGGGCTTGATGCGTCCCTGTTCCAACTTCATTCACAATTGTATTAGGCTGAGCGTGCCCCGTGGTTCCCGAAGGATCTCTTCCAGGGTTTGCATCAGCAGCAGGAGGCGTATAGCCCAGTGGGAGACCATAGGGAGGCCATTGCGCAGCTTTAAGGGTTTGAGAGATCCCAGACCCAGGAAGGGGAGGAGGATTGTTCGTCCCAGCGACAGCAGCTTCAGTTGTGCCAACATCTCTTAAGGCACTTAGCACTCTTATGACCTCCGCCATTTGAGCCTTTAGAACTTCCATCTCAGCTTGAGTGACTTGATTCCCCTGATTCTGACCATGCTGACCCTGACCATTAGGATCCAGACCTCCTGGAACTCCGTCATCCTGATGTGGCTGCGGATCGTTCTGATCAGGGTTGGCTTGATTGTTTTCCATGTTTCTTGCTTGCAGACGCGTCCAATAGCGATGATTAACCAGCTTGCCTAATTTTCTGTTGACGGAACACGCTTATGAACACAAGAACGAATAAATGAATGCAATGCGAATGAATGCGTGTCTAGTTTGTCTTGCCGAGAATCGCAGTGTATTATGTCTTGTCATAGATACGCAGGTAAATCCTTGATTATTTTTGTTATATCACTTTCTTTGGATCATACTGAAATTGGAATCTGGAAGCGAAACGGGTGTATTTAAACAAAATACTTCAAAATCTGAGTACGACATTCTGATACAATAAATGAAAAAGGAAAGGTACAATAAAACAAAATTGAAAATTACAATAAAGAAGCTCAAATACAAAGAGCTTTGACATTTCCACTCTTCTTCCTTTTGTTGTTGGTAGAGGTACTTCCGGCTTTTCCTTTGGCTTCCTCAACTAGGGCTCTGCAGTACTCCACAAATTTGTACACCTCAAGCGGGGTGTTGAGGGGATACATCTCAGTTTCAGCTTTTCTTAATCTCCTGGGCATATCCGCAAGAGTCTGGTTGACCAATTCTGATAGCTTGGAGAACCTACCCTTCCAGTGTTGAACTTCATCCCTCAGCTCAATGATGACTGCCTGCTCTTCAATCCTACCGAGCAGCTCAACATAGCGATGTTCCCAATACTGACTTTCATCCTTCACTTGCCGGTACGCATCGCTGATGTGACAAAGGCGCTTCTTCAACTCATCAGAATCCTCTTGCTCTGCTTTTAGGGCCTGCTGATATTCTCTGAGGATGTTCTCAAATGAGTCTCTCTCTTGCACAACACTGTCTAACTTACTCTCCCATTCAGCTTGTAACATGCGGGATTCTCTTTTTGACTTGGCAAGCAAGCTTTTCGCAGCTCTCTCTTCCATTTTTGCTTCATCCCACAATTCTTTCCACTGATTGGCTTCTTCCAGGGCCTTCTTCTCTTTCAAGCTTCGCCTCTTGATTTCCTCCCTGGCTCCTTGCAGATACCTTTGAACTTCTAACTTGCTCTCCTCTTCCCCTTTTAGTTTCTGACAGAACTTCTCAATGGTAGCAGACTTCAGGGCATTTTCTTCTTTCAACCTTTTGTTCTTCAGAGCCATCTTCTCTATCTCAGCTTGCAAAGATTTCTTCTCTTCCTCTGCCTTCATCAGAGCCAACTTAACCTCGCCTAATTCTTCGACAACAGGGACACTGGCGTCTACTACTTCCCTCTCGACTTGCAACTCTTTTTGGTAGGGCAGTTGAACATTCTGGATTCTTTTTCCGAGCCACTAAGCGAAGGTGATACCACTAGTCCTCTGAGCAAGCTCTACTTTTCCCATGTGAATCACCGTACTCCAGGCTTGCAAGACCTTTCTAAGCAAATTGTCATCTTTTGGTCCTCCTTCAAAGATGTAAAACGGGAGTATCATCTCTTCAGTAGGCGAATTCCTCATCGGATACCCCAATTGCCTCAGAGTCAGAGACGGGTTGTAGTTGATGCATCCCTTAGTGCCCATCAGCGGGACATTTTGAAAACCACCACAGCGGAAGACCACCTTAGGCCTATCTTCCCAGCAAGATGAGAGATACCAGCGGATCGAGTGCTCATCTAGACCCCCTAGAAACTGGATCCACTCTTGAATACTCATAGCTTTTACCTCACAAGTTACAGCGTAGCTAATCAACTTTTCCGCTCGTGTTGGGTTGGTGAAGGCATGAATGAGAAGCCACGCGTACAACAGGTGAGAAGAGCAAGAGATTTTCTTCCTTCTCAAGTCACAATGATGAGTAAAAGCAGAATAAGTGTCAGCAAGGATGGCGGGAATTGGATTAATGGGACTCTTCCTATTCTGGAAAGCTAGGAAAATACCAATAACGGTCACATCCACATACCTCTCAATCTGTGGAAAGAGAACAACCCCAAAAATTGCTAAGGCCAAAACTCGCTTGAAGACAACCCAATTTTTACTTCTAGCATAGGCTTCCATTAAACCTTCAAGGTAGCTCTGCGGGAAACCTATCACATTGTTTCTCTTCTGCTTTTGGAGCTTCAGATCCTCTACACTCACTTGCAGTAATGCAGCGAACCCCTCATCTGTGTAGTACTGTTCTTGATACCGGTAGGGAACAGCTTCTGTCTGAGTGAAACCCAAAATCTGCTGATATTCCTCCAATGTGGGTGCCATTTGAAAATTTTTGAAAAGAAAGCACCTGATTTCTGGGTCATAGAATCTACTCAAAGCCACAATAGCCTCAGTCTGCACCTCTAGTAACAACAACTTCCGGAGGTTCCCATAAGCATTGTCAAACGATCCCCTTTCAATAGGTCCCATCAGGTCAACACATTTTTTCAGACTGGTCACATCTACCTTGTTTACAACGGGGTACCTTGGAGTATACACCGTTTCCCTTCTAGATTCCATGCCGTATCTATGACAAAAATTTCTCATTACTTGGGATTCTCAGCAAGCAAACCATGATGAAGTGCAAAGATGCATGCGAAAACTATTGAAAATGTATGTTTTATGCAAAGGATGTGTGTAAATGATGATGATGTTCTATGTCTATGTAACTTAGAGACCAGTCCTTATTGGCAGTGATTCAAGTTTTTTTGGAAAATGCGGGTCGTACGTTATTTCATATGGACCTGTATGAGAAAGGCTACAACGGTAACTCTTTCACCCCTCCCTTTTTTTTTAAAATAAAGTGGTTCATATGTCACTTCGTACAGACCGGCGAAAGAAAGGTTACAACGGCAACTCTTTCTCTATTTTCTCTTTTTTCGAAAAAAAAAACTCCTTTTCTTTTTGAAAACGTGCCTAGTTTACAATGCAGCACACAATTTGGAAAGCCCTTGTGACCTAAAAAGAGGTGAGACCTACGATCTAGGGCAATTTAAAGGGTAATCCTCCCATGTGGCTCTATTCACTCCCTCGCAAAGGCTACCAGAGCTAAATCTCTCTCATGATAACACCCACAACGATGAAATGCCATCTGGTGTGAGGTACCATAAAAGAGCATACTCTGGCTGAAACTTTTGTGAGAGCAGAAGGACATCGGTCCAATTGGCAGTCACTACTCGTTTCCACTCTCCTAAGTTTTGTCAGACCCTGGGTTTTAGGCCCCTCTCGAAGCACAATAAGCATAAGGTGTGAGTGTGTGTAGCGAGGACATACCGCCTAAAACTACCCACATATATCCCCACCTGCAAAGGAAAACCCAGAACAGTCTGGACAATAGCAAGCGATAACGTGTTGTCTACACTAGGGTTCAATATCCAATAAGCTAGCCTAGGGTTTCAACAACAATCAAGTGCTTTGCTTACCTCAAGAAAGGGAGCCAAAAAAAAGGGGGGAACATAACAAGATGGGGGGGGGGGGGGGGAAAGCATGAGGGTACTTAGCACATAAGCAAAGACGAGGAAAAATAAACATGGAAGGAGAGAAAACAAATGCACATGCATACAACATGATAAGAAGAGCAAACCGAAAAGGGGTAGAAGCAAACAGAGTGTCCAAATCACATCGATAGCACACTAAACCACACATTTAATTAGTTAGGCTTGACCCACTTAAAAAGAAAAGTCCCCAGTGAAGTCGCCAGCTGTTGCGCCCGAAAAAGTCCCTGAGGGAATCTTTCTTCGTTTACAACTTTTTGAAAATGAAAAAAATCAATGAAGTCGCCACCAATATTTTTTATAAGGAAAATATTGAAGAAAAACCTTTTTGGAAAGCGGGTGGCCTTTTGGAAAACCGGAAGATTTGGGTTCGGGGGTCGGTTAGGCATGGGGAAGGTTTTAGCACCCCACGCCTCCTTTCTACCGAAAGGGAACCTTTAATTAAATGTGTGGTTTTAAGTGCGGATTTGGAAAATACTTAAGTTTGCCCCTTTTTGAAAAGAGAATGAAAAGACTTAATGAAAATTTTTGTTTTTGGCAAAAGTGTTTGTTTTTTTTTAAAAGGAAAAAACAAAAGGGTTTTAGTTTATTGTGCTTGACGGAGGATATCCGCTCCTACGTATCTCCCGGTGCGATGGAGAATTCAAAGCTACGTAGTTCTGGTTTTTTTTTTAATCTGTTTAGATGAGTTTTCGCAGTAGGAGGGAGGATTCGCGATGACCAGACAACAACGGTTTAGAGTGGCCGCGCTACTAACTCTTTTGAAAATGAAATTATCATTAACAACCAAACGGCAACGGCGCGAGTGATCATTAACGATAATCGGTTTTGCTTTTGATTCGAGTGTTCGCGATGACCAAACAACAACGGTTTAGAGTGGCCGCGCTACTAACTCTTTTGAAAATGAAATTATCATTAACAACCAAACGGCAACGGCGCGAGTGATCATTAACGATAATCGGTTTTTATTTTAGATGATCAAAAGGGTTTTCGCAATTGAATTGATTTTTGGTTTGTGAGACATTTATCCATCATTGGGAAAAAAGGGTTTGTGAAAAAAGAAAATAAGTTCGCATAAGGAAAAGAGACGAAATTTAAAAAGAGAAACAGGAGGTGAAATAGTAAAATGGGGGGTGCAAGTTACAGGGGGGTTGTGTTATTAAAAATGGGGTGTGAACAGTGAGAAGGGTTGTATTTTAAAATAGGGGGTGCAGAAATCAGGAAATTGTTCCAATGGGCTGTGTAAATGCTGGGCTCTTTCAAAGGGGTTAAATTATCAAAATTAGGGGTGTGGGAAAAAAGGAAGGCTCAGTTCGCATGGGAAGGCCCAGTTAGCGAAACTGGGCTTAAGTGACAAAAAAGGCCTTATGCTTGAGCCTGGGGGGTGTAAATAGCAGTTTACTTGTTTTTTAAAAAAAGGTTTTATTTACCACTCCTTTTTTACTAAGGAAAAGTTTTTCTGTTTTTTTTCTTTTGAGATTCTTTTGTTATTATTTTTGGTTGAGATAATTTTTGGTTAAGAAAAAAAAAAAAAATAAATAAATAAATAAAAGAATAAGACATAAAAATCAGTTTGTCTTAACTACTTTTTTTTAATAATTACTAGGAAATGTTTTTTTGAGTTTTTCCGAAAAATGATTTTTGTGAAGTGTTTTTTGTTGGTATTTGGTATAAAAGAGATCTATTAATTATTTAAAGAAACATTTTACCTTGAATCCTTTTTTGATATTAGAAGAAAAATTGCTACATTTCTTGTTGCTATTATTTTGGTGACAATTATTATTGTTGATAAAAAAAGACATTGCTACATTTCTTCAAAGAGAAACATGACATTCAAAGATAAGCAATCAAATTTAACTATTCTTATTTTAAAACAACAAGAGCATCAGAATATAAAGCATTTTGTATTCTTCTATAAAAAAAAAGTCTAAAATTCAATCTCTCAAAATTTCAAAAACACCACATACGTGAAGATGAACAAAAAGGATTTATGAGACAAACAAATTTACATTGATTAGAATAGAGATGCAAAGATCATAAGATAAAACAAGAAATTTAAGAGAGAATACTAAACCAACCTTGAATAATGAACCTTTAGGTGAGACTTTACCAACAATAACAACAACAAAAATAAAACTATGAAAATTTTAGTAGAGGAGAAAAACGAAAAAAATCTCTCTCTCTCACAGAAACTTCTCTAGATCCGCTTTTGCTTCCTCTTGCTCCTGAATCTTCCAAGACTTCGGCCTCTCCTCCCTTTTCTCTCCAAAACCGACCCCCTTCCTTCAAGACCTCAACTCGTATTTATACTAACAAAACCGAAATCGTAGTGGTGCTTTGTCTTTCGGTTCTTTCACCAAACCTTGTGTATATATCCGTTTGTGTGTGAGCCTTGGAGAAAACAAGATGGAAAGCATGTTCCCTTGGATGAACCCGTGGGCTTTGGAGGGACCAACGGCCTCTTGTGTGGTGATGCCAAAAATGGCGATTTCGTGGGAGAGGTGTAACACCCCGGTATTTTTATCGAGTAAAAATACCCAAGTGCACCATTCCTAAAACATCAGAGATATATTTCCTGTTTAAATACTGAACACCACAATAAAATTTTCACTGAATAACAACAGAACAGTCTTAAACATAAATAAGACCATAAACCATCAGTGAAATACAGTGTTCAATATCGCACAAGAAAGCGGAAATAAATACATAACTAACAAGGGAAAACATAACTTAAGCATAAAAGCTAAGTCTTCAGCAACCATCCGAGTACCACCTACTCGTGCCTCTTGGATCTCCACTTTCCCTGTTTATCTGTAAAACCACAACATTTAAACAGTGAGATACAATCTCAGTGAGTTCTACCGAGACCCCTAACTACGCTCTCGGTTCATTTATGAATTCTCATACATTCGTAGTTTACTTTATAAATTACATTCTTTTAATTTAGCACGACACCGACCCCAGCTTTGGTAATCCCGGTGACTCGTACTAGTCAACATAGTATGATACCAGCCCCAGCTTTGGTAATCCCGGTAACCATACTATTTAGTCCTTAACACAGCACCGACCCCAGACATGGTAATCCCGGTGAACCGTATTATAGAACTTTCTTTCTTGTAGTTTATTTTATAGACCACGCAATTAAACCTAGCACGACACCGGCCCCAGACATGGTAATCCCGAAGAATCGCACTACATAACACGGCACCGACCCCAGACATGGTAATCCCGATGAACCGCGTTATTTAATCTTTGACACACCACCGACCCCAGACATGGTAATCCCGGCGAACCCCTTACCAATAATAGTTTAACTATTGGCATCGGAGCCTAGGGTGGGGGATCATGACTGCCCCTCCTAGTATGTCAACATGGGTCGTCACCCATACCCGATATATATTAAATATATCTACACTCGATGACCTGTTAGTTCACCTATACTCAATGAACATTTAGTCCATCTACATGAGACCGTTAGTCGAACATAATACCCGCATCGGGCCGTTTCCCATAGTCGATATAATATATATATCGTGAATCGTAGACCGGTTTAGACAATAAATAATAATCGTCCCGCGTCAGTTATACCGTATTACGTAGGACTCATAGTCCATTTTATTATTAATAAAACATATTCGCACACGAGTACTATTATTCGGTTTTTCGAAATAGTTTACAACTTCAAAAACAGTCCATTATGCCATTTAATTTATATAAATAGATAGATCTTTGAATAAGCTTTCCAACGCCCCTGAGAACACCTCAATCGGGTTCCCGGATCAAAAGTTATTGAGAAAACAAAATCAGTGAAAAGCTGTTGAAAATCTGCAAAGCGTCGCGACGCGAACTGCGACCGTCGCGACGCGAAAAACGACAGAAACATTTTGCGTGACAAAACTGGGCCAGGTCGCGACGCGATGAGAACGGGTCGCGACGCGACCCTCTGCAGAAAAGTGCAGGTTTTCCGTTTTCTTGCGAAATTCGCTATTCCGCTCAATTCCGATTCTTGTTCCGATTAAAAACAGATTTGACAATCATAACAACAGTTCCAATCAAAGTCACACAATCATTCAAGTCAATCAAAAACTCATTCAAAACGGAATTTATCAAAATGCGACATATTTCCCAATTAACGGTTTTTAAGTCAAAATCTTTCGAAATCAAATCACCGAAAATTCCATTTCAACGCGACACAACTCGAGACTCGCTCCGATCGATTCCTAATCCGAAACAGACAATATCCAGAAATATTCCAGTCCAGCGAAAGCGATAAAACAGTTAATTAATAATTCGAAACATAAAATCCTAAACGTGAGTAGAACTCACCCTTGAAGCGTGAACCACGATCGAGCCGAATTCGCCGAGTAACCACACGAACATTCCCCGCTCCGGCGACACCCAATCCGCTTCCAAAGCTTCCCACTCGATCACGAAACCGCTTTTGACCGAAATACCGATTTCCCCGAAATTCTTCACGGACACTATTCATCATCTTCCTCCTCTAACCTCCATGACACTATTCACACATAAACTCCAAATTTGGATTTCTCAAACCTAACTCACCCAAACCTTGATTTCTTCTCCTCAAGCTAACAATCAAGCTTCTAATTGAACTCTTACAACTTCAAAGCTCATAAATGGAAGGATGAACTCCAAACCTCCACTTTTAAGCTCCAAATTCGAAAATGGTGGAGAGTGAGAGGAAGGTTTGTTGGTGATGATTCTTGGATCAAAATGAAGAGGGTGATGAGATGATCATTTTTTGTGTAAGAGGGATGATGATTTGATGAAAGCTATCCTCTCCCTCTCCTCTTCTCTCATTCGCTTCCTTCTTCTTTTCTCCCCCATTCTTTTCTTTTCTCCCCTCGGCCTCTCTCTGTTTCACGCCCCCCTCTTCTTTCCTTTCTATTCTTTTAATTTCTTTCCTTTCATATTAACACACACACACTTATATTTATTTAATTTAATTAATTCTCTTCACTCACACACACCCACGTATACATATATATATTTATTTAATATATTTGTCGTAACGCGGTCAAATTACCATATCGATCGAAATCTCCTATTTCGATTCCAAAACTTCCTTGGTCCGTATTATCCGGTTAACGATCCGATGGCAACCAATAATTAATTTTAGCACTCAGTAAATTTACCAGTTAAGTACTAAATTAATTCAATTGGGTTAACACCCAAATAATTCGGGTAATTATTTTGCGGATGTTACATTCTCCACAACTTAAAAGAATTTTGTCCTCAAAATTTCGCTAAGTCTTTCATCCGACTAACCGAGGGTTGACATTCTCGGAAAGGTCAAAATTTGCTGGAAAACAATCTCGAACTAACGAAATTAGGGTAGAAAACCTTCCCGAGTTGGCACATCAATCTCCAAGTATGATCCACTACTACCTTGGTACGAACTCTCTGGTTACGAATCAACACGAGAAACTTCTCTTTCGCCTACATAGGCTCGGCACCGCGTTCGAAAACACTTCCGCAGCTTCATTCCAGTTATCCTCGCTTACTCCCCAACTTTGATTAATCTAAATCAAAGGGTTTAATACAAGACACTTGATAGAGATACAGGTCGAAGATAAGATTCACAATTTGGTACTCCACGGTAGAGATAAGTACAAACATAATTTTCTCGAAGGGTGTAAACACGACCTCAACAAATCTTCTAAAATCCATAACAGTTTCCGTACACCGACAATGTGACGAAAAATCACTTGTGAAACTTCTTGACTCGCCCCCAAGATTTCGAGATAACACTTTTCGAAAGAAGATGGAATGAGGATTTACCAGAAACGTTTATCTTAAACGCAGAAATAAACCATGGGGACATCAAATAAATCGAACGTACTGAAAATCACCTCAGTTGTTGTCCAAACAACTATCAAACAGAACTTAGAGCTCCTTTCCGAATTAGTCAATAGAGTTGAGAGCTTCCCCTCAACCTAAGTAATCCTCCTAGGATTTTCCTCCTAATCATATCCTATTAGTCTCTTGATTCGTTCCCAAAATTAACTTTAGCATGCGGATTTTCACAAAAACGATTTTTCAAAACTATTACACCGCACGCCAAGCTTTACTCCGGAAATCTCAGTCACCTACAAGTAGATCCATCAATTAATCCTTTGATGGTTATTCGCAACGTGAAAACAGTCAGCAGTTACCTCATTTACATATTCGTATTCACGTTTGACTTGTCAAACGGAATCTCATAATACTATCTCATTGTTAACCTTCTCAAAGAAGAGATTAACAAACTAATACCTCGCCACTCATACATCTGCTTTACATTTCTGTACATCTTGGAACAGAATATAAACTTCGGTGTGCTTCCTCTAACACTTGCCTTCTATTTTTCTCATCATCGGGCGCACAGATCCTACCGTTGAAACCACTGACTCCATCACTATCTATGGAAAAATCTGGAAATATCTTTTGTGATTGTAGCTTCACATCAACTTCCTATGCTAAGCGTATAGAATCCCTTAGGGAACTAGAGATTCTCATATGGCTCAACACTAACAGGTTCCTCTCGATCTTGAATTCAGATTTAAGTCTCTAAAAGGCTCCGATGATTCCATCTCATGCATCAGCTTCAACATTGGAATTTCCTGGATGATACTTCAACCCGAAGTCATAATCCTTCAGAAATTCTACACACTTCCCTGCCTGCTATTCAGTTCTTTCTGATCAAACAGATACTTTAAACTTTTGTGATGACTAAAGACTTCGAAACGAGACCCATACATGTGACGTCTCCAAACCTTCAGTGCATACACAATAGATGCCAATTACAAATCATGAGTCGGATAATTGTCCTCATGAGTCTTCAATTGTCTGGACGCATAAGCTACCTCTTGTTGATTCTGCACAAGAACACCTCCTAAACCCTTCCCAGAAACATCGCCGTAATTTTGGAATTTCAAAGACGGATCCGGAAGAATCAGGAATGGAGCAGAAGTCAACCGAACCTTCAAATCTCGAAAACATTCTTCACAATCAGCATCTCGCGTAAACGGTTGACCCTTACGAGTTAACCGAGTAAGTGGAAAACTAACTGTGAGAACCCTTTAACAAATCTCTTATAGTAACCGGCTAGATCCAGAAACTTTTGATCTCTGCGACTGATGTCGGTCACTCCCAGTCAACACTGCTTCCTTCTTACTGGGATCTACATAAACTCCCGACTTGGGAAATCATCTGTCCCAAAGACTTTACTCTGGCACCCAAAAATCACACTCCTGAGGTTTCGCGTACAAATTCTTTTCTCGGAGTGCACTCAGAACAATGAGGAGATGTTGGACATGCTCCTCAATGGTCTTCGAGCACATCAAGATATCATTGATGAAAACGACTTCAAACTGATCCTAATACGTATGAAAAACTCGGTTCATGTAATCCATGAATACCGCTGGAGCATTAGTCAAACCGAAGGGCATCACTACGAACTCGTAATGTCCATACCTAGTACGGAAAGCTGTCTTCGGAATATCTAAGGCTCTAACTTTTAATTGATGATAACCTGACCTCGGATCAATCTTTGAAAACACCACGGCACCTCGAAGTTGATCCAGCAATTCGTGTATCCTTAGAAAAGGATATTTGTTCTTGATCGTCACTTTGTTGAGTTGTCGATAATTAATGCACAATCTCATGCTACCATTTTTTTTTTCTTTTTGACTAACCACCCCAGAGCACTCCCTAGAAAGCACTCAGTCGAATAAATTTCTTTAACATCGACTCTTCCAGTTGAGACTCCATTTCCTTTAACTCGGAAGAAACCTTCAATAAGAAATAGTAGATATTGATCCTGTACCGAAATCAATTCTATAGAAAACTCTACCTCTCGCTCTGGAGGTTCAGAAGAAACTTCATCGTGAAAACATCCCGAAAGTCATTCACGGCCTGAACGTTTGCCAAATCTAACTAGTTTCAGCGGATGCAGATAACATACTAACATGTACTCCCGCACCTTGGAATGAAGATTGACCGTCTAAGGTGAACTAGGTAACCGCTTCAGAATTTGTCCTAGACAATTCAACTGACTCTAAAGCGAAGCTGATATTTGATTAACACAGTCGATTACAACATGATTTGCAGTCATCCAATTCATACCCAAAATGGTGTCCACCTTTCTCACAGGCAAACAAATAATCCTTCAACGAAATTTCTGTCTCCTATAACACGTAGGCAATTCCGACACAAAGATTGGGTCTGGACACGACCCTTAGCCGCAGTTAAGATAGTTATCGGCTCGGATGGCGGAGATTCGCTAGTCCCAACCGATCCACACATGATTGTGCTGTAGTTGTAACTGTCTAAACATCCAGAGTGTTGACTCGTCCTAGTATGGGAGCTGCTTGTGACTCCCGGGAACTCTTCCTTACAGGGCACTCTTTACCATAGTGACCCTCTACATTTCTATAATAGCACCGATTAGATCTTTGCTGACGATCACCCTGGTGATGTCTTCCATAATTAGAACATCTCCTGACCTTCGGAGAATCAAAGAATTACATCTGCTTTTCCTTTGATGAAATTATCTTAGGACTTTGCATTCGGAGTGGATAATTCAACTACCTCCTTTCCTTTCCCATATTTCCTATGAGATCATCCTCGTCGACATAGGATGATTGCACCAAGGCAACATAATTGGTAGCAGTATAAGAACTGAGACCATAAATCATAAAAGAATTTATGCCAGTCTTATACTTCTGCATTATTCGTTCGTCATCCGAAGCTTACTTTACCACTTGGTAAAACTGAGACAACTTCTCAAACTTAGCGGTGTATCCTTCCACCGTCATGTCACCTTTCCTGAGGATGCACCGGTTGAAGATTCCGGTTTTGGTCGAGGACTGCGTCTTGATCATCCAGTCATAATTCCGCTTATGATGCACTAAGTATTAAGTTGATCAGGCTCAATGTCTCTTAGCATCACAAGTGTAATTACAAAAAGGACTAGCAAGGAATCGACTCAACCCTAAACTAAGCCCGACTAGGTCGAACTGCTCTGATACCAACTGTAACACCCCGGTATTTTTATCGAGTAAAAATACCCAAGTGCACCATTCCTAAAACATCAGAGATATATTTCCTGTTTAAATACTGAACACCACAATAAAATTTTCACTGAATAACAACAGAACAGTCTTAAACATAAATAAGACCATAAACCATCAGTGAAATACAGTGTTCAATATCGCACAAGAAAGCGGAAATAAATACATAACTAACAAGGGAAAACATAACTTAAGCATAAAAGCTAAGTCTTCAGCAACCATCCGAGTACCACCTACTCGTGCCTCTTGGATCTCCACTTTCCCTGTTTATCTGTAAAACCACAACATTTAAACAGTGAGATACAATCTCAGTGAGTTCTACCGAGACCCCTAACTACGCTCTCGGTTCATTTATGAATTCTCATACATTCGTAGTTTACTTTATAAATTACATTCTTTTAATTTAGCACGACACCGACCCCAGCTTTGGTAATCCCGGTGACTCGTACTAGTCAACATAGTATGATACCAGCCCCAGCTTTGGTAATCCCGGTAACCATACTATTTAGTCCTTAACACAGCACCGACCCCAGACATGGTAATCCCGGTGAACCGTATTATAGAACTTTCTTTCTTGTAGTTTATTTTATAGACCACGCAATTAAACCTAGCACGACACCGGCCCCAGACATGGTAATCCCGAAGAATCGCACTACATAACACGGCACCGACCCCAGACATGGTAATCCCGATGAACCGCGTTATTTAATCTTTGACACACCACCGACCCCAGACATGGTAATCCCGGCGAACCCCTTACCAATAATAGTTTAACTATTGGCATCGGAGCCTAGGGTGGGGGATCATGACTGCCCCTCCTAGTATGTCAACATGGGTCGTCACCCATACCCGATATATATTAAATATATCTACACTCGATGACCTGTTAGTTCACCTATACTCAATGAACATTTAGTCCATCTACATGAGACCGTTAGTCGAACATAATACCCGCATCGGGCCGTTTCCCATATTCGATATAAAATATATATCGTGAATCGTAGACCGGTTGTGACAATAAATAATAATCGTCCCGCGTCAGTTATACCGTATTACGTAGGACTCATAGTCCATTTTATTATTAATAAAACATATTCGCACACGAGTACTATTATTCGGTTTTTCGAAATAGTTTACAACTTCAAAAACAGTCCATTATGCCATTTAATTTATATAAATAGATAGATCTTTGAATAAGCTTTCCAACGCCCCTGAGAACACCTCAATCGGGTTCCCGGATCAAAAGTTATTGAGAAAACAAAATCAGTGAAAAGCTGTTGAAAATCTGCAAAGCGTCGCGACGCGAACTGCGACCGTCGCGACGCGAAAAACGACAGAAACATTTTGCGTGACAAAACTGGGCCAGGTCGCGACGCGATGAGAACGGGTCGCGACGCGACCCTCTGCAGAAAAGTGCAGGTTTTCCGTTTTCTTGCGAAATTCGCTATTCCGCTCAATTCCGATTCTTGTTCCGATTAAAAACAGATTTGACAATCATAACAACAGTTCCAATCAAAGTCACACAATCATTCAAGTCAATCAAAAACTCATTCAAAACGGAATTTATCAAAACGCGACATATTTCCCAATTAACGGTTTTTAAGTCAAAATCTTTCGAAATCAAATCACCGAAAATTCCATTTCAACGCGACACAACTCGAGACTCGCTCCGATCGATTCCTAATCCGAAACAGACAATATCCAGAAATATTCCAGTCCAGCGAAAGCGATAAAACAGTTAATTAATAATTCGAAACATAAAATCCTAAACGTGAGTAGAACTCACCCTTGAAGCGTGAACCACGATCGAGCCGAATTCGCCGAGTAACCACACGAACATTCCCCGCTCCGGCGACACCCAATCCGCTTCCAAAGCTTCCCACTCGATCACGAAACCGCTTTTGACCGAAATACCGATTTCCCCGAAATTCTTCACGGACACTATTCATCATCTTCCTCCTCTAACCTCCATGACACTATTCACACATAAACTCCAAATTTGGATTTCTCAAACCTAACTCACCCAAACCTTGATTTCTTCTCCTCAAGCTAACAATCAAGCTTCTAATTGAACTCTTACAACTTCAAAGCTCATAAATGGAAGGATGAACTCCAAACCTCCACTTTTAAGCTCCAAATTCGAAAATGGTGGAGAGTGAGAGGAAGGTTTGTTGGTGATGATTCTTGGATCAAAATGAAGAGGGTGATGAGATGATCATTTTTTGTGTAAGAGGGATGATGATTTGATGAAAGCTATCCTCTCCCTCTCCTCTTCTCTCATTCGCTTCCTTCTTCTTTTCTCCCCCATTCTTTTCTTTTCTCCCCTCGGCCTCTCTCTGTTTCACGCCCCCCTCTTCTTTCCTTTCTATTCTTTTAATTTCTTTCCTTTCATATTAACACACACACACTTATATTTATTTAATTTAATTAATTCTCTTCACTCACACACACCCACGTATACATATATATATTTATTTAATATATTTGTCGTAACGCGGTCAAATTACCATATCGATCGAAATCTCCTATTTCGATTCCAAAACTTCCTTGGTCCGTATTATCCGGTTAACGATCCGATGGCAACCAATAATTCACTAGTAGAAAAAATGGATTTTACATCAGGAATTGGCATCGGTTCAAATACTAACCGATGTGGATAAAAATGCGGTGGCATTTTTGAAATTATGTGAACATTTTTCGCATCGGTTGATATAGGAACCGATGTAGAAATGCATGATTACACTTTTAATATCAGTTCTCTCGTTGCACCTGATGTTAAAAAGCCCCAATTTATCAATTTCTTAAAACCCTCTTCGCCAAACACACTCACTCTCTAACCAAAAATCCCTCTTCGTTACAGTGACTCTCACTCTCTGCAACCAAAAATGGATTCCATCGCTCCCATTCACGCACAAGAGTCACGCCGTTGCTGCGCCGTTGCTGCCTTCGTTCTCCGTTGCTGCCTTCGTTCTCTCGTCGTGAAGCACTCTCACTCTCTTCGGTCTCTATCTCTATCCATCGTCACCACAAGAGTCACGCCGTTGCTGCGCCCCAAGTACACCGCCAACCCCTCACTTTTGGCACTCCGTTCAGCGCTCATTTCCTTCCTCCATCGGCCAAATCGGTGAGTCTAGATGCCATTTCCACCCTCCTTGCGAATCCATCCCCAGACTCTTCATCAGATCTTCCTGAAATCGTCGTCCAAGTTCTCGATCTCAAGCAGAGCGGTAGCAGATGGATGTATAATTTCTTTTCATTGTTTATCTTTAGGTTTTCCATTTTCCCTTCAAGATCTGAAATCTTAGCGTATTTATTATTTATTATTAGGAAAGCCGGTGTTCATGTTTAGTATGGGAGGGCTTGCTGAATACTGTGTTGTTCCAGCAAATGCATTAGCTGTATTGCCAAACTCAATGCCATATATCGAGTCTGCAATTCTAGGATGTGCTGTTTTTACTGCTTATGGTGCTATGGCTCATGCGGCTCAAGTTCGTCCTGGTGATTCTGTTGCTGTTATTGGAACTGGGGGTGTTGGTTCTAGGTAAGAAAATCAACTTTCAAGGGGTGTCACTGTTAAATATTCAATTAACTGTGCCTACTTCCTTTTGATGTTTTTTGTTGTCGTGGTAATGCTCGCTTGGATTGTCATGGATTTGAGTCGTGGAATCAGTCTCTTGCAGATGCGGTGTAAGCTTGCCTCGAATAACAGACAACAGTGGACCTAACTCTTCCTAATACCCTGCCATGGTGGGAGTTTTATAGCATTAGGCTCTCCC
The DNA here is from genome assembly GCA_039519185.1 of Astragalus membranaceus. Classification (NCBI taxonomy): domain Eukaryota; kingdom Viridiplantae; phylum Streptophyta; class Magnoliopsida; order Fabales; family Fabaceae; genus Astragalus; species Astragalus membranaceus. The sequence goes on along the minus strand of CM076850.1, from coordinate 82,781,078 downwards.
TTTTATGGTTAACGATGGTTAGGCGAGTTAAATTAGATAACACTCTGTAGTTTGTTGTTGTCTTCAAATAATCTGAAGTTAAGGAGTTGATAAAGAAAAAATAGATGTTTCTTGTTTGTGTTATAACACATTTAATTTCAGTCAATATGCTCATGTCTAAGTGTTTGGAACTTTCGGTAACCAGTTGTTTGCAGATAGCTAGAGCATTTGGTGCCTCAGATGTAATTGCTGTTGATATTCAGGATGAAAAGTTACAGAAAGCAAAGACATTAGGTGCTACTCACACTATAAATTCAGCAAAGGAAGATCCCATTGAAAAGATAATGAAAATTACTGGTGGAAAGGGAGTTGATGTTGCTGTGGAAGCCTTAGGGAATCCACAAACATTTGCTCAATGCGTACAAAGTGTGAAGGATGGAGGGAAAGCTGTGATGGTTGGACTGGCAAAAGCTGGTTCTTTAGGACAGGTGGATATAAATCGTCTGGTTCGTAGAAAGGTGAGTAAGGAGAGGAGCTTTATTATTCTCTATTTATGATATCATTATATCTGGTTACAATCTCATTAAATTTGTATTTAAACAGATACAAATTATTGGGTCATATGGAGGCAAGGCGAGGCAAGATCCTCCAAAGTTAATTAGATTGGCAGAAACAGGTATCTTCAATCTTGACCAGGCTGTTACTAAAAAATACACTTTTGAGGAGGCAGGCAAAGCATTCCAAGATCTCAATGAAGGAAAAATTGTTGGTCGAGCTGTGATTGAGATAGTATAGGTGTTGGTTGGTGCCCTGAGAACACATATGATATAGGTGTCTTCTGATGTCTTATGCTGTCCTTTTATAACTTTTTTCTAAAGCTTCTGTTGTAGGCACTATTTGTTAGATCTAGCTGTTGAGAACATTCTTGTTCAACTTGCATATTCTATAGCTAATACAAAAATAATTGACCGGGAATCTTATATGGTCAGTTTCTATACTCTGGTTTTTTATGCCAACTTATTCATTTGTTTTTGTATTAATTGTAATGATTATTCTCTTACAACATTCTATTTCTTCTGTACCAGCTCCTGCACAAGATATTTGTTGAGTTTGCCAACCTCTGGATGGGTATGAAAGTTTCTGCCAAATCAAAAGGTGAATTTGATGCTCAACAGTACAAGTTTAAGCCGCGACAATTCCAAATTGAGAGTGTTATTGATATTGAAATACGAGCTCTTGCAAGCTCAAGTGCAACTGAAGCATTTTCAGAATGGAAAGAATTTTCCAATGAAGAAAAACCCACAGACAAAGTAAGATGAATTTTTGATGCTAAATATCTGTTCTATATAGATTCCATCCATTACATAATTTACATGTTTGTCATCTGAATGAAATCGGTTTATTTAATCAGATGGAATCGTTGGATGAATATGATATATTGGATGAAGAATGGAAGCATCTGGATGATTCCATCCTCAGCCATGTCATTCTCATTCACAATCAGTTATTTGGATCTGGTGATCTAGTCCAAGCCGTGAGTCTGTGGAGCCTTGCCTTTTCTAAGTTAGAATGTGGTTTGCAATTTGTAGTTTAAAGATTTTAATGCCATGTTCTGTTGTTGTTGCTAAACTGGACATATCACACATAATAAGTTTAATAATGTGGTATAAATTTTGAGCAGCATGGCTGTAAATTAGCAACTTTTGTCACAATACATTTAGTTAGTTATATTATAATTAGAACTGCATTGGGTACTGCTTCGATGTATTGAATTTCCTTGGTTCCCCTGGTTTTAGCAGAATGATATGTATTGTTCAAAATCAATTCACCTACATTAGAGTGATGTGTCCTCTTGTACTTTTCCATGTAACTTTTGATTGCCCTGTCCAATTCACCTATATAAGTACATTTATTGTTTATATACATATGTAAGTGTATTTTTGTCTGGTTTTGTATTTATATATAAGCGAGACACATGTAAATCGTAGCATGCTTCACTTTCCTCTCTTTCAATACATGTAAATGTTGAGATTTTTTTTTTTAAAAAAAAAGTTAGTTTTAACATCGGTTCCCATCAGGACCTGATGCGAAAAGTACTTTTCGCATCAGGTGGTTCTGAAAATCCGATGCCAAAAAGGTGTTAAAATCTAATTAAAAGGGACTTTTGGCATCGGGTGGTAATACAACTGATGCGAAAAATACTTTTCGCATCAGGTCTGTACCTGATGCAAAAGGTGCGTACTTTTAACATCGCCTGAATATATAACGGACACGGAACCGATGCGAAAAGTCATTTTTAACCGATGCGAAAAGCCTAAATTGTAGTAGTGATTAATTTTAGCACTCAGTAAATTTACCAGTTAAGTACTAAATTAATTCAATTGGGTTAACACCCAAATAATTCGGTTAATTATTTTGCGGATGTTACAAGAGGAGAGAAAGAAGCACCAAAAATGGTGATTTCGTGAGAGGATGTGAAAGGAAAAACGTATGGAGATGGAGAAGGGAGGGTGGACAGCTAGGGCTTGATGGGAGTGGTGGAGGTGATGTGTTTTGGAGGTTGTGTGAGAGAAAGGATATGGAGGGGCGTATGAGAGAGAGAGAGGCGTGGAAGGGAGAGAAGAGGGTTGAGTGTGTGAAGTGAAAAGATGAGAGTGAGTGTGATAGGAGAGTGTGAGAGAGAAAGGGGCCGTAGGGGGAGGAAAGAATGAGGGTTGAGTGTGTGAAGTGAGAGTGAGTGTGTGAGAGAGTGATGTGAGGGAGAGAGAGAAACGTGTATGGGGAAGAGGAATGTGGGGAAGTGGGAAGTGTGTGGAAGTGGGATTGTGAGTTCCAAGGAGGGAATAAAGGGAATGGTGGCCGAATTTTAGGCTAGGGTTTGGGGATGAATGTGGACATCTTTTAGGGCTAGGGGGGAATTGGATGTGGACATTTTTTAGGTTAAAGGGGGGTGGGGTCGAATTAGGGTTAGGAGAGGAGGGATTTTAGGGTTTTGGTGAGTTGGGTTGTGGGTTATGGGTTGGATATGGGTTAGGTTTTGGTGGAGTTGGGGTCATGCGAAATGGGTTGGATTAAGGTTAGGATATGGGTTATGCGAATTGGGCTGGCCCTTTTTGTTGGGTTGGGTTTTTGATGGCCCAATCCTGATTGCACTTTATATATTTTTTAACAGACCCCCCCATTTGCTCCTTTGCCTATTTTATTTTGATACTCTTAATTATTATTTTTTTTTAAGATTAAAACTTGTAGCAAAATAAAATAAAACATGGCATGAAAATAAAATAATTATTTTTTATTAAAAATAAATAAAATTTCTTATTTTTGGATAGGACAAAATTAGGGTATTACACAAAGGTCAGTCTATAAAACTGAAAATGAATTCCTGTGTTCTTTTTCCTTGCTATAAGCACAGTGCTTGTCACTTTCACTCTGTTATCTTACAAGATACCTTCCAGATTTCATGTGGCTAAAATTTTCTTCGTGTTGTTTTGGTTTAATCAGTAAACTTCTGTTGGATTTAGTGATTTAGGCCACTGTCACTCTGTACAAGTCATCATATCCCGTAAGCGTATTTTGACCCCACAAGGGTTTATTTCTGGATCAGGTTCTTTTTTAATCCTTCATCATTAGAAATTTACACTTTTTTTTAGCATTTTTCCCCTCAATTTGTATTAACTTCAATTCATCATAGTGAAGGCAATAATTTCTGTCGACGCTATTGTTTCTTTTGTGCAATCAATAATTAACAGTGGAGATAAATGAAGGGAAGATTGTATCTATTGCGGAAGGATATAGTAAGCAGGGGAGTTCTGTACAAGAAGTGATTGATTATGGAGAAGCTGTTATCATGCCTGGTTTTGATTGATGTGTAAGATGTGAAATTCATCTTCTCATGCTTTATTTTCTTAAGAGGGAAACATGAATTTCATTACCAACATGATTTCAAAATGTCAATTAAATTAATGTGGCAGGAACGTACATCTTGATGACCCAGGGAGAACTGATCGGGAGGGATTTGTTACTGGTACCCGAGTTGTTGCTGCTGGTATACTGATTTTTGGCCCTCTATTCGTGTACCTTCAAACTTGATTCGATATTTCATTTGAAATGTTTATGTTTATGTTTTGTTTTGCAGTTATGCCATGTTCTTCAATATGAGTGCCAATTTCATGGAAGAATGCTCGACGTCATGGAGCTCTTGTTCATCTTTTATGTAAGCATTTTATTCTGGTGGCCATGGCTTTATCTCACTTTTTATTAGTTGGATAAAGAGTTGTCGTTCTTACAGGTCGACACACAACTGGTGGCATGTAGCACTTTGTTACTTAGAAGGCAATGCTTCATATAATTTTGTTGGTTAAAATTTATCAACTAGTTGGGAGGTCACAGTGAGACATGAAGAATCCCTCTATTCATAAATTTTTTGAATCTGTTGGTGATAAATTTGTTTCCATTATTATCCTATTAGAGGTGTTTATGGACCTCTTATATATGCCATCACCGTGACCCCAAGTAAGTAGTTTCATATTATTGATATCATTTTCTTCTATCAAAATACTTTATGTCATGTTCTGTAAGCATTTATATATATTTTTTTGCAGACATCAAAATTCCTTCCAATGGGTTGTCTGCTGGAGCAATTGTTGGAATTGTGGCTGCATCATTGGTACTTGTCATACTGATGCTCTTTGTCCTTTGGAAGATGGGTTACATTTGTTGGAAAGATTTAACAGACAAAGGTAAGATTGAAGTCTAAAATAAAACAGACAGTTGCTGCCCTTATGATTAGGTCTTTGCTAACACAAGGTTCAAATTGTTAGCAATTAAGTAGAATCAGGATTAGTATATCAATAATCTATAATAAATTAATAATAGAAGTAATAGACAAGACTTTTCAAGGTTTTGTACATCTTTACAATAAATTTTACTATAAAGATTCAAAACATTGATAATTTGAAATCAATAATAAATGTTGAATTATTTCTTACAATGCTATTCTCTCTTTCTATCTCTCTCCCTTTCTTTAAACTTTCACTTCTTGTTTCTGAGCAACTTTACACCCATCTTATTGCAGAGCTCCTAGAATTGAAAACAGACTATTTCAGTTTGAGACAAATTAAAACTGCTACTAATAAGTTGGGAAGGCAATTTTACAAAGGGCTGGAGAACTCAATGTACCAGTATATTTCAGTGACAATTGTATGGCTTGATCACCTGGCCTTCTGCAAAATTATATATATTTCCTCAAGGTATAATTTCTCAAAATTAATTATGACTTTTTTCATGGCCTCCTGCTTTCTATATCTTATAATTTCTCAAAATTAATTATGACTTTTCTCAAAATTATATATTTGAAGGGTCCTTCGACGTTCAAGGTTTTCACAGCACAGTCAAGAAAGCCAGTGTATGGATATAGAAACTGAAGAATTATACTTGAAGTGGTACTTTTTATTGCTTATTTGCTTTTGGTAGCCATTTAGCTTACTTTTAAACAATTTGAGTTAATCTGTATTGTTATGAACTATATAATTTGTAATGGTCCTGTTACTTGCATTCCCCTTTGTGCTATTGCACTTTCTTAAAGGTTTAAGTTTCCTTCATTATGCTGTTACCTTTTCCAATTAAAGGTTACTTTTTGTTGTTATTGTTATTTGATATTGTGCTCCTTCTCTGCATACAGACTTAGTTCATTGATTTTCTTGAGCTTCAATAATTTTATAGGTCACTTGATGGAAAATATTGAATCTGAAAATTTGCTGCATAGAGCTTTCACTGTATTTCTGTTCAACTCAATGTATGAGTTGCTTCTTCAGGTATGGTTAAAACTTATTCCAGGTATAAAACTAATGTCTAAAATAGTGTCAAAATCTGACTTTACTTGACATTCAATTTGATTTTGGGGCCATGAGTCAAATTCAAGAGCATCTATATATTTATAACTTCTTACATCAGAATAATGTTGGTAATGTTTCTCAGTCTTATGATAGATCAAGAGGAAACAGAGGGAATTGATTAACTATAACTTTTATTTTTTTGTATGGCACTATACATGATTATTCTTCATCTCTTGTTCCCTACTCAAACATTATATAGAATGGTTTACTTTCTCTCATTACAGGTGATTAATTATCTTCCTTGAAGGATAATCTTTGCTTGGAGTTATTCAAGAGTTGCGAATCCGTTCTTCTTTCTCTCATTACAGGTAATTAATTATCTTCCTTTTCTGCAGTCATTATTCATTTCACTTGGAATTTTTCAAGTTCTGTTTCTGATTTCAATATTTGATTTCCTTTTTTGTTTTGTGTTGTTAGATTCCAGGTTTATGAGTTATCTACCTTCTGTGTTGGCAACTGCTACATTGATGCACGTTGTCAATAGTGTGGAAATTAAAATTGAACACCAAAGCCTCCTCCTCAGTATTCTTGGAATCAACAACGTAAGTGTGTTTTTGGTATATTATAATGTATAAAGCAAAACCTTTGTCTAATTAAGAAGACTAAGACTCAAGATCAACATCTATTAAACCCTTTCAACTCAGATTTTGTCAACTATCCTTCTTCCACTTTCATTTTCACCTCTTTGGTATATTATAATGTATAAAGCAAAATTTGCTATATAGGATCAGAAGATGCATGTTCAGTTGTGGAGACAAACCATTTGATATATTATAATGAAAATATTGATTATGGGCGTACAATTAGTAGGGTGTGGTAAGATGTGAGTGTAACGCCCCAAAATTTAATTAATTATTTAATTGAATTGTTTGGAATTTAATTGGTAGAAAAATAATAAAATAAAAATAATGTTAGAATATATGGACCTATGGTAAGGGTTAGTAGTAGCGAATTCGAAGTGTTAGGGAAGAGGCCCATGATTAAGTCGCATAGCCAAGAGAAAAGCCCATGAAAATTAACTAAGTATAAATAAGAATTTTTAGGGTTTTGCTCACTTATTAGAAAAACAAAAGTTTGAGAGTGAGAGAAGAGAGAGGAGGCGCGGTGAAAAGGAGGAGAAGGCTAGGGCAAGGTTTCGAATTCTTCAAGGCTAAGGTAAGGGTGGGGTTCTATCTCTATAATTGGGTGTATGAATGGCGCTATGTAGGAAGGTTAATGGAACCCTAGGTGATTAAGTTAGAAAACCCTAATTGTAGGAATTAAATTTGATTGATGATGAATGAATGTGATTTGATGATGATTGAGCATGATTGATAATGATTGGACATGATTGATGATGATTGATCTTGCTTGTTGATGATTGATCTTGCCTATTGATGATTTGAACCAAACATTCGGTCCATAGGGCGCCAATGTTGCTGTTGCTGTGGCTGGGTGCCTTCCTGGGCGCCAAATTTTGTGCGTGTGTTGTTGCCTGGGCGCCATGGGCGCCATTCCTGAAACTGTGCTGGGCGCCATGGGCGCCATCCTGTTATGCTGTGTTGCTGTTTTGCAGGTACCTGGCGCATAGGGCGCCAAGGGCGCCGAATTCTGGCAGCCGTCGTTGCTGTTCCTGGGCGCCATGGGCGCCGGTTGATGTTTCCTGGCGCATGGGCGCAAGGGCGCCAAGTATTGGCTGCCCGATTTGCGATTTTCCTGTGTTGTTCTGGCGCATGGTGTAACACCCCTTTTCTAATAACTTTGCTTTTAAAATAAAATCAGAGTCTCTTTTTTTTTTTTTTTTTTTTGAAAACAATTCAAGCGAGTGCTACATTTACTCCATAAATATCAAGATACATAACACCGTAAGGAAAGTTTAGTTCGCATCACTAAAACCAATCACCACCAGCAGCGGAATAATAAAGAGTTCTAAAATTAAAACCAATACATCACCAACAAAGTCTAGCAGTTTTAAGAAAATAAAGCATAAACATAGGACACCCCCCCCTGGTGCTACGTATCAGAGCGTGACACTTCCTACCAGACGAAGGCATACAGGAAACCTTCACTCATCATTACCTGCACGTTGCCGACATAAGAAGCAACATAAAGGCAGTAGGGTGAGTCTCTTTTCATAATTAATAACATATGGAAATTAAGCAATGCATAGGAAAAAGGAAACCAGGCACACCAATTCACAACAATGGAACAATTACATCAACATTCTATTTCCAAACAGCACTACACAATAATATGATTATGCATGTAATGCAACCCAAACTCCACGGGTACATGCATGTCGGATCCGTCACCAAATACAAATAGGCCGTAGCCTCTGCTCACCAAATAAAATTAGGCCGTAGCCTCTGCTCACCAATAATGCACATGCTTCATGAGGTGTTATGGAGAATGCATCACAACACACCACAAATCAATCAATTCACATTTTAAATTCTAATCTCACCATAGTGCATTAATTAACTCACCAAATTAAAATTAGGCCGAAGCCTCTGCTCACCAATCTCACCTCATCATCACTCACCAATTCAGCTCACCACCCACACCAACACCAATTCAAATAGACCAACTTAGGACATTGACACGACATAGGGAAAGTGGAGGAAAACAGTCATTTGGACACTTGAACATCATCAGCCCAGAAACACCAGTAAAATAATTTATTTTTGCATAAAATTGAGACTATTGGATAGGCACTGAAATTAGCTTCAAAACGCATTTTGAACCGTTGAATTTGGATAACCGAGTCAAAAGTTACATTAAAAACGATTTAGGAAAAATGTTTAGACATCCTGGAAACTGGCGCATGGGCGCTTGGCGCCCAGGAGAGGCAACACGCACAGGCGCATGGGCGCTTGGCGCCCAGGAACAACACGCGCAACAGCGCACAGGCGCTAGGCGCCCAGGGGAACAACACGCGCAACAGCGCACAGGCGCTAGGCGCCCAGGGGAACAACACGCACACAGGCGCATTGCGCCCAGCACAGCAACACGGCGCCCAGGCACTAGGCGCCTAAGACCAACTTGCAACAAAACTCATTTTTTTTCGAAATTAATTTTACACGAGCCAAATGCTCAGGACATGAAAACCCAATAAAAATTTTATCAAAAACTGAACATTATTTTTGGCGCCCATGCACTAGGCACCTAGTGAAAATACGCAACTCAACTCCTTTGTTGCCAAAAATCATTTTTCATGAGCCATTTTACCTGAGTATAAAAACCTGAAAACAATTTTTACAAAACTATCACCAGGACTTTGGGGCCCTTGGCGCCCATGACACAAGCAACATGTGCCAAAACTGGCAGCACAGGAACACAGAATGGCAACACAGGCAACAGGCACAGCAACACAGAATGGCAACACAGGCAACAGGCACAGCACACAGTGACACAGAATGGCAACACAGGGCAACAGAATTTTGGAAACTGGCGCAGCACACTGCTGGGCGCCTGGCGCCCATGACTAGGCGCAACACTGAAAATTTCAGCAACATGCTTATTGCGCCCAAGGCGCCTAGGGGCTTCTAAACAGAATTTTTCTCACTTTCATTCACCAAATTAAATTCATCAAAATGCCCAATTACATATATATTACTAAAGTGTCACCATGATTCTCAATTTCACCAAGCAAACACCAATGAGACATATGATCAAACATAGGGTACCCAATTCGCATTTAGCCACAACTTAAGCATCAATCATACAATTTTTCAACACAATAATTTCAGCATCAATCATCATAATATTATAATTTACTCAATCAACATCACAATTCATTCATGGGAATTATCCTAGAACCCTAACCCTAAGCATCCAAATCGCATATCTATTAAAAACAAAAAGAGGACCCCCTAACCTTATGGAAAATCGAATTGCTAGCCAAGCTCCAAGGGAAGAATGCAAGCCACCAACGAGCCTCCTCCTCTTCTCTATGTGCTTCGCCTTCTCCTCTTCTCCTCTTCTTCTCTTCGCAACTTTCTCTTCTCACTCTCTCTTACGTTACTTTTTCTTTCTTTTTCTCACTTGAGTGATTTGCAACTAACTCCCTAGACCCCTAATGATTCGACTCCTATGCCAAGGAATGGGCCACGGGCCTAATTGTGGATCACGGGCCCTTGCTCGCACCATTTAATTAGTGACAACACCTCCTAATAAAATACAATAAATAATTAAACTTGAATTATTTAATTAAACTAAATAAATATTGTAAGCCTTAAATAACTTAATTAAATAATTAATTAAATTATTTTGGGGCGTTACAACTCTCCCCCACTTAGAATATTTCGTCCTCGAAATTACCTGAATCAAACAACTCCGGATATGCTTCCCGCATCTTGCTCTCCAGCTCCCAAGTCATACTCTCGCCAGCAGCCCCTAACCAAACCACTTTCACCAAAAGAATTTCTTTCCCTCTCAGAGTCTTCACTTCTCTGTCTTCAATCCGCACAGGCATAGTCTCCACGGTGAGATTATCCCGCACCTCTACTTCATCCATCTGAATCACATGGGACGGGTCCGGAACATACTTTCGAAGTTGTGACACGTGAAACACGTCATGCAAGTTCGAAAGATTAGGTGGCAGAGCCACCCTATAGGCAACACTTCCCACCCTCTCCGTAATCTGATACGGACCAATGAAACGGGGAGTTAACTTCTTAGATTTCAAGGCACGCCCAACACCAGTCACTGGAGTGACTCTCAGGAACACATGATCACCGGCCTGAAACTCTAAATCCTTCCTTCTTTTATCATGATAGCTCTTTTGTCGACTCTGCGACGCTTTCATCTTCTCACGGATTAATTTTACCTTCTCAGTTGTTTCTCGCACAATCTCAGGCCCCAACACTGCACTCTCCCCAGATTCACACCAACACAACGGAGTCCTACATCTCCGACCATACAACGCCTCAAACGGTGCCATACCAATACTAGAATGAAAACTGTTGTTATAGGTGAATTCTATCAACGAAAGGTGAGAATCCCATGAACCTCCCTGCTCAAGAACACATGCTCTCAACAAGTCCCCTAACGACTGAATAGTCCTCTCCGTCTGACCATCTGTCTGCGGATGGTAAGCGGAGCTCAACCTCAACTTAGAACCCAAAGCTTCCTGCAAACTTTTCCAAAATTCAGATGTGAATCTTGGATCTCTATCAGATACAATGCTAAGCGGAACGCCATGCAATTTCACAATAGTCTTGATATAGATTTCTGCCAACTTTGGAACTGGATAAGTCATATTAATTGGTAAGAAATGAGCAGACTTAGACAACCTGTCCACAACCACCCATATAGCATCGAACCCTCTCACTGTATTTGGCAAACCAGTTACAAAATCCATGGAAATGCTATCCCATTTCCACTCCGGAATCTCCAATGGTTGCATCAACCCCGCAGGCTTCTGATGCTCAATCTTAGACTTCTGACAAGTCAGACAAGAATATACAAACTGCGCCACATCCTTCTTCATACCAGGCCACCAGAACATTTTCTTCAAATCTTGGTACATTTTCGTAGCCCCTGGATGAATACTCAACTTGCTCCTATGGCTCTCCTCAAGAATCATTCTCTTCATCTCAGCATCGTCAGGAATGCAGATCCTATCTCTGAATCTCAATACACCTTGGGAATCTAACCTGAAATCTCCATCCACATCTTGATCATTCACAACTAACAGGTCTACCAACTTTACATCTGACTTTTGGGCTTCTCGAACACTAACCAAAAATTCATTGCCGATCTTCAACATCCCCAATCTGACACTCTGCGGTGTCACTTCACAAACCAGACTCATGTCCCGAAACTGCTCAATCAACTCTAACTCTTTCACCATCATAGCCGACATATGCAAACTCTTCCGACTTAAAGCATCAGCCACGACATTAGCTTTGCCGGGGTGATAGTTCAAGCCGAAATCATAATCCTTCAGCAATTCTAACCAACGTCTCTGTCTCATATTTAGCTCCTTCTGATCAAACAAGTATTTCAGACTCTTATGGTCACTAAACACTTCGAATCTGGTACCATACAGATAGTGCCTCCAAATTTTTAGCACAAACACAATTGCAGCTAGCTCGAAATCATGAGTAGGGTAGTTCTTCTCATGGGTCCTCAACTGTCTGGACGCATAAGCTACTACCTTACCCTCTTGCATCAATACACCTCCCAAACCCATCTTGGAAGCATCGCAATATACTACAAACGGTCGATCAGGAACAGGCAAAGTCAAAACGGGCGATGTGGTCAACCTCTTCTTCAACTCATTGAAGCTCTCCTCACAGCGTGCATCCCATACAAAAGCTCTTCCTTTACATGTCAATTGAGTCAACGGAAGTTCCAACCTCGAGAAACCTTCAATAAATCTCCTGTAATAACCAGCTAATCCCAAGAAGCTTCTAATCTCTGTAACTGACTTCGGGCTCTCCCATTGGGACACAGCATCAACCTTGGCTGGGTCCACGGCTATACCATTACCAGAGATAATATGACCAAGGAAACCTACTTCATTCAGCCAGAACTCACACTTAGACAATTTTGCATACAATTTCTTTTCTTTCAACACTTCTAGCACTAACCTCAAATGTTCTGCGTGCTCCTCTTCTGTCTTAGAATACACCAGAATGTCGTCAATAAACACAACTACAAACCGATCCAAGTAACTATGAAAAGTACGATTCATGTACTCCATAAACACACCCGGCGCATTGGTAACACCAAACGGCATAACAGAATACTCATAGTGCCCATATCTCGTTCTGAAAGCGGTCTTCTGAATGTCTTCATCCTTTACCTTGATCTGGTGATAACCCGACCTCAAATCGATTTTACTGAACACCTTAGCACCTACCAACTGGTCCATCAGATCATCAATTCTGGGAAGCGGATACCGGTTCTTTATTGTCACTTTGTTCAATTGCCTATAATCGACACAAAGTCTCATACTCCCGTCCTTCTTTTTCACTAACAATACCGGAGCACCCCACGGTGACACACTTGGTCTTACAAATTTCTTCTCAAGCAGATCTTCTAATTGATTTTTCAATTCAGACAACTCTGAGGCTGACATTCGGTACGGTGCCATAGACACAGGCCTAGTACCAGGTATAAGATCAATGGCAAACTCAACCTCCCTCTCTGGCGGGACACTTGGAATTTCATCCGGGAACACTTCAGGGAACTCACACACTACTTGAACCCTGTCAATGATCGCCTGATTCTCAGCAGACAATGACGCCATCAAGGCAAACAGATGAACTCCTTCCTTCATCACCTTATGCAAATGACCAGCAGGCAACAAAACTGATTCTTCCTCTTCGGGAGGAAAGAAACTCACAGATCTCCGGAAACAATTAATATGCACATGGTTAAATACTAACCAGTCCATACCAAGAATGACATCCAACCCTCCCAACGGCAAACAAATTAGATCAACAAGAAAGTCTCTGCCGAAGATTGACAGAGGGCACTTAGCACACACAAGAGAGGTAGTTACTGAACCCTTAGCTGGAGTGTCAATAACCATCTCCCTCATCATAGAAGATAAAACAAGGTCCAATTTCTCAGCACACAAAGCAGCAATAAATGACTGCGTAGCACCAGTATCAATAATAGCAATCAAAGGAATACCATTAATAAAACATGTACCTCTAATCTCATTAGTATCCTCTGATCCTGCGAGAGCAAACACTTTTCCATGGGACTTCTCTTTCTTCGGCTTAGTACACTTAGTACTAATATGACCTGATTCCCCGCAATTGTAGCACACCACATCCCTTTTCTCACATTTCGCAGCCACACGACCCTCTTTACCGCACTTGAAACATTTATTATCTGAGCAGTCAAAACTCTTGTGACCCGGCTTGCCACACCTGTAGCACACAACCTTCGCAGGGGCATCTCCCCCACTTGTTTTCTTATTATCAGCATACCTCTGCTTACCCTTACCAGCTGGAACCTCATATGGCTTACCCCGATTCTGAAATTTACCCCTCAAATCTCTCATGACCTTGGAGTGAGCATTACTATCATCCTCATATATCCTGCAACTGTCGATCAAATCAGCGAATACCCGAATCTTCTGGTACCCTACAGCTTTCTTGATATCAGCCCTCAGTCCATTCTCAAACTTAATACACTTTGAGAACTCAGAATCAGCATCAGCATAATGGGGATAAAACTTAGCCAATTCAGTGAACTTGGCAGCATACTCTGTCACTGACATGCTTCCTTGCTTCAGCTCAAGGAATTCTATTTCTTTCTTACCTCTCACATCTTCAGGAAAATACTTCCGCAAGAACTCTCTACGGAAAACAGCCCAAGTTATCTCTTCATTAGCAGTTTCTAATCTCTGCCTCACCTCCATCCACCAATCATCAGCTTCCTCTGCCAGCGTATGGGTACCATACCTGACCTTCTGCGCATCATCACAATCCATGACCCGAAATATCCTTTCAATCTCTTTCAGCCATGCCAGAGCACCATCTGGATTATACTTGCCCTTAAAGACAGGTGGGTTCTCTCTCTGGAACGTAGCCAAATTGCGCGTCCCGTCATTAACAGCACCGGGTATATTACCCATCGCCCCGGCTATAGCCTGCAAGGCAGCAGCAAGTGCAGCATCGTCCCGTCTGGCCATTCTAGCACTGCAACAGGAAACAAAATTCAGAAACGAGTAACAAACTCAATGTTACTCAACACGACGACTCGACTACCGGCCGGACAGACCGAACTTCTCTGATACCACTAATGTAACACCCCTTTTCTAATAACTTTGCTTTTAAAATAAAATCAGAGTCTCTTTTTTTTTTTTTGAAAACAATTCAAGCGAGTGCTACATTTACTCCATAAATATCAAGATACATAACACCGTAAGGAAAGTTTAGTTCGCATCACTAAAACCAATCACCACCAGCAGCGGAATAATAAAGAGTTCTAAAATTAAAACCAATACATCACCAACAAAGTCTAGCAGTTTTAAGAAAATAAAGCATAAACATAGGACACCCCCCCCTGGTGCTACGTATCAGAGCGTGACACTTCCTACCAGACGAAGGCATACAGGAAACCTTCACTCATCATTACCTGCACGTTGCCGACATAAGAAGCAACATAAAGGCAGTAGGGTGAGTCTCTTTTCATAATTAATAACATATGGAAATTAAGCAATGCATAGGAAAAAGGAAACCAGGCACACCAATTCACAACAATGGAACAATTACATCAACATTCTATTTCCAAACAGCACTACACAATAATATGATTATGCATGTAATGCAACCCAAACTCCACGGGTACATGCATGTCGGATCCGTCACCAAATACAAATAGGCCGTAGCCTCTGCTCACCAAATAAAATTAGGCCGTAGCCTCTGCTCACCAATAATGCACATGCTTCATGAGGTGTTATGGAGAATGCATCACAACACACCACAAATCAATCAATTCACATTTTAAATTCTAATCTCACCATAGTGCATTAATTAACTCACCAAATTAAAATTAGGCCGAAGCCTCTGCTCACCAATCTCACCTCATCATCACTCACCAATTCAGCTCACCACCCACACCAACACCAATTCAAATAGACCAACTTAGGACATTGACACGACATAGGGAAAGTGGAGGAAAACAGTCATTTGGACACTTGAACATCATCAGCCCAGAAACACCAGTAAAATAATTTATTTTTGCATAAAATTGAGACTATTGGATAGGCACTGAAATTAGCTTCAAAACGCATTTTGAACCGTTGAATTTGGATAACCGAGTCAAAAGTTACATTAAAAACAATTTAGGAAAAATGTTTAGACATCCTGGAAACTGGCGCATGGGCGCTTGGCGCCCAGGAGAGGCAACACGCACAGGCGCATGGGCGCTTGGCGCCCAGGAACAACACGCGCAACAGCGCACAGGCGCTAGGCGCCCAGGGGAACAACACGCGCAACAGCGCACAGGCGCTAGGCGCCCAGGGGAACAACACGCACACAGGCGCATTGCGCCCAGCACAGCAACACGGCGCCCAGGCACTAGGCGCCTAAGACCAACTTGCAACAAAACTCATTTTTCTTCGAAATTAATTTTACACGAGCCAAATGCTCAGGACATGAAAACCCAATAAAAATTTTATCAAAAACTGAACATTATTTTTGGCGCCCATGCACTAGGCACCTAGTGAAAATACGCAACTCAACTCCTTTGTTGCCAAAAATCATTTTTCATGAGCCATTTTACCTGAGTATAAAAACCTGAAAACAATTTTTACAAAACTATCACCAGGACATTGGGGCCCTTGGCGCCCATGACACAAGCAACATGTGCCAAAACTGGCAGCACAGGAACACAGAATGGCAACACAGGCAACAGGCACAGCAACACAGATTGGCAACACAGGCAACAGGCACAGCACACAGTGACACAGAATGGCAACACAGGGCAACAGAATTTTGGAAACTGGCGCAGCACACTGCTGGGCGCCTGGCGCCCATGACTAGGCGCAACACTGAAAATTTCAGCAACATGCTTATTGCGCCCAAGGCGCCTAGGGGCTTCTAAACAGAATTTTTCTCACTTTCATTCACCAAATTAAATTCATCAAAATGCCCAATTACATATATATTACTAAAGTGTCACCATGATTCTCAATTTCACCAAGCAAACACCAATGAGACATATGATCAAACATAGGGTACCCAATTCGCATTTAGCCACAACTTAAGCATCAATCATACAATTTTTCAACACAATAATTTCAGCATCAATCATCATAATATTATAATTTACTCAATCAACATCACAATTCATTCATGGGAATTATCCTAGAACCCTAACCCTAAGCATCCAAATCGCATATCTATTAAAAACAAAAAGAGGACCCCCTAACCTTATGGAAAATCGAATTGCTAGCCAAGCTCCAAGGGAAGAATGCAAGCCACCAACGAGCCTCCTCCTCTTCTCTATGTGCTTCGCCTTCTCCTCTTCTCCTCTTCTTCTCTTCGCAACTTTCTCTTCTCACTCTCTCTTACGTTACTTTTTCTTTCTTTTTCTCACTTGAGTGATTTGCAACTAACTCCCTAGACCCCTAATGATTCGACTCCTATGCCGAGGAATGGGCCACGGGCCTAATTGTGGATCACGGGCCCTTGCTCGCACCATTTAATTAGTGACAACACCTCCTAATAAAATACAATAAATAATTAAACTTGAATTATTTAATTAAACTAAATAAATATTGTAAGCCTTAAATAACTTAATTAAATAATTAATTAAATTATTTTGGGGCGTTACACATGGGCGCCATGGGCGCCAACGTGGTGGCTGCCCAGTTGCTATTTTAGGTGTTGTTCTGGCGCATGGGCGCCAAGGGAGCCAAGGTTGTGGCTGCCCTGTTGCAGTGGCTGTGTTGTCCTGGCGCATGGGCGCCAAGGGCGCCAAGATTGGCTGCTCAAGTTCTATTGTTGCTTGCTGTGTCTGGTGCAGGGGCGCCATGGGTGCCAATGTTCTGGCTGCCTGTTGCTGTGTCTGGCGCAGGGGCGCCATGGGCGCCAAAATCTGGCTGCATGTTGCTGTGTCTGGCGCAGGGGCGCCATGGGCGCCAGAATCTGGTTGCCCTGTTGCTGGGTTGTGTTCTGGCGCTTTGGGCGCCAAGGGCGCCAGTGTGGCTGCCTGTGTTGCATGTTGTGTTGCGTGTGGTGCTGCTAGGCGCCATGGGCGCCATGGGCGCCAGTTTGGCTGCCAATTGTGTTGCTTGGCGCAGTGGGCGCCAAGTGTGGCTGCCCAAATGTGAATTTCACGATTATTATTTAAAATAATGTTGAATATGTGATTAGTCCCAAAGTTGCCAAAATGTTGAAAGTTGCTAAATTATTGCGATGTTGCCAAAATGTTGAAAATTACTAAAATATTCCGATGTTGCCAAAATGTTGAAAATTGCTAAGTTGTAAATTGCTGACGACGAAGGTTGTACGAAGACGAATTTGCCTCTATTCATTGGCAGGTGATGTGTTGTAGGCCTATGGCCAATGTTGCTTTTCCGATGTCGTTGCGTTGCTATGTAACCGTTGTTGTTTGTTTGTGCATTTACATAGCGTCGATGTTGCGATGTTGATGCTCCTATTTACGGGTTTGGATTATGGTACCACATGCATTATAGGGCGGTGGCCCTGAGTTGAGTCACATTTCGCATTATGTGCATACTGTTGCACCCGAAAAAGTCCCCGACGGAGAACCTTTCTCGTTCACGACTTTTCCTAAGACAATGAAGCCGCCACCAATATTTATTAAGGAAAATATTAGGAAAACCTTTTTGGAAAGCGATTGGCCTTTGAAAACTAAGAGTTTTGGGTTCGAGGGTCGATTACGTGCGAGGAAGGTGTTAGCACCGCGCACGTCCTTTCTACCGAAAAGGAACCTCTAATTAAATGTGTGGTTTTAACGGTTGATTTGAAAAATACCTAGATTTGCCTATTTATTTCATTTTTTGAAAATGAATGGGAAAGCTTAATGAAAATTTTATTTTTGGCGAGAAAAGGGGAGAAAAGGGTTTTTAGAAAAAAGTGCTTGATGGGACATGGCCCGCTCCTACGTATCTCCCGGTGCGATGGAGAATTCAAAGCTACGTAGTTCTTGGTTGTCTTTTTGAAAAGTTTTTGTTTTTTATCCTTTTTTAGTGAGTTTTTTGAAATAGGACGAGCATTAGCAAATGATTAAACTAGCAGAGGCTATGATGAATCACTACTAAATACTCAAAAAAAAGAGAGTTGTACCGCTAGTCAAACGAACAAAGGTTCTGATGGACTATTGATGACAACTTGTTTTTATTATCTTTTTTGAAAGTGATTTTCGAAAGAGATTGATTTGCACGATGATCAAACTAACAAAGGTTATGATGGATCATCGTTTATTATTCTTATGAGAAAAGGACATTGCCACTAATAGCTAAACGAACAAAGGCTCTGATGAGCTACTAGCAACAATGGGTTTGAAAATGATTCTTTTTGTTTGTTTTATGAAAATGGTTTGTTTATGGTTGCGAAAAGGATTTTTATTCGTTGCGCTTGACGAGAACGTGACTCGCTCCTACGTATCCCAAATGGGAAACAAAGCGACGTAGTTCTAATGAAAAATGTTTTTGAAAGGGTTTGAAAGGGGGAGGTTGAATCATCTGAGACCATCTTCACCACTTAGAACATGATGCACTAGGCATAAGTGGGAATCACATGATTCATCATCAACAATGGACAATAATATACACTAAGCAGGATCACATAGGGCAGTTTGGGCACGGATCACAATAAAAATAATGACAAATGTAAAGACAGAAATACCTCTAATGAAGGCGGATCTTACAACTTGAAGAATGCAACCCCAACTAACTCTTAGCGAAGGATCAACTCTGACGGACCAACGGAACGAATAGAGCAAAAAAAAAAAATAAAGCGTAGAAGAGTTTTTCTCTAAAATGTGAGAGATTTCGAAAAATGGGTTTTTTCTCTGATCTCGTGAAAATCTGTCTTTTGAAAAGTGACTTGAGGCTGCCTATTTATAGGCTTAGGGAAGCGTAGAAAATTGAAAAAAAACATTTATTGCAAAGATGAATCGATTGTTTGATGGAGTGTAGCAAGTGTATAATCGATTCCTTGCCTTTGAAAAATCACATGAATCGATTCCAAGCTTTAGTTAAATGAGAGAGGAATCGATTCTTGGCTCTTTAAAACATCAAAGAATCGATTTCATGCTTTAGTTAAAATAGGATATAATCGATTTGTTTGAGCCTTTGGAAATAATAAAGAATCGATTCTTGGTCATCCTAAATAGGTGAAAATCGATTCTTCACTTAGTTAAAACAATGAGGAATCGATTCATGGCCTATGGAAGAGCTTGAAAATCGATTTCAAGGCATATGCAAAAAGAGGGAAATCGATTTTTAGCTTTGCCTTGAGTATATGTAGAAATCGATTTCAAGCTTTAAACATATGATTGAGAAATCGATTCTTGGCCTTTAGGATTGCTTGAAAATCGATTTCATGGCCTTTAGAATATACTATAAATCGATTCTTGGCCTTTGGTATATAATAGAAATTGATTCTTGCTTTCCACAAAATTGTTTTTAGGTTTTTGCCATGCATGCATAAAATATTTTCCAATGCTTGCCATGCATGCATAACATATTTTCAAAAACCCTAATTTTGATGCATGAGGCTTATTGAAAAATATTTTCATGCAAAAATTATTTTTATAGACCCTTTTGTGAGAAATGACCAAAATGCCCTTTTTGACCCTAATTTCCCAAAAAGTGCATTCTAACCCTAAAAATGATTTCAAAAACTTTGGAATGGTTTCTAGGACCCAAAATGCAATGCATAATTTATTGTATATTTTTTGTGTGGAAAATTAGGGTTTTGACCTAAGCCGGACAAAATTGGGGTATGACAGCTGCCCCTCTTTATCTGAATTTTAACGAGGAATATGAATTGACCGAAACATATTCCAAGGCAAAATGAAGATAAAGAATTCAGAAATTATACCAATTTTGTCTACCTAGAGAAACCTGAGTTTTCTTTCCCTTTTTCTCTTTTTTTTTGTTTTGTTTTTTTTTTTGCGGGCAAAAAAGGTAAAATGGGCACTTGCGTGCGGAAAGCAAAAACAACGGGCACTTGGCGTGCAGAAAGCGGTAAAATGGGCACTTGGCGTGCAGAAAGCGGTAAATGGGCACTTGGCGTGTAGAAAAGCGGTAAATTGCCCAGGCTGCCTAAAACCTGTAATCCTTAAACGAACTCTTGATGAATCCGAGTTTGCACGTGGCTTTGAGGAGCACGCTCTTCCTGTTGGCCTTTTCAAGCGACCGGGGGGATCGTTATCAGCTCCGGAACTGATATACTGATCAATGCACGACGTCCACTGTATCTTAGGCTGATACAACTATTCCGTTGAACCTCACATGGGGCTGCGGTCCATCGCGTTGCTCGTACACGACGTCAGACCTGGATAGAAGGGAGCGTTGATCTCTGACGGGAACGATTTTGAACTCCAAACTGCAATGCACGTTTGAGCGCTGAACTGAAAAACATTTGAACTCCGAACTAAGGGAGCATTTTCTGGGAACTGAGGGCAAGGATTAACACCGAAGTATTTATCCGTCCTTGTACCTGCGAGTGATATGAACAAATGCATGCAATGCAAATGCCATGATTGCTTTTTGATGAGATGAATGTGATGTGATGCGGGAGCTTCTTCTTGCTTGCGTGAATTTTTTTTGTCTATGTTTGATGAATGCAATGCATGAGTTTTATTCGTTTTATTGCTCTTTTGCTCTCCTTTTTTTTCTAGTCCCCTTTTTTATTGTTTTCTTTTTCTTTTCTTCTTATTTTTGTTGCTCTTTTGCTCTTTTTGGCTTTTCTTTCGCCGGTTCAACCAAATCGTAGGACTTGCGCCACGAGGCACGACGATCGTCCATAATGGTGTGAGGGTCATGCTTCAGCCTTTTTGTGAATTATTTTGACGCACTCAGTGCCTTTGTTTGGCTTTTATGAATTTACCTGATTGAGAGATCATTTCTTTTCTCATGATTTTCAAAAGTTTCGCAATGAGTTTAATGCTCTGATTTATGCACATTTTCATAATTCATTTATCATCTACCATAAAACATCATTTTAAAGCACAAATGAAAAGGAAGCAATGACAAAACAATAAGCAGACGGAGTGAAGAGTTTGGACTTTTATTCATATGGAAATCGAACGCGCAAAAGGTCGCGCCGACTGAAAAGAGTACATTGAGAACTTTGAAACTAAGAAAAAGCAAAAAAAATGGACGCAACAGATCTTATGAGCGTTTTTCGTCTTTGGAGTGTTGATGACAATCACCGATACTTATATCCTTGATCACCCTTTTACCCAAGCTTTTGGAGACACTGCTTGCCTCTTTTACTTTTTTTAGTCCAACCTTTCTGACCCTAATTTTTGCCTGGACCGCTCTTTGCGAGTTTTCAGTCCACCAGGTCGCTCTTTTTTTGCCTAGGCCGCCCTTTCGGGTTTTCAACCTAGCGAGCTAATTCTTGCTTGGCTCATTTTTCTCTTTTTCCTTTTTATTTTTCTCAGGCGTAGTATTTCTTGACTGAATCTGAATTGACTGGGTTTCTGAGTTCTTCACCATCCATGTTGGTGAGTATCAATGCTCCTCCAGAAAAGGCTTTCTTTACCACATATGGTCCATCATAGCTAGGAGTCCATTTCCCACGGGGGTCACTCTGGATAGGCAGAATCTTCTTGAGCACAAGGTCTCCCTCGCTGAATTCTCGGAGACGAACCTTCTTGTCGAAAGCTGTCTTCATCCTTTGTTGATACAACTGGCCATGACACAGGGCAGCAATTCTTTTCTCCTCAATGAGATTCAGCTGATCCAGACGAGCTTGGACCCATTCTGCTTCTTCCAACTTGGTTTCCATCAGTACCCGCAGAGAGGGTATCTCAACTTCAATGGGGAGGACTGCTTCCGACCCATACACCAAAGAGAAAGGGGTTGCCCCGGTTGAAGTACGCACTGAGGTACGATACCCATGCAAGGCGAAAGGAAGCATCTCGTGCCAATCTTTATAGGTTACTACCATCTTTTGCACAATCCTCTTGATATTCTTGTTGGCCGCTTCAACTGCCCCATTCATCTTGGGACGGTATGGAGAAGAATTATGATGTTGGATTTTGAAGTCCTCGCATAACTCTTTCATCATCTTACTGTTCAAGTTGCTACCATTATCTGTGATAATCTTATCCGGAAGCCCATAGCGGCAAATCAAATCTTTCTTTACAAACTTAGCAACCACAGAGCTGGTAATGCTGGAATATGAAGCAGCTTCAACCCACTTGGTGAAGTAATCAATAGCGACCAGGATGAAGCGATGCCCATTTGATGCCTTAGGCTCGATAGGACCTATGACGTCCATGCCCCACATTGAGAATGGCCAAGAGGCGGTCAAGACATTTAGGGAAGCAGGTGGTACATGAATATGATCAGCGTAGATTTGACACTTGTGACATCTTCTTAGGAAACTATAGCAATCTGATTCCATTTGCAACTAATAATAGCCAGCTCTTAATATTTTTCTTGCCATGGTGTGCCCACTGGAATGAACCCCAAATGAGCCTTCATGGACTTCTCTCATGATTTTTGTTGCCTCTTCTTCTGTCACACACCTTAAAAGGACCATATCATAATTTCTCTTGTATAGAACTTCACCGCTCAAAAAGAAATTCCTTGACATTCTCTGACGCTCCAGGAGGGTATTCTCTGTTCAGGATGTACTGCTTGATGTCATAATACCAGGGCTTGTTATCAGACTCTTCCTCGATGACCATGCAATAATGATGTGCTGGCAAATCTCGATGCTGAATCCCGATGTGAGTCAAGCTTTTGTCGCAGCTGATATTAAACATTGAAGACAAAGTGGCTAGTGCATCAGCCAACTGATTCTCATTGCGAGGAAGGTGCTGGAATGTGATTTCCTCAAAAAGCTCAACCAGCTTTAGAATGTGATCTCGGTAAGGGATCAACTTGGAGTCCCTGGTCTCCCAATCACCGTTCACTTGGTGAATTACTAGAGCTGAATCTCCATACACATCAAGTCTCTTAACTTTCCAATCAATGGCTGCCTGGATACCAAGAATACATGTCTCATACTCTGCGATATTATTAGTGACGTAGAAGCTTAGTCTGGCAGTGAATGGGATGAAGCGATTATCAGGGGAAATCAGCACTGCCCCGGCTCCGTGCCCGTACATATTGGAGGCACCATCGAACACCATTCTCCATCTTTCATCTTCTGGGGATTTCCCTTCTTCAAACAAAGCCATGATATCTTCATCAGGAAATTCGTACTGCATATGCTGATAATCTTCAACAGGCTGGTGTGCCAGGTACTCGGCCAGCGCACTACCTTTAATTGCTTTCTGAGTGACATATAGAAGATCATATTCTGATAACTGCATTTGCCAACGGGCAAGTCTCCCTGTAAGTGCGGGCTTCTCGAAGGTATACTTGATAGGATCCATTTTAGATACCAGCCAAGTAGTGTGACTTAGCATGTACTGCCTCAAACGATGAGCAGCCCAAGCTAAAGCACAACAAGTCTTTTCTAGCAGCGAGTACCTTGTCTCACAGTCAGTGAATTTCTTGCTCAAATAGTAAATGGCATGCTCTTTCTTCCCAGATTCATCATGTTGCCCAAACATGCAACCCATTGAGCTGTCTAGCACGGTTAGGTACAGGATCAGAGGTCTGTCGGGTACAGGAGGCATCAAGATAGGTGGATTCTGAAGATATTTCTTGATCTTTTCAAATGCTTCTTGGCAATCTTCATTCCATTTGGTCTCTTGATTCTTGCACAAAAGTTTGAAGATTGGTTCACAAGTGGCAGTCAACTGGAATATGAACCTAGAGATGTAGTTCAGTCTTCCGAGAAAACCCTGAATCTCTTTTTCTGTTTTAGGGACTGGCATCTCAAGAATCGCACGCACCTTGTTTGGATCGACCTCTATCCCCTTTTGGCTGACGATGAACCCCAACAACTTTCCT
Source organism: Astragalus membranaceus (assembly GCA_039519185.1). Classification (NCBI taxonomy): domain Eukaryota; kingdom Viridiplantae; phylum Streptophyta; class Magnoliopsida; order Fabales; family Fabaceae; genus Astragalus; species Astragalus membranaceus. The sequence continues at coordinate 82,756,643 of CM076850.1, read as the reverse complement.
GATCGCACGCCAAAGGTACACTTGGCAGGATTTAATCTGAGCTTGAATTTTCTCAACCGCTCGAAGAGCTTTTGCAAATTGACAATGTGTTCCTCATCAGTTTTAGACTTGGCGATCATATCATCCACGTAGACCTCTATTTCTTTGTGCATCATGTCATGAAACAATGTTACCATAGCCCTTTGATAGGTAGCACCGGCGTTCTTCAACCCGAATGGCATGACTCTATAACAGAATGTTCCCCAAAGAGTTGTGAAAGTTGTCTTCTCCATATCCTCAGGAGCCATCTTGATCTAGTTATACCCTGAATACCCATCCATGAAGGAGAACAGTGAATGTTGCGCCGTACTATCCACTAAGACATCAATATGGGGCAGGGGAAAATCATCTTTGGGACTAGCACGGTTCAGATCTCTGTAATCAACGCACATTCTAACTTTCCCGTCCTTTTTCGGAACTGGCACGATGTTGGCAACCCATTGCGGATACTTGGCTACCGCTAGGAACCCAGCGTCAAACTGCTTTTTCGCTTCATCTCTGATCTTTAAGGACATTTCTGGCTTCATTCTTCTCAGTTTCTGCTTTACCGGAGGACATCCTGGCTTGACTGGCAACTTATGCACCACTATGTCGGTATCTAAACCTGGCATATCTTGATAAGTGCATGCGAAGACATCAACATATTCATGCAGGAGTTCAATTAGTTTCTTGCGCTCACCTTCCCTCATTGAAGTACCCACCTTTATTTCCTTCTTGCTGTCCTCTGTGCCTAGGTTAATTATCTCAACGGACTCCCCCTGTGCCTGAATAACCTTTTCCTCTTGTTCAACCATTCTCATCAACTCTGGAAGAGTTTCCCAGTCATCCTCAACATCCTCCTCAGCTTGGTTAACGGGGTGATCAAAATTAACATATGAATCGTTGGCATCGTTATTCTCAAAGATATTCATTTTAGATCTGCATTCGCGGGAATAGAAAGAAATGAACAGGCAAAAATAGAAACACAAGATGGAGACGCATGATGATGAAAAGCAAATTTATTCATTTGAGAATCCAAAACAACATTTTATTGATAGATGATATTTGAAGGAAAAACGTGCATGCCCTTATGAAATATCCTAAGGCCTTGAGCAGAGCCAAAGAATTTGCATTACAAAATCATTACTTTGGAATGAAAATAACAGGGAAATCAATGATCTTCCAATTATCAAGCTCTTCATCTGCTGCACTGCGACGCACCAAGTCCACGCCTTTGTCTTCCACAAGTGATTCTTCCTCAATGACGGCCACCTGTTTGGGATCCAGCATACCCGCATTCCTAAAGCTCCGAGAGAGATCATAGATAGGAATCTTCTTCAAGCCTGGTTCCCGTCCCTGAAGCTTAGCTAGCCTCCTTTCTCGCTTTTCCTCAGCCATTCTCTTCTTGTCAGCCTGAGTGGGCCAATATCCTAACCCACGCCTATCCTTGTACTCTTGCAGCTGAACCGGCGTCAGAACTCCTTGCTCTGACTTTCCCAACCCTTTTCCGATCTGGTAACCATTTTGCAGCATGACTTTGGCTACCATGATAGCAGCGTTAGATATCTTTGGTACGGGCAACGGGGCTTCTTCCCCCACAAAAGCAGCATTTGCAATTTCTAGTGATTGAAAGGCAGATTCAAGTGATTCTTCTGCAGCCTCAATGTATTGAGAGGGATGGGGCTTGCTAACGATAAACTCTTCTTCTCCAAAAACGACTATCAGCTTGTCGTCGACTACAAACTTAAGCCTTTGGTGGAGGGATGAAGGAACAGCACCGGCAGCATGAATCCAGGGTCTCCCCAGGAGACAACTGTAGGATGATGCAATGTCCATGATCTGAAAATTCACATAAAATACTTCTGGCCCTATCTGCATCTGGAACTCCATTTCTCCCAAAACCTCCTTCTTGGATCCTTCAAATGCCCTAACTAGTGTTGAGCTAGGCTTCATATATGAACAGTCTACATTTAATCTGCTCATAGTAGATTTGGGCATGACATTCAAAGAGGATCCATTGTCGATGAGGACTCTGGAGAGTGTATATTCACCACATCTAACAGAAATGTGAAGTGCCTGATTATGCCCCTTTCCCTCAGGGGTGAGCTCATCATCGGTAAAAGTAATATAATTGGATGCAACAATATTCCCTACAATGCCATCGAGCTGGTCAACAGTGATGTTCTGAGCTACATGGGCTTCATTCAATACTTTCATTAAGGCTGCACGGTGAACCTCAGAATTGAGCAGTAGGGACATGATAGAGATCTTTGCAGGAGTGTGGTGCAGCTGGTCCACCACTTTGTAATCACTCTGACGCATGATATTCAGAAATGCAGTGGCTTCTTGTTCTGACACTTTCCTACTTTCCTTGGGTTCTTGCGCTTTGCCTTTGCGAATTCTTTCCTCCTCCTCCTTTGAGGGACCTTCTTTCAGGACTTCAGGGACATAAACACGTCCGCTTCTAGTGACTACGCTGCTTCCCGCAATGTTGGTGACATCGGGAACAACCTGAGGCGTCTGAATTGGAACTGACACCCCATAGCTCCATGGAACAGCATTGTTCTTTTGATGAGGAGCTGGGACAGGAATCACAATGGTCTTAAGTCTCTCCTCGATCGGCTTTCGGCTATACGGGACCTCAATGGGTTTCTGAACATTTATATTCCTATCTGATTGGAAAGTCAGTACATCCTCCTCTTTCTCTTGCACACCTATTTGGATTACATGACGATCCAATAGGTCCTGCAAAACTGTCCTCAAAGCCTCACATGCCCCATCACAATCAACACAGACTTCTCTCTGAGTACATCCTCTCTCAATGACCCCGAACTTGCATAGCTCTGCATGAATAACCTCTAAGGGTGTTTAGATACACTCCACAGTTCTGATTAAGGATTGACTCCCCATATCATGGATGGCATTGGTTGCATGTTTCTGATGACCAGGCAGCGGATTAGTTGTGATACTCGGGTTTTCTTGTTTGAAGGTTATCCCTTTGGCATCAGTAAGATCTTGCACCACAATTTTGAATGCCTTGCAGTCCTCGACAGCGTGTCCTACTGCCCCTTCATGAAATGCACATGTAACATTGGGATTGTAGCCTCGGAAGTAGGGTGGCTGGACTGGTCTCATGGGTCTGGTATTGATGAGTTTGTTTGTAAAAAGATAGTTGAAGAGGTCAGTATAGGACATGGGGATGGGATCAAAGGTGGTCTGTTTTTTGTCTGGGTAGCTTTTGTGGTAGTTATTTTGTGGTGGAAGGGTTGGTCGTGTTTGAGTGGGGACAGGGATGTTTTGTGTTTGATAAGGTGGGCTCATGGTGATGGCGTTGGTCTCTCCTTCTTTCTTCTTTGAAAATCCAGAAAATGGCTTTTTCTGGGTGGTTGTACCTGTGGAACCATGGGCGATCTTGCCGCTTCTCATTCCGTTTTCTAGTCTTTCACCGATGATTACCATGTCTGAGAAATTGGAAGACACACTACCAATCAACCGATCGTAGTATAACGGCGGCAGGGTTTCCATGAACATGAAGACTAATTCTTTCTCTAACAAAGGGGGTGTTACCTGTGCAGCCAAAGCCCTCCACCGCTGGGCATACTCTTTGAATGACTCATTATCTCTTTTTGCCAGACTCTGCAACTGTGTTCTGTCTGGTGCCATATCTGTATTGTACTGGTACTGTCTGAGGAAAGCGTCAGCCAAGTCCTTCCAACAATGGATATGGGACGGTTCTAGCTGCATGTACCAGTTGAGAGATGCTCCCGCAAGGCTCTCTTGGAAGTAATGGATCAACAACTTGTCATCATGAGAATGTGCAGCCATTTTTCTACAGTACATGGTCAGATGGCTTTTAGGGCAAGTCACGCCTCGGTACTTGTCAAAGTCGGGCACTTTGAATTTGGGAGGTAAAACCACATCAGGGATGAGACACAGATCACGAGCTTCTCTTGCTCTAGAGCCCGACCCTTCAATCATCCTTAAGCGTTCTTCTAACATATGATACCTGTCTCTAGCTTGAGGAGCTTCAACAAGATAGTTCTGAGGAAAACCATTCACACCGTAGTGAGGATTACTCATCGACACTACGGCTGGGTTCACGTGTGGGTCACGTGAGTGAGTGATATTCCCAGGAAGTGGTCCCTGAATTGGGGGATGGACCGTTACTGGTGAATGAAAGTCAAACGGAGTTCCCGGCGAAATAGGAATCTGAATTTGGCCCTGAGGCGCTCCCGCTCCTCCACTGTTTGTGGCTGAGATGGGTCGGACTTGTTCTGCAACACTAAGGGGATTACTTCCCGCATTAGCCTCGGCTCCTGGAGGTGCGTATCCGGATGGGAGTCCCCAAGGCATCCCATGCATAACTGGTTGGCCCTGGTTGTTGGTTCCTGAACTATGAGCAAAGGTGTTAGTCTCGAGACTCGGAGGGGGAAGAGTGACAGCAACTCCGGTAGTGACGGCGAGACTTTCAACGGCAGTTCCGTTCCTCAAAGCTTGTAGTATGCCCATCATTTCCGTCATCTGTGCTTCCATTGCCCCGATTTTCGTTCTCAACTCCCGATTCTCTTGAGCCAATTGCTCTGGATTGGGAATCTCAGCAGCGGTGTTACCATGGTCTGATTCCCCACTTCCTAAGTCTTCAATAACAGGACGGCCCGAGTCATTCTGGTTAGTTGCCATGAGCCTTGCTTGTAGACGAGTCAGGTATCGATGTTGGCGAACCAGCTTGCCTTTTTCTATTGAGGGAATACACTTTATGAGCACGAGAATTAAATAAATGAATTCAAATGCAATGCAATATGTATGATTTTATGTTTGTTTGGGTGCCGGGAATCGCGGTGTAATTCGTCTTGTCATAGGCGTGTAGGTCTAAAGCTCTAACATTTATATATATTTTTTTATTACATTATTTTTTTTTTTGCTATTATTATTTTTTTTGCAACGAAGTTGGAAGCAATAGGCAAAATGAACACACTTTATTCAAAAGGAAAGAATACTTCAAATTCGAGAGAAAAGCGAGGTACAATATTCTGAGGACAAAGTACAATATCCAAAGGAAATTACAACTTTTTAGAGAAAATTACAATTTCCTAAGAATTATTGTAATGTTCTAAAGTAAACTTCAGAGGCATATAGCCTTCAACTTCTCCTTCCTCTTTCTCTTTTTGCTTTCTGCCGCCCCCTTGGCCTTCTCCATGAGTTCTTCTGTCAGGATCTTGCAATACTCGACAAACTCACGCACCTTGGCCGGAGTGTTGCAAGGGTTCATTTCTGCTTCAGCTCTTCTTAGCTTCTTGGGAACATCTCTCACAGCTTGATTAACTAGCCCTGCTAGCTTTGAAAATTTGCTCCTCCAAAGCTGAATCTCATCCCTTAGCTCCTTGATGACTTCTTGGTCTTCTATTCTGCCAATTAATGCCATGAAGCGTCCCTCCCAGTACTGGCTTTCTGCTTGCACTTGCCCATAAGATTCCCTTAGGCATTGGAAGTTCCTCTTCAATTCATCCGACCTTCCTTGTTCAAACTCCAAAGCTTGTTGATATTCTTTCAAGATCCCTATGATAGACTCTCTATCTTGCCTGATATTTTTCACTTGGTTCTCCATTTCAAACTTCATCCTTTGGAATTCCTCTTTTGACTTAGCTAGCGCCTCTCTAACCATTTTCTCATCCCTCCTTGACTTAGCATATGATTTCTTCCATTCCCTTGCTTCCGCCACAGCCTCATTCATCTTTGAGGCGCACCTCTTTACTTCTTCTTTAGCTCCCTCCCAATGTTTCTGAATTCCCCTCTTGCTCTCTTCTTCTATTTCAAGCTTCCTATTGGTTGCTTCAATAGCGGCGGCTTGAAGAGCATTTTCATTTTCTAGCTTCCGCTTGTCTTGCATCACCTTTCCCAATCTGTTTTGCAAAGCCCTTTTCTCTTCTTCCGCTTTCGATAAGGCCAACTTAACCTCTTCTAGTTCTTCAATTAGGGGAACGTGGGGTTCTGGTATTTTCTCTTCGAGTGATGGCATTCCTTGGTTGGATGATCGAGTTTCCTTAATCCTCTTTTCTAGCCATTGAGTGAAGGAGATAGCAGTGGTCCTTTTAGATAACTCGCCCTTGTTTTTCCGCACCACGGTTTCCCAAGCTTGCAAGACTCGCCGAAGTAAGTCCTCGTCTTTAGGGATCCCCTCATGGAGGTAAAAACGGAACAACATAGCTTCGGAGGGTGAGTCCCGCATAGGGTACCCGAGTTGTCTCAAGGCCAAAGACGGGTTATAGTTGATGCATCCCTGTGCTCCCATGAGAGGAACGTTCTGGAAACTGCCACATTGGAATATCACTGAGGGTCTATCTTCCCAAAACTTGTGCAAGTACCACCGAATTTGAAGAGCATCAAGGTTCTTAAGAGTATCCTTCCACTCCTGAGGGTTCATAGTCTTCGGATTACAACCCAAGGTGTAGGAAAGCAGGTCCCCAACTTCACTTTTGTTAATGCACGCATGACTAATCAACCAAGCGTATAGCACAGGGAAGGAACAACACATCTTATCCTTTCGGAACTCATGATGGCGGGTGAAGGCACGATAGGTCTCGGCGAGAATAACGGGAACCGGGTTGATGGGACTTTTTGCACTCTTGAAAGCTAGGAACACACCAACAGCGGTTTCATCTATATGTGTCTCAATCTGAGGGAAAAGAACAATGCCGAAGATGGTCAAAGCTAGCACTCGCTTGAAAGAAACCCAATCATTTGATGCTACATAACTAGTCATCAAACTCTCAAAGTACTCCTGAGGAAACCCAAATATCTTGTTACGCTTAATTTTGTGGGACCGCACTTCTTCTACACTGATTTGTAACAAGGAAGCAAACTTCTCATCTGAATAATACTGCCTCTGATACTGATAAGGTCTAGCCTCTGAGCGATCGAAACCCAGAATCTTCTCATACTCCTCTAGGGTAGGTGCCATTTGGAAGTTCTTGAAAAGAAAACATCTAATCTCAGAGTCATAGAACCAACATAGGGCGGCGATGGCACTCTCTTGTACTTCTAACTGTAATAACTTGCGGATGTTCCCATAAGTCTTCTCGAAGGACCGAAGCTCAATAGGACCTAATAGGGAAGCATACTCCTTCAAACTTGTTACATCAATCTTCTTTACAATGGGGAACCTTGAATTGAATGCGGTTTTGCCTTTGGATTCCATGTTGCTTCTTACACACCTATGACAAGGTTCGATGTTATGTTGCGATCTCCGGCAAACATACTCCTTCAAACTAGTTACATCAATCTTTTTTATTTTTTTTTTCAAACTTTTGTTAGATGCAAATGCAATGGTGCGAAATGATGTGAATGCGAAATGATGTGGATGCGAAATGATGTGACTGCCATTCATGAGAGCCATACAGACAAAGGTCTACGAATGGCAGTCACTAATCGTTCCCACTCTCCTAGGTTTTTGTTCAGACCTTGGGTTTTAGGCCCCACTCAATGCTCACAAGTATAGGATGTGAAGTGTGTGTCGAGGGCACAACACCTAGGAATAACTACCCTTCCCCACCTGCAAATGAAAATCCAGAGCAGTCCAGACAAATAGCATGTTGTTTATCCTAGGGTTCAATATCGATCCAATATAAACTAATCTAGGGTGCCAATAACAATGCACTACTTACCTCAAGAAAGGGAGCAAAGAAGAAGGGGACATGATAAAAAAGGGGAAGTAATGCATGAGGGAACTAAGCAAAAAAGTAACTATCCATCGCAAAAACAAACATAGAAGAAGAATGCACATGGATGTAACATGTTTATGAAAAAGGAAGAAGAAGAGAGGCAAAGCAAGATATTCAAATCAATCATATAAACCACACATTTAATTAATTAGGCTTGACCCACTTTTGAAAAAATGTTTTTTAGTGTCCCCAGTGAACTCGCCAGCTGTTGCGCCCGAAAAAGTCCCCGAGGGGGAACCTTTCTCGTTCACGACTTTTCCTAAGACAATGAAGCCGCCACCAATATTTATTAAGGAAAATATTAGGAAAACCTTTTTGGAAAGCGATTGGCCTTCGAAAACTGAGAGTTTTGGGTTCGGGGGTCGATTACGTGCGAGGAAGGTGTTAGCACCGCGCACGTCCTTTCTACCGAAAGGGAACCTCTAATTAAATGTGTGGTTTTAACGTTTGATTTGAAAAATACCTAGATTTGCCTATTTATTTCCTTTTTTGAAAATGAATGGGAAAGCTTAATGAAAATTTTATTTTTGGCGAGAAAAGGGGAAAAAAGGGTTTTTAGAAAAAAGTGCTTGACGGGACATGGTCCGCTCCTACGTATCTCCCGGTGCGATGGAGAATTCAAAGCTACGTAGTTCTTGGTTGTCTTTTTGAAAAGTTTTTGTTTTTTATCCTTTTTTAGTGAGTTTTTTGAAATAGGACGAGCATTAGCAAATGATTAAACTAGCAGAGGCTATGATGAATCACTACTAAATACTCAAAAAAAGAGAGTTGTACCGCTAGTCAAACGAACAAAGGTTCTGATGGACTATTGATGACAACTTGTTTTTATTATCTTTTTTGAAAGTGATTTTCGAAAGAGATTGATTTGCACGATGATCAAACTAACAAAGGTTATGATGGATCATCGTTTATTATTCTTATGAGAAAAGGACATTGCCACTAATAGCTAAACGAACAAAGGCTCTGATGAGCTACTAGCAACAATGGGTTTGAAAATGATTCTTTTTGTTTGTTTTATGAAAATGGTTTGTTTATGGTTGCGAAAAGGATTTTTATTCGTTGCGCTTGACGAGAACGTGACTCGCTGCTACGTATCCCAAATGGGAATCAAAGCGACGTAGTTCTAATGAAAAATGTTTTTGAAAGGGTTTGAAAGGGGGAGGTTGAATCATCTGAGACCATCTTCACCACTTAGAACATGATGCACTAGGCATAAGTGGGAATCACATGATTCATCATCAACAATGGACAATAATATACACTAAGCAGGATCACATAGGGCAGTTTGGGCACGGATCACAATAAAAATAATGACAAATGTAAAGACAGAAATACCTCTAATGAAGGCGGATCTTACAACTTGAAGAATGCAACCCCAACTAACTCTTAGCGAAGGATCAACTCTGACGGACCAACGGAACGAATAGAGCAAAAAAAAAAAGCGTAGAAGAGTTTTTCTCTAAAATGTGAGAGATTTCGAAAAATGGGTTTTTTCTCTGATCTCGTGAAAATCTGTCTTTTGAAGAGTGACTTGAGGCTGCCTATTTATAGGCTTAGGAAAGCGTAGAAAATTGAAAAAAAACATTTATTGCAAAGATGAATCGATTGTTTGATGGAGTGTAACAAGTGTATAATCGATTCCTTGCCTTTGAAAAATCACATGAATCGATTCCAAGCTTTAGTTAAATGAGAGAGGAATCGATTCTTGGCTCTTTAAAACATCAAAGAATCGATTTCATGCTTTAGTTAAAATAGGATATAATCGATTTGTTTGAGCCTTTGGAAATAATAAAGAATCGATTCTTGGTCATCCTGAATAGGTGAAAATCGATTCTTCACTTAGTTAAAACAATGAGGAATCGATTCATGGCCTATGGAAGAGCTTGAAAATCGATTTCAAGGCATATGCAAAAAGAGGGAAATCGATTTTTAGCTTTGCCTTGAGTATATGTAGAAATCGATTTCAAGCTTTAAACATATGATTGAGAAATCGATTCTTGGCCTTTAGGATTGCTTGAAAATCGATTTCATGGCCTTTAGAATATACTATAAATCGATTCTTGGCCTTTGGTATATAATAGAAATTGATTCTTGCTTTCCACAAAATTGTTTTTAGGTTTTTGCCATGCATGCATAAAATATTTTCCAAAGCTTGCCATGCATGCATAACATATTTTCAAAAACCCTAATTTTGATGCATGAGGCTTATTGAAAAATATTTTCATGCAAAAATTATTTTTATAGACCCTTTTGTGAGAAATGACCAAAATGCCCTTTTTGACCCTAATTTCCCAAAAAGTGCATTCTAACCCTAAAAATGATTTCAAAAACTTTGGAATGGTTTCTAGGACCCAAAATGCAATGCATAATTTATTGTATATTTTTTGTGTGGAAAATTAGGGTTTTGACCCAAAATGACACATACTTATGTGATTGAGATGATTTTGACTGCTGTTAAGTGATGAATTGACCTGAAATATATATTGTTTTTCATGTATCCGATTATATAGTGCGATATCTCACCCCTTTTGTTTGAATGTTACCCCAATGTTGGTAACGTGCAGGTAATCCCGAATGAAGGCAGTTCACCTTTGTTTGATCGAGTCGGTGTCGTCGCTCTGATATGTAACACTCGGGGGGAATGAACACGCGTTTTAATACTGTTTGCTTTGTTATTTCGTTGTTGGAGCTTTAAGCCGTTATGTTGCTATTTTGATGTCTTCTGAGCTGTCTTGAGTTGTTAAGACGCAACGATTATTTAATTTGACTTGTTGTGGATCCGCTGCGTAGTTTTTAAAGATGAATTATTTCTGAGGATTAAAATGGTTGTTTTATCGGTTCGTCCAAACGTGTTATATAACTGTTTTCAAAAGCGAAATAACTCGTTGTTGTTTTCACGAAGCAAATGTGGCACTCCATTGTTTGTTGAAAAAGATTTTTATGAACTCTGATATTTTTGCATTATTTTGCCGGGTAGAAATGGGGTGTTACAGTGAGAACCATTTTTTTTAAAAAAAAATAGACATTTAGCATTGTCAAAAGGCTTCAATATTGATCTAGCAAACACATCGAAGGAATGAATTCCTGTGTGCGATGATGATATCAAACTGGTGATTAGCAAGATATTTGATACTTTAAAAGAAGGTGGAAGCTTTTATAAAAAAGTATCCACATGTTGTTGTTTTAGCTAGTGTGCGTAATTCGTTAGAATTAAAAGATAAAAATTGTGCCTAATGGAGAAAAAGATAGCCTTGCATGAATTTCTCATTAGTCAAAAAAAATTTTTTAAGCCAAATTGAGGTGCAAAAGAATCACTATAGGGAAGGGCATTCCAACAAAATTGGCACACCCTAGGCTATGAGTCATTTGCAGCACCTCAAAAAATGTTATTCAACAAAGTAAAAAGATACAAAAAAATACATCGGGGACATAAAACCAAAACCCATGGAAGTCAAGATTATGAGAGCTACACAAATCTTTAAGAATATTTCTAGTGGGTTTAATGCTAAATCTCTCACATTCCAATAAAGTTGCTTTATGGAGCAGTAGAATGTGAACCACTCTTAGAACGGGTATGATACACAAAAGTGTTTTTAACCTGAAAATGTTTATTCTGCAAACTTATTTTTTTTAAAATTAGAAATAACTTTTGTGAGACTAGGGGAGCATTAGAGTCTTGAACATATTCTTTAGCACTCCCAAAAAAATCAACCTCATTAGACCACAATGTACCACGAGTCTAATATCCTTATCAACAGTAGAATTCTTAGAAGAAGAAATTAAACTTGTGTTACCCATAAGAGCTTCAAGAAAGCTAGCATGAACAAAACGAGTGACAGACTGAGAAGCTAATTATACTCCTTTCTTGATGATTTTCTTAGAGCAATTACCAGGGATAGAGTTTTGATTAGAGGAAGTATCCAACATGGCTGAAACTAAAGCCATAAGCACCTTCAATGAAAGCATATGTTGTTTCTCCCCTTAAAGAGTCATGGGTATCTACAGTTTGTTGCTTCAATAGAGGAGAATTCAGTTGATCTGATCACAAATTGGCTGACCAACAATGGGAGAAGCTTGTTGAACTGTAGCTTCCACTATAGGCGTATCTTGAAGATCAAGAGCTAGCTCATTCACTAGAGGCTGTTCTTGAGAAATACAAATTGACTCTTCCACAACAGGCTGAACCATAATCTTTGGCACATACACATTTTTAGAAGCCTTCGTAATATGAAAATCCACATTGTGTTCCTTGTGTCTTTTGCAGTTAGAAATTACGTGACTAATATTTTGACCTAAAATACAGAAAGGTGGTAACATGTCATACTATATCCCCACAAAGAACGCAAATCCCTCACACTCCACAAGAATCTAATCATGAAAATCTCATGTTAGATCCACATCCACAAGAACCCAAGCAAAATGCCCATAACAATAATCATTTGTGGAATCACTACAAAAAACGGAACAGATTGCGGGGATTTTTTTGCGGAGGTTTTAAAAACCCCCCAGTTAAGCGTTCAAAAAGGAACCGTCTGTGCCCTGGATCAAAAAATTTGTTTCAATTTGAGGAGGTTTAAAACTACCAGCTGTTTGCAAAGAAAAAACCTCCCTAGATTGCAAAAAATCCCTATACCCATTAACGAAAAACCCTTTTACCTTGGTAAAAAAAACCCTTTTACCAAAATCTTTCCCTTTTCTCGCTACCTTTCTTCAATCTTTCCCTCTTCTCACTATTCAGTCTCGCGCCGTACACTCTCAAAAAAATTGAGTTCCCTCTTCAGTATCTCCCCATTCGATTCATTCTTTCCCCACCTTGCTTCAGATTTCTCAAGATGAAATTGGGTTCCCTCAAGAGACCAAACTCCAGCTTCCCAGAGGCTTCCATGGATTCTTCAGTTTGATCCTCAAACCTCTAACATGAACTGGGGCATCTCCTTTAGCAAGAATAAGATGACTATGAAGATTGCTTTTCAAGAAGTAAGACCGTCATTGTATTAAATCATCCTCCAGTATCATCACAGACAAAGTGTTACTCTTAAAACAAGGCCTTGGAAATTGATTGATCGGAACATCGCAAAAATTTTGAAGAGTTTGAGCAAAACTCTTCTTGCTTGTAGCCGCAGGAGCAGAAGAAAGGTTGTCAACGGGACAACTCCAATTCCAAATATATGTAGGAATAGCCATGAAATCTAGAAAGCATAGCCAAAGAATCAAGTAATGATATTTATGTATTCAAGATTAAGGTAAACAAAAATGAAACTTGAATTTACCTTACGGTTTGAATCCATGGGAGAAACAATTAGTCAAAATAGTTTGCCCCAAGGTATAAAAAGAAAACTGACAGAGAGAGAGAGAGAGAGAGAGAGAGAGAGAGAGAGAGAGAGAGAGAGAGAGAGATGTAATGCAAGAATTGGTTTCAAGAGAACAACGGAGGGTAAATATGAAGTTGCAAGATTTGATGAAGGCCTTCCACCCGAACCTTTCGTATGCCAAAGGTTGTGGAAAAACGGATCATATGGGGGAAAGAGAAGGCAATGGAACAAACAAGAAAAGAGAACATGACTTTGTAAAGCTTGTATGCAATATGCACCTTATGATTGACATGCTCGTAATTATCCCGCAATATCTTCTTCCTAAATTTTGGTAATAAATTTCTTCCTTTTTAATTTTACAAGTTCTTGTTACACATAATTTGATTGAGTGTTAAGTTTCTTTAATTCTACTATTATGGATGGAGATTTTCTATCGTGGGTGAAAACTTGTTGTCATTGATGAAGACTGAAATTGTAGCTTTGTTGTCATACATGAAGACTTATCTATGGAAGAGAAGGAAAAGTTTAAGTTGTTGCCATGGATTTAGTGTTGAAACTGTTATTTTTTTAATTTTTACAGCTTATATTTTGTTCATGAACTCATGACTTATATTTTTGCAACTTATATTTCGTTCATGAACTCAGCTTACACTTTGTTATTTTACTGACGGATGTTTATCGACGGACTACGACCTCGTAAGAAAAGGTCTTGTTACTATCGGTCCTTCAGAAATGATGAATACGAAACACATATATTATCGTGATAATTACTGACGGATAGAGCCGCCAATATTTGAAAATTCTAATCTTGCACTTTACTGACAGACTTGGCCATCGGTAACAAAATAGTTTTGTTTGTTTTTTAACTTTTTGATGGGCATGTCCATCCTTAATTAAGTAATCCATCGGTAACAAAATAATTTTGTTTGTTTTTTAAATTTTTGATGGGCATGTTCATCCTTAATTAAGTAATTCATAAACTTACTTTATTACCGAATTGAAGGGCATGCCCATCGGTAACTTTTACTAAATCCACTCCCGCGAGAGAACCCCTTTCATTTCTCTTTTACATCCTCTTTTTCTTTTCTCTTTTCTATTCACATCCCTCCCTCCACCCCAAACTGGGGTGCTCCTCCACCATCACTGCGCGTCTCTGTTGCCCTCACCCACCATCGCCTCCCTGTCGCCACCTCTCTCTTCGACATTATCTTCTCTTAGTATTTGGGGTTAGCTCTCTTCTCTTCTCTCCTTCAGTTTTTTCAGTTTTTTGTGTGTTGATATGTTTAGGTTTTTAGAAGAACAAAATAGGATTGGGATTTGTAGAAGAACAAATGGGAATTTGAAATGTTGAAATATTGAAATGGGATTTTCGAAGAAGCAGTTTTGAAATGTTGAAATCATGACTTTGTTTGTTGTTAATTTAAGTTTTATAGTCAATTGATTTATGTTTTTTTACTTGAAATTGTCTCTATTGAGTTCGTTTTGAGATGATACTAGTTTTGTTGGAAACTAGAATTAATTTTCTTCACTACTTGATGGAAAAGGGTGAAGTGTTGTCCTTGACCTCTATATTTGGCTTGAATATTCTCCATTGAGATCATTTTGACTTGAGGTTTGTTTGATTCAAAATTAGCTAGATACATTAATATTATATTGTTGTGAAATTGTCTGTTGTTGATGGGAAAAGGGTTAGCTGTTGTCCCTCACCTTCATATTTAGCTCAAAATCATCTCCATTGAGACCATTTCAAGATGATATTAAGTTTTGTTTGTAATTAGAGTTAGTTCTCTTTACAACTTGAGGGAAAAGGGTGAAGTGTTGTCGTTGACTCCCATATTTGGCTTAAAATTATCTCTACTAAGATCATTTCGATGCAAGTAATTAGATAAGTTGTTAGGAATGTTGTGTGAATCTAATGCATTGTTTTTAAATGCATGTAAATGGAATTTAATCAAAATAATCATAGCTGAGTGTATAATAGGTTATTTTTGTGGGATGAGCGGGTTTGAAAATATTATTTGTAATTGGGGTTCAAGAGTTTGTTACGGTTCTGAAGCGACATGATTAGTTTAAACTTATCTTGTTTGCAGAGGTATACCTCTTAGGACCGAGGGTGAAGTTAGGTATCAATCGTACAATTCGAGGGTCAAGTCTAATTACTGGATTTGGGTTTATCATGGTGAAGAATTTCTAAGTTTTGACTTAAGGGCCTCAAGTAGTTATGTTGTAGGTCTTGGATGTAATGAAGAATTTGAGTCTATGCAAAACATGGTTTGTGATGCTCTCGAGGTGAATGTGTCATTTGATGAGCATCAATATGACAATACTGATGAAGTTCTGAATGAAGAAGCACAAATTTTTTATAGTTTGTTAATAGACACAAACAAACTGTTGTTTGAAGGCTTGCCATAGTCAGTAGTTTATCAATATGTGTGAAGCTTTTAGCTCTCAAGTTAATGAAGAATATTTCCATTTTAGATATGTCACCGATCGAGTTATTGTTGGAAACGGCACCTATAAAAAATAGTTTTCCAGAAAGTTATTACACTACAAGAAAATCGACGATTTCCGACGGCAAAATCCGTCGGAAACACACTGATTTTCGTCGCAAACTAACGTTTCCGACGGACTTTCCGACAGACAAATTTTCGTCGCAAATCGTTTCCGACGGATATTTTCGTCGCAAGTAGTTTCCGACGGAGTTTTTCGTCGCAAACTCTAACACATTTTCGTCGCAAATCCGTCGGAAATTTTAAAAAAAAAATAAAAAAAATTAAATCATACATCCAAAAAACTATTTAATACTGATATCTATATTGTTTCATCAACTTCAACTCCTCAAATACAACAATCTATACCTCATTATTCAGATTCAGATATTTAAAGAATTACAAGAGGAATGTATCTCTAAAGAATAATCCTGAAATTTCATATTCTGCACAACTAGAGGCTATAATATGAATAGCAAGAAAAATCAGCAACTGTTATCATGACCATTCAATTATAGGAATGTATCACATTAAAGGTAACTTAATCATGCCTAACTACAATTGCTCTCTCCTACAATTGCTTACACACACCCAATTAATTTGCTATCATTCATGCCTAACTACAATTGCTCTCTCCTACATATATCATTTGCTAACAAACCCAATTAATTTCGTAGAAGGTTGAAGTGAGGGTAGCTTGTCTTGATTTCTTCAATATCTTCCCATGAGTCTTCAGCTAATTGTAAGTTATTCCACTACACCAGCACCTCCAAAATTGGTTCACCATTTTTCACACTATAGTCTATTAGCTAAGTTATTCCACTACCTGCAAGTGACATTACCTTATCACATCAACAAAAAGAAAACCTATTTTTAACTAGAGCAATCAAAGAGGACTTCAAACTATTCTAATGTAGTGGACCTATCCTTGTTAACAACTTGGATAGAAAATATTTGAATACAATTTGAAGGTACTCATTACCTTTCCTAAATCAGAATCAGCAAGGGGAATAGGCAATGGACTTAAAGAGTCTGTTACTAGCATTTTTAAAAAATATTCCTAGTTAATCCTGTCATCCCATCGTAAAAAATTATCCTAGCTATTATTGTCCTCCTATTGTTTGCGAATACCTTTTCTATACAACATAGTGTGTCAAACACAAGACAAAAATATGATAGCTGCTTGTACAAGTCTGCTTCTGTGTACTGAAAGTCAAACAAATATTTGGTTAATTCACAAAATTAAAGCATTAAAACTTCGCAATATGAATCACACATGAAAAAGCTCTTAATATCCAGCAAGTTCTTGGAGTCAAACCTTTCTATTAAGATGCCCATTGCAGCGGGGATAATTTGGACACACAGTTCCTCTCTCAGAATCACCAACCAATCGAAAGCTGATACTCCGTGTTGTATGCTTGCATGTTTCATCGTCACACTGGATACAAAATCAGCTGAGGTCAGTCACATCACAGCTAATTTTAATTTTATAGGCTGTTAACATTCATAATTCAAAATAGTATAGTTTAGAGAGTTGACTTACCATTAGTAAACCTCTATAATACATTAACACAAATTTCTCTGCTTGCCTTTTGACCTGAAATGAAACAGTACGCAGATGCTCAGGAACAATATTCTATGCTAAATCAGCAAACATGTTGAATGTCACGACGTTGATCTATGTTATGATACATGATCTGAAATCGGTGTAAACACCTTTTTATGTGAAATGCATTGAAGTCTTGAACAACACATTTTCGGAAAAGCGTTAAATCAGAAATACCTGATTGGCCAACATTGCGGGAGAAATTCTACCAACACCATTTTCTGAGCGTTTGGGACAACACAGCTTGCGCCAGAAATTGTAGTCAGGTTCCTCCGTGCCTACGCTGGTTGTCTTTTCACTTCCCAATAAACAAATGGATTTAAACACAGGTGGGCTGTCAAATGTATCAGTGCAGCTAGGGCGTGACAAGACAAATGGCTCACATCCCCGATACCTGCAATTGATTTTATCACATTCAATCCATTTGATTAATTATGGCTAGAGAAACTTATATTCAAAAACAATCTACAAAAAAGTAAATAGAAAAAGAAACTTGAAAAATTCGAACAGTTCTACAACTAGCTCAAATATTTGAAAAAAAAACAAAACAATGGTCAGCAAAAAGAAAGTTGTCCCATCAGCAAATTAACCTTGGTACCAGATATGCACATTTAGACGTAACAGTTAACGGGACCAAAATTTTGGAATCAAGATGTACCTCTCCTCATCATCACCAGCAAACAAGAGTGAGCTTGTAGTACAACACACCTATTGTGACAAATAGTACTCAATGTCAGTTAGCCATGTCCCCTGTTCTCGTTTGAGTTCATCCGGATGTCTGGCACGTCGAGCAATCCCTGATGCACTGCCTTAACTACCACCCTACTCAAGCAGAACACAAGCATATGACCACATCAAATCCCCATTGTGCTTATCAAAAAAAGATCCCCAAGGGAGTCATAAAATCAAGTTATTAGATAAATGAGTAAACACTGCATCTAAAATATCTGGATTTTGGAGAGATTTAACTACATAGGCATTAAATGAATAATAGAAACAAGTAGGCAAAAACATATTTACCTTCAGTTCAGCGAGTATCTCAGGAAAGCCACAAATGCTCACTGATTTTGCAAAGGATCACCTTTAGTTGCACCTTGAGCTATTGAAAGTCTATGCTTGAATCCTAGCTTTTCTGGCAATTGTTGATCGACGCCTGCAAGCGAAAATCGAAGTCACAATCATCAGCTTCATGCTGCAAAGCATATATATATGAGACAGAACATTGTCATAATGGAACAAAGTGAGTGGTTATGGAACAGAAATTTACCATACAAGTGAGTGGAGACGCTTGCATTAGGCACATATTCATATATAAGAAACTGTAGATTGTTTTCTTGGCAGTATCCTATAAGAGTTACGAGATTCCTATGGTGAATAGATGAAAGATACCGTACCTAAAGTAAAACTCAGTCATCTTAGATCAAAAGCAAGGGAATGAACATAAAGGGATACTTGTATTTTGAGAAACAAACCAAGATAATCTATGCAAATTGCAAGTCCATCAGAATTATGAAGTAAAATAAGTGGCAAAGGAAAAAACAAACTGTGATACAGTTCTATCTCATAATTGATCATCAAACATGTTTAACAATTTCAACACAGTGAAACCTGTCACTTGAAAACTTTATAGCAACGACACTACATGTTGAAGACGTGTTCGGTGTCCGTCACGTGTCATGTCAAACACCGACACTGAAATTTAAATTACTTGCATATTTCTAATAATTATCAGTGTCTACATGTCTGTGTCAGTGTCATGTCTGGTGTCTGTGTCAGTGCTTCATAGCTTGAGAACTACCGATTTTGCTATCATATGCTATAAAGACTTTATTCAGACATGATTGAACACAAAACAAGTTCTTAGAGTGAATTGAAGGGAAAAGAAATTTCATATTTCTGAGTAAATAATATCTGAAGCTAAATGGCAAGTACCACAGAATTCTAAACAAAATTCTGAAACAGAAACACAATGAAGTAAGGAACATAGGAAGGAATTGAGAAGATATTAAGAGACAAGTCAAGGAAAGGAAAAACTAACCTAGTAGTAGAAGTTTCTGAATATGCTTTTCAGCCTTTGTTTCCAACTCTATTCTTCTTTCAATTTCTGCTGCCTGCTAATCCACACCACGTATGCAATAAATGGGGCACAAATTATCTCCTAATCAGAAGGATCAAATTTTACACCTTTTGGCAAGCCATGCCATTCTTTCGCTACCTAAAAACAGAAAAATGTTTTAAAGTCAACATTAAGACTATACATGGGGATAAAAATCAGAAATGATGAAGTGTCAATCTTAACTGTAGTGTTATTTTTTATGCTAATCAATTTTTTCAAAAACATTTTTCTAGGAATTCAAATATATATGGAAACAGCACTGTCAAAAAGAACAGAAGGAATTTATTCAACTGATGATAATGAATCTCCTTAGATACAAACAAAACTTGTCTTATTATGATGAAAAGTACTTATTCACAGATGAGTAAATGAATGCTACTAAACTAGAGACAAGGAAGATTGAGAGTGAATATATAATATGAATTAAATACATATAAATGATTGATTACATGCCCATTATAATATGAATGCTACTAAATTGTTGTAAGAATACCCATTATTTCAAAATGTACCCAAAGCAGAAAAGATCAACAATGTAGGATAGAAGCTCTTTTAAGCCCTTAGAGGTTTGGTTCCTAGATACCATCACACGCAAACTGAGCCATTTTTCACCAGAACTGACAGATATGGTTCATTGGCAGGACAGGTGTGACAAAATAAGGGATTTGAAAATTGTTAGAGACAACTTATTATTTTCTTTTACTTGAAGTCAGGGAATGGAAGAAAAGATAGATAGCACACAGAACGTGGGTTTTCTTTCTCTGTTCCCAAATAACGTTAAGAAAACGCAACCTACAACGAACAACTCAAAATACAAATAAATGATGTCTGGAATTTGGAGGTTAAGAAAATGCAACCCACAACGAACAGCTCAGAATACAAGTAACCCGCAACGGAATTGAACTATTTAACTTACATGGCTCTAAGTTCAGTACAATTGGCAATCTCAATAGGAATGATTCCATTCTGATGAAGTGCCCCGATTCATTAATCATTGAATAGAATAAGAATGAAAGGTGTCTAAAAAATAAGTGCCCCGATTCATTAATCATCAAACAAGTTAAGCCCCCGGGACCTTCTAATGGTTATTTGGGTAGCTTTCCCTTGTTGGCCATTGCTTTGTCTCATTTCTATAATTTGATTTTTGAGTGTTCTTGCTTTCTTGACACAACAGATGCTTATTTTCAAGTTATTCACCCCTGCCCTATCTAATAAAACTGTTATTCTGTAAAATAACAAAAAATTGCTTGTTCGTTCCAACTAACTTGTTTAGGCAACAAAAACTAAAGCTCATATATGATAATTCATAAATAAAACCGAAAAATAAACTACAACAAATCATGAGGCAGCAATTTAGAAAAGGCAGGCTGAATTAAAACAGGACAAGACAGGACATATAAGAATTTTGTAACTTAAACCCCCACAAGGAACGAAGGAATAAAATAATCAACTAGAAACTATGAATATCTGATCTATAAGCACTATTGATACTGAATACTCATAACAGCCTATGCATCATGATTTGGGCCTTGGGGGTATTTAGTATGGCTTATTCGAGCTTATATTATAATATAAGTACTTGTATAATTATTTGGAAGTTTGGAAGTGATAATAAAAAGAGCTTATAATATGCCCAAAAACTATTCTTAGCTCATTTTCATAATCTCCTCAGAATAGCTTATAGAAACAGCTTATTATAGAAACAACATATCCATAAACTCTTATGTGATAAGTGCTATTCAAAAAGGGCATACTTAAGAACAACCCAATAAACTTTCTCTTGGGTAGTGGCACCATTTGTGCCTCCATCGTTTCGGCTTCACCTTCAGCAGCCTTCTTACCTGCAAACAAACAAGCATTTCTTGAATCCCCATTTCACAAACATTCCAAAACAAAAAACATATGACCAACATCACCACCAAAAGTATTTAAAATGCAAATATATCATGTTTAAAGAGCTTAAACAGCTCAAGCCTACATTTCTTCTTCTTTCCACCACCTTTCATCTTTGTCTTTGTCCCCAATGCTAGCCAAGCCTTAATTTCAGGATCATCTATCGTTTTGGTGGGCTGCCATTCTTGGAGTGTATGAGATGTGATACGATCTGATCCATCCGGCATTAGTAAGACCGTGAATTTGATGTGTGCGACATAATCCCCTGAAAAATAACAAATTATGTGAGACATAATAAACATTCCTCACACAAAAGTAACGATGTGGAGGGGTCCTGATGGATTAAGTATAGGTAATGTTACCAGGTTTTTCATGTAGAACAGGATAAGGCTGCAGGAGCTCATGATTCATGCATTCTACTAAACCGAGTCGATATCTTTTCTCTTCCAAAGCCCTATATTATAGAGGAACTAACATTTGAAGTGCAACAACAGGTTCCAAATTCAAACCATCCACGTCCAGATATGGTAATATAAACATACAGGTGATCAACTTATACGTGGCAGAGAATGGCATGATAGGGAATTTTTGGGTTATTTCACTGTAAATGAACCTAGATGCTTTCATCTTCAAGTGATAGTTTCTGTCAACTGCCCTTTTATAAATAGTTGTCTGCTTCTCATCTAATAGCTTAAGCTGCAAGGTATAGAAGTTTCACTACATAACTATTAAGAAGCTCCATCAGATATCTTTAAGAAATTAGTAAAATTATTAATTAAACTACCTTGCCTTCTCCGGTGCTGGCTACAATATCAATTGCATAGACTTAATTCTCCTCAAACTCGGCATCATCAACCCTTGTATCTGAATTGGATTCACTTAGCACAACCTTGTTCCCATCAATCACAAACTGTTTCATTTGGTGGCTAAGAACTCCCTCGACAATTTTACAATCATAGGCAGCAGCAACCTTCTGAATTGCATCGGTTACATCCTTGTTCTGTCAAGGAAAGAGCAACATTGGTAAAAATATTCATTTCCACTATATAATGACATAGTTGTAACTACAAAAGATAAAAACACATGGCTTTCATACCGAAAATATATAAACAGATTGATTGAATAACATACCTTTCCTTTCTCCAAATAAGAAAATCCCAACGTGAAGAACACAAAAACAAACTGCTTCCCATCCCTTTGCTTCCCATCTCTTTTGTCTACACCAATAACATGAACACAGCATTGCATATAAGTCAATCATTCCTAACAGCTACTTTAAACTCTAAATTCTACAAAACAAATTAGCACATACAGATTTTATATAAACAATACAATTCCAAATTCTAAGAACAACAACAACTGATGTTATCTCAACCCTAAACAGACTTTATCTTAACAACAACAATAATTTATCTAAACAAGTTTTATATAAACCCTAAATTCTGCAAAACAAACAGAATAGAAACAAAACAAACTTTATATAAACCCTAAATGTGAACCGTTGAAATTTTTTGAGAAAGGGAAATCAAAAGATGAGAACAATCAAGAGTTGAGAAAAAAGATAAACAAGAAATGGGAATTTTTCGGTGCTGACCAGAACCAAGAGAACATAGTTTGAAATTTTTTTATGAAAAATTCAAGAATCTGTAAAGAAAAATGAAATTAGGGTTTCTTCCTCATGGCATCAAATTCGGGTGCAAAGATTTGGGAACTTTGAGAAGAAGAATCAGATAACGAAATTACAATTGAGAAGTAAAGAGAAATGGAAATTACGCTGAGAACAGGCGCTGGTTACGGTTGATGAGAGAAGGAGGGATTTGGGGGTTTGAGGTGTGAGGCTTGAGGCGTTGAAAGAAGGAGAAGGAGACGGAGGGAGTGAGTGAGTACTGCGTGAGGAGGGCGGTGGAGGGCGGAGGAGGGCGATGGAGAGTGAGGGAAGCATTTCGGTGAGTGAGAGGGTTCGAGGGAGAGAACAGGCGCTGGTTATGAGAATTGAGAGGGTTCGAGGGAAGAGACTTGCCTTTTAATTGGGTTTTTATGTTTGCGACGGACTTTTAGCATTTTCCGACGAAAATCACTACCCAAAAACAAAGCTTCAGCGGCGCTTCTGTCGCGGCGGTTACCCCCAACCGCCGTCGCTCATTTCAACGCTCGCGGCGGTTGCATTTAACCGCCTCCAACCAGGAACACTGACGGCGGTTCCAATTGTGTTGCGGCGGTTCTAATTTTTTATGTCGCGCGCTATTTTATTTTCATTCCCCGCTAACTGCAATCCATTTTCCTCTCAGACACTTAGGGTTCCTCTCATCAGTACCCATTTTCCTCTCTGTTCAGGTTCCACCACCAACATCAACGAGAGAAGGAAAATCGCTTCAGCCGTTAATTGCTTCAGCCGTTAATTCTTCAGGAAGAAATTTCAACAAGGAAAATCGCTTCAACCCTTTGCTTCCATTACTGTCGCTTGCTTCAGGTAAAAATTCGCTTCAACCCTCTTCGTCTCTTCGTCTCTTCCTCTCTTTGATCTTTCTTTCTGTAACATAATTATGTTTTCCCTGTTGTAACTGGGTAGGGTTTGGATGTTTCAGCAATACTAGCAACTGTATGTTTCAGCAATACTAGCAACCACATATATTTCATGATTATTGAGTAGTTGACTATTTCTGGAATTTGCTTGTATAAAATCCTTTCTGGAATTTGAGTTGTTGTTTGTTTCTTGATTCTTAGAATTTGGCACTGAAATTTGACAGTAAAGCATAGTGCTTCAAAAAATAGGAAATCGTAGGATTGGGATGGGGTTTCAAAGAGGAATCTTTTTAAATTGGAATTTGATATTAAGATGATTCAGTGGATGCTACTTTGTGTTAGCTCTGTTAATAATTAGGTGACTGTGAATCACATCCCTGAAGTTTCAAGTTGCACAGTTTGTATGGCTAATAGTTAGCAAACTTGCATTCAATTTATCTTGTTTATTGAATGCTGATTCGTTTTTCCAGGGCATTGATATTGTATATAAATCTGCATGAATTTTCTTGATTAGTTTTCAAATAAATCTAATCATAATTAAATTCTTAATCACTTTAACAATCAATACTTGTCACCAAAATAAGACTTGAGATAGCCGTTATGAAATTTAGTCGAGGAATAACCTTGGTGAAGCCTCATAGTAACATATTTGTTGCCTTATTTGATTCAGATTTTATCTAAAACCTTTAATTTGATTCAGATTTTATATCTCACAATATCAATTATATCTCACAATATTTGTTGCATATATTCACTGAGCAAGTTTACTAATAGCTTGTCTTTGAGAGTGAAATACTATTAGAGTTGAAAATGGGTTTTGAGATTGGATTTATTTTTCATGAGCTTAATTGATTGGAAATCCTCAGTAATGGTTTGAAACTCTTGCTAACTTAGGTTCTATTAGGCATCAGCTTAATTGATTGGAATTCCTTCATCTCGCTACACGGTTGCTAGCTTTTGTGGGGTGAACTCCTGAACAAGGTAACTCAATTTTTGGCTTCCTGATGTTTATCATGCTTCGTGCATATTTATCTTTAATGTTTTTGTTAATGATGAGGCAAGACAAAACCATGTAAGCCCAATATTATATATTTATTAATGTTACTGATTGGACTGAATGCAATTTATATTACCACCTCCATCAATGTGATCAAACCTGTAACTTGTTCATTATGATTGATCAGAAAACTGAAACTGCTATTAGTCTGTGTCATATGCTCCATTACTTGTTTGAGCGTATCATTTTCCTTGTTGGTAATCGGTGAATCCATTCTGCTTGTCAAGCTGTCTGTCTTGCCAGCTTCTGTGTGAATGAATTCTTCCACAGTTAAAATCCTGTTATTGCATAAAACAGGTATATTTGTTTGAAGAAATGGTGAGAAGCACTGTTTCAAACTGAAAATGCTTTTAAAATGATTTGGAAGGTTTTGGCTGAGTAAAAATAATGTTCACTCACATTTTTTGTTCACACATACTGATCTGGTGCTCTCTATGGCTGAACACATTGTAGCAAATAATGTAAATCATCTCTGGAAATTGTCCCACAACTCATGTATTGAAATAATTTTTTGTTTACAACCACAACAACCTAAGCAAATACCGACTATAGTTTGATATTATGAAGCCAAGAGTGCTTCCAGCTTTGCAATCTGGTCATCCTCATTCTTTGGAATAGGATCCTTGTTAACCTCTTGATACAATCTGGTCTCCGCCCTTTCAGTCTTCTCTTTACTTTGAGCGACGACTTTTTCTACATGAAATGGAATTATATGCCCAAAATTGTACACTGAGATTTTGTTTCCTTCTAAAGCACATTGCTTATGATTTTATGATTGATTTATACATGTAGGAAAAACTGCAACAGGCAATTCTTGAGTCTTCTTCTGTGCATGAAGCCTTTATTCAAGTTTTTGGGAAAGAACATCCTGGGCATGTTCGAGGCATGGGACTCGGCGTAACACCAACTCAGATCCTTGGAAACAATTCTCATTCTACAACAGGATCATATTCATCGGATGCTAATGAAAAGATGTCACAGATGCAAAATGAAATTGACGCTTTAAAAGCACAAGTTGCTGAAGTTGATAGTCTAAAGGCTCAAGCTGCTGAAGTTGATGCTCTAAAGGAACAAGTTGCTGAATTGCCTCTATTGAAGGAACAACTTGCTTATGTTATGCAAATTCTTAAGCAAAATCAGGTGATCACCGTATTGAAATTCATACTGTTATGCAACTTGCTTATGATATTGCTTTTGATGAAAAAATTGTTGATATCAAACTATGAAACCTGAATAATCCTTGGAGTTTATTACTGTCTTGCCAAGCCTGCAAAATTAGAATTCAGGTAATGTTAGAGAACAAGAAGATTAAGGACTTTTGTAGTGAACAATTGTAAAGGAACAACGAAAACAGTATTTTTACCATTTTCAAAATTTCTGGAAATATTGAATTTGTTTAGTAAGATATTTCTTAGTTTTAAAGAGTGGAATTGAAAACAGAAACAAAGAATGAAAGAAAGGAAGCACAGTCCCTAAAATATACAAAAGTGTGTCCATATATATGCAATGAAATGAAACAATTCCCCTTAGAAAGGATATAAAAACAGTGAAACAATAGTCCATATTCAAAACAAAGTTAGGAAAAGCATAATTAGAAAAACTATTGGAAAAACCTACTAGACATGCTAAAGTTGCATATCCAGGAATTCTATCAACCTTCATCTTAGCAATTTTTTTCACTCCAATATTTAGATACTTCCCAAAGCTACCTAGATTATTAGAATTCAGCTTTGCATTTTCAATTCTTATAGCTAGTACAGATTCACCACTTCTAACATGTTTAATAACACAACTCAAAATTGGAAAATCAGATATTGGAAAGCTTGTGATTGCAGCAGGAATGCACGCAGATTTTGTTTGTTCTTTGATTGTTTCACTTGGTTACATTCTTATTCCACTAGCTGAAATATGTCCTGATTTTGCCACAAAAAGGGTTGAACCTACGTTTATTATTCAAATGGCACTTTCAGTTTTGGGACAAATAATATTCACAGCAACGATTGCACCATTTTTTATGAGTTGGGTTGATAATGAAAATCCAGATGGGAAACCAATGAAAGGTCCACATTTAGTACTATCAATTGCATTTGTGGTATTAATGTGTGCTTTTTCTACTTTGAATGGATATAGAGCAATTTTAAGTGCATTTTTAGTTGGAGTTTGTTTTCCTAGAGAGGGTAGAGTTTCCAAATGGGTTATTACCAAAATCAACTATATGCGACATTGTTTATATATTTGTTCTAATTTTATTTATGACTATTATTTTTCAGCCGGATAATTTGGAAACACATGGTTTGAGACGCTCTTCTGAATCAAGTAACATAGGAGAACATGAAGCAGCACCATCACGGATGATATCTAGATAGATGATCATTGGTTGTATTTTGACTTTATTAACTAAGTTGGTTGTATTTTGACTTCATCAACTAGTTCTAGTTTGATGTTATGAACTTAGTTTGATTTATAAACTTTAGAACATTTGTATGTGTTTTTAGCATAAATTTAGTTTCTTTTAATATTTGTATTACCAAATAATTAATAAGTACATTTATAAAATTCGTAAAAGAAAGATATATATACCGAAACACAAAAAATCCTTACGTTTAAAAAAAAAAACTGATCTGTTGGCGGCGGTTCCAAACCGCCTCCATAGTTAAATAAAAATTTAATTTTAATTTAGTTGCGGCGGTTCCAAACCGCCGCTAACCGTAAAGTAGAGAATCAGTTACCCCATTGGCGGCGGTTTCAAACCGCCGCGAAGCATAACGTGGAAAATCAGTTGGCACATTGGCGGCAGTTGCTGACCGCCGCAATATCCGCGGCGGTTTGTGTGACGGTTGCGGGAACCGCCGCCAACAACACCTCCCGACGCTGAAAACCACGACGCTTTTGGAACCGCCGCCAGCATTCATTAACGGCGGTTTAAACCGCCGCCGCTGGCCTTTTTAACCGCCGCCGTTAACAATGTTTTGTGTAGTGAATAGCCGTCGGAAATTTGCGACGAACAACGATGTCGTCGGAAACGTAAGAGGGAATTTTAGCGCCTCTTTTGCTGAACATTTGCGACGGCTTTTTCGTCGGAAATCCGTCGGAAATTGCGACGAACAAGAGTTCGTCGGAAAGTTTCGCAGGAAACAGAGCTTATTCTTGTAGTGTTATGAGGCTAAGATGTTAATGTCGAAGCTGTGATTGGAAGCTAAGAAGATTGACTGTTGTGTGGATGGACACGTCTTACATTACCACAATGAATTTGATAATAAGGATAGTGTGCTATTTAATTGAATGCAAATTCTGTGCAGCACCAAGGTCTGATGTTCGTAAATATGGAAAATAGAATTATAAACTCATCACTATAAAGTCAATATTCCATTAGCCAACAGTTCCCAAGTTGCAAAGAATATTTATATCAATTGAAACTATAGGAAAAATGACGTGGCATTACGAGAACAAAACAGTTGGGACATGTTGCGCTACCCTTTGACGGTGAAGTAAGAAAACAATTTGATCTGATACATTTTAATTTTAACTCATATCCAAGAAAGTTGGTGTGCCTCGGCGATTAGTAAACTTTTCCCACGCTATTGAGCATGTTATTGGCATTTCTTGGAGATGGTTGTGCGAAAGGGATGTGTGATCTCTCCCTCTATTATGAACGGTTTGCTGACCATGTTTATAGATAGGGTGAGGCTAGACCATTGTGTTTTAGGTAACCGGTATGTTATTACTATCTGTGTTCCTTGGGTTTGTTTTTATTTCCACCGTTGTCTTTTGTAATGTCCTTTTCAGACTACTCTTAATTAGTGTTCTTTGATAGAAATTCAAGATTGAGTGGTTGTCCAACATCGACTAGGAATGAGCTAAATCAATAATATATAAGAAATAAGAAAAGTGATCCATATATATATATACCTAATGTCTTAAAGTTTTGGGTGGAGATGTAGTGTCCAAATCTCTTGGTGGATTGCTCTTTGGTGCTCCACGGACTCCCCAAAAAGTGGTAGCAGAGTTGTGGTTCGGTTTTATGGCAGAGCGAGAGTGGATTCATGTAAATTGTATCAGAAGTAATCTTCCCAGTGTCATGTGGCACGTCCTGTTGGTTGGTGATGGCGGTGTGCAAGTGCAGCGATGCAGGGGAATCACATTTGGCAGTGTTCAAAGAAATGGGGCACCGTAAGTAAAGCCTAACTCTAATTTATTCTATTTCTAGGGATCGAAGATTGTTGAAAATTCATGTGTGAGTAGTTAGTCCTTGAAAATTACGGTTGTCAATCTCTAATTATTTCCTTATTGAATGTTATTAATACAAAATATTTAGTGCTTAATACTGCTATGGCAACTTCAATCAAGCCATATGAACTTATGATTTTAAAATAATTACAGAAAATAATATAACTTAAAAGTAATATATTACAAGAGGGAGCATAAGTACAAGAGTTTAATTACATGCCACGAGTAAAAGAAAACCCAACAATTATTGATTATAAAATTACAAACGCTGCATAATAAGCTTATTATTGGTGTTGACAGGAACATATATAATAAATTAAACCAAATAAACACTAACAGTGCCATTCAATATCCCTTTTATAGATAGTTGTGGCAACGTGGAACATTTGAAGCCTTTTTGCGAGCTTCACTCTCATCAAGAGCCATTCTTCCCCTCTTACATGGAGATCGTCTATATCCATCTTGTAAGAGTCTCCTACTCTTACTCATTTCAACTAAAGCAAAAAAATATGAAACACTTTATATAGATATAGATATGATGCATTAATATCTCCATAGTTGTCTAAATACAATAACAAAATAAAATATTGCTATACCTGCAGAAGCACCAGGAATGTTGGCAGAAAAACTCAAGACACAAAGCAAGAGAAACACCCAAATAAGCAAGCACCTCTTAGAAGACATTACTGCACTTGATAATGTGCAGTACTCAACAAATGCTAATTTATATATATTCCACAATTTGCTATTAAAGCATATATTTATTTATATAATCCAAATTTGGTACATATATCTTCTGTCATTCTTGGATGCATCCGCGTACGTAATGAAACAAAGTCAATGGGTCTTATGAATAATCACATGTTATCAATAAGTCCTCCTGTTCTCAAGGGAATTTATATTCAAAAATTGGTAATTGCAAGTACTATATATTTTCTTTTGACACCAGTTGCATGTACTATATATTACTATGGGATAAATTCCTTTTTCTATATACTCTACTCATACATAATTTCATTGACTTTCATTTTTGAGCTGACCCAACTATTTGATTTTGAAGTCAACTCCAAATTGCCAATAAATTTAGTGGTATGTGTTGGAAACATATATATATATATATATATATATATATATATATATATATATATATATATATATATATATGGTTCTCTAATTTACACCCACCATTTTTTAGAAGGTGTAAATATAGCACCTACATCTTTTTGTTTTGCAACTTACATCCCTGGGTCAGCTGTCCCACCCTTCGAGGTGCCTCCAATCCAACGAAGGGATTAGTCACTGCGTTCGGCGAGGAATATCTTGGGTGTACCAAAAAAACATATATTTTTTAACTGATTAAAATTTAACTGAATTTCATTTTTCCATAAAAAAAATGAATTTCATTTTAACACCAAGTTAATGTATATACGATAAATAATTAACGTAAGTTTTTTCTTTAAAAAAACTAACGCAATGCACCCCTGTTTGACATAAAATAGCTCATCTCATTTCATTTAGATAATTGAGTATAATACAATGTGGGATAAAATTAAACATTGTGCCTCCAAATAAAACTTATCCTAAAGTTTGATAAAACATAAATTACTTCCCTACAACGATGGAGTATAGTACCAAACTCGGTGTTGATGTTATTTACATTTGACATGCCTTCAATAACTAGTTTGCAGTCTAGTTTTATCTCCATTTGTTGATAACCTTCTTGCTTGAGCCACTGGATGCCTTTTAATAGTCCATATGCTTCTGCATCTTGTGGGGTTGGTAAGCCATCAAAACACATTGTATGTGCTTTAATGAACACACCATCAGAATCCCTTATGCATAAGGCAATCCCAAATATACCATCATTTGCAAACAATGCAGCATCCATGTTACATTTCAAAGTTCCTCTTTCTGGTGGGTTCCATATTGGCCTCAACGAACTGCTTGAAGAAGCTTGTGTTGGATGAACTGTATCTGCGACAGAGGTCTTGCAGTGCTGCCAACATTTTCCTTCTAAAAATCAAGTGGGCGTATGTTAGCAACCTCCTATATATGTGTGTAGTGTGCGTGTGTGTGTCTATATATATAGAGAGAGAGAGAGAAAAGGGGGTAAGGAGAGATGTGAGAATAATTGATTATTTTGAGAAAATGATATAAAGTTGATCGTTAATTTTACTCTAACGGTTATTACCAAGTGTTCTCACTCAATTCTCTCAATGATTACCGCCTTTAGTGAACCCGTTAAACTTTCCTCTTTGCTTTGTGACTCTTCAATTATCGTCCCATATTCACACTCCGCAAATGTACCTTTAAACTTTGCCCAATTCCAAGACCCCCAGATGTAACCCTCACAATTAAGCTAGAGACCAACATTGTACCAACCCCACCCTTTTTGTTGGCCCAATTGACCACAATGGTATCCGAAACCATCCATTTACCTCCTCCTGCTAGCATGGCCCAATCTCAAAACACCCCAATTGTAACCCCGTCAATTCCCGAGGCGACCAATACCCACTTAACCCAATCCTTAACATTGAGCATCTTGAAAAAGACTCACATTACCTAGTTTTGTGAAGGAACAGGGATGCAAATGTTATATATATATATATATATATATATATATATATATATATATATATATATATATATATATCAAACATTATAAGCAGAGCCAGTGGCTCCAGCCTCTTTTGGAGGCAAAGTTGCATCAAGCAACATCCTTCAGCATATTTGGAGCCAAAATTCAGCCTAACTTGCACAATGTTCTCGCCATTTTGCTTTTCCTCCACATGTCCCCTTATTCCTTCTTCTCCTGTTTATGTCAGACATGCAATGCTTCACTTCTTTGACAGGTATTGCAACACCACTCTCCCACTTGGCTTGCTTCCCTCTCTCGGTGCATGTTAAACACCTTTCACTCATTCTCTGTCATTTCCTCTCCCTTTCTACTCTCTTCCCTCTCACTCCCAAACCTTCAGCGTTACTAGCACCAACACCAACAGTTCTTTTCTTCTGCACAAACCCCTTCCCCTTCTCTCTCTCTTTCTCATACTTTCTATTCACATTTTGTTTCTTTCTTCTGCACAAAATAGCGCCACCTTCCCCAGTCTTCCCCTTCAACTCTATCCAACCCAACCCAAAAACAAAAACCACACCAAACGAACCTCTTCATGCTCCAATCGGAAACTGAGAGTCAAGAAGAAAACAACGTGGCTTTGCTCTACAACTCCGATAGTGGCGACAAATGTCTTCTTCTTATTATTATTATTATTATTTCATTTCAGAAACCCAATAGCCGCAAGGTAGAATGGGGTTGAAATCTTAATAGCCACAACAGAGTGAGAGACGAAAACAGTGGGAGAAAGAAAGAGAGAGAAGGAGAGAGGGAGAAATGGAGGTTACGAGAGAGATGAAAAGGATTTTAACTGCTTCGAGGTCGGTGAAGACGGGTGACGACGGCGAGAAGGTCCTGGATTTGATGGAGGACTCGAAGGAATCGAGGAGAGAGGATGACGAGCAGTCATGGCTGACTGAGGTTTTCGGCGACGGAGGAGGAATTGCAACGCCAGCGACGCTTTGTGTCAGGATCCTTCTAAGAAGGGAAAAGTTCGTCACCGAGGTGTGGCTCTGCGAGGCCACCGAGTATAGATGCCAACGACTTCATGAACCAAATGCATGTTTCAGATCTGGTGAAGGTGAAGCCCAATCTCCCTGAGAATGAGATTTGTGGTGCGAAAATGTTGCTCCATCAAATGAGTTATGGAGGTATTTTTTGTAATTTTATTCAATTTTTGGCTTTATGATCCTTAATTTTGTGTGTGTTTGAAGTTTGCACATTTTTCTTCTTTTTGATTAAACAATTTAGTTCAAGTACTCTCATGTTAAAAAGTTTGTAAAATTCACCTTAATTCCTTTGTGTAGGTTTCTCCTGAGTGGCCTGGATTTCCTGTTGGTGTTAAGTTTGATCCTTACTGATGTTGAACTTTTAGAACATTTAGCAGCAAAGTGTGGTATTGGAAACAGAGAACCTCACATTTTTATACATGAGTTCATCCCAACTCTAGAAGACAACCAAGGTATTTGCTACACACATCCAAAAAATCTTCCAGGTAAGAGAGTTCTCTGATATTTTCCCTTTCAAATATGTAACCATTAATCTATTGTGAACTGTGAAAAATATTCTCATGATTACACTTATAACATTGTGTTTCTTTCCATTTTATAATTAGCTTTTCCATTTGTATTAGTTGTTTTTGTATAATTTGGTCTTAGCTTACTCCATTTTGTTCTACAGGTGGAGGAAAGTTTAATGCAGTGATTGGTTATCATAGTGTAAGCAACAAGCCTTTATTTTCTTATCTGATTTGTTCCTTTTTATCTCATCTTTTACCAGTTATTTGAATATTTATTTTGTTTGAGTTTGAATATTTATTTTGTTCCTGCCTTGCTTTGTATGTCTTGAATGTCTTGGTTCCAAAGAATTTTTTTGCATGATATAGCCCACAGTACATTATCAGAAAATATAGCATCTTGGTAAAGAGATGGATCTTCAATCTTTTCTCTATCACTATTTCCTTTCTTATGATGTCCCTGTAGGAGCATTTTACTGCCTATAAGTTCTCCAAAAGGATAATGAGAAAGCATACCATAATTAGGTGTTATTCTCTATGCAAATTTCCTGCTTCCTCTTTGTTACTCTATTTGTTTTTGATTTAGTTCACTTTGGTTGAAGGGGAAAAGATTACAATGGAAATTGGGCTTGAATGAACTAAATCAGCATTCAGGTGCATATTAGCTTTTTTAGTAGTTTTTTTTAATAGTAATATTTTAATGAATTGAAATTCAAGAAGGACATGATTTCAATTTTTGCTCTTCCAGATTATTTGATTTGTGGCATTTTAAAATCTTTGAAATTTACAAAATCTAGGATTTTTACTAGAGAAGTCTTCGATGATCTCAATACTTAAACTTTGTGGGAGAGGATTATTGTCATTTTTATAGAAATTTGAATTTTTAAATCATGTTTTATTTAGTACTATAACCCTTATTAAATAAGTTTCTTCTAAAGTGTACAAAGTTTCTTCTAAAGAAACTTTTTAAAATTTGAGTCTGGTACTTTGCTACACTATTTGAGGTGTTTGAGAAGTGGTGCAATGAACTTTAGCTATTTTGAATATTTTCTTTGGTTCACTGCAATGTCTAGCAAGACAAACTCTTTTGTTTTTGGTGTGTGAATGAGTCCTCTCTATTGCTATAAGCACATGCACGACAAAAAAAATGAGATATTACTATATTAGTCAACTTAAAATTGCACTTAGTTGTATTATTTGGATCAGATTCCAGTAAAAACTAAAAACAATATAATAGCTACTGAGAAGTTTCTTCATAATGAGAGAAAAATTGATAATTCTCTACTTTGTGCAGCTAAAGTGCAATGTTAGGGTATGTTTTGATTCTCTGCCTATATTGAGAGCAACAATTTTTCATGGACTGGCCTAAGGTATTGGCCAAAGCAATATACT
Source organism: Astragalus membranaceus (assembly GCA_039519185.1). Taxonomy (NCBI): domain Eukaryota; kingdom Viridiplantae; phylum Streptophyta; class Magnoliopsida; order Fabales; family Fabaceae; genus Astragalus; species Astragalus membranaceus. Next base: position 82,722,162 of record CM076850.1, on the reverse strand, counting down.
CAAACCAATGTGATTGTGTAGGTAAGTAAATATTAGAAAATGTTACACAGAGTCATCGGTCTCTGAATTCTGGTTAATACATGACCAAATAGTATGCCCAAATCATTTGATCTAAATAAAATTTGAGTTTTATAGACTTCATATGCAATTTTGGATTTTCCTGAAAGGCTTAATACTGGACATTTTGAAAAGAAGAAAGATCCATTTGCTAAGGAAACATCAAAACATGTTGATATAGTTTTGATATAATTTGATGTGCGTCCTTCTACAAACTCCATAAAAAAAGAGAAAATTGTTGCAATCTGCTTAATATCATGTTTTTTTAAGTTTTATTAATGTTATTGGAAATTTCAAACTGAATAAGGGTATAATTGTTTATACTTTCCCCGCACTTACAGTTATAGGTGGTGATCATCAAGTGATGGGTTTTCAAGCTGTTCAAACTAACTTTCATGTGATTGAGGTATTTTGATTGAAAACTACATTGTCAGAATGATGTTTTGAAATGGTATACTTGGCAGGTAACCTTATGGCTGCCAACATTAGAAGTTGGAAGATTTTTTCATTTCTTGAATGGCAAATTGTTTTAATTGATTATAATTATATTAGTTTTGAAACTGAACAGTTGGATCGGGTTGAGCTTCATGACTCAGAGATGGATGAAGATGAAAAGTACAAAGTACAATTGTAAACAAGATTTTTGTTGTCATCCAAATTCCTTTAGCTTATACATTGTAACATCCAAATTCCTTTTTACTTCATATTCTAAATTGAGATGTTACAATACAAAGGGATTTCAATTTTTAGTCATATTGAGCAAATGTGGTACCAAACTCACTATAAATTAAGTTGTTGATATATTACAAACTTATCAGAGTAGCATCGAGTACTATGGATATCATCTTTAAAACTTTATTATGCATCTTTAAGACTTTGTAGTGTGCTCTTTTAATATCAATAACTCTAAACTTTTATGCACTTTTTATATGCTCTATCTGATTCCTAATTATACTTTACTTACAATTGTCAAATATTAACCTAGCGTATTTAGATCTGTATGTGCTATGTTAACCCGCTCCATCAATACTAGCACACCCCGTGCATCGCACGGGTAACGAGGCTAGTATATATATATATATGGACACAAGTTCTTCTTTACAAGATACATCAATCAAAAATACTTCAAGTTTGTATTTGATTTTTTTCTCTTAAACTCTTATTAGAGTGTTGTGATGTGTAATTAAATATCTTCTTTGAAGAGTGTGGGTGTACTGGGGTAAATGGGTGTTTGAGAGAAGTCTATGTATTGTAAAAATTTTCACACAGTGTTATCCTTGGGTTGTCACTAGAGAACGGTTCGTGGTTTTTCTCCAGTTTTGGAGTTTTCCACGTTAAATTCTTGGGTTTCGATTGTGCTCATTTTATTTCTCTATGTTTTTTTTCCCAACAACCGATATCAGAGCTTTTGGTTCAGTGGGGGTATTAATTTCTTAGTATGCTCTATGGTTGCAGCTTTGTCTGATCTTCCACATCAGAAAAGAAGTTTGATACTGTGAAAGTCTTGTTTGTTAAAGGTTCTGGCTAGAAAAGTCGTGGTATATTTAAGCGTGTTCATTGTGACCCACCTATCATTCAATAGAGACTACTTGGTGCATGGTTTACAATCTCTATATAGTTGAAATGTATCTATATAGGGGTGTCAAAATGGATGGATATGGATATGGATTATAATGGATGGATTGGAGAAATCCATTAAAAAATTTATATCCATTAGGATTGTATCAAACAAATCCAATCCAATTCATCCATGGACAAAAAAAATCCATCCAAGTCATACATTAACAACTTTTTTATGGATGGATATCCAATCCATCCACTAATACCATTAAAAAATAAAAAAATCTTTTAATAAAAAAATCTTTTTATGAAAAAAAATATATTTTTTAATGTTGCAGCAAAAAAAATTTATACTTTTTTTTGACAAAAAAAAGTATATTTAAAAATATATATTTATATATAATATTGGTAAAATATAAATATATATTATATATAATATAAATATATAAATATATATTACATATAATATAAATATATATTTATATATGAGGTGGTGGAAGCGACGGAGCTCCGGCGACCCACGGTGGTCCACGCGGTGGCGCATCGGCGATTGGCGGTGGTGTACGGCGGCCGTCACGGCGGCTCTCCGGCGGCCGGCCGCCAGTCATGGTGATGCTATATATTAATATATATATATATATATATATATTATATTGTCAAAAAATATATAATATATTTTTTTTCTGAATTTTAAAAAAAAAATTGGAAATAAATTTTAAAATTGAAAAGTCCTTTTAAAAAAAACTGAAAATTGTTTTTAGAAATAGTTTTTTGTAAAAATGTATTTTTTATAATTATCCAATTGATTTTAGTCAAAAAAATAATTATCCATTGGATTTTGATTTTCTACTTATTGATAATCCATCGGATTTAAAAAAATTAATGGATGGATCACAACCATCCACAAATCAAGTGCATGGATCTAATCCAATCCATTATTATTATTTTTTTTGTAACGGATGGATTGGATGGATTTTGCTATGGACGGACCGGATATCCAGTGGACAAATGGATCAATTTGACACCCCTAGGCAGTAGTATGGATGTTGTGGATGAATCGGAATAAAATTATCTCTTACTGTTGTGGTTGATTTTACTCAAACTCTATTTCAAATCAAAACAATATCTTGTGGCTGGTGTTGCGCCCGAAAAAGTCCCCGAGGGAAAACCTTCCTCGTTCACAACTTTTCCTAAGAAAATGAAGCCGCCACCAATATTTATTAAGGAAAATATTAGGAAAACCTTTTTTGGAAAGCGATTGGTCTTGCGAAACTAGAGAATAGGGTTCGGGGGTCGGTTACGCGCAGGGAAGGTGTTAGCACCCCACACGTCCTCTCTACTGAGAGGGAACCTTTAATTAAATGTGTGGTTTTAGTGTGCTGACTTGAAAATACTTAATTTTGCCTCTCTACTTCTTATTGAAAAAATCTTAATGAAAATCTTTATTTATTATGAAAAAGGGGGAAAATGGTTTTTTAGAAAAAAACGCTTGACGGGACATGGCCCGCTCCTACGTATCTCCCGGTGCGATGGAGAACTCAAAGCTACGTAGTTCTTCTTTATCCTGAAAAAGGTTTTTGTCTTTTATCTTTTTAATGAGTTTTCGAAATAGGACGAGCATTTAGTGAATGATTAAACTAACCAAGGTTATGGATAATCACTGCTAAGTACTCTTGAAAATGAGGGTCACTACCACCAGTCAGACGAACAAAGGTTCTGATTGACTATTAGTAGCAACCCGTTTTTTATATGCCTTTTTGAAAGTGGTTTTCGAAAGAGATTGATTGGCACGAATGATCAAACTAACAAAGGTTATGAGTGATCATCGCTTGTTATTCTTTGGGGAAAAAGACATCGCCACCAATGGCTAGACGAACAAAGGTTCTGATTAACCACTAGCGACGATGGGTTAAAAATGATTTTAGAAAGGAAAAGGTTTTTGTTCTGAAAATAATCTTGGTTTGCAAAAGTGATTCTTTTTTGTTATGAAAATAACTCTTTTCTTTTTGTTATGCGAATGCTAAACTTTTTATGATTGCGCTTGACGAGAACGCGACTCGCTCCTACGTATCCCAACTGGGAATCAAAGCGACGTAGTTCTTGCGAGCCTTGAAAGTGAAAGTTTTTTTGCTTTGGTTTTGAAAAGTGAGGGGCGCTCATGATGATCAAACTAACAAAGATTATGGGTGATCATCACTAACACTTGCTATGACTTTTAATGCTTAGGAAAATATCTTTTGAAATTGAAAGCATTCATGATAATCAAACTAACAAAGGTTATGGGTGATTATCACTAGTAGCTTATGCATATGAAAACATCCTTTTTTTGAAATTTAGGCTCTTAGGACAACCAAACTAACAAAGGTTATGGGTGATTGTCACTAGTCACCATTTTCATGCTAGGCCATTTAGAAAAGAAAGCAATGAATGCAAATCGAATCCTTAGGCAAACAACAATCTCATTTGAATTCTTGAGCAAATATTAGCCTAGACTATACATGTTAGACCACAACACATAAATAGGCAAAGAAGGAACTTGAATTGGGCATTAAGCAAAAATACAAGAGTGGGAAAGATTGAACCTAAATGCACATCTAGTGGAAGATGCTAGGCGAGAACCATACTCAAATATTTCTACAAAACGCAAGAGAATCTAAATGCACATCTAGTGGAAGATGCAATGTGAGGAATGGGCCTATCTAAGTATTAATGATTCCACATGGGAGTAGACAAGGAAGTGGTAGGCACAAATGAATTCAAAAGAGTAGCCTCAAGCATGATCATTGGCAAACCCTAAACAAGCCAGTCATCTTAACAATCAAAACACCAAAGCATGTTGAATCACTTTGGTCAATCCTCAACACTTAAATTAGTGTGCGCAAGTGCACAAGTGTGAATCTTCTTGCCAATCATCAACTTAAACAACATATAAACTAAAAGGGGTTGAATCATATAGAACAATCCTCATCACTTTAGGCAAGGTGCACTAGGCACAAGTGAGAATCATATTGCCTATCATCAACTTGAGACAATAAGCAAACATATAAAAACTCTATTTATTATTCATGACTTGCGAAATCAATACATAGTCAAACCATCAATTTATTCATCAAACTCCCAAAATCAAGTAAGCAAAAGATACTAACAAGATTTAGGAACAATTAATCACATAACTTAAACAAGATTTGCAAACCTAAACAAAGTATCTAAGCATGAAAACACTAAAATCAAATATCTACAACATGATTAAGCCCCATCAAGCAAAGAGAAACAACAAAATCAAATTAAAGCTAACTTTACTAGGATATGCGAACCAAACAACACTTGAAACAACAATTTTACTTCACAACAAATGCAAAAAATCAACACAAAACAACATGACTCCATTTATTCAAGAGTGAGAGGCACCTTAAACACCCAAGCCTCCCTAAGTGTTTGTCAATAGTGTTTAAGGCTCCTCTCACCAACAACAACAAGCTACATTTTAAACAAAATGATGATGATATGTGAAATGCAAAATGAAGAGGAAAATGGGTTTTAATGCAAAAAGGTTGAAGATGATGCAAGGGTTTGAAAGTTTTTACCTCAAATCCAAGCTAGAAAATGCAATGAGATGAAGAAAATAGAAACCAAATCAACAAGAACCTCCAAGGAACTTCAACTCCAACCCCAAAAAAAGCTTGATGAAAACCTTCCTTGATGATGATGTTTGATCTTGAATGGAAAATGGAGAAGATATATGAAAGAGGGATGAGAATGAAGTGAGATGGTGGTGTTTGGGTGAAGAGGAAATCAAAAATAGATGAAGGAAGGGAGTGGGGAGGCCACGGTTTTGGGAGAGAAAAGGGGAGGTTTTTGGTGTGCTAGGGTTTTTTTGGTGTAGGAGAAATGGGAAGGTTCCTTTGAGATGAAAGAAAAACAAGAGGAAGTGAGGGAGAGGAGAGGGGCTACGAATTTCTTGGGTCTTTTGGGGAGGAGAGGAGTGAGTTGTCCTTATTCAAATCCTTGGGAGGCCAAAGATCTAATGGGTTTAAGGTTGTGAGAGGGAAATAAAGAAATTAGTGTGTATTTAGTGGTGTAGAGAGAAAGAAGGTAAAAATATGTTGTGTATTGAATGTTATTGGATTCAAAGGTGTGCTTGTCATGATGAAAGGCTTTTTTGTGATGTGCACTTGATGGGGGCTGAAGTGAAGGGAGGCATGGAGCATGAGGGTGGAGTGAAGGAGGTGAAGAAATTAGTGTGTATTTAGTGGTGTAGAGAGAAGGAAGGTAAAAATATGTTGTGTATTGAATGTTATTGGACTCAAAGGTGTGCTTGTCATGATGAAATGCTTTTTTGTGATGTGCACTTGATGGGGCTGAAGTGAAGGGCATGAGGGTGGAGTGAGGGAGGTTGTTTGCTTGTGAAATTGGTGCTTACTTTGGCCAAAAATGGATAAAAGCAAAAAGCACCTAAAAGGAATTAGCCCTAATTCTAAAAATACCATAAGCATCCAATATTATTTTGTTATTCATTTTTTTATTTTGATTTCAGATTTCTATTTTTAATTATACATATTTTTGAGGCTTTTTGAAAGTGAGAGAAAAAACCGTTATAATTGACCAAAATACCCTTTTTGGCTCTAAAACCCTAATTTGCCCGAAAAGTGCGTTCCAACCCTAAAAACGATTTCAAGAACCTTGGAATGCCTTCTAGGATCCGAAATGTAGTGCATAAGGCTCTTCGCTCTTCAATTTATTTATTTTTTTAGAAAATTAGGGTTTTGACCTAAGCCGGACAAAATTGGGGTATGACAGCTGGTTTGCTAATAGGGTGGGGCGCCATTCTTTTCTAACTTTTGCTAGCTGGTGTAGTAATCCTCTAGCCTTTATCAATTCCGTCTCATAAACTGTAATTGGATTGAACTCTTTACCTCCATTAATATATTTTTGACTTATAAAAAAAATACTATGATTGTTGACATAGGAAGAGTTAAAACAAGATGCATCTGTCTGCCATTTGAAAGATAATTAATAATCAACTTATTTCCAGTCTCAACTAAAATTTGACGTAATTCAACAATTGTAAACAAACTCTTCAACTTGACCTTTTTAGGAACATCAACTTCATAATGTTTCAAGTCATAATCCAACAGAATATTTTCTTGGTTACAAAAATCTAAATAGTAGAAATTTTCAACCAAAAAACAAATGTCAACAACACTGAATTACTTGTGTTGTCATAATCGCAACTAGAATCACCACTCATCACATTGTAGTGAGAGACTAGTTACACGTAGGGCACTTAATTATATAACTACTCAAAGTCATTCTGATACGATTAATATAAAATTATTGGGGAATGCATGTATTTTCTTATAGTCTACACCAAGGTTGTCAAAACCGGACCGGATCGGGTGGTTCGATCGGTTGAACCGGGAACCGGACCCCTATCCGGTCCAGTTGAACCCCAAAACATCGGATTGCTGAAGAACCGGGAATTGAACCGGAAAAAACGGCCAAAAACCGGGAACCGGACCAGAAACCGGCCAAAAACAGGGAACCGGACAGAAAACCGGATTTTTTTTTTTGCTTAAAAAATGGTATATCATGTTGATTTTGGAAAAAAAAATTATAAATGATGTTGAATTTTGGTATATGGAATATTTTTTATACATTTTTATAATTAAATTTATAAAATAAATAAATAATTAAAAAATAAATGTGTACACTAATATTACTACGAGAGAATTTACATTATACTAGTATCTAACTATCTATGATTGTTGAATATTATAATTTTATTATGTCATACTATGATTTTTTTTTGTTTTTTATCCTTTATATATTGTAAAAAATATATTAAATAATGTATTTAATTAATTCCGGTTCAACCCCCGATTCAACCGGTTTAACCCAAGAACCCCTAAACCGCTACCTCTTCCGGTTCAATGTCCGGTCCGGTTTTGATTACCTTGGTCTACACCCATCAGACTCAATATCTTCTTCACATCATTCGTACGGTTAAATCTTACTTTGAATTCTTGAACCTATTCTGCCCAAAATATTAACAAATATTTTGAATCGTAGCTATTTGTTTTCTATTACTCCCCATAAAACGCTGTCACATTTAGTTTTTACATAGAACAAAACAATAATTCAATTACAACATTGAATCAAGCATTTTCCAATCATCAACTCCCACATAGAACATCCATGCCATGTAGATTGGGAAAGTTGTACTTTCGCTGTGAACCCTGCATAAAACAAACAAACTCAATGCCTAGTCAATAATGAAGCCCCGATACTTTAAAAATGGAGACGTACCCGTATCGGATACGTATCCGATACCGATATGCACCCGATACTTCCCGATACGTACCCAAAGAGTATCTGATAATTTTTTAATTCTTTTTAAAAAATATTTGACTCGATACTTTTCAGATACATCTTTGATACTTCTTACCAACTAAGGATACCTCTCAGATACTTTTTCGATACCTCTTACCAACTAAGCACATGATTGTCACTCATATATGATACACTTTAATACCTCAATAACTAAAAGACAAAATTATATGTTTTTTCGTAATACAATAATAGAAGAAATAATACATTGTGATATGAGTGGGATAAATATACGTAACTATCTCTACTTGATAATATCACAAGTATTTATTTCTACAATGTGTTGAATATATATTGACTAATGATATGCTTATGTTTTATTGACCAATTACGTACTAATATGAATATCTTAATTAGTCTATAAAAAGTCATTTATTTCTGTCACTCACTATTCGTATTATACGATTTCGGGTGGTCTCAGTTACTTGTCCACCATTACTTTTTATGACTAGTCACTCATACATAGGTGTGTCGGTTGTCCTCTTCCTTTCATCCATATATTTTGTGTGATTTTTTTTATCTATTTGGGCAGTTTTTTTTTTTCATATCTATAAAATGCAATATTTCAGTTTTTCATCTTTGTTTTTTTCTATTTTATTTTCTGTTATGTTTTTATATATTTAAATTTTAATTTAATTTTTTATTAAAGTATCCCAGCCGTGTCGTATCTTGATTTTCAAAAATTTTCCGTATCCCCGTATCCGTATCGTGTCGTATCCCGTATCGTATCCCGTATCCAGGCTTCATAGGTCAATATGAACTCCAAGTCTTCAAGCCACTAAAAAGTAAAAGTGAGAATGTTATTGTCTTAAGCAAATGGAAGTAATAGAAAACAAATAGCTAATTGAGAACAACAAACAAAAAAATACAAAGACATTATATAATATAGAAATAGGAACTAACCTAAAGACCAAACCCAAATAAAAGAAACTAATCAGCTAACCACAATGATTTTCCCAATGACTTTCCTACAAGGATGGCTTCATTCTTTTTCCTATGTATTGCAAGTCTTTCTGGAATCAAATCTTTATTCCTAATTAAAAAAAATATAAAGAAACTGAGTTATAAATTACAAAGAAGAAAGAACATAATTTATAACAACAAACTCAACAACTCTGAAGCATGAGACAAACATCTACAGTGACAAAAGTCTTTTTAACTCCAGCTTAAACCAAGCAATTTTAAAGCCAACATAATAATACATTCCCCAATAAAGGAAACAAGAATTCAACAAAAAGTAAATGAGTAATATAAATTCGGTAAACACTTAACACTAACAACCTTAACAACCTTACAAAAGATCTGTGGCTGAAGATCATAGGTAGTATCTTCAATGGTGAGAAAGGAGAGAAAGAGGAAACTTGTTCTAAATGACCCTGTGGATTAACTTAGAAAGTAGGGATAAACTCCTTATTTGTGCATTAACTTAGAAATTAGGGATTAGCTCCAGAAATTATTGGACAACTATAGACAAAACATAATGATAATCTAATCAAACATAGAAATATTAAAGGTAATGTAATCAAGTAAAAACAATTCTAGTTTACCGAAACAGAATGAAACACAACCCCCAAATAGGAGCCAACAGCAAACAGAGAAATACACTTCAAATGTTTCAAACTTCAAACAAAGAAATACAGAACTAGGGAACAAATCTATTAACCTAGAAGCTTCAAAGTGCAAGGACAGCCACTGAATGCTTCTTCCAAGCTTGATATAGGGACAAAGGACCCGTATGGGAAGAAGAACCAGAGAGTATTGGGACTTAGGGTTCGGATTGAAGCTGTAAAATCAGGAAGAGGATGTTAGGGTTTTCAGTAAGTCAAAAATTAGGGTTCTGATTAGGATACAGTAAAATAGAAGTAGAATAGAAGTACAATACTTACCATAGATGAAGAAGAAGTAGTAGAATTCTTGGCCAACAAAGGAAGAGGAGCGATGGCAGCAGTGGAAGAGGAGCGATGGGTTATGGGTTTTGGGCTAGGTGGGTCGCACGAAGGGGTTGAAGTGAGGAGGAGAGGGAACAGTTCTGGCAGGCGACAGGGAGGCGATCGAGAGTGGCGGTAGTGGGTGGTGGTGGTGGAAGAAAGTGGAGAGCGTTGAGGGATAGAGTGAGAAGTGAGAATGAAAGAGAGTCGAAGGAAAGTGAGAATGAACGAGAGAAGGAAACGCAAGTCCTATACGTTGAAATTGTAGGGACGACGCAATCCGTCGAAAACCATAAACAGTAGTGACGGACAAAAAGTCCGTCGGAAACTTTGGTAGCTAATCTAGTTTATTATTGTAGTGAGAATACTTTGCATCCAACTACGATCTATGGCTACGCTCCAAAATAATACACCAACTTACGTATCGTTAATGTTTTGGTGAGAATAAACTCATACCTTTTTCTAATCCCACTCGATCGAGAAGGAACTTTTTCTTGATTTCACAATAGTTAGTCCTTAAATGTCATATATGTTATACCTAACCAAATTTTGATAGCAGTTCCCATTGGTCTCCAAGTTCACAACTCGAACATGGTATCATCCACCAGGACCAATCATGCATGCACTAGAGACAAATAGCAAACAGCGAACCGAAATCTTGTCAAGTATAAAATATAAGACTCAAATTAAAGAAAAGTTTCTTTCCAAATTTTCCCACTTGGACAATTCAAGATTCAATATAATTACGGTACTATATTCTCAATACTCACGATTCATTACATTAAATTTCAAATGGGAAACTAAGATTTAACTTAAAGTATAGGCTTTTCAACACAAAACAGTGGAGGATTCCTAGAATGAGTGGTAGAGAGAGAGAGAGCGATAGAGAGGCTAGGAGAGTGAGAGTGGGTGAGTGTGGGTGGGGTAGAGTGAGTGAGCAGCAACCAAAACGGTTTGGACATCAGAGAGAGAGTAGGAATGAGCTTGATCAATCTGATACTGATGGATGGCAAATTGTCTCTCGAAAGAAGGGTTCGACTATGCAGAGGAGGTCGGACGTGGCGAAGAGCAGTATGTATTTCCCAAAGGATGCGTCAAGAACAACATATTACTTCACTAATTTCCCTGATAATTTCAAAGCAAAGCACATGCTAAAGGCATTCCTAAATTATGGGGACTTTGATGAAGTGGTCATACCAGCAAAAAGAGATAAGCTTGGGAAGAGATTTGGATTCGCAAGGGCCGTGAATGTGAAGGAACCGGAGCGATTTGGAGTTAAGTTTGACAATATCATCATAGGAAGGGAGAAGTTATTGGTTAATATGCCCAGGTTTTCAAGGAAACAAGCTGATTCTCATACCCTAAACCGCTCTAAACACAAACCAGCCCTAAACAACCCTAAACCAGTTTTTATTCAACCTAAACCAGCTTCTGCGTTACCCTTTCCAGGCCCTTCTAAACCAACTCGTTTTCAATCAAACTCTCTTAATCCTATAGAATACGCCCCTAGATCCAATCCCATTTCTTCAAAACAAGCTAAACCAACCTATGCCAATGTCGTAAGACAACAGCCATTACCAAAGAAAGTTTGGGTTCCAAAAAACCAATCAAAACGTAAACCAGACCTTCCCATCCAACCAGACACAGTAGTTACTCCAAATCAAAAGGTCGATTACATCCCACCAAGGAAACCGAGGATGACCTGGGCTCATAGACATTTCAACGTTGATGAAGAACAAATGGAGAAGCACCGAAATGCCTATGTGGGTGTGGTGTGGAAACCTGGGATGGCATATAACATTCAAGAAGAGTTTATACAACAAGGCTATTTTTCAGTGAGGGCTACTCCATTAGGATCCAATCTCGTTTTGCTTGAGAGCTTGGAGGAAGGAGAAATGGAGGCCCTTATCAATGATGCAGCTGATTGGCTTGACAGCTGGTTTCACAAAGTAAGGAAATGGAGTCCCGGAGAGATAGATAATGAAAGACTCACTTGGGTAAGATGCTACGGTGTTCCAGTTCACGCTTGGACTGGTGAGTTCTTCAAAAGTTTAGTGTTTGGCACCGGGGAATATATGAATGTAGATGAAAACACAAAAGGAAAACAATGGATGTTGTAACACCCTAAATATTTAATTAATTTATTTAATTAAGTATTTAGGCATTTATTTAATTTACTGGGTGTAATTTAATTAATTAGAATTTATATTAATATGTGTAGGAAGTATTAGAAGGTGGAGGTGCCAAACTAAATGGACTTGGGCCTAAGTGAGAAGCCCAAGCCCATTATTCTTGTCATATGCGAAGTGGACAAGTGCTTAGGGGTTAGGGTTTGTTGTGGCCAATTACGAAATTTTGAGACAAGAGAGAAAAGAGAGAGCAAGGGGCGGCCAAGAGAAGAGGAAGTCGAACACAAGAGGAGAAGGAGAAGAGGGGTTTCGAAGATCAAGGAGAGAGGAGATCACCGTTGTTGCTGTGGCTCTGTAGGTGACTACTCCTAGGGTTCAAGCTCTTCTTCTTTGAAAGGTTAGGTGAGCTCTTTCTTTCCATCAAATAGAATTCCATGATAGGTCTTAATCTAAGTTGTTGGACTAGATCCTTGATGCATGCCCTATTCTTGATGTTCTTGATTATGTTGATGTTGTTCTTGATGTTCTTGATTATGTTGATGTTGTTCTTGATGTTCTTGATTATGTTGATGTTGTTCTTGATGTTCTTGATATGTTGATATATGCGTGACCCATGTTGTAATTGGAATTGTTGCGAATTCGAAATGTTGTTGATCCTTGTTTACGAATTGGTGTATAATTTTGGCGATTTTAATGTGTATCCATGGTGCTTGTAATGTGTGTGGTGATTGAGCCAAGAGACAATTTGAGAAAAATGATGTTTTTGCTGAAATTTTGTGAAAATCTGGGCAGGAATGTGTTCTGGGCGCCAGGCGCCCTGTGCTGGGCGCCAAGGGTGCCAATGCGTGTTGCTGGGTGTGTGTGTCTGGGGCGCTGGGCGCAGGGTGCCAGCGCTGGGCGCTGAGCGCCCGTGCGCGTGTGTGTGTGCGTAGCGCTGGGCGCTGGGTGCCAGCGCTGGGCGCTGAGCGCCCGTGTGCGTGTGTTGTGGGTTGCGCCAAGGCGCTGGGCGCCAGGCGCTGGGCGCTGAGCGCCCGGGTGTGTGTGCGTGCGTGTGTTGCTTTTGCTAGGCGCTGGGCGCCAGGTGCCTGGGCGCTGGGCGCCCATGGCGCCAGTTTTCAGGATGTCCCAAAATATTTTCAAAAACTGTTTTCGCTGTATCTTTTGACTCAGACATCCGTTTCGAACGATTCAAAAAGCGTTGTGAAGCATTTTTAGTTGTCCATCTGCGTGTACCATTTTTAAAAATAAGGACTTATTATTTCTGAAGGTTGCTGGGGCGCCCCAAGTGGCCGTTCCCGGTGATCGTTGCTGTGACAGTGAAAAGATATTTTTGATGTCTTTAAAAACTCTCTTTTGCGTACGACCAGTGATTTTAACGACTTAGTGTCAAATTGATGATTTTGACGATGATGCCCTAGTGGCTAGTTAAATGACTGTTTTGCCCTTAGTGGCTAATATTACTTTATAATGACGTGTAAATGACTATTTTGCCCTTAGTGGCTGATATTATTTTATAATAACGTGTAAATGACTATTTTGCCCTTAGTGGCTAATATTATTTTATAATGACGTGTAAATGACTATTTTGCCCTTAGTGGCTAATATTAATTATAATGACGTGTAAATGACGATGATGCCCTTGGTGGCTAGTAAATGACGTTTTTGCCCTCAGTGGCTATTGTTTGAGCTGATGATGTTTATTGTATAAGTGACGATGAAAACCCAGTGACGTTTGAGGCCCGAAAGGCTAAGTGATGTTAAGGTCTAAAGGGCCAAGTGACGTTGTGTGTTGATTGTGAATTTGACAGGTGCAGTGCTTCGTGTGAGCAAACTAGTAAGTGACGGGTCACATAGTTGACTATGATTTTGGGTATCTGTGTATGTGTGTGTTTGTGAGTGGTGCATGTCATAGAGTCTCATGCCCCATATGCATAAACCCAGTGACGTTTTGAGGCCCATGTGGCTAAGTGACGATGAGGCCTTAAGGGCTAAGCGACGTTTGTGAAAAGGTACCTCATGCATATGCCCGCGAGTGGGTTGCATTTCATAAGCCTACATGACATGAGATGAGTTATTGTAAGTGATGTGAATGATGACTGTGATGTGAATATTTAGTGTTATGGATGCTGATTGTTCTAGTGCGTAGCCTACGATTAGTACTTATCATATTTTCTATTATATGGATTGAAATGATGCTCACCCTTTCCTGTTTGAATGTTACCCCCGTGTTGGTAACGTGCAGGTGATTCCCAGTGAATGCCTTAGCTTCACTTCTTGAGTCGAGTCGTCATGCTCTGATACATAGCACCTGGGGGGGATGTATTTGATGCTTTGCTGATGTACTTAAATTTTTATACTGTTGATGAGTTGATTTACTTTCCGCTGCGTTGACGTTGGATTTTATTACGTAGTTTTCGATGTTTTGAGGTCTCCCTTTTGTGGAGTGCTATGTATTGAACCTTTGACGACGTACTATTTTTGAGACTTGAGGTTTTATTTTGACGTATGTGTGACACCCTCGTGGTGAAATCAAAAATGATTTTTGAACTCTGATTTTCTTAAGTAAAATAAAAGGGTAGAAAGGGGGTGTTACATTAGTGGTATCAGAGCAGTTCGGTCTGTCCGGCCAATGTTGTCCTGTCATAGTGTCTTATGACAATAGATTAGTTCTGAATTTTTGGTTTGTGCTGCAGTGATAGTTCATAATGGCTGGGAGAAACGACGCTGCTCTTGCTGCTGCATTGCAAGCTATGGCTCAGGCGGTGCAGGGTCAGCAGAATGCTGGAGATAACGCTGGTTTTCGGAGTCTGACTACTTTCCAGAGAGAGAATCCGCCCACCTTTAAGGGCAAATATGATCCAGATGGTGCTATGGCTTGGTTAAAGGAGATCGAGAGGATTTTCAGGGTGATGGACCGTACTGTTGAGCAGAAGGTCCGTTTTGGTACCCACATGTTAGCCGAGGAGGCCGACGACTGGTGGTTGGCTACTAGGCAGAGGTTAGAGGCTGTGCAGGAAGAGATTACTTGGGAGGTATTCAGCAGAGAATTTCTGAGAAAATATTTTCCTGAAGACGTCCGAGGGAAGAAAGAGATAGAGTTTTTGGAGCTGAAGCAGGGTGGTATGTCTGTGACTGCCTATGCGGCAAAATTTGTGGAGCTAGCAAAATTTTATCCACAATACAGTGAGGCTACAGCTGAATTTTCTAAATGCATAAAGTTCGAGAATGGGTTGAGGCCTGATATTAAAAAGGCCATTGGTTATCAGAAGATTCGTGTGTTCGCAGATCTGGTTGACAGTTGCAGAATCTTTGAGGAGGACAGTACTGCTCATTACAAAGTTGCTTCTGAGAGAAAGGGCAAGTTTCAGAGTCGAAGCAAGCCGTATGAGGTTCCTGCGGGTAAGAGTCATCAGAGGGCTGCTGGAGGTAAGGGTTCTAGTGGGGGAGATGCCCCTGCTAGCATTGTCTGTTATAAGTGTGGCAAGCCTGGCCACAAGAGTACTACATGCAGGTCTGATGAGAGGGTTTGCTACCGTTGTGGTAAAAAGGGTCATATGGCAGCCGAGTGTAAGGTCAAGGATGTGGTGTGTTTCAACTGTGGTGAGTCTGGGCATATCAGTACAAAGTGTACAAAGCCGAAGAAGGAAAGGTCTACTGGGAAAGTATTTGCATTGGCAGGAGAGGAGCCTGATGATAAGGATGGTCTGATTAGAGGTACGTGTTTTATTAATGGTACTTCTCTGAAATTTCTTATTGATACTGGTGCTACCCATTGTTTTATATCTGTTGATTGTTGTAAAATATTGGGTCTTGTTTTATCTGCTATGTGTGGGGATATGGTTGTCGATACTCCTGCGAAGGGGTCGGTGATTACGTCCCAGGTGTGTTCTCAGTGTCCCGTGTCGATCTTCGGCAGGGACTTTATTGTGAATTTTGTTTGTTTGCCGTTGAGAGGTCTGGATGTAATTTTAGGCATGGACTGGTTAGAGAATAATCACGTTCATATCAACTGTCGTAGCAAGTCGGTTAGTTTCGGTGAAGAAAATTCTGTTTTGGTATCTGCTGGTCAGTTGAAGAAGTTGAAGAAAGAAGGAGTTCAGCTGTTTGCATTGATGGCAACGTTGTCTGCTGAGAGTCAGGCTGTTATTGAAGAAATGAAAGTGGTACGCGAGTTTCCTGAGGTTTTTCCTGACGAAATTCTGGGTGTGCCACCGGAAAGAGAAGTTGAGTTTTCGATTGATCTTGTACCTGGTACGAGGCCTGTGTCTATGGCACCGTACAGGATGTCGGCGTCGGAATTGTCTGAGTTGAAGACGCAACTTGAAGAATTGCTTGAGAAAAAGTTTGTGAGACCGAGTGTGTCACCATGGGGAGCTTCGGTATTGTTAGTGAAGAAGAAAGATGGGAGCATGAGGTTATGTGTGGACTATCGTCAGTTGAATAAGGTAACTATCAAGAATAAGTATCCGCTTCCGAGGATCGACGATCTGATGGATCAGTTAGTGGGTGCCCGTGTTTTCAGCAAAATTGATTTGAGGTCCGGATATCATCAGATTAAAGTAAAGGATGAAGATGTTCAGAAGACAGCGTTCAGGACAAGGTACGGGCATTATGAATATTCAGTGATGCCGTTCGGTGTGACCAATGCTCCTGGTGTATTTATGGAATATATGAACCGTATTTTCCATAATTACCTAGATCGGTTTGTGGTGATCTTCATAGATGACATTCTAGTTTATTCTAAGTCAGAGGAAGAACATGCTGAGCATCTGAAGACAGTGTTAGAAGTTCTGAAAGAGAAAAAGCTGTATGCTAAGTTATCAAAGTGTGAATTCTGGCTGAAAGAAGTGAGTTTCCTTGGGCACGTGATTTCTGGTAATGGTATTGCGGTTGATCCGGCAAAAGTAGAAGCAGTGTTGGAGTGGGAGGCTCCGAAGTCCGCAACAGAGATCAGAAGCTTTTTGGGTTTGGCGGGGTACTACAGGAGGTTCATCGAGGGTTTCTCCAAGTTGGCCCTTCCGTTGACTCAGTTGACTTGTAAGGGTAAAGTTTTTGTTTGGGATGCTCGGTGTGAGGAAAGTTTTATGGAACTGAAAAAGAGATTGACGACGTCGCCTGTTTTGACGTTGCCTAATCCGGAGGAACCGTTCGTTGTATATTGTGACGCTTCGAAAATGGGTCTTGGTGGTGTGCTGATGCAAGATGGGAAGGTCGTTGCGTATGCGTCGAGGTAGTTGCGGGTTCATGAGAAAAATTACCCTACGCACGATTTGGAATTGGCTGCTGTGGTATTTGTGCTTAAGATTTGGAGGCACTACCTTTATGGTTCGAGGTTCGAAGTGTTCAGTGATCATAAGAGTCTAAAGTATCTGTTCGATCAGAAAGAGTTGAATATGAGACAGCGTCGGTGGTTGGAGCTCTTGAAGGATTATGACTTTGGTTTGAATTATCATCCCGGCAAAGCTAATGTCGTGGCTGATGCTTTAAGCAGAAAGTCTTTGCATATGTCGGCGATGATGGTGAAAGAATTAGAATTGATCGAGGAATTCAGAGATTTGAGTTAGGTTTGTAAAATGACACCTCGCAGTGTCAAGCTGGGAATGTTAAAGATCGATAATGATTTCCTGGGCAGCATCAGAGAGGCTCAGAAGTCAGATGTCAAGCTGGTGGACTTAATTAATGGGGTTGGTCAATCTGGAGATGAAGATTTCAAATTAGATTCCAGTGGTGTGTTGAGGTTCCGGGGTAGGATCTGTGTTCCGAATGATGAGGAGATGAGAAAGGCAATTTTAGAGGAGGGTCACCGTAGCAAGTTGAGTATCCATCCTGGAGCGACGAAAATGTATCAGGATCTGAAAAAGATGTTTTGGTGGTATGGTATGAAGAGAGACATGGCACAGTTTGTGTATGCCTGTTTGACCTGTCAGAAATCTAAGGTTGAGCATCAGAAGCCTGCAGGGTTAATGCAACTGTTGGAGGTTCCAGAGTGGAAGTGGGATAGCATTGCGATGGACTTTGTGACGGGATTACAGAATACAGTTAAGGGTCATGACGCTATTTGGGTGATCGTTGATAGGTTAACGAAGTCTGCTCACTTTATTCCTATTAATATCACTTATCCGGTGTCGAGGTTGGCAGAGGTCTATGTCAAAGAAATTGTGAAGCTGCACGGTGTTCCGAAGAGTATTGTGTCAGATAGGGATCCGAGGTTCACTTCTGAGTTTTGGAAGAGTTTGCAGAAAGAATTGGGTTCAAAGTTGAAAATGAGTTCGGCGTATCATCCTCAGACAGATGGTCAGTCGGAGAGGACAATTCAGTCGTTGGAGGATTTGTTGAGGGCTTGTGTATTGGAACAGCGGGGTTCATGGGATTCCTACCTTGCGTTGATTGAGTTTACCTATAACAACAGTTACCATTCCAGTATCGGGATGGCACCGTTTGAAGCATTGTATGGTCGAAAGTGTAGAACGCCATTGTGTTGGTATGAGTCGGGAGAGAGTGTAGTGTTGGGACCGGAGATTGTCCGAGAGACTACAGAGAAGATCAAGATGATCCGTGAGAAGATGAAGGCTTCGCAGAGTCGTCAGAAGAGTTATCATGACAAGCGGAGGAAGGATTTAGAGTTTCAGGAGGGTGAGCATGTGTTCTTGAGGGTTTCTCCTATTACCGGTGTTGGTCGAGCGTTGAAATCGAAGAAGCTCACTCCTCGATTTGTTGGTCCTTATTAGATTTCTGAAAGAGTCGGAAATGTGGCTTATAGAGTGGCTTTACCGCCAAATCTTTCGAACTTGCACGACGTGTTTCACGTGTCGCAACTTCGGAAGTATGTTTCGGATCCATCTCATGTGATCCATATGGATGATGTGGAGGTGCGGGATAATCTCACTGTGGAGACGATGCCCGTACGGATTGAGGATCGGGAAGTGAAAGCGCTTAGAGGCAAAGAGATTGCATTAGTGAAAGTGGTTTGGCTAGGAGCTGCCGGCGAGAGTATGACTTGGGAACTGGAAAGCAAGATGCGAGAGTCCTACCCAGAACTATTTGATCAGGTAAATTTCGAGGACGAAATATTCTATGTGGGGGAGAGTTGTAACACCCTAAATATTTAATTAATTTATTTAATTAAGTATTTAGGCATTTATTTAATTTACTGGGTGTAATTTAATTAATTAGAATTTATATTAATATGTGTAGGAAGTATTAGAAGGTGGAGGTGCCAAACTAAATGGACTTGGGCCTAAGTGAGAAGCCCAAGCCCATTATTCTTGTCATATGCGAAGTGGACAAGTGCTTAGGGGTTAGGGTTTGTTGTGGCCAATTGCGAAATTTTGAGACAAGAGAGAAAAGAGAGAGCAAGGGGCGGCCAAGAGAAGAGGAATTCGAACACAAGAGGAGAAGGAGAAGAGGGGTTTCGAAGATCAAGGAGAGAGGAGATCACCGTTGTTGCTGTGGCTCTGTAGGTGACTACTCCTAGGGTTCAAGCTCTTCTTCTTTGAAAGGTTAGGGGAGCTCTTTCTTTCCATCAAATAGAATTCCATGATAGGTCTTAATCTAAGTTGTTGGACTAGATCCTTGATGCATGCCCTATTCTTGATGTTCTTGATTATGTTGATGTTGTTCTTGATGTTCTTGATTATGTTGATGTTGTTCTTGATGTTCTTGATTATGTTGATGTTGTTCTTGATGTTCTTGATATGTTGATATATGCGTGACCCATGTTGTAATTGGAATTGTTGCGAATTCGAAATGTTGTTGATCCTTGTTTACGAATTGGTGTATAATTTTGGCGATTTTAATGTGCATCCATGGTGCTTGTAATGTGTGTGGTGATTGAGCCAAGAGACAATTTGAGAAAAATGATGTTTTTGCTGAAATTTTGTGAAAATCTGGGCAGGAATGTGTTCTGGGCGCCAGGCGCCCTGTGCTGGGTGCCAAGGGCGCCAATGCGTGTTGCTGGGTGTGCATGTCTGAGGCGCTGGGCGCAGGGTGCCAGCGCTGGGCGCTGAGCACCCGTGCGCGTGTGTGTGTGCGTAGCGCTGGGCGCTGGGTGCCAGCGCTGGGCGCTGAGCGCCCGTGTGCGTGTGTTGTGTGTTGCGCCAAGGCGCTGGGCGCTGAGCGCCCGGGTGTGTGTGCGTGCGTGTGTTGCTTTTGCTAGGCGCTGGGCGCCCATGGCGCCAGTTTTCAGGATGTCCCAAAATATTTTCAAAAACTGTTTTCGCTGTATCTTTTGACTCAGACATCCGTTTCGAACGATTCAAAAAGCGTTGTGAAGCATTTTCAGTTGTCCATCTGCGTGTACCATTTTTAAAAATAAGGACTTATTATTTCTGAAGGTTGCTGGGGCGCCCCAAGTGGCCGTTCCCGGTGATCGTTGCTGTGACAGGGAAAAGATATTTTTGATGTCTTTAAAAACTCTCTTTTGCGTACGACCAGTGATTTTAACGACTTAGTGTCAAATTGATGATTTTGACGATGATGCCCTAGTGGCTAGTTAAATGACTGTTTTGCCCTTAGTTGCTAATATTACTTTATAATGACGTGTAAATGACTATTTTGCCCTTAGTGGCTGATATTATTTTATAATAACGTGTAAATGACTATTTTGCCCTTAGTGGCTAATATTATTTTATAATGACGTGTAAATGACTATTTTGCCCTTAGTGGCTAATATTAATTATAATGACGTGTAAATGACGATGATGCCCTTGGTGGCTAGTAAATGATGTTTTTGCCCTCAGTGGCTATTGTTTGAGCTGATGATGTTTATTGTATAAGTGACGATGAAAACCCAGTGACGTTTGAGGCCCGAAAGGCTAAGTGATGTTAAGGTCTAAAGGGCCAAGTGACGTTGTGTGTTGATTGTGAATTTGACAGGTGCGGTGCTTCGTGTGAGCAAACTGGTAAGTGACGGGTCACATAGTTGACTATGATTTTGGGTATCTGTGTATGTGTGTGTTTGTGAGTGGTGCATGTCATAGAGTCTCATGCCCCATATGCATAAACCCAGTGACGTTTTGAGGCCCATGTGGCTAAGTGACGATGAGGCCTTAAGGGCTAAGCGACGTTTGTGAAAAGGTACCTCATGCATATGCCCGCGAGTGGGTTGCATTTCATAAGCCTACATGACATGAGATGAGTTATTGTAAGTGATGTGAATGATGACTGTGATGTGAATATTTAGTGTTTTGGATGCTGATTGTTCTAGTGCGTAGCCTACGATTAGTACTTATCATATTTTCTATTATATGGATTGAAATGATGCTCACCCTTTCCTGTTTGAATGTTACCCCCGTGTTGGTAACGTGCAGGTGATTCCCAGTGAATGCCTTAGCTTCACTTCTTGAGTCGAGTCGTCATGCTCTGATACATAGCACCTGGGGGGGATGTATTTGATGCTTTGCTGATGTACTTAAATTTTTATACTGTTGATGAGTTGATTTACTTTCCGCTGCATTGACGTTGGATTTTATTACGTAGTTTTCGATGTTTTGAGGTCTCCCTTTTGTGGAGTGCTATGTATTGCACCTTTGACGACGTACTATTTTATTTGAGACTTGAGGTTTTATTTTGACGTATGTGTGACACCCTCGTGGTGAAATCAAAAATGATTTTTGAACTCTGATTTTCTTAAGTAAAATGATTCCAACTCCTTTATCCCTAACACCATTCCCCAATCATTGGTGAACTTGGCTTCTGTTGGAGTTTGTGATGGTGGTGTACTCTTTCCAGTGAGTGAGCCCTCTGCCATACCCCTCTTTGTTGACCTACCCCCGTACCTCTTGAATACCAACCGATTTTTGTTATGGACAATACAAATGGAGCATCTCAAAGTCTAAATGGGGATGAGGAGATTTCTTCCAGTTCAGGGTTGGATTTGTCTAAATCTAACTCCTTGTGGGCTGATCCTAGTTTGTCAAAGGAAGAAAAGATTTGGACTCTAGCTAAGAATATTGGTGTGAATGGTTATGAGAATGATCAATTCTTTATTGCAAAACTCAAAGAAATGGAAGGTAGAGATAAGGATGCGAAAAAGAAGAAGGAGGACCTCCACGGCTCTAAATGAAGATTATGTCCTTTAATATTCGGGGGATTGGCAGCGTTGCCAAACAAAGGAGGATCAGTAGCCTTATTGTTAGAGAAAAATTTGACGTTTGTTACTTTCAAGAGACTAAGAGGTTGGAAATTGATGATTCAGCTGTCTCTCGGTTGTGGGGTAGCGATGATGTGGAATGGAGTTGGAATCCATCTTGTGGCCTTTCGGGCGGGATTCTATCTTGTTGGCGTAAATGTTTATTCAATGTTCTTCATACTTTTTCTCAGTCCGGGTTTGTTGGTGTTGCTGCTCAGGTTAATGATAGGGTGTGCTACTTTGTAAATGTTTACTCTGGGTGTTCTGCTAGAAGTAAAAGAGATTTGTGGGCAAGATTGATTAGGGAAAAGGAAAGATTGAGTGATGGGGTATGGGTCATTGGGGGGGCTTCAATTCGGTTATGAGTAGATCTGATAGGAGAGGGAGAAATGTTAGGTATAGTGAGAGAGAGAGAGTCAAGATTTCAAGTTTTTTGTGGAAGAAATGGGGGTGGTGGAACCGGTTTGTTTGGGGAAGAAATACACTTGGTTTCAACCCACTGGGCTGGCGGCAAGTAGAATAGATAGGATCTTTTTGTCACAAGTGTTGGTCGATGATTGGGGGATCAAAGCTCAATGGATAGGTGAAAGGTATATATCGGACCATTGTCCGGTATGGCTTCTATCATCCAATAAGAATTGGGGACCTAAACCATTTAGGTTCTTTAATGGGTGGCTTAAGCATGAAGAAGAAAATAATTTTATGGAAGAGAGGTGGAAAGAGCTAAATGTGGAAGGGTGGACAGCTCATGTGGGGAAGGAGAAACTTAAATATCTAAAGGAGAAATTGAAGATGTGGAATAAAGAAGTGTATGGAATCAAAGATCTTAGAATTGAGGAAATTGTAAAGGATATGAATTTAATGGAACAAGAGGAGGTGTATGAGGTAGGTTGGGACGGGGAGAAGTGGAAGGCATTAAATTCGAAGTTTTGGGCGGAATTGCATCAAAAGGAATCTATTTTAGCTCAAAAGTCTAGGGTAAATTGGATCAAACACGGAGATGGAAATACGAAATTTTTCCATCAAGCAATTAAGACAAGATTAAGAAGGAATCAAATTGAGATGCTAAAGGTTGGCGAGGAATGGTTGCATGATGTAGGGGAGATTAAGGAAGAAGTAAGGAGACACTTCCAACAACAATTTGCCGAGGTGTCACATAATAGGCCTACACTTGATGGGATTGGGTTTAGGAGTATCTCTTCGGATGAGTCCCAATATTTGGTTTCTCCCTTCTCCCTTGAGGAAGTAGAGGATGCCGTGTGGAGTTGTGAAGGTAATAAAAGTCCGGGCCCCGATGGTTTTAATTTTAATTTCATCAAGTCATGTTGGGACACTATAAAAGGAGAAATCATGGGTGTTTTGAATCAATTTCATACAAATGCTAGACTACCTAGAGCCTTCACCTCCTCTTTTGTTGCACTAATTGGTAAAAAAAAGAATCCGCAAGAATTAGTGGACTTTCGGCCTATATCTCTTATAGGGTGTATATACAAGATTATCCGACACTACGCCAAAAAAGGCCTATGACAGCGCTTATTTGGAGGCAATGACAGCGCATAAAAGCGCTGTCTATTCTAGTGTTATTCTAGGTTATAACAACGCTTTTACGCCACAAAAAACACTATTATATGTAACCTATGATAGCGCTTTGATCATTTCCAAACGCCATTACAGCGGACTTTGGACAACGCGTGTCAGTTATAACAGCGCATTTAGAGTTTAGAAAGCGTTGTTATAAGTTCTTATAGACAACATTTTGCCCTATAAAGCGCTGTTATAAATTCCTATAGACAGCATTTTTGTCTTATAAAGCGTTGTTATAAATTCCTATAGACAGCATTTTTGTCTTGCAAAGCGCTGTTATAACTAACATTTCACAGCAAAATGAACTTCTTGGCATCACCTACAACAACACTTCGAATCTGTAAGCACTCTTAAAGGTAACATACAAAAACATTTAATAAGAATTCTTAAAGGTAGCA
Organism: Astragalus membranaceus; assembly: GCA_039519185.1. Taxonomy (NCBI): domain Eukaryota; kingdom Viridiplantae; phylum Streptophyta; class Magnoliopsida; order Fabales; family Fabaceae; genus Astragalus; species Astragalus membranaceus. The sequence continues at coordinate 82,697,990 of CM076850.1, read as the reverse complement.
TACAAAAGCACTTCGAATCTGTAAGCACTTCATTGTTATGTTATTATATACTACCTCATTGATTTATATATATATATATATATATATATATATATATATATATATATATATATATATATATATATATATATATATATATATATATAAAGAAATTGTAAAACACCTCAATCACATTTGCATAATTGAATTAATAAAGTATTGATAATCTCTACTACAAGTTCAAAATTACATATCCAAATTTAACATCAAACTTAACTAATACAGATCCAAAATTACACTCGCATATACCAATGCTTCCGCTTCTTAAAAAACAAAATCCATATGGCTATATCTATTTGGAGAGTGTAGATACGACCAGAGTCGACAATAGCTCTTCCAACATTTTGAACTCCGTTTCTTCTTCCATCCGGACTCCTTCATTTTCTACACAAATAAACATACAAACAGGTATTTAGGAAAATGAATAAATTAAAGCATACAAGAATTTTACTAATTTCATTTTTCTACTATTGGATTGACTAATTTCAAGTATAATCACAACTCATGCTTGGAGAATGTAACACCCCATTTTCTACCCGGTATTTAAATAAAAATTATCAGAGTGCAAAATTTTTTTTTCAACAAATCCAAACAGGATGCTACATTTCTTCGAACAAACATCAACAACATAATAAAATTCCTTTTATAAATCAAAGAAAATACGTAACACTTAACAATGGAATGGGATTCCCAAAAAACATATTATTCAGTCCACATGACAGAAATCACATCGTCTCGCAGCGGAATAAAAATAAAACTCAGCACACAAAATCCAGTCTCAACATAAAAATCTCAAATAAAAATGTTTAACATCTCAAATAAATAAACAAAGGAAAACTAGCGCCCATCCCCTGAGTGTTACGTATCAGAGCACTAGACCGACGCAGGAATGAAGAATAACAGCCTTCACTCATGGTTACCTGTAGTAATAAACAACGAAGGGGTGAGTCTAAACCGCATAATAAGGCTTATAATAAGCGGTATGCTAGAGTATAAGGACTACACCAATCACAGCAGCACATTTTTATATTTTATACATACACAGCAACATTTCCAACTGATAAATAAACATCAACATCCGCAATATATAATTGTCACACAGTCATATCGTACATCAAACAAAGTAATTATCAATGATGAGCATGTGTGTATGCAGTGCAGAATGCATGTGGTACCATTATCACTTCTCATTAGCCAATTGGGCACGTCGCGACCGCAGCCGAAAAATAACGTCAAGACCGCAGCCTAAAAATGCATCGTCAAGACCGCAGCCTAATGTATGCATGTGACTCCATGAACAAATCAGCAAACATAATTTTTCACGACCACAAGTCACACACATCATCATTATAAATCACAACGTCAAGACCGCAGCCTAAAATCATCACCAACATTTTTGGTCCGTAGACCCACCATCATTTTACCACACCACTATCAAATTACAAGTGTCCAGCAACTTTCAGCCAAATTAATTATTATTCACATTACAGTAGCACACACAGATAGAGGACTGAACGAGCTTCGAAACGCACTTTGAAGCACTTAAAACGGACACCTGAGTCAAAAGATATGTCAAAAACAAATTTGGGACAAAACTGAGACACGTGCTGAAAATGGCTCCCAGGCGCTGGGCGCCTAGCAGGGAACAACAGCACACAAAAACTGGCGCAGGGGGATCCTGGCGCCCAAAGAAAACTGGCGCAGGGCGCCTAGCGCCCAGACACAGAAACTGGCGCAGGGCGCCTGGCGCCTAGACATAGAATTGGCAACACAGCGCACCTAAGCAACATCCACCGAGACAACTCCAAAATGACACATGCAAAAATAAAACCACTCGAGCCAAAACGTTTGAAATTGAATTTGGGCAGGCAAATACAAAAGATGGCACGGCAAAATATGCCCAGAATTTGAAAATGCACTTAACACACCCCATATATGCACACAAACAACACCCAGTGGGACAACTCCAGAATTACACGTGTAAAGATAAAACCACTCGAGCCAAAATGTTTAAAATTGAATTTGGGCAGACAAATACAAAAGATGGCACGGTAAAATATGCCCAGAATTTGAAATTGCACTTAACACACCCCATATACGCACACAAACAACACCCAGTGGGACAACTCCAGAATTACACGTGTAAAGATAAAACCACTCGAGCCAAAATGTTTAAAATTGAATTTGGGCAGGCAAATACAAAAGATGGCACGGTAAAATATGCCCAGAATTTGAAATTGCACTTAACACACGCAACATGGCTCCCGGGGGAGGGGACCTCAGTGGCATTTCAGGATATACAGTCTAGTAACCAAAACTCAATCATAACAACATCCCAACAACATGATTACTCAGAAATATAACTCGGGAACACAAACCGGGCAACCCAATTTAGGCGCCCTTGGGCTCCACTGGCAGCAACACAACGCAACACAGAATAATTACAAGGCGCCATGGGCGCCGAACCAGCAACAGCCAACACGAAAATCATGACATGGGCGCCTAGGGCGCCATGTCCAGCAACATCAATTCAGCAACATAGTGGCTGGGCGCCTTGGGCGCCACATCCAGCACCACAACCAAACATGAATTTCATCAACATCATGGCAATTGACACACACATAGCGAAAAATCAATATTCACAAAATCAATCATGTATCAAATCTAACAAATGGATTATGAAACTAATGGCATAAACCCTAAACCCTCACATATGACCCATTCTAAGTCCTATTATAAGGTAAGACCCACCCTTACCTTGATTTCACCGAAGACGAGGTCCTTCCTACGGAGTCACCAACAAAACCACAGCAACAGCTCTTCTTTTCCTCTTCCCCTTGTGCGATTCGCCCTTCTCCTTTCTCCCTTCTCACTCGCGACTTCCTCTTCTCTCTTCTCCTTTCTTTTCTTTCTTACGTTTTCTTTTTCTTTTCCTCTTTTGCCCAAGTGATGCGAATGCATCACACCCCTAAGCGCCTAGGAGCCTTAGCTACTGGGCTTGGGCTTCTTCTTGGGCCAAATATGCCATTCCTAAATTATTTATACTACTCCCTTCAATTATAAAAATAAAATAACATATTAATAATTTTAATATATTAATAAATATGCAACACTTAAATAATTTAATCAAATAATTAATTAAATTATTTTGGGTGCGCTCAATTGGTAGTGGGAGGTGTGTTTAACTTGCACTTATGCCTCAGGTGCAAGGTTCGATTCCCACGGAAGGCAAAAATTCTACAAGAGGGGTAGAGAAGACCGTGAGGTAATAGTGTCGGGGTGGCCAATGCGTTGGACCTGGGCTGTTACATAAAAAAGGCGCCTTTTTATTGTAACAGCCCAGGTCCAACGCATTGGCCACCCCAACACTATTACATCACGGTCTTCTCTACCCCCCTTGTAGAATTTTTGCCTTCCGTGGGAATCGAACCTTGCACCTGAGGCATAAGTGCAAGTTAAACACACCTCCCACTACCAATTGAGCGCGCGCTCAATTGGTAGTGGGAGGTGTGTTTAACTTGCACTTATGCCTCAGGTGCAAGGTTCGATTCCCACGGAAGGCAAAAATTTTACAAGGGGGGTAGAGAAGACCGTGATGTAATAGTGCTAGGGTGGCCAATGCGTTGGACCTGGGCTGTTACAGAGAAACCGTTGGCTATTTTTAAGGTTGATTTCGAGAAAGCATATGATTCGGTAGCTTGGAATTTTTTGGATAATATGATGGTGAGGATGGGCTTTTATGATACTTGGAGACATTGGATGAAAGCTTGTATTTTTACGGGTAACGTGGCGGTCTTAGTAAATGGTAGCCCAACCGGTGAATTTTCAATGGAGCGTGGTCTTAGGCAAGGGGACCCTTTGGCACCATTTCTTTTTTTGATGGTGGCGGAAGGACTTACGGGATTGGTAAAGAATTGTGTGGACCAAGGATTCCTAGAGGCTCTCACGGTAAGAGAAGGTATGTCATTTCCGATTCTTCAATTTGCGGATGATACATTATTTATGGTGTCGAAGGCTAAGGAGAATTTATGGTGTTTAAAAGCGTTAATGAGGATTTTTGAATTAGTATCGGGGCTTCGTGTGAACTTTCATAAAAGTTGTTTGATTGGCGTTAGTATGGATGAAGAAGAGGTTAAGTTAGGAGCAAAGTTCTTATATTGAAATACGGGGAGCATTCCATTCAAGTTCTTAGGGGTACCGGTAGGAGCAAATCCTAGAGTGTGTAGCACTTGGCAACCGGTGATCAAGAAGATGAAAGATAAGCTTTCTACATGGAGAAGTAGACAATTATCCATGGGAGGACGAGTGACCTTAATTAACTCGGTGCTTGCTAGCCTCCCACTTTATTTTTTGTCCTTCTTCAAAGCTCCAAAAAAAGTAGTTAAAGAGATGGTGAAAATACAAAGAAATTTTCTATGGGGAGGAACCGGTGAGATTAAGAAAATGGCATGGGTGAGGTGGAGTAGAGTGTGTATGCCGAAGGAAAAGGGGGGACTTGGAATTAGAGATATGGAAGTGTTTAATCTAGCTCTTTTGGGAAAGTGGAGATGGAGGATGTTGGTGGAACAAGATAATTTGTGGAGCGGATTAATAGAAAGGTTGTATGGGAAGGAGGGGATAATGTCGCAAATTCAAAGATCGGTTTGGTGGAAGGACATCCAATTGATTGACAAAGGATTTGTTGGTGATAATAATTGGTTTAATGATATGGTAAGGCTCAAGTTAGGCAGCGGAGATAAGGCGAAGTTTTGGATTGACTGTTGGTGTAATCCATTGTCGTTTGCACAATTATTTCCAGAGCTTTATGATGTCTCAGTTTTAGCAGATGGAACGGTTGATCAATTCGGTATGTGGGAAGGAGATACATGGCGCTGGAAGTTGCAGTGGCGTGACCAGCTACTGCAGGAAGAATTGAGCATGGTAGAAAATCTGGGAAATATTTTGAGATCAAATTGTCCAGTGAAAGGGAAGGAAGATAAATGGTGCTGGTTGGATTCCTCTTCTCAGCAATACAGTGTTAAAGTATCATTTAAAAACAATCTATGCATTTATCCTGTATTTTTTATATATCAGTACAGTGTTTTTTATATATCAGTATTATCCCGTGTTATTTTATATATCAATTCAGCTATCCCGTGTTTTTATATATATCATTCCAGTTATCTCGTATTTTTTTATATATCAGTGCAGTTATCCCGTATTTTTTATATATTAGTGCAGCTATCCCGTGTTAATATATATATATATATATATATATATATATATATATATATATATATATATATATATCATTGCAGCTATCCCGTATTTTTTTATATATCAGTGCTGTTATCCTGTGTTTTTTTATATATCAGTGCAGCTATCCCGTGTTTTATATATATTATTGTAGTTATCCCGTATTTTTTTATATATCAGTGCAGTTATCTTATAATTTCAATTGATTATTTTAATTGATTAGTAGATTATAGTAGATAGTAAAAGATAGATAGTAGATTATCAATAAGAAATATTTATCCCGTGTTTTTTTTATATATGAGTGACAATTATTTGTCCTTTTTTAGGTATTAGTGAGAAATATTTGTTACGTGTGTTTTAAATATTAATCGGTAGTTTAAATAGTAATTAAGTCTTCTTGTTTTTTTAGATATTAAGTTTAGAGTAGTTTTCCAAAATTTTAATTATCAATGGAAAATATTAATCTTGTGTTTTTTTATATAATCCGGTGTTTTTTATGTACCAGTGCAGCTATCTCGTAGTTTCAATTGATTATTTTAGTTGATGAGTATATTATAGTAGATAGTAAAAGATAGATAGTAGATTATCAATAAGAAATATTTGTTTTAAATATTAATCAGTATTTTCAATAGTCATTAAGTCTTCTTGCTTTTTAGATAGTAGGTTTGTAGTAGTCTTCAAAAAATTTAATTATCAATGACAAATATTAATCCCTTGTTTTTTTATATATCAGTGTAGTAGTCTTCAAAATTTTTAACTATCAATGACAAATATTAATCCCTAAAGTGAAGTAATAAGAGAAAGAGAAGAATTGTTTATGAGAAAAATAGAAGAGAGAGAGAGAGAGAGAGAGATAGAGAGAGAGAGAGAGAGAGGGGGGAGGGAGAGAGAGAGAGAGAATAAAGGATATAGAAAGATGATATATGAGATATAAAGAAAAAGAAGTGAAGTAAAATTCAAAATTTTGTGAAAGGTAATAGTAAAATAAAACAAAAAAAAAGAAGAAAGAGAGTGTAAGAGAAAAGTGAAAAAGAAGAAAGAGAGTGTAAGAAGAAGGAGAAGAAAAAGAAAGAGAGTGTAAGAAGAAAAATGAAGAAATGGAGTGTAAGAGAAAAGTGAAAAGGAAGAAAGAGAGTGTAAGAAGAAAAAGGAAGAAAGAGAGTGTAAGAAGAAAATGGAAGAAAGATAGGGTAATGACACTTTTGCCCTTCAATTAGATGTGTGTCTTGTTAATAAGAGATCCAAATTGGTAATTTCATAATAGGTTTGTTTTGTATAAATAGATATTAGATAGATTAGATTAAAATAAAATTGCTGCTATCGTTATCAATCTCCAATTGATGGTCCCTCACTTATGGTTGCTTTGACAATTTCAGTGGTATGGAGACGTCGGCTCTCGAGTAATTTGAACCTAAGTGTGAGCAGTGGTAGTATGTATGCGTGGTATTTATTTGTCATTTCATAAAGTAGACAAAAAGAAATCTCCAATTGATGAATAATTTGCTTGTTCATAATAATTTTCTACAAAAAAAAATTGTGCTATTTGCTAATATTGTAATTTGAATCACATCTCTAAAATTTTTCAAGCTATATATGAATTTATGATTTTCAAATAATTACAGAAATTTTCTATGTTAACATAGATTTCATGAACACAAATTAAATTGCATGAACATGATAAACTAAACCAAATAAATAGTGTCATGTATTTAATACGAACGTTATTCAGCCAAAGTTTTCCAAGCAAAAATAGCGAAAAACCACATTACAACACCAATTAAACAAGTTTTTTAAGTCATTAACCAATTTTTATTTTTATTTCCAAGAGGTAATATATTTGAATCGATTTCATTTTTGCGTACCGACAATTGTGTATATAACTACTCCAAGACACCAAAGGATCAAGTTGAGAGTGCTCCCTATTGCTAAGATCAAATTTATTCATTGCACCCCACATCGTCTCAATCATACTCAAAAACCTGCACACCATAATTAAGGAGTTAGACTCTCTTCAATCAAACTATAAGTAGTGTGTAAGTGTTGTGAGAATCCTCTAGGTGGTGACTTTTTATACTTTTCCGAGAGTTTCTAAAGTGTAACAACTATATGTTGGTTGAAATTTCCAAGAAAAGTGATAGAGTAGAAATTTAAGAGGTACATTTCACAGGGTGGTTGAATGCATCTAGAGTCTTGGAAATGTTAGACAATAACTGTCCACTATGTCACATACATGAATGAAAGTTATGCTCTCTTCTATAAATAGAGAGACTTGTGAAGAGACAAGACATCCCCATACCCTTTGGGTGATCATATGGAGAGGTGAGAGATCCCCATTTGGATAGGCAAAGTATTTCTCCTTGGGTGATCATGTAGAGTTGAAGGGTCTCCAACCATGTCCTAGAGAGAGGAGGGTGTTCGTGATCACGTGTGTGTGATGTGAGTGTTATCATTCCTTGTAACTCTTAGAGTGGGAGTATTGTAGGGTGATACACATATTGGGGTTGGGTTACAAGTTGTCGTAATCATATTTGAGAAAATGAATGAATTGTGTTGATGTGTTCCCGTGGACGTAGGCAAGAGGTGTTGAACAACGTAATTTATTTGTGTTCTTCTTTCCTTTATTCTTGCGGCGTGCTTATCTATATACTCCCTCAAAGATTCTTGGATTTGTGTGTTAATCCGTTGATGTGTGCGGTTTTCTCCATAACTATTGCAGGATTACATACATGATGATGATAATCCAGAAATGTTCTTAGAAGAACATAAATTTCAAATTTTGTTCACTACAATTTGTATTGCACAATTAAAACGAAAAGTAGACAAGAACAAGTGAACATTAGAATATTATTAATTACTCCCTCCGGTCCCTATTATAAGAAAATTTCTAGTACATTTTTTGGTCTTAATTATAAGAAAAATATACATTTTTCAAAGCACATTAATTGCTAAAATTTCTTTTATACCCCTATTTAATGTGAGATATAGGTTTACTAGAAAGTCGCTTAGTAGATATAAAAGTTAAATACTAGGGATATTATTAGAATTAATAAGACTTAAATTGCATCAAATTTAATAACCTCCTTGGTCTTTATGATTTTTGTAAAATCTTCTTATAATAGAGACAGGTGGGAGTACATATGCACCACAAGTTATATTAGCCAAGAGCTCAATTTCCCTTTTTTAGCTTCTGGATTGAAAATATAAATTTATTTGAGAGAAACGAGAGAAATTGATTAAGGGGGATGAATTAATTTACCTGTCGATTATAGATGCCATTAGGGATGTCAAAATGGGCTTGGCCCGCCAGGCCGGCCCGTTGGCCCACCAAAAAAGGCGGGCAGGGCAAAGGTATTGTTGCCCTCCATCCCGCGTTGCCCGGCCCACTTCGCCCGCCAGCCCGCGGGCTAAACACTGTGGCGGGCCAAACCGCCCGTTAGCGCTTTTTTTTAAAAAAATTCAGTGTAAATTGACGGGCCAGCCCGCCAGCCCGCTAGCCCGCTGGCCCGCCTGCCCATCATTTCGCGGGCAGGGCATGAATATTGCGCTTGCGTCCGTTAACAGGCCGGGCCGCCCTATTTTTAGTGGGCTGAAGGCGTTAACGGGCCGGGCCGCCCGTTTTGACATCCCTAGATGCCATGGTGTGAAATTTAGTTAACTCTTGGTAGGGTTGTTTTGAAGTAATGCATGTTGACACTACAAAGAAAGGGAGCAGTAGCGACATTTACTTCGAGGCCGTTACCCCCAACCGCCGCCGCTTCACTTGATCCTCGCGGCGGTTCCAGCTAACCGCCCTTAACAACAAACACCGGCGGCAATTGCTATTACTCTGGCGGCGGTTGTGATTTTCAGAAGAAAAAAAATAAAGGCGCTATTATTTTCGTTTTTGCGCGCGTTATTGGATTCCTAATCTCAAAGTCTCTTCACCTCAAACACTCTCAAACACCAATTTTAGGGTAGAAATTTCATCTAGAGGAAAACCCTAACACTCATCGTCTCTTCCTCCTCTTCCCCTCTTCCTCCTCTTCGTCTCTTGCTTCAAGGGTGAACTCATCATCTCTTCCTCCTCTACGATTTCCATTAATGTCTTCCCCTCTTCCTCCCCTTCGTCTCTTCGATTTTTTGTTCTGTACAGTTGTTCAGTTCTCCTCTTCGATTTTTCCTTTTGTTACAATCTGTTCTTCTTGTTGCAACAGCTTAGGGTTTGGCAGTCTCGGCAACACCAGCAACAGGTCAGGGATTATTTTTAGTTTTTATTTTTGAATCAAATTATTCCACAAATATTTCATGATTATTGAGTTGTTGGCTGTTTCTTTTTGGAATTTGCTTGTATAAAACTTATGTGGCCACTTGAAATTACTAAAGCTTAGTTGTACAAATATTTCTGGAATTTGAGTTGTTGGCTGTTTCTTGATTTCTAGAATTTGCACTGAAATTTGACATTAGTAAAGCGTAGTTGTTCAAAAAATAGGAAAGCCTAGGATCGGGATGGGTTTTCTAATAGGAATGCTTATTAAGTTGGACTTTGGTATTAAGTTGATTCGGTGGATGCTACTTTGTGTTAGCTCTGTTAATAATTAGGTGACTATGAATCATACCCCTGAATTTTCAAGTTGCATATCTGCGCAAATCCTTGTTTTTGTGACTAAAAGCGTAATATGTTCGCTTGTACACAACCCTTTATGTGTTCACTTGATTTTGTGCATGACTATAATAGTTTCAGATTCTGGTTATACACGCTTATTGATCTTTTGATACAAAAATGAGTACCAATGCTTTTGGTGATGTTGAGAAAATTTTGCTGGCCAATGTAATAGAACTGCCCTTAATTGATATTTACTCATTGTTGGATTTGATTAAGGAAATCAAAAATTCAGATTAAGTTTTACTAAGACAATCTTAGTTTCTTGTTCTAAAGTCATTCTTCCATATCAATTATTAAATAAGTCATTCTGGTGTGAGACTCATTTTGCTAAACCTTCCATTATTGAAATATGAATGTAAATCCTATGATTTAACCATCAAAGTCAATTTATATGCCATTATTGAAATTTGAATGTGGTGTGGGACTCATAATAGTTAGATTTAGTGTTTTATGAAAAAAAAACCATTTCATTTTTGTAAAATTGTAAAATTAGTAATATATATATATATATATATATATATATATATATATATATATATATATATATATATATGCGGGTGTGGGCCCGAAGCGGGATGGGCACCATAGTACCCATACCCGAGCCCGCATCTAACGGGCATATGTGGGTGCGGGCCCATTGCGGATAATTTTTTGTGGGTACCCAACGGGCATAGGCTCAATCGCCATCCCTAGTAGAATGTAATTCAGATTTTGAAAACAATCAATGTGCTATTGAAGTTAAGTGCATTACCTATTGCTTGTAACTATTTGGCTTGGAAATGCTTCTTAAATGACAAGGTGTATTATACCAAAGACATGATTTGATTTGTTTGTGGTATTTTTGTGAAAACTTGATTTGGATATGGGTATTTTGTTTATGGTTGAAGCTTAATCATCTTGTATTCCATTCTCTTTTGCATACTCTTCAGATTGTCATTATTTCTTTATGTTTGCGGCCCTAGTATAATCTCTAAATTCAAGAATATGTTGGCTTATTCTATTGCCTTCACATTGTGCCAACAAGGCATTCAGGTCAACTTATTTTTTCTACATAGATTTAATTTGTTCACAGATTTATTTTCAACTATGCTCTATATTTAGTTTTGATGATCACATATATTTAACAATATTTCAGGTATGAGGATGATTATGTGAAGCTCAAAAAGTCATTCAATAGCTCTGAAACTAATTTGGTTCATGCTAAAAGTTACATTCAAACGGTAATATAACAAATTTTTGCCTTGTCTCATTATTGGTATATCTACTATAATTAGGTAGTGGATTTTCCATTATTTATATTTTGGTGTACTAATATTTTGATTTATTTTGTCTTAGATGAGGAGGGTAATCGCTGCCAAAGAAGTCTAAAAGTGCGAAATGTGATTCCAAACAACATAGGTAGCAAAAAAGAACATGATCTGAAACATGTTCTATTGATCCTTTCACCCAAACTAGTTTCGAAGTAGCACTCACATATCATGATAGATGCTTGGAGTATTGTGTTTGCTGGTAGCAAAGCAGTATGATATTTGTATTTTAAGATTAAAGTACTGGTGTGTGAAAGCGTATATGCATTCAGTACCATTAGTCATATGGTGTTATATAATTGATTTGTTGTAATATTTTGTTATGTACACTTTTTAGGGATTAAATTTTAGAAGCAAGTTTAAGGAAACTGGTTACTGATATAGCTAGTGAATTGACTTGTGTCTTGAATTTGTATGCAATCTACTAGTTAGTGTTGTAGCAAAAAAACAAAACTTTTTACTTTTTACATTAGATTGCTAATGTCCAGATGCTATGCTTCCCTATTCTCTTTATCCCTGAATAAGTCCTCCAAAACAAGGTTTAATATGATGTGAAAACTTAGTCTATGTCCTCGAGGACAGAACTTAGTCTATATCCTTGATCCACTTTGATTTGGTTATAGATCGCCATTTGTTGCAGATGACGTATTGGTTATGATGAGTGTAGATCAGTCCACAACATGAGAGGTTTTGTGATGCAACGAAGCTCTTCTGGTGCTTCACAACATGAGAGTTTGGCATTCTTGGCAAGAATGACTTTTTGATGTTTCCATTTTGTTGCTGAGCTACAACATTGGTATTTTATAAAATCTCAGTTTGTCATTCTTGGCAAAAATGACTTTTTGATGTTTCAATTTTGTTGTTGAGCTACATTGGTGTTTTATAGAATTAAGACTATGCTTGTTGTCTATGTGCCTACGCTATTTGTGTTTGTTGTTTTTGTTGACATTATTTGTGCCTAATTTTCCCAAAAATGAAAACTTGTGGCTACACTACTGCAAAAAAGGCCTTTTGAATCGGTTATTTGGCACATTTGGAGTCGGTTATTTGCCGATTCGAATACTGCCGATTCTAAATGTAGGGACATTTTGAATCGGTTATTTAAACAACCGATTCAAAATGCTTAAAAAACAAACATTTAAAATCGGTTCTTTAAATAACCGATTCAAAATGTCCCTTTTTTTAAAAAAAAATTATAAAAACAACCCAACATTTAAAATCGGTTCTTTAAATAACCGATTCAAAATGTCCCTTTTTTTAAAAAAAAAATTATAAAAACAACCCACCAATTGTTACATTCCCCAATTGTTACTATTGTTCTCTGCATATTCAGCAACAACACCCATTACTAGATACAAAAACAACCCAAAATTGAGTGAATCACAATGAAATGCTTAATTAATGAACCACAAAACAAATCAATGTTCAAAATAAAACACAATATATTGCATAACATTTTCTTCAAATCATGAAGAGAATACTGATTTGATCTAAGATGCTACTAATCTCTAAAATTCAACAAATAAAGGAAATGAAGTACTAAAAATACACCTGTGTGTGTACAGATGCTACTAATCTTCCTCCCCTTCTGTTCTTCTTCTTTCTCTCTCTTCCTCTTCTTCCTTTCTCTTTTCAGCTTCCTCTTCTTCCTTTTCCTTTCTTTCTCTTTTCTTCATCTTCCTTCTCCTTCTCCTCTTCCTCCTTCATTATCATCGGTCTGCTTAACTCTAAACCTCTTGTTTTGACATTCATCTGTCTTCTCATCATCATTGTTGCTTCCACATCTCACCATTGTGAGTCTATGTACTCTAAACCTCTTGCACATTGTGAGTCTATGTACCTTAAAAGCTGCTTGCATGATTTTCTTATCAAAACCTTTGACTAGGTTATTGATTCTTGAGTAAGCACCGATTGCTGAATCCTGCATTTTCAGTTAACATGAATGAACAATCTCAAACAACATTTAAAACATTAGTTTAAAAAAGAATAGATAGAAGTGCTTGCTACACATGTGCTAATTGCCTCTGTTTTAAGTTCAGGGATGTGGCTCATAGACTTACTACTAAGTATAAATAGTTTCCCTCATGACATGTATAAAGGATTCAAGTATTTGACAACTCAAATTGTACCAAATCCTTTTTGTTTGAAGATGCTAGTCACTAGTCACGGTTCTAGGATAAGGTTTCCATACATAAATCTATAGATATAATAAGTAACATCAAATACTACACAAAAGTAAGTAACATCAAATACTACACAAAATAATACTTACTTCAGCTGTCACTTTCCTCTTATTAATCAAACTAGAACTGGCTCTGTTCCGGTTTGTATCTCAAATTCTAGGGAGAAAGCAAGTGCACTGAAATCAGATATTGCCACACAAAGGTTTAATTAATTTAATCACTATTTCAAATCATGTGGACTTGGTGCAAAATGCACCCTAACCTAACAGTTATAGACTTGGTGTACGTCAGACAAAAAAGTAATCTAACAGTTATAGACTTGGTGCAAAATGCACCCTAACCTAACAGTTATAGACTTGGTGCAAAATACACCCTAATCATTAATTTAAAACGCAATTCTAAACGCAATTCAAAAAAGTAATCAGACAAAAAAGATGGTTTCTTCGTGACAAAATGAGGTCTTCAGTCTTCACATCACAGGCTTGTCAACCACAAACAACAGACCATGTTTCAAAACCAAAAGGCAAGCCCGTGATGTTTGCACTAAAAACTGCACAAGACAATATAGCAAGAAATTTTTCATCAAAATATATAACGAATCAGGCAGCAAAACAACATACCTTTGTTTTAAATAGCACATAGGCAATTCCCTTTCCAACATTAAGATGAGGATCTCGAACTACTCTAACAGCTTCTATACTTGATTCTAGGTTGGGTATACCACAAAATAACTGATAAACTTCTTCATCCTGCGGGAAAAGATCACATATTAAGCTCATTGGACAATATAGGTGCAACAATTATGTGATTCTGTGACCTTAAACAGAAAACTATTGATTGGAAAAACGGACCTTCACATTAAATGGGGGGTTTCCCACAAAAACAGTTCTCTTATTATCATAAAGCCCAGCACTCTCCCCTTTAAGTTTCTTGCGGGGTGGGCATGCCCTATCAACACGAATGTGATTTCCATCAACCTGCAGCCATATAGTTAAACATTTTATATCAGAAGACTGTCCAACCACAAACCTTCAGCAAAAATACATGGTGATATTTGATCCAACCCATCTTAGAGGAACAAGTGCATACCACAGACATGTTGTGGGACAAAGAAGCCTGAGCAGATTCCTCTCTTGTGAAAACAATGTAAGCATTGACACTGCAAACCACAATATTTCTCAATTAGAAATGTATGAAAAAGGTTTCCTTCACAAATTTCTTAAACTCCTTCAACAAAGATATGCTATGGTTGAGAACATGCTTTGAGTACATGCTTTGAGTACCTCCTCAACATTGGTGAAAGTGGCTTCTTCTGGAATGTCAGAATACCCTTGTCACTTCGGTAGTTACTCTTGGATTACCTGCATCACATTTTTCACATAGTTAAAGGGTCATCTTTCTTCCTTTAAAGCTAAAAGTGATATTCCAATCAATGCCAAAAGATATAGATAGAGGTACAGAAAACATGAATCATGGAAGAGTTTGAAACAACTATTTCATGGTCTTGTAATATAGTTAATGCTTTTGTATTGTGTTTAAAATAAAGGAGAGGTTAATTAGTTAATTACTTACCTTTCCAAATGGGGAAACTAGTTGGTGAAGTGCTGTTATTCTATCACCAAGCTTCTCCTTCCTCACCTGCTTCAGATTCATAATATATAATTGAAGGTATTATCAGGACTCAGGTTATACGAATTTCATTTACTTAATTTTCTCTCTTTCAAGTTCCAACAAGTAATTACCAGCATCATATGTATTAACAAAAGAAACAAGTAAAGTAACTACCAGCAAAAAGATTAAACAGTCTTGGAGAGAAAGACAGTCAAGAAAGACAACAACACACAACAAAGCGACCACATATATACAATATCACAAATCAAGTAAGAGAAATATTTGTCAAAAATAAAACTAAAGAGACAAATAGAAGATAAAAAGGAGAGAGTTTGTGAGTCACCTTCAGAGGTGTTTGGCTTGAAGATGGCTGAACCCTAGCCTTTTTTGTAACTCCAACAGTTGAGCTATTACACTAGAGCAGAAGAAAGAGATAGATTAAATTAGCTTGATTAACATGTTGTAGATATAAATAATCTATATATACATATGCTTATGCCTTATAGATAATATTAGAAGTTGAATTGAACGTTTGGATGAGGAAAAAGAAAAGAAAGAAGAAATAATAACATCATATATATGTTTAAATATTACCTCAGATGTTTGATCTGGTAGTTGATTAGTCCTATGATCTGGCTTGTTATAACTTATAAGTGAAATCCAACATGTTACAACTACTCAAACTAGGCCTAGGAGAAGAAACTGGCACCATATGTGACCAAGATGAGCCAGCAGCTGGTCCAGAAGTCTGAAATTCATGGCCATACAAATTTCCACTTTGAGAAACCAAGTCTCTCTTCTTCACCTGGGAATCCAGTACTGCAAAACAACCATTAGTCAACTTTTTCTTCTACAGTCTATTATCAACAATTGGATTCACATACCAAGTCAAGAATTTATTCTTTCTGTTTACTTTAAAAAAGAATAAAGAAACAAATCTAATGAACTAGTAGAAATTTCCTTATGGAAAAAGAAAAGAAAAGAAAACTAAGGAAAAATATATAGAAAATTCCAGAATTAATCAAAGAGAAGGAAATGAATATTATGAAAAGAAAAGGGAATAATCCATTCATGAACACTCTAGTTTCCAATAAACACATTGAACTAGATATCGTCCTACCAAAATGCTATCAAACCACACACAAAATCAAGGAATCTAAGGCATAGAAAATAATTGTATACGTACAGATTTTGCTTTCTTAGTTTTTCCTCGAATCCTGTTCTTTGGAGGCTTCAACTTGTATATCTGGACCATCCAATGGTGAGTCGTGAAGACCTGATAAGAAAAATTGAAAGAATGATTGCTCCTATGGTTTATTAAATACTCATAAGACTTCTTTACTAATCCAATAAATGTCAACTACAAAACAAACAAGTAACATGATATAGAATGGCGAAAAATTTCAAGGATAATAATAATTTGCTTATATCATAAATCAACAGTTTGAGCTCTCTTGTATTTTTCCAATGGCAGGAACTGAGCTAGATTGATAGTAATGATATACGAGATACACAGACCATAGTGTCAATAGAAAATAATCTCACCTCTTCAAAATGTTATACGAGATACACAGAGCCAGACAACATTCATAAAGGGTTTACATAATATTATCCTCCCTCCCGAAGTGCACAGAGAACAATTTCAATAGAAAATAATCTCACCTCTTCAAAATGTGTTAGTTTGAAATATTTCTTCCCAGTCTCTGTCTGCCCCACTCTGTCAAAAGATTTACCATCTGTTAGTTTGAAATATTTTACCATCTGTCAAAATCAGACTCAGAAATCAAATACCCAGAAGTAAAATAAATAGAATAACAAGAACAAAGCATAGAAAGAGAAGAAAAAACCTAAATGATTCGGGAGAGACGAAAACGAAGAACACGAAGCAAATCCAAACGAAGAGAACCAGTGCCGCAAGTTGAGAATCAAAACCGAGAGACAAAGATGAAAGAATCGCGTGCTGGTTGAAGATTCCTGTCGCGGATGAGGAATCGAAAAACCAGCGTAGACTGTATTTATAGCAACAACAAATCCTAACAACAACAAAACCTAAAAACACCAAAATAGCAAAACAAATTTGATTCAGTGAAGGAAGATGATGAGAACAAAGGAGAGGGAGAGGCGTTTAGGGTTTCCTTCCTCGAGGAGATCTATACCTCTTGATTTTAGGGCGAGGGAGTGAGGGCCACGCAGAGACAGCAACACGGCGACGGATCGAAGACGGAGTGAGGCGCGACGGCGGAAAGGGAGTGATGGTTGGTGCGAACTGAGAGAGACGAGAGCAAACCGTGAGAGAGGCGTGAATGATAGAAGCCACTGTGAGAGATGCGTCAATGATAGAAGCCACTGTGAGAGAATGATTTAGGCGTGAATGATTTAGGGTTTTTTTTAGTGAAAGAAGACTTTAGTAATCGGGTATCTATAAAACAGATTCTAAATGAACACTTTCCTAATCGGTTGTTTACAAAACCGATTCCAAATGTCTAAATATACACATATTGAATCGGTTGTTTCAACAACCGATTTAAAATGTATAAAAAAATCTTTCAAACATTCCTTTAATTACAAAATTGCCACCGCGCCTACATTTGGAATCGGTTATCCAAACAACCGATTCCAAATAGTGCTTTTTAAAGCAGATTTTGCACTAGTGCTAATTATATCACCTATAGACTAATAGCTTCTATAGAGGAGGAAGAGGTGGCAGAGGTAGAGGTTCTCAACATGGTGGAACCCAACATGGCATCCAGACTGAGATTCCTGCATTCAGAGGGAGAGGACCAGTCACAGATTATTCAGGCCCTGTGCATGACCCAGAAGAATGGTACAATCAACAATTCATTCAGATAGAACCAGAAGGTATGGTTAATGATAGGGACAGGTCAATGAGGGATTATGCTGTTTTTAACCCTCAAGCCATGCAAACTAGCATAGTGAGGCCTCAACTTAATACAACTCATTTTGAATTTAAACCAATGATGTTTCAAATACTTCAAACAATTGGTCAGTATGGTAGAACCATAAATGATGATCCAGATATGCATTTCAAACAATTTTTGGAGATCTGTAGTAATTTCTCTTTTCCTGGAGTTTCTGATGATGCCTTTAGACTCAAGCTTTTCCTTTATTCTTTAAAGGACAGGGCAAAAGCTTGGCTAAACTCATTAGAACCTAACTCAATCCATACCTGGATTGAGCTAGCAGAGAAATTTTTGGTAAAATATTTTCCACCTAGCAAAAATGCCAAAATGAGAAATGAAATCACTTCATTCAAACAAATGGATAATGAATCATTGTATAAAGCATGGGAAAGATACAAATGTTGGACTATAGGATAACCTTAGAGGGGGGTGAATAAGGTTATGTGCAAAACTTGAATTCTTTTCGGTTTTCAAAACTTTTACAATGCTAGTTTAAATCAGATACGGAAACTAAGATTTAAACTATATGTATTCATTAAGAAGGCAGATCTGGCACAGTGCAATATTACTCTAATGCTTCTATTATCGATATTCACAATAACCAGATATTTATAAGCAGCGCAATGATATCAATAATAGACTAGTATAAGCGATAAAGAAAGTAACGAGAGAGGGATAGAGATACACCAGGATTTTTACGAGGTTCGGGATAAAAGCCCTACGTCCCCGGCCACCGGCTTTGCAACCTTTGGACTTGCTGACAACCACTATATGATGTAGAATGTTTTACAAACAAGCAACTTCAAATAGCAAATCCCAATTTCCCCAAATTGAGAACCCGAGCTCCCCGCTAAGGATTTCACAACCGCTTCAATCTCTCTGATTGAACGACCCAAGAATGCTTCCCAGGATTTCACAATAACCACTTCAATCTCCCCGATTGAACGACCCAAGATCACCTCCCAGGATTTCAAACCAACTCAATCTCCCAGATTGAGAGACCCAAGAACACTTCCCAGGATTTCAACCCAACTCAATCTCCCAGATTGAGAGACCCAAGAACACGTCCCGGGATTTCTAACACTACAAGAAAATCGACGATTTCCGACGGCAATTTCCGTCGCAAATGCAGCGATTTTCGTCGGAAATTGACGTTTCCGACGAACTTTCCGACGGACAAAAAGTCGTCGCAAAATCGCTCGTCACAAATTTTTTTCCGACGGAGTTTTTCGTCGCAAATTTGTCCGTCGCAAAGTCGTCGGAAACCCGTCGCAAATATCCGTGGCAAAGTCGTCGCAAACGCTGACACATTTTCGTCGCAAATCCGTCGGAAATCCGTCGGAAATATTAAAAAAATAATAAAAAAAAATTAAATTATACAAAATTAAATACATTTCATTCGAATTCAATTCTTTTTCTTTTGAACGTCAATTCAATTCTTTACATATACAATCAATGTTTACATCATAAGCCATCATGCAATAAATATAATAAAGCATTTCAACCATTTCAACAACAACAAGGGAATGAACATACATTCAGCAAAAGGGTTCAGTTGCAAGGGTTCATAAAATTCTAAAAAGACAAATACATTATAAGGGTTTTGCATTCTGTGACTATTGGTCATTAGGTTTCCAAGTTCTCCTTGCCCTGCCATTAGAAAAAGAAACAAACTTGCATCAATATTGTAGTCATAAGAAGAATTACGAAGGCCCCAAGACTTATTCCCAGAATAGCCGCCTTAGATAATGTAACTGCATGGTCAATCACATATATCAGCTTACTCTGCATAACTTCACCACTAAACCTCCAATTTATACACTGAATGAAAGAATGATATAGGAAGAACAAAGCTTCATTTCGACAAAGCTTCATTTCGACATCCTTCGTTCTCCTGTCTGTAAAGACAGATAAGTACTCATCTCGAATTCTTGCTCAACATCATTAACCTCATCTCGAAGACCCCCTCATTTTCTCCTCCATGTCAGATTCTTCTGCCTGCATTGTGTGAGCAAAATCACCATAAAAATTATAGTAGCAGAGAAGAGTAAGGAAAAGAGAACCATAAACTAAAATAATTATCCATGATTGGGATTAGGAGAACCTGAGTATTTTTCACATGCTGCTCATGAATATCCTGCACTTGTTGTTCAAGCATTTTGAGCTATTGCGCCATCTTCTGTAAACACATTACATTAGCTGCTGATAATATCCAACTATTGCATAAGCAAATACATTAGCTGCTGATCAGCAAACAACAACCCTCTTCCTCTCAACAGCGGGTATCTAAGACCTCAATCTATAGACAGCTGTAAACAGTGGAAGATTTTCACACTGTCCCCTACTTCACTTCCCAT
This sequence comes from Astragalus membranaceus, assembly GCA_039519185.1. Taxonomy (NCBI): domain Eukaryota; kingdom Viridiplantae; phylum Streptophyta; class Magnoliopsida; order Fabales; family Fabaceae; genus Astragalus; species Astragalus membranaceus. The sequence continues at coordinate 82,677,695 of CM076850.1, read as the reverse complement.
GATGGCTCAAGAGCAAACAACTTTCTTCCAGTATTCCAATTGAAAACCGGCAGGCTCATTAATTCATTTACAGTATATTCCATTATTTTCTAAAGAAAGGAATATATCAAAATCAAACTATGAAGAGAAAGAGGTATAGAAGTGCATTTCCAGCAGAAGATAAAGACACACATAGAGAGAGAAAATAATCGAACACATGGTAGTAAATACTAAATAATAAATCAAACAAATAGACGAACCTGGGGAACTATGTGCTGCATAGCCCACTCAGGACCAAACTCTTCAGCTAGGCGTTTCAAGTTGTTAGCAGCTGCTTCCCGAATTGAATGAACCTACAAAAACAAAAATAGTCATTTTAAATATGAAGTTCACAAAATGCGTTCATACTAGTAAGAAAGTCAAGAGCTCAAACCTTATCCTGTAACCATTGCATGCAAAGGGCACCCAGCTTGTCGTCAAAAAATCCAACCCCCAATTGACTTGCCAACAGGGGTATATACTCTATAATTGCAAACATTCAGCAGACAAGAATGTAAACGCATTTAAAGCAGATGCTGCAAAATGAAAATATGGTTAGCAATTAGTTTCATTTGCTTCAGCTCCAGTCATGTAATGCTATATATAGATGCATCAAAAGATCAATTTTCACAAACATTGACATTAAAAACTTACAATCTTTCCTGGCAGTCTTTGAAGCCTCTTAAGTATAGACAAACGAATATCAAGCCCCAAAATCCAGAGCATGCCTCAAAGAAAAGAGAACCCCACATCAGTTTGACCTTTAAAACTAACCAAACATAGAACCTAATGCAATTCATCCTCATTGAGGAAAATGATCAAACAATTAAGATGCAACAAAGGTAAGCACTTGGCAGCAACTATTTCATACAATCCAACACCCCACAGTGAATTCGATTATACCCCACAGTGAATTCGATTATACATACAATCAAAGGTATATATATACACAGATAAAGTCATATCAGATTACCACAGTTCACAAGAAAGCATCACGTGTCAAAGAAAAGCTTTAATATCAATTAAGAGACAATGCAGAGAGAGAGAATCTAAGAACACTAATTCCCTGAAGCAAATTAAAACCATTTGAATAACAATCCACCAAAAAATCAAGGAAACTCCATTTTAAGCAAGGAACCAAAGACAAAAATAGAAAGTATACCATAATAACAGAGAATACAATGTTTCAACTGTTTCTAATTTAATTTAGGACTACCTCATACTAGTACTCAAAGTCAAAAGTCACACTAAATTGCTTCTCAATGTATGTTGGCCTCCTTTGACAGAACAAATGGCCAGAACTGAGAACATATGTCAAATGGAAGAATGCAAACACAACATATGAAGTTTCCAATTTAGAAGTAGCAAGTTATGATGTGCATCAGCATTAGAACTAATAGGATGAGGCCCTCAAGAGGGAGAGATCAATTTCTGATTTAAATACTCATTAGATATACTAGATGTTGGCAACAAGTTGCATGATCATCATATAAGCCAAAAGTCTTAATATCAGATAATTTACGTTTAGCATATTGTCTCTCAAGTTTGCTCACCATATATTTACCTATTGACATCCTTGTCTTTGCACCTCTCGGACCCACTTCTTTGCTCGGACAAAAGAGTCCTGAGTCAAAAAATGCACCATTTTGTTCTGTCAGATATGTTGTTTCAGTGAATGTAGTTAGACATATCTAAGCAAAACATAAGACTGAATCTTTTAAGGATAATTACATTAAATAATCATGAATTAGTTGTACATGTCTAATAATCATATACTAGAAGCTTTCAGCTGCCAAATTAGGGGATCAACATCCAATACTTCAACTTTTGATTTTGCTCGAGATTAATCTTCTAAGTCAAATACATATCTCCTATTCTGACTTATATGAAATAGCTTAAAGAAACATGCATGGGAACTTAGTTAAAATACATATCTCCTATTCTAAATAAAATACATATCAACTATGAAATTAATCTTTCACAGGGAACTTAGTTAAAATTTAAAAGCAAGAAAATAAGGAGTAATTTCTTTTTTAATGGAGTTGATCCTCATTTTATATCCTCAAGTAAAAAAAGAAAAGACATACCCACCAAATGGCATCAAATGCAAGATTTACAAATCTACTAATGCATACAATTGTGAACTCATTATAGCTTAACATTAATGAATTACAGCAAACATGCAAAAACAATAGATATCTAAGAGTCAACTGAATTACAAGTTATCTTGTGAATAACCAACATTACTTACCTATTTCAACTTGCTGGGATCCAGTAACAATATAACCTTCTACACCATGGACAATATCTCTTTGATAATGCTGAAAGCACAACAGTTTCGAGTTTCAGCCTTTGCGAGAAAGGATAAATTGATTATAAATTGTGTAATGACTAACCTATTAAGCATAATCCAAAAACAATGCAATCCTTTTGCCTTTTGCATAGTTTATAAGCTTAAGAACTATCAATCAGAGGCAATGCCAATAAGTATCAAAATCTAATCTTACCAACTTTTCAGTGAAGAGCTCCACCAGACCACCAAAAATAGGAATCAAAACTTGAGTTCCAATACAGTCCTGTCATGACATTCATACTTTAAGCTTATGATATTATTGAATATAGTAACCAACCATTTAGAATATCAAATATATGCTTGTATTAATTAAAAAAACGATAAAAAAAGAAGAATAAAATGATACGAGGTGAGTGACAATTAAAACAAAGATAAATAATAGTAATGTAGTCATTTACAAATTAGATCAAACAGGTTGCCTTCAATTTGTAACATCTCATCTCAAAATTAAGCCTTTATCAACAATAATACAAAAGTAATTGTGGCTTGTTTCAAACATTATGAGGAAAGTCAATACATGAATAGGAGATACAAAAGTGATAATTAATCCATAGAAATTACCTCGTGAGTAAGCCATTTTGGTTGTTGTGATATTGCAACCTCTCCATGTACACTGTGTATCAAAAAAAATTAAACAATTAGGGTTTTCAATTTTCCCCAAATCAGAAATTGAACATTTAGGGTTTTCAATCAAAGTATCATTGTATCAAACAATCATCAAAGAAGAGAAGAAGAAATCTAACCTGAGAAGAAGAAGAACTGAAGAACAAAGCTTCTCACGTTCACTGTTTTCGCGACTGAGAGAGCTAGAGAGGGAAGCAAGTGGTTATGCGGTGGTGGTGATCCGCTTCAGAGGCAGGAGGCGACAGCTGCGGCGGAGAGTCGGAGAAACGGGGCGGAGACGAAATGGAGAGGAGAGTCGTGAGGGTACGGTGGTGAAGAGAACAGGTGAGTGCGACTGAGAGAGTGAGAGATGGAGGATCTGTGAGCGAGAGAGAGCGACTGGGACGGTGAGGAGGGGAAAAACGCAGGAGGTGATGGAGAGGGGGAAGGACGAGAGGGAGAGGCGCGATTCCCACCGGAGAAGGAGAAAAGAGACTCGCGTGAGGAGAGAGAGAAGGGCGTGAGGTGGTGGAGAGAGAAAGGGCGCGATGACGGAGAGATGGAGGTAGACGGGGGGAGAGAGAGCGCCGAAGGAGACGACCTGCTGCAAGTGAGAGAGAAAGAGTGGAGGGAGGATGCCATAGTGGAGGGTGAGGGTGAAGAGAGTGAGTGAGAGAGAAAGAGTGGAGGAAGAGAAGACGTGAATGACTGAATAAGAGGTTCGAAGAAGGTGGCCTCTTTTTTATTTGGTTTTACACTTTGCGACGGACTTTTTGACGTTTCCGACGAAAATATCCGTCGGAAATTTGCGACGGAAAACAATTTCGTCGCAAACGTGAGCGGGAATTTTAGCGCGTCTTCTGCTGAACATTTGCGACGACTTTTTCGTCGGAAATCCGTCGGAAATTGCGACGGATAAGACTTCGTCGGAAAGTTTGGCAGGAAACGCGGCTTATTCTTGTAGTGTAAGCCACCACGAATACAGATCAATACAATATAGAAACTATGAACCAATCACTCCAGCAGAATAACAATATAGTAGAGAGAGATGATTGGTTTTGAAATGAAGAACTTTAACAAAAGATTTGACAATGAAAGCTCTTTTTCTCTTTTCTATTGATTTGAAAATGTATGTAGAAGAGAAGTGTAGTGGTGTGTTTGATTTTGAGATCCAAGGTCCCTATTTATAGAAAATGTAAAAAATTGACCGTTGGACTAAAACACACTATGTTGAAATCGATTATGAGCTTTGAAGTTGTAGATGGCATAATCGATTCTTTTCCTTTAGAAAGGAATGTATTGTAATCGATTCTTTGCTTAAAACAAGGAGTGAGTAATCGATTCTTGGCCTTTAGAAAATAATGGAAATCGATTTCATGCTTAGTTGAATGAAGCTCATAATCGATTCTTTGCTTAGGCTTAAGTATAGCATAAATCGATTATGTGCTTCTCAATAGATTATGCAATAGATTATGTGCTTCTCAATAGATTATGAAATAGATTACATGCTTAACAATGGATTAGGAAATCGATTCTTTGCTTCAACAATAGATTAGGAAATCGATTGTTCTCTTTCATTTGGAGTTAGAAATCGATTTTAAACAACAATGAGACCATGTAGAAATCGATTCTTTACTTTTAAAAAGCTTTCCCATGTTGTGTGCCTTTCACATGCATGCATGCATTTGACTAAAATATTTTTCAAAGACTTTTAACACAACAATTTTATTTTTAAAAACATTTTTAAAAACATCATCTCTATTCTACTAAATGTCATATAGCTGAAGGGATAGGATCTTACATTTGATTCCTATCAAAAGCAAATAAACAATTAGGTCTTCAACTTCATTGTTGATTCTTCTGCAAGCCATTGCACTTTAGTCCCTGCTCTTTGATTTAATCCCTGTTCTTTGATTTTGTCCCTGTACTTTCATTCAACTGCAACCATTAGTAGACAAGATGTAATTTGTTATCATACAAAACAAAGCGTGTTTGTCATTGGTTCAACAAACTCCCCCTTTTTGATGATAACAAATTACATTATGCATAGGGGGTGGTAATAATGAAAATTTTTCAAAGAGCTCCCCCTAAGCATAAGCATAATAATATTCAACTAAACCAAACATATAATTAATCACAATATAAGTACAGATAGCAGTAGATATTTTCTCCCCCACATAATCACATTATAAGCAGTATAAGCAGATATTTTCTCCCCCATGCATATATTTTCTCCCCCTTTGTTTTCATCAAAAAGGAGGGGGGTGAACACATAGATAAATAATCATACTATAAACTTGCAAAATCACGTAACAGTATCACATAGCATAAGATAGATCAAAAACAGTTTAATGCTATGCTCCCCCTTACTTGATGATCCCTCTTATTGATTGAAGAATGCAAAGCTTAGCCAAAAGAAGGTGGACCATCACAGTTTTTAAGAAAATAAGATATTATAGAAACTAGGATACCCATGAGATATGTCATACTTGGTTCAACAATATAGGTACCATATTTAATCTTCAAAATAGGTTGCATCAAAGATCCAGCACAATAGAGTTTTTATTTTAGATAGGCAGAGAAAAAAACCGAAAGATAACACTTAAAAAAACTTTAATGCACACGCAAAAGAATTATTTCACATATGTGTCTAATACTTGATGAATTATTCTTAAGTTCTTCTATATAACACATTTTCAATAGAGGTGAACAAAGCTTTGCCAATCTAACCTTCATCAGTGATTCTTCCTCTATTGTTGTTATCACAAGTCACATGACTGCTTTCTGAGTATTTAGAGAGAAAAAAATTTGCGTCTCTAGTCATGAGCTTCGAGTCTCTGCTATGAAGGTACTGATCTGACCCCCATACCTTGTAGCACACCTGCACTAAAATCAAGTAGAAAATTTTGGTACCCAATTCTCTTTGGGTCCTTGTGGGTTAGTCATCAAGGGGTTTGTTTTCACAATCCACCTTGGTTTCTCACAGGCAGGTATAAGGGTACCAAGCTCACACAATTTACGAGTAGGACATCTAAGTGAGCTATGGTTCCCTTTTTGACAATAAGTACAAGAGAAAACAGTAGGTGTATAACTTGAAGTAGCAGCTACAAAGTTTACTTTCTTTCTCAAAACAGAGGAGGTGGAATCACCTTTATACCCAATACCTCTCCTATCAACATATTCATGTTGGGAGTGGAGTATCTTGGTTAAGGTCATTTCACCTGCCTCAAACCTTTTTAAAGATTCTTTTAAAATTTCATTTTCAACCTTGGTTTTTTCAAAATTTTGTTTAAGCTCAAGACGCTCAAGGTTGAGAGGTTTAATTTCAAGTAGCTCATTCTTCAACTTAGCTACATCATTTTCAAGAGTCTCAATTTGAGTGAGCATGCTTTTGTTGCTCTTTGTCAATTTCTTAGATTTTAACAAGAGAGCTTCATGTTCAAAATAAAGAGCTTCAAAAGCCTCACTCAAATCTTGACTACTATACATATCATCAATTAAATTATCATGCTCAAGTGAATCAGAAAGATTATGGTTATCAAGGATTACCTCAGGTGCGTCATTTGCCATATGACAAACAACATTGGCAGTTTGCTCTTCTTCATCTGTTTCACTATCAGTGCCAAGACTGTCCCATATTGTAGCCTTAGGTGTTTCACTTGCCGTGAGACAAATAGCATTTGCAACCTCCTCTTCTTCATCATAATCACTATCAGTACCAGAATAGTTCCATGTAGCCTTCTTATCTTTCTTCTTTTGGTACTTGGATTGCTTTGAGTAGTCACCCTTCCCAAGCTTGTTGAATCTCATGAATTCTTCAAACAGTTTAGCCATGTCTTCATCATCGGATTCTTCATCAGGCTCAACCTCTTTCATTGCTACCTTAGGAGTTTTAGCAGCAAGGGCAAGAGACTTCTTTTCTTTTCGCACTTCCTTTTCTCGAACTTTCTTCGCGGCCAATACCACCTCAAATACAAGAAGCGACCCAATCAAGTCTTCTTGGGGAAAAGTGCCAATATCTTTGGCTTCGGTGATTGCACAAGTTTTAGGAAAGAACTCACTAGTCAAGGATGCAAGAATCTTCCCATTTAGATCTTTTGTTGAATACTTCTTCCCCAGTGCCCTCAAGTTGTTCACTATCAAATTCAGTCTTTAATTGGTGCATAGCTGCAACAGATTCACCTTCCTTCATTTTGAAGGCTTCTTACTCAGAAGTGAGAATTCTGATTTTTGTATCCTTCACTTGGCTTGTACCGACATGTGTTGCTTCCAAACAATCCCAGATTTCTTTTGCTGTCTGACACCCTTTTACTCTTCCATATTCTTCTTCACATAGAGACAAGTGAAGAATGTTCATTGCTTTGGCGTTTTGAGAGATTTTGTCTAACTCAGACCTTCTTAGCTCACTCAGATCAATGGTGTAGATATCTTCAACAGGAACTTCTTCTGCTTTGCCAGTATCTTGAATTTTTGTAGTATCTCTGTCAACAGCACCTTCAGGTTTTTTAATTTTGATTTTTATCGGAATCAGTGGTCCATCAACAATAATCCTCCATGGAGTGAAGTCTATAGCCTGCACATGACATTTCATTCGACTACTCCAATAGTCATAGTTAGTCCCATCAAACAGGGGTGGCCTATAGAAGGACATCCCCTCTTTCATAAATGAACCCATGATCAAATATAAATAAATAAAATAAAATTGCGAGATGTTAAGCTCTATATGCAATTTCTAGCTACTGATACCACTTGTTGGACTATAGGATAACCTTAGAGGGGGGTGAATATGGTTATGTGCAAAACTTGAATTCTTTTCGGTTTTCAAAATTTTTACAATGCTAGTTTAAATCAGATGCGGAAACTAAGATTTAAACTATATGTATTAATTAAGCAGGCAGATCAGGCGCAGTGCAATATTACTCTAATGCTTCTATTATCGATATTCACAATAACCAGATATTTATAAGCAGCGCAATGATATCAATATAGACTAGTATAAGTGATAAAGAAAGTAACGAGAGAGGGATAGAGATACACCAGGATTTTTACGAGGTTCGGGATAAAAGCCCTACGTCCTCGGCCTTCGGCTTTGCAACCTTTGGACTTGCTGACAACCACTATATGATGTAGAATGTTTTACAAACAAGCAACTTCAAATAGCAAATCCCAATTTCTCCAAATTGAGAACCCGAGCTCCCCGGTAAGGATTTCACAACCGCTTCAATTTCCCTAATTGAACGACCCAAGAATGCTTCCCAGGATTTCACAATAACCACTTCAATCTCCCCGATTGAACGACCCAAGATCACCTCCCAGGATTTCAAACCAACTCAATCTCCCAGATTGAGAGACCCAAGAACACCTCCCAGGATTTCAACCCAACTCAATCTCCCAGATTGAGAGACCCAAGAACACGTCCCAGGATTTCTAAGTCACCACGAATACAGATCAATACAATATAGAAACTATGAACCAATCACTCCAGCAGAATAACAATATAGTAGAGAGAGAGATGATTGGTTTTGAAATGAAGAACTTTAACAAAAAATTTGACAATGAAAGCTATATTTCTCTTTTCTATTGATTTGAAAATGTATGTAGAAGAGAAGTGTAGTGGTGTGTTTGATTTTGAGCTCCAAGGTCCCTATTTATAGAAAATGTAAAAAATTGACCGTTGGACTAAAACACACTATGTTGAAATCGATTATGAGCTTTGAAGTTGTAGATGGCATAATCGATTCTTTTCCTTTAGAAAGGAATGTATTGTAATCAATTCTTTGCTTAAAACAAGGAGTGAGTAATCGATTCTTGGCCTTTAGAAAATAATAGAAATCGATTTCATGCTTAGTTGAATGAAGCTCATAATCGATTCTTTGCTTAGGCTTAAGTATAGCATAAATCGATTATGTGCTTCTCAATAGATTATGAAATAGATTATGTGCTTCTCAATAGATTATGAAATAGATTACATGCTTAACAATGGATTAGGAAATCGATTCTTTGCTTCAACAATAGATTAGGAAATCGATTGTTCTCTTTCATTTGGAGTTAGAAATCGATTTTAAACAACAATGAGACCATTTAGAAATCGATTCTTTACTTTTAAAAAGCTTTCCCATGTTGTGTACCTTTCACATGCATGCATGCATTTGACTAAAATATTTTTCAAGACTTTTAACACAACAATTTTATTTTTAAAAACATTTTTAAAAACATCATCTCTCTTCTACTAAATGTCATAAAGCTAAAGGGATAGGATCTTACATTTGAGTCCTATCAAAAGCAGATAAACAATTAGGTATTCAACTTCATTGTTGCTTCTTCTGCAAGCCACTGCACTTTAGTCCCTGCTCTTTGATTTAATCCCTGTTCTTTGATTTTGTCCCTGTACTTTCATTCAACTGCAACCATTAGTAGACAAGATGTAATTTGTTATCATAGAAAACAAAGTGTGTTTGTCCTTGGTTCAACAACAAAGAGCTGTTGAGAAAATGTCCTCACCATGGCATACCTGTCATTATCCAAATGGAGACATTTTACAATGGATTGGAGCCACAAACCAGATTGATGCTAAATGCTTCTTCTGGAGGAGTTTTGCTGAAGTCATCTTACAATGATGCTTGTGACCTTATTGATGAGATAGCGGCAAACAGTTACTCTTGGCCTACAACCGGGGCCACAGCTCAAAAGAAGGCTGGGGTACTAGAAGTCAATGAGGTAACAAAGCTAGCAGCTCAAGTAGCTTCCCTCACCAACATGGTCAAGAATCTCACAACTTCCAATGCTATAGCATCTCCTCAGAACTGTGAGTCAGCAGAAGATGCTGCTACAATTGAACAAGCCCCTCCTAGTGAAACCAGTTGTGTCTATTGTGGAGGAGGGCACATTTACGAAGAATTCCCAAGCAATCCAATATCTGTGAACTATGTGGGATTCAATAAAAACAATAACCCTATTCAAACTCCTATAATCCTGGGTGGAGAAACCATCCCAACTTCAGATAGATCAATAATGCAGCAAGTTCATCTACTGCTGCAGCACCAAATGCACCACCAGGATTCCCTGCTCAGCAACAACAAAGGCAGAATAGTCAGCCTGTTGACAACTCCTTGGAGACCATATTGAAGGATTTTGTGAAGGATACCAAAGACTTCATAAAAGACACTAAGGCTTCAATTCTATTTCATGATGCTGCTATCAAGAACCTTGAAAATCAACTGGGGCAGATTGCTACTGCTCTAACTCAGAGGCCTAATGGAGCTTTGCCATCAACAACTGAGGCATCTACTTCACATGTCCATGGAAAAGAACGGGTAAAGGCTATTTCATTAAGGAGCGGAAAGGATTTGAAAGGATCATTAGAGATTCCAGCTGATGAAAACTCAAACACAAAAAAAATGAAAAACCAGAAAATGAAAAAAAGAATACTGATGCTATAGCACCTAAGGCTATAGCATCTGAGGGCAAACAATTCAGTAAATTCCTAGAGGTGCTGAAACAATTGCACATCAATGTCCCTTTGGTAGAGGCACTTCAACAAATGCCAAACTATGCAAAATTCATGAAGGATGTCCTCACCAAAAGAAGAAGACTTGGTGAATTTGAAACTGTGGCAAGGAAACTCAAGGATCCTGGCAGTTTCACAATACCCTGCTCCATTGGAAAGTTTTACAATGGCAGAGCTTTATGTGACTTAGGAGCAAGTATAAACTTGATGCCTAAGTCCATATACCCTCAGTCGGGTATAGGAACTGCCAGACCTACTACTGTTACACTTCAATTAGCTGATAGATCTTTAGCTTATCCTGAAGGCATAATTGAAGATGTACTAATCAAAGTTGACAAGTTTGTTTTCCCTGTAGATTTTGTTGTTCTTAACTTTGATGCAGATACGAAAGTTCCCATCATACTAGGCAGGCCATTCTTAGCCACTGGAAGGACCTTAATTGATGTGCAAAAAGGGGAATTGACTATGAGGGTCAATGACCAAGAAGTGAAGTTCAATATTCTGAATGCTATGAAGTATCCAGATCCAAGTACAGAAGAATGCTCCTATGTAGAACAGGGAGCCATTCAACAGGAACCACTTGGGCAGAATTTTTGATGAAAATGAGAAGATAGAACTTGTAGAACAGGGAGCCATTCAACAGGAACCAAAATCCAGAGAAGCTTGGGTAAAAAAATATGAGTCACTAGATATTGAAAACTCAAGCCTCAAGAATAATGTTCCCTCCATTGAACAACCACCCTCCTTGGAGCTCAAGGAATTACCTAAGCACCTCAAATATGCCTATTTAGGGGGAAATGACACTCTTCCAGTGATCATTGCTTCTGATCTCACACAAGATCATGAACTTGATCTCATTACTACCTTAAAGAGGCATAAGAAAGCTATAGCATGGCAGATGGCAGACGTCAAGGGAATCAGTCCAACAATCTGCATGCACAGAATAGTTTTAGATGAAAATGCGAGAAATAGCATTGAAGGGCAAAGGAGACTTAATCCTATCATGAAGGAGGTGGTTAAAAAGGAAATTATCAAATGGTTGGATGCTGGCATTATCTATCCAATTTCTGACAGTGCTTGGGTGAGTCCAGTGCAGTGTGTTCCCAAGAAGGGAGGAGTCACTGTGATAGCAAATGATAAAAATGAGCTGATTCCAACAAGAACAGTGACAGGATGGAGGATATGCATGGACTACAAGAAGCTTAGTAAGGCCTAGGCCACCAAAAAGGATCACTTCCCTCTACCCTTCATTGATCAGATGCTAGACAGGCTTGCAGGCAAAGAATTCTACTACTTCTTAGATGGCTACTTTGGTTATAACCAAATAGCCATATTGCCTGAAGATCAAGAGAAAACAACATTCACATGTCCTTATGGGACATTTGCTTTCAGAAGAATGTCATTTGGGCTGTGCAATGCCCCTGCTACCTTTCAGAGATGCATGATGGCAACATTTTCATACTTCATTGAAAAATCCATGGAGGTCTTCATGGATGACTTCTCTGTGTTTGGAGAAAACTTCCAGAACTGTCTGCTCAATTTAGAAGAAATTCTGGTGAGATGTGAAAAGACCAACTTGGTCTTGAATTGGGAAAAATGTCATTTCAGGGTCCAAGAAGGTATTGTTTTGGGTTACAAGATCTCCAAAAGAGGATTGGAAGTAGATAAAGCAAAAATTGAGGTCATTGACAAGCTTCCTCCACCAACAACTGTAAGGGGTGTTAGAAGTTTCTTAGGCCATGCTGGATTTTACAGAAGATTCATCAAGGATTTCTCCAAAATATCAAAGCTATTGTGTCAGCTGCTACAGCATGACACGCCCTTTATCTTTGATGAATCATGTCAACAAGCATTCCAGAAACTGAAGACAGCCTTGGTCACAGCACCAATCATTGTGACACCTGACTGGAACAAGCCTTTTGAGCTCATGTGTGATGCTAGGGATTATGCTGTAGGAGCTGTCCTAGGGCAAAGCTATGACAAGGTATTTCATTCTATCTATTATACTAGCAAAACACTTGTAGAAGCTCAATTAAATTATACAGTCCCTGAGAAAGAATTGTTAGTTGTAGTGTTTGCATTTGATAAATTCAGATCATACTTGGTAGGTACAAAGGTCATTGTTTATACAGACCATTCATCCATCAAGTATTTGATTTCAAAACAAGATGCAAAACCTAGGCTAATAAGATGGGTTCTCCTCCTCCAGGAATTTGATTTGGAAATTCGTGATAAAAAGGGGGTGGAGAACCAAGTTGATGACCATTTGTCAAGAATAGAAGGTGATAGTGCTGGTACACAAGGATTAGAGATCAAGGAGAACTTCCCTGATGAAAAGCTGCTGACTGTCAGTGTAACAACATCCAATGCTATAGGATCTGATGCGATAGCACCTTGGTTTGCAGATATAATCAATTACATTGTTAGCAGGATTGTGCCACCAAATCTGACTTACCAGCAAAGAAAGAAGTTTCTCCATGATATTAAAAAGTATTACTGGGATGAGCCCTTCCTTTATAAAGAGTGTCCAGACCAACTGATAAGAAGATGTCTTGCAGAAGAAGAACAGCACCCAGTGCTACCGCAGTGTCATGCTGCACCATATGGAGGACATTTTGGGGGACAAAGAACAGCTGCTAAGGTGCTCCAATCTGGATATTTCTGGCCCACTCTCTTCAAGGATGCTCATGAATTGGTAAAAAGGTGTGATAGATGCCAAAGAACTGGAAACATTTCCAACAAGCATGAAATGCCTCTAACTAACCTATTAGAAGTGGAGCTGTTTGATGTTTGGGGGATAGACTTCATGGGACCATTCCCACCTTCTCATGGCAATTCTTACATACTGGTTGCAGTAGACTATGTCTCCATATGGGTTGAAGCAGCTGCTTTACCCAACAATGATGCAAAATCAGTGAGCAAGTTCATTCACAAGAACATCATTACTTGATTTGGCACCCCAAGAGCCATAATTAGTGATGGTGGTTATCACTTCTGCAACAAGCTCATTGAATCTCTGCTAGCGAAGTATGGGGTGAAACATAAGGTTGCTACAGCATATCACCCCCAAACCAGTGGCCAGGCAGAAGTATCAAACAGAGAGATCAAGAGGATACTGGAGAAAATGGTTGGTCCAGCTAGGAAGGAATGGGCAGTGCAACTAGATGATGCACTATGGGCCTACAGAACAGCTTACAAGACTCCTTTGGGCATGTCTCCATTTAGACTTGTTTATGGTAAGGCTTGTCACCTGCCTGTGGAGTTACAGCACAAATCACATTGGGCCATCAAGAAACTCAACTTTGATTATGGCAAGGCAGGAACAACAAGATTGCTGCAACTGAATGACTTGGAAGAAATTAGGCACTTTGCCTATCAGAATGCTGCAATTTACAAGGAGAAAACCAAGGCATGGCATGATCAAAGGATCCAAAAGAGAGACCTTAAAGAAGGTGATCAAGTATTGTTGTTCAATTCAAGGCTTAAGTTATTTCCTGGAAAGCTCAAGTCAAGGTGGTCTGGTCCATTTAAACTTGTCAAGATATACCCCCATGGGGCAATGGATCTGTATGATGAGGCCACAAACACCACCTTCAAGGTCAATGGGCAAAGAGTCAAACAATATTTTGGTGAACAAATGGAAAGTCAAAAGTTCACCGTTGATCTTCAAGACCCTTAACAAACTTAGGAGAAGTCAGGCTGAGGACTCTTAAACTAAGCGCTTCTGGGAGGCAACCCACAATTTTGAAACTAACTCTTTAGTTATTTTTTAAGTGTTTTTTGTTATTGCAGGAAATTTTGAAGCTACAAAAGTGCTATAGAATTTGATGCTATAGCATGAGATGCTATAGCATTGCTCATAGCACTCTTCAGAAAAGGCACAAGTCAAAGTGATGAGGTGGCTTGGGCAGTCCAATCTCAACTGCTCTGCACATGTTTGAGCAGCACGCAAACCTTCTCTCTGCTGCCATCACTCAACAGTAACGGTCACTTCCATTTTCCCCAACTCCACACTCCTCCTTTCACCCTTAAAACAAACGCCTTGCATTTATCACCCCACTCTTATCCCCTTCAACCTCTCACCATCGTAACCTCCGCAAGCAATCCTACCCGTTTCTTTCATCTCAAACCCAGAAACACCTCACTCAAAACTCAAAAATGGTGAAGAAAACTGCTGGAAACAAACCTTCTAGGGCAAGAAAAACGCAACCCGAATCCAGTTCCTCAAAAACTCAAAAATCACCATCAAAGGCTACAGCACCTACTGCCCCAAACAAGAAATTTTGGAGCATGGACTTCATAGCTGAAAGAGGCTTCAAATCTGGGAAGCAATCCCCTGCTTTCGTATCAACCATTGAAGCACTTGGATGGGAGAACCAGGCACAGAACCGTAAGTCATTTGTTCCACCATTAGTTAGGGAATTTTATGCAGGAATCCCAAAACCTGCAGAAGGACATTCACCAACATACTCCATCGTAAGAGATGTCAGGGTTCCCTTTGATGCTCATGCAATCAATGATTGGTACGGATTAGGGTACCATGGAACAAACTTTGAGAAAAAGGCTAAAAATTGGGGGAAGGCAGAAATGGAGGAACTAAAGAACAGGTTGGCAGTAGAGAACTCACCATGGGAAAAATTTGGAACAGAGTTCAAGGTGAAGAAGAATTATCTTATTGATGAAGCAAACATGTGGTTTAACTTTGTGAGGCACTCAATCTTGCCTACTGCCCACACAACCACAGTGGGGAAGGAGAGGTTGATCTTAATTGACACCATCATGAAAGGAGAGAATGTGGATGTAGGAAGACTGATATCCAGAGAGATCCTTGCATGCAAGCTAAAACCAGTGGGTAATCTCTACTTCCCTTGTTTAATTAATGAATTGTGTATTAAAGCTGAAATTGAGATTGAGAGGAAGGAAGAAAGAAGGGCCCCAGCAGGACCTTTCCCAACAGAGTTCAAACCAAGACAGAAGCCTACTATTATGGCATCAGGTGATAGACCAATGCCACAGCACCTGAGGCTACAACAACATGCTATTTGGAAGTTCATGAAGGAACACTATGAATGGGAGCAGGCCATGTTCAAAGAATTATCAAAAGGGAAAAGCATCATGGATCCACCTCAGTTCTCTGAGTGGGTTCAGGAAGAAGAAACAGAACAAGAGGCTGAAACAGAAAAGCAGCCCACTGATGGAATGACCCCAGAGAAGAAGAAGTTCCCTATGAAGAAGCCCACTAAGAAGCCAATAGTTGAAGAAGAATCTGATCAAACTGAGGAGGATGAGGAGGAGAAGAAAATAATGACAGAGGAAGTACTAAGTGAGGAAGAGAGTGAAGAAACTGAAAGTGCAGAAACTGAAGGCATCCAAGAAACTGAACATTTAGACCAAACCACACGAACACCTCCCACTCACACCCAAATTCCACCACCATCGTCACCAAAAATCCCCACCCCCCCCCCCCCACCCAAAAAACCCACAACCAGCAAATAAACAAGTCTCCCCACACCAAACGGAAACTGCAATCCCAGCAACCAAAGAAAACACACCACAACCCCCCCCCCCCCAACTAACCCTGCACCAACCAATGAGGCTATAGCATCCCTCCAAACCACCAATGACCAATCAGAAAGTGAAACAATATTTTCTGCAGGACAAAAGAAGGAGCAGGTATCTGAAAAGAATCACAAAACAGTAATGGAAGAGGCTACAGAAGAAGGATCCCGGGAAGATAATGCTGCTAAGAAGGCCTCAACAGCATCATATGCTATAGCATCTGAAGCTATAGCATCTGAAGCTATAGCATCTGCTGAATTGGCCCAAGAAACAATAGATGAAGCAGAAACAACAGCAGCAGAAAAGGACCAGCAATTATCTGTGGAGCAAGTCTCCAAGAAGTTTGTGGAAGACACCCTCGCATCAATGAGATTAACAGAACTGGCAGAAAGACTGAAGAGATAGAAGGCAGAGAAGGAAAGAGCTGATGATGTAGCATCTAGTGCTACAGCACCTGCTGCAGAAGAGGAAGCACCCCAAGAGCCAAAGAAGAAGAAGCAACAGACAGAAAAGAAAGTAGCCCAAAAGCCAAGCAGGATCAGTAGCAGGCTTAAAACTGGGTTAGCAAGAAACTGACCCTTTTTCCCTTCGTTGTTTTTAATTTTATTGCTCTCAAATAAACCTGTTGGGTGCTATAGCACCTATCCTGCACCCAACAGCTGTGTTAGTTTTAATTCTATGTCTGAATCATGCCAAGTTATTTATCTCTTACTATGAATCATTCAAAACCTCTCCCTGAATCATACCTGAAACATTTTTTGAAGGCAGTGAGGACACTGCCTGGTTTTAGTAGGGGGAGGAACTTTAGTTGTTTTTGAACTTTTGTGAAAACTTGTGAAAAAAAAAGTGTGTAGTTGTTTTGGTATCAAAGTCAGTAATTCCCCCAAAGTCAAAAGAACTTGCATCTTGAATGGGTGAAAAATTTAACAATTGTGTGAATGTAAAAAGTAGCTTTGTTTGAATGACAATCTGTTTTATTGCTGCTCCCACACAAACTCTAAGCTTAGGAAGAACTTAGTCAGCTAGGAATGATCTAATGCTAAAGCTAGTATTGGTTAACCAAGAGTTTGGCAAGTTTTTAATAAAAATTGAGAGTAGCATTAGAAGCTAAGTTTGGGGGAGCATCGGTTATATTAAGGTCAGTGTAACTCAGTTGTGCCAAAAACTGTACCATGATATAGCATCTCCTTACCCAAAAATAAAAATGATGTGGCTGTGCCTAAAAGCTAAAAAAAAGAGCATAATACTGGAGTCCAGCAAGGGATGTTATAGCACAAAGTCATCAAACATAAAGAGAATTCTGAACCCATAGCAGCAAGTGCTATAGCACCTCATGCTATAGCATCAACCTTTCAAGTCTCTTAAGTTTAGTGCACTAACCACAGTCTGAAAAGCCCAAAATTAAGCCATTTGTTGTGCTTTGAAGCCCCTCAAGTCTTATGTGGAATTATTAGTCTACTCTCTCTTTTGAACTCTTCTTGACACACTCAAAAGAAAGTTATTCTCTCCTAAGCTAAGTGAAATTCTGAACCTGGCTGGGAATTAGACTATGCTTAGAGGTCACACACTCACTTTGGGCAGTGATAACTCTGGATGTTGTGAAAAACAATGATTTGTGTGAGTGGATCTAATAAAATCTTAACCCAACCAATAGCATGTTTTGAAAAATTTGTAACTTAGGGAAGAACTGACTTTAGTATGCTTTCTTGTTTATATAAGAAGTGTCTTGGCATGATTGTTTAGTTAGATTTACTTGTCTTTTTGTCATTGCTTAGGTACAAGCAATGGTTTAAGTTTGGGGGTGTGATAACTCTCCATTTGTAGAGTTATTTATGCATTTCTATTCGTAAATCATTGTGAATTTGCATGCTTAGGCTAGGAAGTATGTGAATATTTGTGTTTAATTAGGGAAAAGGGAATCAAGAACTGAATTGGAATATATTTGGCACAAATGGTACCCTTGTGAAATTTCTAATGTTTTCTGTCTAAGTGCTATAGCATCAGATGCTATAGCATCCCTGTGCGCAGCAGAGCTGGGACCCACTTGAAGACAGCAGCAGAAAGCAGATCTGCAGTGAATCCTAACCTGTCCTGTCAACGCCTCCCTATTGCCACAATCCATTCTGATGCAGCCACCCTCCTACCACTTGTCTACCATGGGGGGACAACATATCTTTAGTTGGTGAAAAGAAGACCCATTTGCAAGAAAGGAGGGAAAACTCAACTATAAAAGCAAGCCTAACTTCTGCACTTAGGATGGACGCTAGAGCACGAAAATTCTCTGGTTTTGAGAGAAAACATACAAGTAACCAAACTGTTCCATTGCACTTATTAAAAATCCATCCTCAAACCACTTGAAGATTCAGCCTGGCTCATGTTATGGCAATGTCAGCACACCAGCACACGCGTGGAAGTTGAAGGAGTGTATCTTCTGCACATTCTTATTCTATTTCTTGTCTTGGTGATATGAACCCATTTGGTTGTAAGTTCTTTACATTATTTATCATGAGCTAAACACCTTTTGGTTGGATTGCTAAGCTATGTAATGCCAGCCTAATGTGTTAATGATATAGCATTTTGATGTATGCATTTTAATCTTTGTGCTTAAATATTTTCAAACTTGTTTTGGTACTGGCCGTAGATTCATGAATTCAGAAATGGTTTATGAAAAGATCTCAAAGATTAATGTGAGTGCGTGGTTGTTTTAAAGACATTTAGAACAATCCTTGCCCAAACCTAGACAAAGGAGGGCTTAGTTCATCAAGTGAATACTATGGGTTCTTTAATATACAAAGGTGAACTTACTTGAAGCCTAGACATAGGATCTTGTCACGAAACCTTGGTGAAAGTGACCGAAAGGCACGCAACTTATGCTATAGCACTCAATGCTATAGCATCAGATGCTATAGCATTAACACAGAAGAGAAATTTACTAAGCAAAAGCAGTCCAACTAATCCTTTACCATATAGTTTCCATATTTATTTCTTAAGCAATTTATCTCATTATTTTACTATTCTCAATATTGTGACTTACTTTACACACTAATTCCCTTAGATATTCCAACTATAAATTAAGACCAATCCATGTGGGTTCGACCTTTCTTTCTACTATATTACTTGTTTGACTACGTATACTTGCGTATATAAAATCCAGAACAGGGACACCAGAATAGATCAAAGCGATGGAAGAAGCAAAGTTAAAAGATTTGAAGGCCAAGAACTATCTTTTCCAGGGGCTGAAACTAATCTTAAGGCTAGCAGTAGTAAAGATAAAAGCACTCTATGGAACAACAGGTACAGACACTTAAGCTTCAAGGGGATGAAATTATTGAGTCAAAAAGGGATGGTGAGGGGACTTCCCAAGACAGAAGAATCAACCAAGGTGTGCGAGGATAGTATGATTGGTAAGCAACATAAGGAATCATTTCCTTAGAAGAGTTCTTGGAGGGCTATACACAAACTACAATTAATTCATGATGATATTTGTAGTCCAATCAAACCAAAGTCAAATAATCACAAAACGCATTTCCTCACCTTTATTGATGACTACAGTAGGAAAACTTGGATTTATTTCTTAGCTAGAAAATCATTAGTTTTAGAATGTTTTAAGTAATCCATATCTAGTGTACAGAAAGAAAGTGGTGCAACCATAGGTGCTTTGTGAACTGATAGGGGATGGAGATTTACCTCTCATGACTTTAATAAATTTTGCTCAGAAAATGGGATGACCAGACAATTAACTGCTAGCTACACACCCAAGCAAAATGGGGAAGCTGAGGGGAAAAACAGGTCCATCATGAACATGGTGAGAAGCATGTTATCATAGAAGAAAATTCCCAAGAATTATTGTCCAGAGGCTGTTAACTGGGTATCTATGTGCAAAACAAATGCCCCCTATTGTTGTGAAAGATTTGACACCTAAGGAGGCCTGTAGTGGATCTAAGACCTCTGTGCAATTTTTTAGAACCTTTGGCGGGATTGGATATGTGCATATCATTGACTCTAAACAAAAGAAGCTTGATGACAAGAGTTTGAAGTGTGTTCTCTTTGGGTTCAGTGAGGAATCTAAAGCCTATAGGCTTTACGATCCCATTGGTAAGAAAATTTTGTTTAGTAGAGATGTTGTTTTTGCTGAAAATGAACAATGAAACTAGAATGAAGAAATAATAGAGTTGAGCAAGAAAATGGCCTCAGATGCAGCATCAGAAAATGGTGAATCCAGTGAATCTAGTGAGAGCAGTGATGAGGAAGAGACGGTTGAAATCAATGGTGAAGGTTGTAGTGGTACTGCAAATACTTCTACTGAAGCAGTAATAGAGAGTGAAACTCACTCTACAGGTCCCGTTTCAGGGAGGATGAGGAAGAGGCATGCCTACTTAGATGATTATGTTTTGAATAATGTGGAGATTGATGAATTTAGTCTTGCTACCTTCACTCAACCAGAAGATCCAATGATTTATGAAGAAACTGTGAAACAAGACAAATGGAGAAAGGCCATGCAATTGGAAATTGATGCTATATATAGAAAGAAATCAAACTTGGGAATTAACTACATTGCCAAAGGAAGCAAAGACAATTGGAGTCAAGTGGATCTACAAAACTAAGTTCAATGAAAAAGGAGAAATTGAGAAACATAAGGCAAGGTTGGTGGCCAAGGGCTACTCTCAAAAGCAAGGAGTGGATTACAAGGAGGTGTATGCACTTGTAGCTAGATGGGATACAATTAGAAAAAATGTGGCTCTAGCAGCCATAAATGGAAGGATTTTGTACCAATTGGATGTGAAGAGTGCTTTCCTTCGTGTGGAAATCAATGAGACAATTTTTATGGATCAACTACAAGGCTTTCTGAAGAAGGGAGAGGAGAGCAAGGTGCTCAAGCTAAAAAAAAGGCTCTTCGTGGCTTAAAGCAAGCCCCAAGGGCTTGGTATAGCAAGGTGGAGTCTTATTTTATTAAATAAGGGTTTTACAAATGCCATTTAGAGTATGCCCTATTTGTAAACAGACTCTGAAAAGGAATTCTCATTGTGAGTCTTTATGTTTATGACTTGATCTTCACGGGAAACAGTGCAGATTTGTTTTTTGAATTTAAGAAATCCATGAAGAAAGAATTTGATATATCTAACTTGGGGAAGATGACCTACTTCTTAGGTGTGGAAGTGATGCAAAATAAAGCTGGGATATTCATTGGACAGTCTAAATACGCAAAAGAGATACTGTAGAGGTTTGGTATGCAGGACGTGAATGCTCTCAAGACACCTATTGTACCTGGTTGCAACTTGAGGCATGAAGTGAAATTAGTAGATGCCACAAACTACATGCAAATGGTTGGTATTTTAATGTACCTCACTTCCACCATACCTGATTTAACGCATGTTGTTTGCCTTGTTAGCAGATACATGAAAAAACCAGCTGTTGAGCATCAAATGGTTGTCAAGAAAATTATGAGGTACCTTAAGGGAACCACTGACCGGGGAATTATGTGCAACAGAGCATGAATATTGGAATGGAAGGGCTATGCAAACAATGACTATGTAGGAGATAAAGATGACAAGAAGAGTACTGGAGGCTATGTATTCGTCCTTGGAACCAGTGATGTCTCCTGGTCCTCCAATAAAATAAACAGTGGTAACTTTGTCTGCAACAGAGGTTGAATTCATCTCAACAACTATGTGTGCTAGCCAAGCAGTGTGGCTCGGAAGGATTATGGAGAAATTGGGACAGAAACAGAATTACAGCACTCCCCTCATGTGTGATAATAACTCCACTATTAAACTGTCAAATAATCATGTGCTTCATGGAAGATGCAAGCACATAAATGTTATATTTCATTACTTTTGAGACCTCGTGAAAGATGGAGTCAATGAGTTGTTGTATTGCAGAACATATCAGCAAGTTTCTGATATAATGACCAAGCCACTAAAGATGAAGGAATATTTGCAACTTAGAGAATAGCTAGAAATGTGTTCTAGTGACATGAGAAACTGAGTTGCTAAGAGCGACTAGTTTAAGGGAGGATATCTTAGGCCCAACTGATGTTAATAGAATTTTATTGGGCCTATTGTATAGAGGGTTTTTCCCAACCCATTTAGTAGTCTTACTTGTTGTTTGTTAACACCTACGTAAAACTGTTAAGCCTTGAGTTTTATGTATATAGCCAAATTTGCTTTCTGCTAATAAAAAAAGAACTCTCTTTACTCATTCTTGTCCCAACATGTAGAACCTTTCAATTTTTTTCATTGTGTGAGAAATTGTAATAGTTGTAAAAAAGCTCTTTAACGATTGCTTGTAAATGGGTAGAGTACCCCTTGTACTCTCTAATAATATACAATGCACATTCAAGGCTACGGTCGAGTCTAAATCAGGGTAGGACTGAGCTCCAACAGTTGATGAATCTTTTGAAACATGATCATTATGTGCACTGGCATAGAGTTGCACATGATAATCCTATTGTCAGGGACATTTTCTGGGTACATTCAGACTCCATTGAGCTTCTACATACATTCAACAATGTATTATCGATTGACTCCACCTATAAGACCAACCAGTATAGGTTTCCATTGGTTGAGATAGTCGGTGCAACCTCAATGGAGAGGACTTTCTCCATTGCATTTGCTTATGTCGAGGGGGAGAAACTAGACAACTTTGCGGCGGTTCTGGAAAAGCTGAAGGTTCTATTTAAGAGATAGGATGCTTTGTGCCAAGTTATACTGACTAACAAGGACATTGCTATGATGAATGTTGTGGCTACGGTATTTCCAACGACTTCCAACTTGGGCCAATTTCACATCAAAAACAACGTGAGGCCAAATGCAAGATGTATGTGTTTCCGATGGACAGAGTTGAGGGCATAATGGATGCATTTTAAAAAGTCGTCCATGCGGCCACTACAATTCAGTATGAGAAGGAGTTGCAAAACTCCGAGGATCTGTTAGCACCATTTGACAACTTGATAAGTTATGTGAAGAACACTTGGCTCACCCCTCACAAAGTGTTGATGTTTAGATAGACCGTCATATGCGCCTCGGAAACAATATCACCAACAGAGTTGAGTTTGCACATCGCAGTTAAAGAGACTATTGCAAGGCAGTAGAAGAGGCTTGTGTAATAGCTGGGATGGGATGAATAGCGTGATTAGGCTATATCATACTAAGCTTAAGATGTCTTTTGAGCATAGCTTCAGCAGAGTCAAATTTTATCACATATAAGACCGGTATATAATAACCTTAAGGGAATAGTGTATAGTAATGCAATAGACTATATAGACAAAGAGTTGAAGCGGTGTATCACGATTGGTGTTGATTCATCTGACTGCAGATGCACGATCAGAACCACACACAGTGTACGTGTGAGCTTGCTAGGTAAATATTCTATTTGACCCCATCAAATATTGTATGCAGTCTCTTTGAATTCTAAAAAACCCATTTTTATTTTGTAGGTACATGATGGACTTCATCCCAATTTCGTTGGCCACGATTCATGTTCACTAGAAGAGACTGAATTTCAAAATACCCCCTGAGACTTCTGAGCAACCTTCTGGGATCCCAAATGGTGAGTTGTGTCCGAAGATTTAATTTGAAGCATTGGCGCAATGGTTTGAAGTGTCATATCATGTTGGTAGAGTGATGTTGAGGGAGAAACTACGTGAGTTGGCATTTCCAGACACTACTTCCATGTATTCACCTCCAAATAAGGTTAACACAAAAGGAGCACCTACTACTTAGATGACTTTTGGGCATCCCAGGGTGATAACACATCTACTACTTGGTCTCGTAAATGGCCTACCCCACCAGTATCAAAGACCCCAATTCCAACCCAAAGTAGAAGTTCCACTGGCACCTCACCACAACCAAAGAAAACAACTCCAACTCAAACTAGAAGTTCCACTCCTACCCCACCACTACGAAAGAAGGAAACTTTAGCTCAAACTATAAGTTCCACTCCTACCCCGCCACTACCAAAGGAGACAACTCCCACACCAAGCCCACAACCACCACTACCACTAGAAAAGAAGCCAAGTTCCACTTCTACTCCTATTCCTACTCCCACTCCAACTCTTACTCCTACTGCTACTCCTACTCCCGGTCTTACTCATATGCCTACTTCTGTTCCTACTCTCACTACAAGTACCTCCCAAGAGGAAGAGGAAGAGAATGAGTACAGTACATTCCTTAGTGGTATGTCAGTGATAATTCATCATTATATTCATGATATAGTTAATGTAGGAGCTGATGGTAACTGCAGATTTTGGTCTATTGTTGCACTACTCTTTATGGGTGAGGATGCTTGGCGTACTGTGAGACAATATATGTTGTCTAAGCTTAGGCAAGACATGAATTTTTACAATAACCTGTATGATGGGATTGGGAAATACACTGATATGTTGAAATCATTGATTGAGGCACACAACTATTATAGGGATAATTGGATGACTGTCCCAGATGCAGGGTATCTAATCGCTAATAGATACAAGGCCATATTTGTTTGTTGGTCTACTAAGGGTCTTACACAATTTTCTCCTTTCATATTGCAGTGTGTTCAACATCTTCTATGCATAAACTGAATCACTTTGTACAAATACCTAAACCACAAATTATAACTCATTTATATATTGTGAACGGTTAGTTAAGATAATAAATATGTTGGCTTTGTAGGTATTTATGAAGGATGGCAGTCCAATACCCCTGTCTGATGTGTTACATATAGCAAAGGGTTGGCGCAAGCTATATACTTATGGGTCGCATGCAACAGTGGAGGTTGTTGGCTGTAGATATAGGACCCCCTTTCAATATAGACTTGACTGAAAATTAATAGGATTAGTGTTTAGTTGAATATTTATTTGGTACTGTAGTTGAATTTGTGTTCAAATGACACATTTGCCACGTAATAAATAATATGTTGAATTTTTACCATGTGTTTAGTGTTGGTTGAATTTTTAGTTTAATATTTTCTAACATAATAATGTTAATTTAATATTTAAGCGTAAACTGAAACTGCAGTAGAAGAATATGTTTTTGCAATATCAGATTGGTACATTACCTTAGTACTGGACAGGTTTGGTACTTTGGTACCGTACCTATGTAAACAGACCACATACCCCGTAAAACACACCTGGTACAGTAGTATCGAACCCTATTTTTTTGTGTACTCGGTATCATAGTACCGTAACAAACGAAAACCTAGCGTGAGGGGGCTTGAGAGCGTGTTGCACGTGAGGGTAATTTTTGAGATTTTCAAAAATTGGGGTTGTGTGGTGAGTAGGAGGAGTGTAATAAGTTTGGGCCTAATTATTGCGAATGAGTTTTAAGGTGAATCGAAATTTGGTAAAGTTAAAAACCAAATGAAAAGAATAGATCCACTTAAATAAAATAAAGTGGATAAATTTAGGGTGAAAGACGATTATATCAGACACACAATCAGAATAGTTGTTGAAAGCAAGAAAACGTAGTTTGGACTGCTCATGGGGCGTGTTGCCCCTTTTGTTTTAAGCAGGATGAGTCGATTTCCCATCTTTTTTCTTGTGCAGGTGTTCCGGGTTAGTTTGGACTGCTATTCAGAATTAGTCGGACATGGTGATTTCAGATACTCTAGTAGGTGTTAAGCATTTCCGGGCTCATGGTTTGCAATTGGAATCGAAGAAGGCGTGTAGACTGAGGTATTTGATATTGATGGATGTCATTTGGTGTATATGGTTACATCGGAATCATATTCTATTCAGAGATCAAGTTTTTTGTTTGCAGGGGCTTGTTAACCATGTTAAGTCTATAACATGGACTTGATTCATAAGCATAGAAGGTCGTAATTCCAATCTTAAGATCTTTGATTTGTGGGGTAATCCTTTTGTTTGTATAAACTCGGTATAACTGTTTTTTGTCTCATTCTTCCTGGGGTACTCTTTTTCCCATGGGGTTTAGGCCTTGAAAGGTTTTAATGAGGCCCCTTGTATATGTATCAGTTGGGGTGCCTCCTTGCACCCCTATTAATATAACTTTTTGCTTATTAAAAAAAAGGGTTAAATATGTTTTTGGTCCCTACAAAATTGGGACCTTTTAACTTTAGTCCCTACATTATGGAAACAGGTGTTTTAGTCCCCAATATTTTTTTTCGTTTTTATTATTAGTCCCTACCGTTAACTACTGCTGAGTGGCAAACGAAATGTTGAAATGACATCTCCTATGTGGCACAATTAAATGACATGTATTCCACGTGGCTTTTTTTTATTTTACTATATTTTATTAGATTTTGTTTTTTTTTTCTCAAAAAAAAATAGTCTTCTTCCCTAAATCATCACCATCTTCCAGAACCTCTGTTTCTTCTTCAACGTCTCTCAATCCAGCTTGCTACTTTGCTTCTGAAAATTTTAATACACATAGCCCATCACAGAAACGTTGGAGAAGCAATCCTCGATCAACCACAGTGTTCATCATTTCTTCTTCAAGTTCATCAATTCTGCGTTTTATTTCCTCGCAGCAATCCTTCTTCCTCTTTGCAATCGCAAGCCACAAATTTCTTGCTGATCACATTCTTTGATTTCGCCTTTCAATTCGTCACTCACAATTAGGTTACTGATCTTGATTTCATTTGATTTCTTTTTCAATCTTAGAAATTGTAATCTGAAAAAGTCAAGATTTTTATGATTTTTTTCCTGAATTTGTAGTTGCTTGAAGTGTTTCTGTGATTTTGAGAATTTAAGTTTTGTTTCGGTTCTTGCAGGATAAACAAAAAAAAGAGAACAAAAAAAATGAAAGAGAGTAGAGAAAACCTTACGAATTTAGATTAAAATGAAGCGAAGTGTTAATGGGTTTCTTGTGCAATCTACAGCTTTTGGTTCTGTAAGCTAATCACGCGTAAACCCAACAACATCTTTCTCTCTTTGTTTCTCTCTGTATGTGTCATTCGGTTCACGTTATGTTCGGCGTTGTTATGGGGAATTTTTTTGGGATGTGATGGAGGTGTGAGGGAGAAAGGAAATGGATTTTAATGGGGTAGGTGTGAGGGAGGTGTGCTGATGATGGAGGTTTGCTGATGATGTTGAATGTTGGGAGGTCTGGTTTTAATGGTTTTAATGGAGGTTTGATTTTAATGGGGAAGATGGATTTGGGGAAGAAGACCTAGGAGTTAAAAAAATTAATAAAACAAAAAAGCCACATGGTGCCGCATCAATTAAAATGCCACGTAGGCAATGCCACATCAGCATTCTGTTAGTCTAGTCACCATCATTTAACATCAGAGACTAATAATGAAAATGGCAAAATAAGTTGGGAACCAAAATGCCTATTTTGTTAATGTAAGGACTAAACTTAGAATGAGTCAATTTTGTAGGAACCAAAAACATATTTTACCCTAAAAAACGTAGTTTTCCAAACATTGCCAATAGACAATCAGTGCAACAATTGGAATTAAAAGAGGAATAGGAAATTGAACTTTATTAATTAGAATATGTAAAACTCTACCTGCCATGCGACCCATGTGTGAATAACAAAGTTCAGCCTAACTAGTGATATTAGCTAAAATTGAAGAAACAAATTCTGGTGAGCTATTAGGGCAAGAAATAACAGCAAGACCAGTATGTGCATCTAGTGAGTGTTGACAAGGTGTAGAAGTATGAGCATGAAAAAATAAGCCTTGAGAAAGCTTAGCTCTTCCTATCACCTTTCTTTCCACTTTGCCCTATGCATAGCAGTATTCATCAATAAAGGAAACAACATATTGGGAATGAATAAGGAAAGCATCAACTGAAATCAGGTTAACATGATAACCTGTTCGGTTGTGACATGCCGTACCTGTTAAAATATATGCAGAGGGGGTGTGTGTGCCAAGACATATGCCATGGCACCATAACGCCATACCAGGTTCGGTATCATAGTGTCGTACACGTTAAATCCCATAAAAAAGGGACGCGTTTGTAACTCTTTTTCATTAAAGATATTTTGGTCGTTTCGTAGGGTTTGGGGGTGTGTGGTGAGTTAGGGTATGTGGAATAAGCATGGACCTTCGAGAAAAAGGTTTCTCATGATTTTCGTTGAATGAATATTCCTCTGAAATGGGTTGGGCTTGTGGTTGTTGCCATTTTGGGCCCTTAATGCTTTTTGTTCCATATATCACAATTAGGCCAACGTTAAGCACAAAAGAGATAATGCGTACTAATAGTTGAATGAGCATTACAACTTACTTTTAGCTTCTTTTTCATTTAATAAATAGAGTAAAATTAAAGGATTGACAAAATTAAGGTACAACAAGAAAATGATTATTTATGGGCCCTAACTCACCACACACCCCAAACCTATTACACCTGTATGAAATACACCGATCTTTTTTCTATTTGTTTTAAATAAAAGTGCATGTAAAATAGCACACCAAGAGAACCACACGGGCCGGCAAAGCCGAAAACTCGTAGCCAACCAGATTCCTCGGCGTGGATTAGTCACCGACAAAGTCGGTAGAAACCACGCATCAATGATATGGACACAAAAAAAAGAGGAAACCAAGAGTTCATTAAATAATGAAAACATAAACAGAGATCATGGGGGACGAGACCAAAATCCATCGGAATACAAGAAAAAGTTAGCTATTCCAATCCGAGCAATATAAAATTATGATTTTCAAATATTTATGTAGATTTTCTACTTTAGCAAAAACTACAAGGAGCTTATTTTATTGTTGACAGGAACACATATTGTAACACAATAGAACCAAATAAACAGTGCCATTTAATGTATCATTCCTATTGGTTCATAATTTCCGTCACGTGCTTCATCACCATGAGGTCCTCCATAGCGCCACCATAATAGTTTCCTGTTCTGACTAATCATTTCATCTGAAGCAACAACATTGATGTATTAATTTCTCCATTGTTGTGTAAATATAAGAAGAAAATTTAAAATTAATAATAATAAATGTATATACCTGCAGAAGCACCAACAATGTTGGCGGAAAAACTCAACGCACAAAAAAAGAGAACCATCAAAATAAGCAAGCACATCTTAGAAGCCATAGCTCTACAGCACTTGATAATAAAAGTGCTCAACAAATGCCAATTTATATATAATTCAATATCGGTATGTAGTTCTTGCTTGCTTTTCAAGCATATATTTATTTAGTTTAATTTTGGTTTGTTTTTGACTTTATTGCTACATATCTTCTGTCATTATTGGATGTATTCCCATACACAGAGTCGATGGCTGCTAAAAATAAAATAATTCCTCCTGTGTTTTCAAGGGAAAGCTTCTTAGTTTATTACTCGTATTTTTGTTATTGTGCTATATATTATGAGACATTTATTAATCATAACTCATTGACTTTGACAACTTCCACTTCAACTTCATTTTTGTTGTTTTATTATTGGCATTCTACTACGTGCAGATTTTTATTTCCAGTAAGTATTAATATGATTGAATGGGTTTCTTTTTTTGTTGGTTGGATATATATATATATATATGTGTGTGTGTGTGTGTCATGATCAGGATAAACCAACGTAGGATGCCATAAATATAAAACTATGCACCTTACTGACTGAGAACACATGGAGTACAGTTAATCTTTTTTGTCAAATATAGGTTGCCTCGATTGTATTGACATTTTTAGAATAGTTGCAAAGCTCATAACAATGAGGCTTCTTCTAGAATTTACTTCAATCAATTAGTGACATCACTACTAGAAATCTCGGTATTAGCTTCGGAATTTCCTGCGGAAATTTTCCGCAAGTATTTTCTGCCGAATTCCCTACCAAATTACAGATATGTAGAAAGTTTGTTGCGCATCTAGTTTAGCAGGAAAATCCGCAGGAAATATATGAGTTTCCTGCGAATTTCCCTGCGAACTTTTTTCCGTTGGAAAGGTTATTTTAAAATTTTTATAGAATCTGAAAAGTTTTTCTTTAAAAAAAACTAAGTAACCAAAAAAACTTAAAAACTTTTGTTTTTGAACAAAAAAACTTAAAAACTTGTAAAGTTATAAAATTATCATATAAAGGAAAATTTTAAGAATTAAAAAAATCTGAAAAGTGTTTTTTTAAAAAAAACCTAAACAACTTTGTAAAATTATAAATTATAAAAATTATCATAAATTATAAAATTATCATAAACTGGTGGCGAGTTCCAATTACCATAATAACCTTGGAACTTTCAAATTATCATCGAACGCTAATAATATCAGAAACGCAATCCATCGTTCTTATCTCACGCATTCCATCGTCTGTCTCACGCATTCCTTCGTTCTTACCAAAAATTATCAAACCCTAAATCCCTAAACAGAGAAATCATCTGCAGACATCATCAACGTGAGCATGAAATCCCTAAATCCCTCTCTCAATGTCTTCCGCGATTTCGATTTCGCAAGGTATGCAAATGGATTTAACAAGCTGAGATTAAGTTGGGATTTGGATTTCGCAAGTTGAGATTTGATTTCGGAAGTTGAGATTTCGATTTCACATATCTCTCTCTCTGAGTGTCTTCTACGGTTTCGATTTCGATTTAATATTTCACATCTCTCTTCTGCAAATTCTGTAGGTTGAAGCTGAAGAACAACCTATTCGCTGTGAATAGAAGAAATTCCATTTCAGATTTTCCTTCTGATTTCTCTTTCTTTCTCTCTCTCTCTCTCTCTCTCTCTCTCTCTCTCTCTCAATCCCATGCTTAGGGTTTTATTATGTTTCTCCCCTCTTTTGCTGATTTTAACAAATTGATTTAGGTTTTTTCTTTGATTTCCATTGATTCTCAGTTTTGTTTTCTCTTTTGCGTGTTTGTTTTTTCTTTTTCAGAAATTAGAGGTTATGCGGAAAGCGGAATGAAGAAGTGGATATGCGGTGAGGTATAATCTCTCCCTCTTTTCTCTCTTATAGCTTTGAAAAATGAATGCTATTTTAAGTTCAATTTTGCATTTGAGTTTTCAATTTGAATATAAATTTTTACCTTTATGTTCGGTTGCTGAATTTGATTCTGGATCATCACTGCTTGTGGATAAATAACTGTGTTGGTTACTGGAATTATAAGGCTTTCTTTGCTTTTGTATTATATGCCACCATAGCAAGTATTTGCTCTATGGTATGTTTTGAACATGGTAACTACTTGTTGTTTTCTAATGGACAAGAAGATTCCTATTTTACATAAGCTTTTGTGATATGCAGGTCATATTTATATGATGTGTACTTCAGAAGGACTGGGGACATATTGAAGGGAGTTATCTTAAGATCTTTTATGTAAGTTGCAATTATATGCAAATTTATGTTGCGCACAATGCGGCATGGAAGTATCAAAAGTCGTAGTCGCTTGTATTGTTGATTTGGCTTTCAAGTATGCAGGAAATCCTTTTTTGTTTTTTCCACTTTAAACCAGAATTATAGTTAGACCAATTCTTCCTTGAACCTTGGTATGAGAAGAAGTTCATGGCACCATTTTGCCTTTTTCTTTTTCTGGTGAAAATAGTTCAAACTTTGTTTAGAAAATACCTGTTGTTTTAGTGTTTTCCATTCATAAACTTTCTGCAGTGATCTAAATACCCGCTGTCTTCGAAATTAGAAATTTGCTATATTCTAAAATTTGATTTATTTATCTTGCCCAAACATGTTTACCTAATGATCTACTTGGTGAATGAAGAATCAACACATTAAAGCTTTATCAGAATGCATCAAGATGAATCAGTATACCAAGATTGAACCATGTGCTTTTTGGTTTGATACTTTCTTGTGCTTTTTGGTTTGTTTATTTAATAGAACAACTTCATATCCTATGCTCTCGTAGGTCACTTGTTTCTCCTCTGGAAGAAGTTAATCCTAGAAAAATGAAGCTAGCCTTTTGGATTAATGTGCACAATGCCTTAGCAATGCATGTAAAATTTCTAAATCTTATCCTGCTTTATATCCTGCATGATATTTCTCAAAATCCACAAAACCATTCCTATATTTTGTTGTCTGTATTCCACAGGCCTTATTGGTTTATAGAATTTCGGCCAACTATGTCAAAAGAATGTCTTCGGTACTTAAGGTAAGTTGGCCACTCATAAAGAAGTTCCAATGAATTGTCTGGTATGAACTTTTGTTAAAAATAAGCTTAGTGTAAGTGTAGAAATGATACAGAACTTCATTCTAAGGGACTTCAGCGTGTATGAGGTATTCCTTTGCCCACTATTTTTTTCCAATTCTTGACAGTTGCCCGCTCATATCAAAGTAAATATTCTAGGGGACTTCAGCGTGTATGAGGTATTCCTTTGCCTCAGTTGCTCTGTTCAGTAAGGAGGAAGATGTAAGGAAGTTTACCTTATTGTTTCTATTACTTTTTCTTGCATTAGATTTGTTGTTGGTATTTTTTTATTTGAGGATTGTTTATGCTTTTGCCCTGCATATCTTAATTTATACTTTCTTCACTGCATGTGATGTTGTAGATATTTTTTTGATATCAAATTGGCCTAACTTTTATACTTAATCTAAGCACATAATTATGTGAAGTCTATGATTTGTTTCTTACCTTTTCAGTATTGTTTCTTTGCTGCTAAGTCATAACAACTGTTAAGGTCCTTTTGGATTTATGTATTAAATAATTACAGTTTGCTTTTTTTTGGTTTGTAGGATTAGCATTTGAAAATTTTTGCTGGTTTCTACAGCTCTTGTATGTTGCTTCTTTTCCTGTGATCAAAGTATTGTTGATCACTGCACTTGGCTTGTTTCTTGCAATTGACAACATAGATGTGTTGGGAGCAGATGCAAGGAAGAAAGGGAATAATGTAATGTAATGAACTGAGTTTATCACTTTTTTGCCTTCACTGATTTCTATCTACTGATAATAGTGCTCTTTATGTGACAGCTTGTGTTTTATGTGTTTAATATGCACTGTAAAGTCAACAAGCCATGGTTACAGATGTTCCTTGTAGCGTTGTCACATAAGTCTTACATATGTTGGCCTTGCATTTCAGGTTTTGCCTACAAAAATGATTGATTTTCTTGATGTCCCATTTCATTAATTGTTATTTCTATTCACCATTTCAAAGTTAATTTGTTACGTTAACATGTTAGTAATTTCATTAATTGTTATTTCTATTCACCATTGCAGACTGCAGAGGCCTTGCTTGAGATCATATTACCTAGATTACCTATTCACCAAATCCAAATCTGTAATATTGATAGTTGTGTTTATTTTTGTGGTTAGTAAATCTGATTTGGCTTTAGATCTTGTGACTGTATCAATTAAATCCAGTTTGTATTTCTTTGTAATGTAATATACTTTGAAATTAAATAAAAAAATCTTTTGCATGGATTATTTTGAAAGTAATTATATTAAATAAATAGTCTCATTAATAATAATAATAATAATAATAATAATAATAATACCAGTCAATAAAATTTGCTGCGGGTTTTGAAGAAAAAAATCTGCAATTTCCTGCGGAATTTCTTGCAGACTTCCTGCTGAATTTCTTGCTGAATTTCTTGCGGAAGTTTTCTGCCGATATAAAAATCCGCAGGAAACAATTATCCACGAACGAAATAACTGGGAACCTTAATCCGCTGAAAATTCCGCAGGAAACCCATTTCCTATGAATTTTTAATGAAAATCCGCAGGAAATTCCACAGGAAACGGCGAAAATTCTAGTAGTGCGTGTTCATGCGTTTGAAACAACATCACATTTGTCTTTTATTTTGCATTGCATTTAAGCATCTTTTATTGATTAATTTCATGATTTTTATCTTTTTTAATCCAATGGAAATAGTCTAAAACTTTGTAACGAAAGAAAAATATTACAAATTTCATAATCTCATTAAAATAAATCTGAAATTGATTGTATCACCGAGTGTGTTTAATTAGTCAGGGTTGTCAAACTCGAGAGGCTACGTTAACTCGTGGAGAATATGTAGACTCGACTCGTAAACTCGTAAGAGTCTACCTACTATCAAAAAAACCTATAAATGGCATATATGCATGATATACTATAGGTTGGCACAACAATAATTCCACATTTCAACTCCACAATAAAGCAAAGTAGCAAACCATGATATTAAAGTATGTTAGTGCATTATAACTAGATAATATCATGCTGAATTAATAATGACTAAATCATACATAAATTCATAAAAACACAAGTTCTTAAAATAAAAAATTCAAAAAATAATAGCTAATTTGATCCAACACTCGTAATGTTTAGTTAAATGCTTTATTGGGTAGTTGAGTAAAATAAAATAAAAATAGTATTGAAAATGTAAAAGTAACTTTATAAATCCAATATATATACTACAGAAAATAGGTAATTCAACCTAAGTAGCAACCAATATTGACCAATAATTTACATTTTAAGGCCTAATCAAATGTAAAATTGTAGACTCGTAAACTCACAGTAAAATCGAGAGTTTACCGACTCTATCAGAGTTTACTTGAACTCGTATGAGTTTACGAAAAAATAGAGTTTACCTGCTAGTTGACTCGTTTTTGTGATCTAGACTCATAGACTCGTAAACTAGCTCGTAAGAGTTGACTCGAGAGTTTAGCAACCATGTGTTTAATGTTAGTAGAACGATAAAAATTAGCATACTTGAAATTAGTATCAAGTTATTCTCTCTTCCATCCCTCATAGCTTTATTCAACTAGAATTTGTCTCCCGTGCGTGCACAGGTTATAGTTATTGTAAATGTATATAGTATTATACACATTTTTGATTAAATTCTCTAGAATAATAATTCAGTTCAATACAATATTATTAGTCAATTATTTATTTAATTCTTTTATCCAAATATGAAACAACCAAAAAAACATCCTTATAAAAAAAACTAAAAAAAAGTAATATTCAACTAAAAAAAGCATCCTTATAGAAAATGAGGCATTTGGGAGGAAATGATACATTTAAATTGTACATATGTTGACAATGGGATGACAAAAAGAGTAAATTGATGCATGAATTCAAATAACCCCAAATGGCGTAACATGATGAAGACAAATTGGTAAGGGGTGCACTAGACTTAGAGTCTCAAAGTAGGGTAGCCCATTCTCCCTTTGTTCTATCAAAATTTGGAGAAGTTTGTTTAACTTCCATCCCTCTTCTATATACTACATTTACATCCATAAAGCCATATCAGGAGAATTCCTCAACCCATTATCCTAACTTTGAACATTTTCACCATTTTACTGCCATTTTGGGGCAACCATGTCTTTTTATAAATTGAGGCAACATCATAATTCATAGATAAGGGCGACTTGTTTATTTTTCTGCCATTTTGGAGGCTAAACAGAAGCAATCACACATTTCCTTGACTGGGACAAGTCTATCTTTCATGGGCTAGGAAAATAATCTCACCTTTCATTCCACTCATGTGTCATATTTGTCCACCAACTACCCCATATTTTTAGAAACCTTGAGTTAAGCGACTCATTCATATGGATTTGGCGACGAATGTACGGGTCGTCACTAATTGTCAATTAATTAGCTGAACGCGTTTCTTCTCCGCATTTCTCTCTTTTCATTCTTCTCACTCTCTCTCTCTCTCTCTTACTTACAAACATCTCTCTACAAACCCTCTCACCACCACTACCACCTCCTCCACCATGTCATAGTCAACCTCACTCTTCTCTTTTTCTCTCTCTCTCTCTCTCTATCCATAAAGGTTAGTTTTTGATTTTTTGTTTTTATTAATTATTTTAGTTTTGTTGTTTTTATGGTTTATTATAGAAATGTGAAATGTGAGTT
Organism: Astragalus membranaceus; assembly: GCA_039519185.1. Lineage (NCBI taxonomy): Eukaryota > Viridiplantae > Streptophyta > Magnoliopsida > Fabales > Fabaceae > Astragalus > Astragalus membranaceus. Next base: position 82,641,996 of record CM076850.1, on the reverse strand, counting down.
TGAAATGTGTCTATTGTATAATAAAGTTGTTGTTTTTATAAATGTTGTTAGTGTTTAGGATTTCAATTAGAAATGGTATAAATTTGAAATGTGGAGTAGAAATATTGTTGTTAGTGTTTAGAATTGTGAATTTGAAATTGTGTAGGATTGATGTACGTTGTTGTTAATTGAAATTGTGTTAAATATTTATTGTTAGGGATGTTAATTGAAATTGTCTTAAATAGATGTTTGATGAACTATAGGTTAGACAACAATATTTGATGTTGTTGATGGAAAAAGGGTGAGGTCCTCATATTTTACTCGAAATCATCTTCATTGAGATAATTGTGAGACAACACTAATAACAGTGGGGTTGGGAGTTAGAAATAACTTCAATCATTACTTGGATGGAAAATGATTTTGTGTTGTCCTTGACCCCCATATTCGGCTCGAAATCATCTCCATTAAGATCATATCGATCACTAACTTGATAGGTTATTGCGAATGTTATGAGGATTCAACGCGGTTTTTTAAATGCGTGTAGATCAATTGGAATCAATTGAATCGTGGTTGGGTGTATGATCGATTATTTCTGGGAAAAGCGGGTTTGAAGAATTTTTTTGTAGTTGGACTTGGAGAATTTATTATGGTAGCTAGCGAACCAACATAAATTGACTGAATTTGAATGGGTGATTAGATGTCCATGCATTAATTGCAACAGTTTACCTAATAGGACTGAAGATGAAGTCAGGGATCACTTGTATCCTTTCGGGTTTAGGCCTAATTATTGAATTTGGGTGGATCATGGGGAACGACTTCCAAATTTTGACGTAGGGGCTTCAAGCAATTTTGGTGTTGGTGTTCCATCTAAAGAACAATTTGAGTCGATGGAAAGAATTTGTGATGTTCTCGGGGTGAATGTGTCATTTGATGAGCCTCATAATGACAATCAAGATGAACTTCTTCCAAATGAAGAAGCACAGAGATTTTATAATTTGTTAAGAGAGTCAAACAAACCATTGTTTGAAGGCTCGCCACACAGTCGAAATTATCTATGTGTGTGAAGCTTTTAGTCCTCAAGTCCATGAGTAATATTTCTGAGTTGGCTTGCGCTCTGATGGATTTACTCTATATATCCAAGCATCAGCGATGCCCTATTCATGTTGGCCAGTTATTGTTATCCCTTACAATCTTCCTCCTGAGATGTGCATAACTAAGCCGTATATGTTTTTGACTTGTTTGATACCTGGTCCCATCCAATCCAAAAGCTAACACCGATATATATTTGGAACCTCTGATTGATGATATCAAGAGATTGTGTGGGGGGGTTGTTTTGACATATCATGCAGCAAGGAAGAAGAATTTTATGATGAGAGCGGCATTGATGTGGACAATTAACGTCCTCCCTACTTAGGGTATGTTGTCTGGTTGGGGGACTCACAGTAAATTGGCATGTCCCCACTGTATGGAATGCGCAAAGGCATTTACGCTGAAATACGGGGGAAAGAGTTCTTGGTTTGACTCGCATCGTAGATTCTTACCACCAGATCATGAATTAAGAACAAACAAGAAGGCCCTCAAGAAAGGGGTAGTTGAAACAGATGGTCCACACCCCTTGTTGACATCAGGTGAAATCAGGAGTAGAGTTATGGATTTGCCACAAGCCACAGAGATAGGTACACTCCCCCGAATGGATGGTAATGGGCAGGTGCATAATTGGACAAAAAAAGTATATCTTGGAATCTCCCATATTGGAAGGATAATCTATTGAGACACAATCTCGATGTTATGCACATTGAGAAGAATTTCTTTACAGTAGCAAACATTTGGTGCCAATGGCTAATGGCAAGATGTTAAAGTCTAAAGCCAAATATTGTCTAACACCCGATGAAGCGAAAGATGTTTGTCGATAGTTGAGAGGATTGAGGATGTCAGATGGTTATTCTTATAACCTTGCAAGTGCGGATGTGAACACTGGGAGGATGTATGGGATGAAAAGTCCTGATTGCCATGTATTCATGGAGTGTTTACTTCCAATTGCTTTTAGTTCATTACCAAAGTGTGTTTTGGAACCACTTACTTAAGTGGGTCAATTTTTTAAGAATATGTGCTCTTAAAGATTCAGAAAGGATGATTTTACTAAGATGGAGCAGAATATTCCATTCATTATCTAAAGTTGGAGAGAATACTTCCTCCCGGTTTCTTTGATTCCATGGAGCATCTCCCGGTTCATCTTGCATATGATGCATGGCTTGGTGGACCAGTTCACTATATATAGGTGGATGTATCCATTTGAGAGGTAATTATCTATTTCAACATTTTAATTAAAGTGTATCTTTAGTATCACTATTTGTTTAATCAAGATTTCTTCCTTCATATATAATTTATAGATTAATGGGTGATTATAAACGACCGGTGAAGAATAAAGCTAGAATCGAATGATCGATTTGTGCAGCTTACTTACATCGTGAAACAATTTATTTTTGTTCTCATTATTTCAACAACTTTATGTTGTCAAGAAATAACAGAAACGAAATAGAAGTTGAAGAAGAAAGACACCCGCTCATTTTATCTGCGTTTAACAAACCTGGTTGCCGCTTAGGAAAGGAGTCAATCCACAGGTTATCAGATAAAGAGTGTGAATTAGCACATGTTCATGTCTTGATCAATTGCACTGAAGTTAAATTATATCTTGAGTAAGTATTTTTCAATTCAGTTTTAAATCTATACACCTTTAGATAGAAGTTCATATATTGAATAATTCCTTTTCAGTGCATTCTTACTTTGTGAGGGTATACGCACTAAAGAATCTTCTTTCGTATACATGAAAGTTTTCTATCTTGGTTTAAGGCTAGAGATATAAATAAAATAATGTTTTAATATCAAATGTTTAAAGTATACATGAGACATAACTTATTTTTTTTCATATGTGATTACTTAGGTTTATGAAGTGGAACCAACTCCCCTAATCCTACACTTGAGGAACATAGCCGATGGTCCTTTTCAGTTCTGTTAATTAGTGGCACACGTACCTCGTTAACGGTTACAAATTTGACACCCAATCATAGAGAGAGGGAAAACAAACAATTAATAGAGGGGTATATGTAAAAAGGGCTCACGGAAGGAGGTGAAGAGGACTTCTACGATGTGATCCAACACATATATGAACATGAATATACACCTTTAGACTACTAAAATAGAATAGTTTTGTTTTATTGTAGTTGGTTTGATCTATCGGTTAGAGGAACGAAATTGATTCCAAAATGTAATATCGTGGACATTCGAATGAATAAAAGGTATAAGGCCTATGATTCGTTTATCATGCCAGAAAATGTGAGTCAGGTGTATTATGTTCCATATCCATCAACTAGGGGAGGATAGTGTGTTGCAATTAAGACAAAACCACGGGGTCGCATTGAAGCCACTAATGCGGGGGATGAGGTTCCTTATCAAGTGGATGAAATGTCGGGCGTAAATGATGTAATTGAAGTTGAACCAATTGATACCTTACGTGATGACCGACTCCACGTTGAAGAAGTTGAACCAGTATTAGAAGTGACTGAAGATGAAGAAGATTAAGAAAAGACTGAAGATGAATAAGATGATTCATTAGATTAGTTGCTGACATCTATATTTTGACTTTTAGATAGTCTTATTAGTAAATTATCATATTATTTTTCTTGTTGTTTCATTTTTCATAGATATGCATCCAGGAGGTTCTTCTGACCCACTGCCCCCAGACCACCGAGAGGTGATAAGGGGAAGCACATAGTTGTGGATGCACCTCACCAGAAGAGGCATCGCCGTCAGGTATGGTTACTATGGCGGATTAATTGGTAAGTGGGGATTCCCCAGTCCACCACTACTACTAGAGTACCTGGAGAGACTTCGCATTTTGCTACATTGCCCCACCACCCTATATCCCACCGGTACTCGATTCTTCGTCACCCACCGGCCCCCGTTGGTATCCTATCGGCACACCTGGGTTATCTATGGAAACACCTGGGTATCCTATGGGAACACCTGGGTTATTTATGCCTACACCCGAGTTACATGTTGCACCCTAGGACGATCATCCGCAGTCGGTTCACGACCAGCCAGTTGGTTCGGATACATCGACCGATGAGGATAATGATGATGATGCACTACAAGAATAATTGAATTTTCCGGCCAGGAGTTTCCGGCGGATTCTAGGCATTTCCGGCGGATTTTATCCGCCGCAAAGTTACTGGCGAAATAATTGACGTTTGTGGCGGATTAATTTTCGAGTTGGCTTTTGCGGCGGATTTATTGGTTTTTGCGGCGGATTTGGGATTACAAAAATTTATTTTTTTTACGAGATTTTAACAATCCGCCGGTAAGGTTATTTCCGGCGGATATTTGCCAATTTTGAAATTCATAAACCGCCGCAAATTCAACTCCGTCCGCTGCAAATCCTCTAATCCGCCGCAAACCCCATAAAGCCGCCGGTAACTGCCGTTTCCGGCGGATCATGCCTTTTGTCCGTTTGACTTCGTTTCTCCTATATAAACGCCTTCTCCCCTTCTTCTTTTTCACACCTCTACCAATACTCTCATTCTCTTGATACGGCACTCTCTTAATACGGCACTCTCTTGAGCATTGTCGGCAGCGGCTCCAATAGAGTGGCGTATGTCTCCATTTTTTTGTAAAAAAATTTCCACATTGTCATGAACACCCCTTCATCTTTTTTGTTAAAAGTAACCCCTTTATCAGCAAAAAGCTCCTCCTCATTATTTTCACCACAAGAGACATATACGCTCATCAAACGCTCGGTATCATCCTCCAACTTAACAACCCGTCCTTGCAGTTCCTCAAACTTTCTATTTAGAGATTCAATCATCTTTTCAAAAGATGGTTTCTTGTGAAACTTTCTATTTTGAAAATAATATATATTTTTAATTAAAAAGATTTTTTTTTAAAAATAAAATTTATTTTTTAAAAATAATAATAATTTTTTTAAAAAAAAAATGGTACTTTGCGGCGGATTTGTGTCGTTTGCGGCGGATATTGAGTATTTGCGGCGGATATTTGCGGCGGATTTTTTGGTGTTTTTAAAAAAAAGGCGCGGTATTTTAATTTGAACTATCCGCCGCAAAGACCCAGAATCCGCCGCAAAGCTCCGTTAAAAAAAACCCCGCGGATATTAAATTTCAAAATCCGCCGCAAAGGCCTGGAATCCGCCGCAAATCTCCGTTTAAAAAAAAAACCCGCGGATATTAAATTTCAAAATCCGCCGCAAAGACCCAGAATCCGCCGCAAATCTCCTATTGCGGCGGATATTACCTTTTGACCGTTGGCTGCGTTTTCCTATATATATCCATTCCCCACTTCTCATTCTTCACACTTCTAACAATCCTCCCATTCTCTTCTTAAAATTTCTCTTTTACTCTCTCCAAATTCTCTCATTCTCTACTAAATCTCTTTTTGAAGTGTAGCGCTTCCTCCCTACGAATTGTCTTCTGCTCTTATTGGGAAATTTCTTCAAGGTATGTTTTTGATATGAGTTAATAGTTTTAGTTTTTAATTTTTTTTTTAATATTCGTTTTTAAATTATTTTATAATAATATGAGTTTGTTACTAATTGTGTTGTTTTTTGTTTAGGTATTGTTTGGGTTCCTCCTTTTTCCTCTCTGCTTGAGTTCAGGATAAGCTTCAAGCCAGAGCCTTCTCTTCACTACGGTTAGTTGTTAAAGTAATTAATAAAATATTACTTACTTCACTATTTTTAGTAAAATTTTGTTACAAATTTTGTTTGCAATAATAATACAAATTAATTTATATTGAAAAAACTTATTTATTAAGTTCACTTATAAATTTTATTAACATATATTGTCTTATAAAAATTGAAATTAAAAATTAAATTTGGAATTATTATTTATAATGTTTAAATTATTAGTATATAACATTATTAAAAAATTAATTCTGTCGCTTGTAATTAATTGGTAGTTTATTGAAATATCAAAATAAAATGAGTAATATATAAATATATATATATATATATATATATATATATATATATATCAAAATATGAAGTAATTGATAGTTTATTTTATTTATATTGTAGTGTAGTATACGTACGTAGTTCTTGAAAATGGATCGTAGTTGGATGTATGATCGATTGTATCCTGGAAGAAATGGTGTAAAACGACGTTTTGTAGAAGGAGTAGAAGAGTTTATTTTTTGTGCTAAGTACATTGATAATGAAGAATTTGGGCGACAAGGCGGTATTAGATGTCCGTGCTTGAAATGTTCATTTCGAGCTATAAAAAATGAACATGAAGTTAGACTTCATTTGTACAATAATGGGTTTAGGCCAAATTATTGGACATGGAGTCGTCACGGGGAAGGAGCGCCAGGGGTAGCTGCAGTTCCTGCGGTTAATGTTCCGGTTGAAGTAGTAGATCACACATCAAGTAGTTATCCAGCGACTACGACATCTGAAGGATGGGGAATACAACCGTTAGATGTTTATCAGGGAATGATATCTGACGCTGTTGGAGTAAATTTGGATTTTGAAGAACCAGATGCTGACGAAGTTCCAAATGAGGAAGCTCAAAGGTTTTACATGTATTTGAGTGAGACAAATAAACCCATATTTGAAGGATCTACAGACTCAAAATTATCAATGTGTGTTCGGTTGTTGGGTCTTAAGCCTCAATTTAATGTTGCTGAGTTGAGCATGGAATATATGACCAAAATGATGTTGGATGCAATCCCCATTAGATGGAGTTTACCGCAAAGTTATTATGAAGCTAAAAGAGTGGTATCGAAGCTTGGCTTAAAATCTAAAAGGATTGATTGTTGTGTGTCTGGTTGCATGCTCTATTATAACAACTAGTATTTTACCCGTGCATACGCACGGGTGATACTGTATGGTCGGTGTATTGCCATAAAGTCATAATAGTAATTTGGAAGATAATCATAAGTTGTGAACAATGTCCAAAATGTATGATTTGAAATTCAAAGTGGAAAGAGATTGACAATCAGAATTACATTGATCCAAAATAATGTATTTGGACATTAGAGGTAAAATATGCATCCCCGTTGACACTCCCGTTTGTATACTCGTTGACCCTCCCGTTGGCACTCTCGTTACCTCTCCCGTTGCCACTCTCGTTGCAGCTCCCATTGCCAGTCTCTTGTTACCTCTCTTAGTGGTTAAATTGATTGATTTTAATAGTTTTAATAGAGAGATTATTGTAAATAATAAATTTTAGATGGAGTAAAAATGAAGAAAAAAGAAAATAAGATTTTTAAAATATGCATCCACGTTGGCGCTCTGTTGGCGCTCTCCTTGCCTCTCTTGTTCCCACTCATGTTCACGTTGTCGCTCTCGTTGTCGATTTCATTGCCAGTCTCGCATTGCCGCTCTTGTTGTGTTGCAAATTTTGTCTTTTAGGGGTGAATTTACTAAAATAGTTGTGTTGCAAAAGGTTAAAACAAAATCAGTATATTCTTATAATATTAAATTATTAATAATGGAGTAAAACGTAAAATATGCAGCCCCGTCGCTCTCGTTCCCTCACTTGTTGGCACTCTCGTTGGCACTCTCTTTGGCGCTCTCGATCCCTCTCTTGTTGGCACTTCCGTTGCCGCTCTCGTTGCCGATCTCGTTGTCAGTCTCTCGTTGTCAGTCCCGTTGCCACATGTTTTCTCATTTTTTCTATATGATTTAATATTACAATTGTTAGTGGTTAAATTGATTGATTTTATTTATTACATGAAAAATTGATTGATTTTAGTAGTTTTAATAGAGAGATTATAGTAAATAGTAAATTTTAAATTATTTAATTATTGAGTGTGATATTAATTTAATAATTTATTTTTTTGGAATAAATAGTTTTGAAACTATTGATAGAGGTATGGTTTTTTTGACAATTGGTAATAGTTAAATTGATTAATTTTAGTAGTTTGATTAAATTATAGAAATAGTTAAAAAAATTATGGTTTTAGTAAAAAAAAACTGACAAAAAAGTGAATTTTTATGGAAAGAAAAACTGAAAAAAAAATTGGAAAAAAAATTGAAAAAAAAGTTGATTTTAAAATTTGTTGTTTTTTGTCTTTTTGCTGCTTCAGTTGCAACTTCTGATTGCAGTTTTCAATCAGTTTTTTGTCCCTCACTTTTTTGTCCCTCTATCGTTGTCACTCCCGCGGCCTCTCCCGTTGGCGCTCTTGTTGCCACTCCCATCGGTGCTCTCGTTGGCACTCCCGTTGGCATTCCCGTTGGCATTATCTCTTTTTTAGTAATTATAAAATAGTTATTTGGTAATTTTTTGTAGTGGTTAAATTGATGGATTTTAACAAAAGTAGTTAAATTGATTAGTTTTAGTTGTTATAAAAATAGTGAAAATTGATTAATAGTGACTAATTGTTTTTATAAAAATATTGATGACCGTTTTTTTTTTTAAAAATTAAAAAAAATAGCATATAAATTTTTTTAAAAAAAATCAGTTTTTTTGAATAAAAAATGATTTTAAAAAAAATCTATTGGTACTGTAGCGCGTCAGAAACGTCACTGTAGCGCACTGTAGTGATACTGTAGCATTTTGTCTTTATGTGGTGAATTGTCTATTTTGCCCCTAAATTGTGACAAATGTCAAAATTTGGTGATGTCTAAAAATGTAAATGTGCTGGCATATATTTTGATTATATAGAAAGTAGATGAGTTTGGCATAAATGATGGAGAGTTGACACCAGAGGAAGTTTGGAATAGTGTTACGGATATCCCTCCTGTGGAAGTCGTAGCCGGTGTTGTTTCTCGTCCAGATGGCTATGGACAATGGCACAATTGGACAAAAAAAAGTATTTTTTGGGAACTTCCCTATTGGAAAGATAATCTATTGAGACACAATCTCGATGTCATGCATATAGAGAAGAATTTTTTTGACAACATATTTAACACTGTCATGAACGTGAAAGGCAAAACGAAAGACAATGAGAAAGCTAGGAAGGATATAGATCATTTCTGTAGACGAAAGGATTTGTTGTTGGTTGAGCAAGGTACTATGATTTTGAAACCCAAAGCCAATTATACTTTATCTACCGAACAAGCGAAAGCAGTTTATCAGTGGATAAAAGAGTTGAAAATGCCAGACGGTTATTCTTCCAATTTATCTAGATGTGCGGATGTGGATAATGGGAGGTTGCATGGGATGAAGAGTCATGATTGTCACGTATTCATGGAGTGCTTACTTCCTATCGCTTTTAGTTCGTTGCCAACACACGTTTTGAATCCCCTCATTGAAATAAGTCAATACTTTAAGAATTTGTGTTCTGCAACGCTAAAAGCTGATGATCTTTCAAAAATGGAACAAGACATCCCACTTATCTTATGCAAGTTGGAGAGAGTATTTCCACCTGGTTTCTTTGATTCTATGGAGCATCTACCGGTGCATCTCGCATATGAAGCTAAACTTGGCGGACCTGTCCAATACAGATGGATGTATCCGTTTGAAAGGTCAGCTAATTTTTAATTATAATATAAGAAACAAGTTTAAATTAAAATATATGACTATTATATTAATATCATATTCTCTAGGTTCATGGGTGATTCAAAAAGATCGGTGAAAAACAAAGCTAGAGTTGAAGGATCGATATGTTCTTCTTACCTACACTGTGAAACAACACATTTTTGTTCTCATTATTTCAAGAATCAGTTTGCTCCTGGAAGCCGTCGAAATGAAGTGGATACTGAATGGCGACATCCTTTGGCTTTGTCTGTCTTTTGTCTACCCGGTCGTCCATCTGGGAAGGAGTCAACTCACTGGCTAACAGATGAAGAGTTAAGTTCAGCACATGTTCATGTGTTGATAAACTGTACTGAGGTGCAACCATTTATTGAGTATGTTCCTCAACATTAACAATCGATCTTAATTATTAGTTAATATAAAGTAGACAAGTGTAACAATTAAATTATCTCTTTTTAGGGAGTTCTTGTCATCAGAGGCAGTACGTGAAGACCAATCTTCTGCTCATATTCATGCGCATTTTCCAATGTGGTTTAGTCAATATGTGTATTCCCTCCCGCCAAATCCTACCAACCAACACTTGAGGAACATATCAGACGGTCCTCGAAGATGTGTTAAAGAATGGCACACATACTTTGTCAATGGATACAAATTTCACACCAATGAATGGACACAGGGCAGAGAGACAGTCAATAGTGGAGTGTGCATGAAGGGGGTCACTGGAGGAGGTGAAGATGATTTTTATGGTGTGGTTCAACACATATATGAACTTCAGTACCCCCATCTAGATTTTAGTCCAAAGGTAGTGGTTTTTTATTGTAATTGGTTTGATCCGTCTGCTCGAGGAACAAAGGTGAATCCAAAGTCAAATACAGTGGACATTAAAATGAATGGTAGATATCGACTGTATGATCCGTTCGTCATTGCACAAAATGTGAGACAAGTCTATTATGTCCCTTATCCATCAATGCGGACTGATAGACGTGGTTGGTGTGTCGCAATTAAAACAAAACCAAGAGGTCGCATTGATCAGACAAATATTGATGACACGGTGGAAGATGTGCCATATCAAATGGAAGAGATGTCTAATGTAAATGAAGTGATTCAAGTTGAACCCATTGTTCGTTTATGTGATGAGCCAAACACCGGCGATGAAGTTGTTGATGACGAAGATGCTGATGGTGAAGATGCAACAGACCACATTGGTGTATCAAGAATTCACTCCTCCGATGATGATGATTTTGAGAATGAATGGGATTCAAATTAGTTATTTGTGTTTCAATCAATATTTATATAATTAAGGATGTAATTTATGTTAATTTCAACAATTCTATTTTTAATGAAGGATGTTATTTTTAATGAAGGATGTTATTTGTTTGAGAATCAATGGGATTCAAATTATTTATTTTAATGAGTTTTGTATGTTTATGTTAACCTTGTTTAGTATATGTTTGTTTGTTTATATAAATGTATATATATGTCTAGATACAGATATATATGGCATCTCATGATGACTCAGGATTCGATCATGACGGCGCATATGTTCCTCCTCCATCTCTCGATGCCGCCAGCACTAGCAGGCGGAAGACATCTACTCGCCTAGGGCGCCGTGTTCAGCCTGCGCGTGTTGTTGTTACTACTGGCGGATATTTGCCACCACCTGTGTCTGAGGATGGTGCTAGTACTAGTACTGCAGGGGGCCCATCGATTCCTGTTGGTACTGAGGGCTTATCCCCGACACATGTTGATGCGGATGGGGTACGCACATTCATTGATGGGACTGATGTGATTAGGGTTACACCTGATGGGCGTATCATATTGCAGATTGTTGGCGATTCGTAAGTCTATATATATATATATATATATCTATATTATTATTTATTAATTTATTTTTGTTGCCCTTTATATATATATAACTTATATTTGGTGTAACAAAATTCATCTTTTTTTAATGCAGTTTTATTCCTTCGAAGGCTTCAGCTACCGCCATCACAAAAACAATCAAGGAGAATTTTACCAAGAGCTGGAAGAACTGGACGGAAGTTAGAAAAGATAAGGATGCAAATAAGAAGATGTTAAGATCATTTTTGGTAAGTTATTCGATTCTACGAAATAATTAATTTGGTGTATTATCTTATTGACTTGATTAATTAATTAATTATTGCCTTATAATTAACAACATTATTGTAAATTTCTTAAATAGGAAAAATGTACATGGTATCCAGGGGAGCAAGCCGCAGTTGAGAGAGTGTTCCATAAGAGATGTTCTCATCGCTATTCTGAATTGATGCGGAGGGCGCGCAATACGGGTACGAAGCCATCTTATATGGGAGACTCAACTTGGGCTGAGTTTAATGAGTATTGGCAGAAAGATGAAGCATTTAAGAATTATTGTGAGAAAGCCAAGAAGAACCGTGCTTCTGAAAAAGGTGGCTGCACACACACGAGGGGGAGTGTTAATACTGCAACGCATTACATGCGTTTGGTAAATTTATTACTTAATTTATTACTTGATTAATTAATTAATTATTTATAATAATTAACTAGTCATTTTCAATATGTGTATTTAATTAATAATATATATATTTATGTACATATATATATATATATATATATATATATATATATATATATATATATATATATATATATATATATAGGTGGAGAGGGAACAAAGGCCAATCACTTTGCTTGAGTTGCATTGCCACATGCATATGGTGGAGGAGACTGGTGAGTACGTTACAGATCGGGCGAGGCGTATTCAGGTAAAACTACTTTTACAATTATATATTAATTAATGTTTATTATTTATATTAATAATTAGTTATTTATTTGTTGTGTTATTTTTTTCAGGAGAGCTTCGAGGGTGGGATGGCTTAGTACCATCAGTCACAACAGAGTAGTGGGGCAGCTGTCGATCCAGTGGAGGAGGCTAGAGTAGCTCGTGATGTTTGGGAGAGAGCAGTTGGTCCCCAAAAGACTAATCGTCTGGTAGGATCATGTGGTATTGGACCGGCTGCTTTTCGAACAAGCATTATTCCGAGTCTATCAGATTCACATTCTGGATTTTCGACTGGTCGCAATTATGTTCCCAATGCTGGTGAATTGAATGAGGTTAGGCAATTGACGCAGCAACTGAGCGAGGCTCAGCGTCAGATTGTCGAGCGGCAGGAGCAAAGCGATCGGGAAATGCAGGCGCTTCGGGATCAAAGTGATCGGGAAATTCAGGCGATTCGGGAGCAGGCTAGGGTAGCTGAGGAGCGCATGGAGGAGCGCTTTAAGTTATTGCAGGATCAGATGGTGTCTCAGCACTCGAGGCCATCCTCATCAGCATCCTACCCGCCGCCGCCACAGCAGCATTACTACCAGCAGCAGTATGCACCCCAGTATTCCCCGCCGTATGCACCCCAATATCCCCCGCAGTATACACCGCAGTATGCGCCGCCATTCCAGCCATACCAGCAGCAACATCAGTCACCCCGCCAGCCATACCAGCAGCCCCAACATCAGTCACCCCTGATCCAGCCAAACCAGCAGTACCCCCAGCAGCGGTCACCCCCGCTGGACATTGATCTTAATGTCCAAATGTCATCACTCAGTGCTTTTCTTCAAGATGATACATATTATAATAATGTTGATGACATTGACCGGCAGGCACCCCAGTAGCTTTAGATTATTTTATTTTTTTGTATGGATATTTTATTAATTGTATGGATATTTTTTTGGTGATAATACTTTACTGCTTTTCCCAATTTTTATTTTTTTAAATTAAAAATTAATTAGTTATTGGATTTTATTTTTTTATCAATAATTCAAAAAATTAATAAAATAATATATATTTTTAATTAAAACGATTTTTTTAAAAAAATAAAATTTATTTTTTAAAAATAATAATAATTTTTTAAAAAAAAAAATGGTACTTTGCGGCGGATTTGTGTCATTTGCGGCGGAATTTTAAATAAAACGTTTTTTTAAAAAAATTATATTCATTTTTTTTAAAATAAAACGGGTGCTTTGCGGCGGATAACGGGTACTTTGCGGCGGATAACAGGTACTTTGCGGCGGATATTGGGCACTTTCCGGCGGATATTTTGCGGGAAAAATTTGTCCCCTTTTCCGGCGGATTATCCGCCGCAAATTTGCGGTAGATTTTGCGGCGCCACTAAATCCGCCGCAACGCGTTTGCTTTGAGCTGGCTACCGGCGGCAAAATTCCGCCGCAAATTCCAAATATCCGCCGCAAATTTGGCTTTTGCGGCGGATTTTGCCCGCCGCAAAGTCCAACTTTTCTTGTGGTGATGATGATGATGATGATGATGATGTGGAGGAGGAGGAGGAGGAGGAGGATGAGGAGGAGGTTGTCATGTTGGATGGTCGCCTAGTCGTCTATTCATGTGGTACAACGTAAGTATTCTTTTAACTCTTTTTAATTTAATTTAATTATGCTAAGACTTATCTATGTGTTTGATTGTTTGATATATATTTTATTATGCAGGTTGCTTCCTTCGAAGGCCACTTCGAAGGCGATCACCTATGTCCTTAAGAAAAAATATTTTCTGCAATTCTGGGTAAAGTGGTCAAAAGTGAGTGTCAACAATAAGAAAGAATTTTTTGACTTATTTAAGGTAAGTGTCAATAATGTCATTATGTATATTGTTAGGAAGCTTCTACCACTCAACTTCCTCCTCCTTCACAAGCCGCAACTGATGTGACTGAGCTTAAGCAGCGTGTTAAGACTTAGGATCAGACGATCAGGACTCTGCAAGATGAGATAGCGAAGATGAACCGTCAACAGGCGAAGATGTTGAGGTATTATAGGAGTGTACCAGTCGCACCAGCCACCTATGTCTAGGTCCTCTAAGACAGACCGTAACGATTCCAATGATTCTCCCTATTAGGACTTTTTGTATTAGTTTGACATTTCGGTATTATGTTAAAGCATTTCAGACTAATTTATGACGATTCGGATTTTATGCAATTATTTATGGAATATTTATTTTAAATTGTTTTATTTATTTTATATTTTATATTTTAGTATTTATTAATAATATAGTAATAAATATTAAAAAAGGTTTTAAAAAAAATCTAAAACAGTAGCTAACTAACGACAAATTTGGCTGTGGCTTAGGACACGTGTCAACGCTAATTAGCACGCCATCTAGCGACAGATTTGAAAATCCCACGCTAATTAGCAATGGAATTAGCCACTGATTTGGCCGTCGCTATTTTGCGATGGATTTCCAAATTTTTTGTAGTGAGATGACAACCTTGAATTTACTTGAGTTCAAATTCAAATCATATGATTTAAGTTTTTTAAGGAAACGATCAAGCCCAAATATTCACCTCCTCTAACTCTCTCGCATCACGAGACTCGTTTCTCACTAAACAATATCCATGCATCCTTTAAACTCTAGCTAAAAAAAGAATGCAGCTTTTTTGGGCATCACTTGAACTTTCACATCACTAGTAAGTCATGTCATAAACCATTGCACCGTATATATATATATGTATTGCATATGTTTTCATTATTCCACCATCAAAGCATGCATTTGAAGCATTTCTCTTCATCCATGATAGAACTTTCATTTAATCATTACCCTACATTCAAATTTACTGGCTTTTGCATTTTACCACTTTCGCATGAACAATTTGACTAGGATTCACATTTTACCTGCTTTGCATGATTGCATCCACACTTTATCATCTTTTGGCGGTTAACCGTCTTTTGCATTAACAATTTTCCATATTTCACATTTTATCAGCGTTTTTCATTCACATTTTGCTTAATTTTGCATTCACATTTTCTTACCTTCTTTTTTCCTTCCGATTAGTGCGGCAAACATTGATCCATCGTTTTCACTTTTCAATTGACATATAAATGAAAATATAAAAATGTGAACACCAGATGATGATGATGACTGCCACATCACCACATTACTGCCACGTCAACATTTTTGTCAAAATCGGATGGCAATTTAACGGGAGGACTAAAATTGCGGATTTGATAAAATTGGGAGATCAAAATTGCAAGGAAAAAAATGAGGGGACTAAAATTGCAGATTTGGTAAAATTGGGTAACCAAAATTGTGAAGAATAAAATTGGGGGACTAAAATTGCGGATCCAATAAAATAGAGGACCAAAATTGCAGTTAAGCGTTAAAATTTTGGTGAAAGAAATTGCTAGCGCCTCCTACCAAATGTTGCTAGCGCTTGTGGAATAATGGATATTATTGCTTCTTTATAATATTTACCTACTAAAAGGTTAGTGTTGTTACGAATAATATGATATTAGTGGATGTCCACTATTAGGCATTCACATTCCCATTACTCCCTTTAGTAAATGGGTTGTTACTGGCTTTTTATGATTGATCATTCATTTACCAATTTACACCCTATAAATAGGACTCACTGTTATGCGTAGTGACACACTTATGAAGAGCATAATGCAAAGACTCTCTCATTCACTTCTTCTCCCTTCTACATCTCTATTCTCTTATATTATGTCTTGTATTTGTTCTTATTCTAGGTAATTTTGGTTATTTTCATAACACGTTATGAGCATGATATACCATATGAGTGATGACATAATCTAGTTTCTATTGCAAAAATAATTTTTCTAGTTTTGGTTCATAACAAGTGTTGTATAATACTATTGTAATTTCAGTACTGCAACCCAATACATAAATAAGATATTAAATAATTTTTAAATAGTCTAATGATGAAATACACCGATCTTTTTTCTACATTTTGTATATAAAACTGCATGTAAAATAGCACACAAAGAGTTTATTAAAAAGAACATAAACAGAGATCATGAAAGATTAGACCAAAATCCATGAAAATACTCCAATCTGAGCCATACGATTTTATGATTCCCAAATAGTTTTAGAACTTTTATGTTAGCAAAGATTGCATGAGCTTATTTTTATTGTTGACAAGAACACAGATTGCATGAACACAATAAACTTGTAAACCAAATAAACATAGTGCGATTTATTATGGTGTCCATCCTATTGGTCCATAGTTTCCGCAACGTTCTTTATCACAACGAGGTCCTTCGAAGCGCCACCATAATAGTTTCCTGCTCTTACTGATCATTCCATCTGAAGCAACAATAAATATATATGATGTATTAATTTCTCCATTGTTGCGTAAATATATATAAGAAAACCAAATATGGATATATATATATATATATATATATATATATATATATATATATATATGTATGTATGTATATATATGCAAGCACCTCTTAGAAGCCATAGCTCTACCACACTTGATAATAGAAGTGCTCAACACATGCCAATTTATATATGATCCAAATTCGGTACGTAGTCCTCTCCTCACTTGCTTTTCAAGCATATATTTACTTAGGCACCATTTGATTTAGGTAAATTCTACCATAGCCATTCAGAGTTTGGTGGATATGATACATTTAAAATGAGTTCAATATTTATTTTTTTAATAAAAATATTTAAATAGAAAAAATGAAGTGTCATTAAGTGATTGGATGTTGTGATGTTGGGTATCATACCTAAAGGGTATGAGAGTCTTCACCATTGATTTATTAGTTTAGTTTTGGTTTGTTTTTGACTTTATTGCTACATATCTGCTGTCATTATGGGATGCTTTCTCATAAATAAAGTCATTGGCTGCTATAAAAATATCAATGATCACATGCTATCAATAAATCCTCCTGTATTTCAAAGGAAAGCTAGCTAGTAGTAGTATATTCGTATTTTTGTAATTGTGCTACATATTATGAGACATATTTTTCTTTGCTATATACTCTACTCATAATTTCATTGACTTTGACAACTTCAACTTCGACTTTTAATTGTTTTTTGATTATTGGAATGCGAATGCTGCTACATGCAAATCGACTTTCATTTTTGTTTTTGGAACCATTGATTATTTTTGAGAAATGAAAACCTTTAACTTTAATTGATAATTAGGTGGCAACCTAAGATTGATACCTTGAGGCAGAGACTGAATGGGTGGGGGAATAAGTTCATCAAATTTTTGGGGAGCGTATTGTGATGATTAATGTCGTCCTAAATAGTATTCCTATCTTCTCTTTGTCATTCTTAAAGATGTCGGTCGTAGTATCGAAGGTGGTAGTGCAGTGCTGTGTGGCCACGCTAGAATGTATTTAGGAATAGAAATACTTTTCTGTGGTTTCTAATACACTTTGTTAGGCTGTGCCGCATAATTTGTTTGGTCGGAGGTTTTTGTGCTGCTTATAGCTTTTTGAGTTGTGGCATTTTTTGATTTGTTGTTGATCTGTACATTGGTTTTTGTGTTCCATAAGAACACACCTTATTTATAATAGTTATATTTTTGCTGTTAAAAAATTGATAATTAATATTAACTAGAATTAAAATAGTAGTAAAATAGTCCCTAGAAGAAAAATAAGAAAGTATTTGGGTTGCTCCAAGAGTTTGGTTTGTAATGAGTTTCGTACAAATTTCATAAGATGTCTAATTCATCATTATTAAGTCTAAAAATGATTTCATTCATAAGATCAAACAAAGTTTAGCTATTGGAAATAAAGAAGTTTTTCATTTGACTGGATGGGTCTGAAAATGTCTCCAAGAGACTAAATATAGCGATAATATAAAATAAAAAGTCTAAAGACTTAAAGGCCCTACTAAACAATTAAAATAAAAACCCAACTAAATTTCATAGTTGTGTAAATACAGTAACAATATAATAAATGGATATACCTGCAGAAGCACCAGGAATGTTGGCAGAAAAACTCAAGACACAAAGTAAGAGAAGCACCCAAACAAGAAAGCATTTCTTAGAAGCCATAACTCTACCACACTTCATAAAAGTACTAAACACATGCTCATTTATATATAATCCGAATTCTGTAGTTGTTGCTTGCTATTAATGCATTTATTTAGTTTAATTTAGGTGTTGTTTTTATACTTTATTATTACTAGATATACATATCTTCTGTCATTCTTGGATACATCCGCGTAAACAAAGTCAACGGGTCCTAATCCTATGAATAATCACAAGTTATCAATAGGTCCTCCGGTTTTCAAGGGAATTTATATTAGAAAAATTGGCAACTGCATGTACTTACTATTACTATGAGATAAATTCTTTTTGCTCTATGCTCTAATCATACATAATTTCATTGACTTTGACAACTTCAACTTCGACTTCATTTGTAATTAATTGTTGTATTGATTACTATGCAAGTAAAATGTTTGAATTAGTTTCTCCCAAATAGGTAGCTCCGTTGGTGAGCTAAGAGACATAGAGGACTTGTAAGTAGGTAGCTCCATGGTTCAAATTCTGCAAACTAACATTCCCTCACCTTCTAACTAATTACCAACAACTAATATTTTTTCTTGTACAGCTTGGAGGTGAGGGATACAATAAAAAATAATTATTATTCTCATTTCTTAAAATAATCAATTATTCTCACATATCTCTCTCTCTCTCTCTCTCTCTCTCTCTCTCTCTCTCTCTCTCTCTCTCTATATATATATATATATATATATTTAGGCACCATTTGATTTATTAGTTTTTTTTAGATAAGCAAATGTATTAAGGGGCGCACAAGGGGTGCACCAACCCTTACACCTAGGGGTCTCGTTAAAACCTCTGAGGGCCAAAACCCAGTGAGAAAAAGACCCAGGGAGGGAAAAAGAGTACCCTGATTACATCGCAAATTACATAGCTATTACAAATAGGAAATTACAATGAGGACAAGCAACCCAACGGACAATTATACCAATCCGACCAATCAACCCGACAAACTCTTCCTTGCCTAGCCTTGAACCACCCCCACGCACTATCCTTGATGCCCGAAATCAGAGATGGAATTGAGGCTGTCTCCCCTTTGGAAATCACTCTATTTTGAGTCAACCAAATGTTCCATAAAGTCGCCAAGCAAATTAAATGTTTAACGCGTTTCTGTTTCTTTCCTTTGATCAATTTTCCGAACGCCACAAAATGAGAATGCAAATCCTCCTCGGCAATTGTTGCTGCGTTTATCCACGAAAAAACCAGCTGCCATACAGCTCGCGCCACGCTGCACTGGAGAAAGAGATGTGTGACTGTCTCATCTTCTTCGGAACAAATTAAAGTGCGCACCTTCTATCTTGCTGAGAATGTAAAGTTCCTTTGCGATACAATGCGTCTCTTGTAGCAACTCTATCGCGTAACACTCTCCACGCGAAAATAACCGTTTTTGATGGCGCATCAATTTTGACACAGCATTTCCAGCACCTGCCAAATTTTGACACAGCCATGAATAACATGTTTTAAACGAAAATCCCAGCACAGAATTTACAATCCAAATCCAAGAGTCTGCTGTGGATTCAGCAGGCGAAATCAGAATTAATATCTCTTGTAATTGCGCTACATTCTGCGCTTCCGATGGCGGCAATTCCGAAGTCCATTCCCAATCCCATTGCCACACACCTCCAGCCCATGAACCCATCTCAGCTACCACTGCGTTTTTTCTGCTGCATACACTGTAAATTGTTGGAAATAAATCCACAAACCGATCCCTCCCCAAACACCTATCATTCCAAAATTGCACCTTATTACCACACCCCATCTTGAGCCTTACAACATCTTCAAACCAGCCACTGTACAAGCTTGTGCCATCTCCTAATTGACATAAATCCCTCCACCATATAGATGTTTTCCCCCATACCCTTCTATACTCGCTAACATTAGGCCATCTACCATTTAATCCATATCTCATTACCAAAATTTCTTTCCATAAAGGATTACTTTCCTCCACCAAAATTCTCCATCTCCATTTTGTGAGGAGGGCAAGAATAAAACTTCTAAATTTTTTAAGCCGAGTCCTCCCTTTTTTTGGCGTGCAAATAGTATCCCAATTCACCCATGCCATCTTTTTATTCTCCCCATCACCACCCCACAAAAATCTTCTTTGAAGCTTTACGATCTCCTCAATTAGTTTTTTTGGGGCCTTGTAGAAGGAAAAAAGATACAACGGAAGTGAAGCTAATGCCGAATTTATGAGTGTAACACCACCCCTGATAGATAGTTGTCTACTCTTCCAACTATTAAGCCTTGTCTTGATAGTATCAATAACCGGTTGCCACGTACTCAATAACCTCGGATTACCACCTACCGGAACGCCGAGAAACTTAAAGGAAGTTGAGCCCAACCTACATGATAAGAATTGAGAAATCCCCTCTGTCATACCCAAATTTTGTCTATTAGATTAATGTGATTTGTTTTTCTAAAATAATAATAATCTTGTAGACATTTGATTTTAATCGGTTTCTTGTTTCATTTTCGAAAATCCCAAAAAACATGTTCCTTGATGCATACGTATTATTTTTAGTCGCGCACACGTGTTAGTCTTAATGTTTTTGCATTGTTGCGTGCACATGTTATTTCTAACCACATACGCGTGTCATTCCTAATCGTGTGCGTGTCGTTATTCTCTTTGCGCGCGCGTGTTCGCATCTCGTCGTGTAACTATGTTTATCGTCGTTGTTATTAGTTTAATTTATTACCATTGTTATAAAAAAGCTAATAAAAATCAGATGTGGAATAAATGTTTTCTTATTATTATTACAATCAATTTTTGTTACAAAAAGGGGTACAACCAAAAGAAGTCAACTTTGTTACACATCTGGACAAAAAATAAAATACAAAAAAGTACAAAGATTAAAAGTAAAATAAAAATAAAACTGGCAGCAGCATTTGAGGAGTGGAGCCAAGTGTCCCTTCTTCTTGCTCCCTTGTTTTTTTCCAAAATCAGCAGCAACCAAGCAGCTTTGGGCAGCACCTCCTTTGCTGCCTTGTCTCCCACAACTCTGCTCCAATACCTTCTCTGCAAAAGCATAACAACAATTTTTTGTCTCATTAATTTGCCTCCTCTATAAAAGCCAACAAACAGAAATCATGAAGGTGGGGGGAGGCAACACAGTAGCATACACACAGACGCACACACAGTCACAGAAGAGAAAAGCTTTTCAGACAGAAACATAGAAAAATTAAGAGAAAAAAGAAAAAAAAACAGAAAGAGCAGAGGAAGAACCTCACGGCGGTGCTCCACCCCACCACCGGGGCGCCGCCGCCATCACACCACCACATCACCACTAACCTCACGGCCACAACCCCCTCATATCTCTCTCTCTACCACACCTCCCCCATCAAACAACCAAAACCGTACCCAGAACACCACAACCTTACGTCCTCCCTCTTCTCCCACCACCTAACCACCACTCCTACGGCCATTAACCATCATGTCACCACCACAGAACCATCGCCTCACCACTGTGACCAACCCCTCAACCACCGTCGCCACCCACGTTTCCTTCAAAATCACCGCCGTAACCCACACCGCGAACCACCACCTCGTCTTCACCGTTCGATCACTCCAACACCACCCTGAAACCCTACCACCGAAACCTCCTACAAATCAAACCCCCTCCCCCTCGATTCTGTCTCTCCACAACGTCGCCGGAGCCCACCAAGGCCCCCCTCCGGCGTCGTCTCCCCATCACCATCACAACGCCATCTCTCCCCCTCATCGTTCCGCGTTCTCTCTCCCTCTCTCATCTGTATTCCTTCTCACCACTATCGCGTCGCACCACCGTCGAAAGCCCCTTTAGTTTCCCTCCTCACCGTCGCAATCGCCGCCCAGCTCTCCTCCATCGCGTCACACAACTGTCGTCCTCCCCTCGCGTCGTCACCACCACCGCCTTCCGTCGCATCTTTCACCCTCGTTTCTCTCCTCTCTCACCGGCAAAGTGTTCGCCCTCTCTCTCTCTCCTCTATGTTGCTGCTGCGGCGCAACAAGTGTGAAGTGAGAGTTTAGGGTTTTCAAAACCCAATCTGTTGTTTTCATATCCTGTTTTTTTTCTTATTCCTTTTTTATTTTTATTTTAAAATCAGAAACTGTTTTTCTATTTTACACCCCCCTGTTTCATCGATACACTCCCCCTTGGAGCCCACTATTCACAGGACCCAGATCCGCAAATAGAATGGGCTGGGCTGCTAAACGCACCCTCAATTTTTAATACAGCACCACTTGTTGGTAATTGCACCTTTTTTTTATAACCCATTGCACTTTTATTACGCCATAATGCTTTCAAACTAATTTTTTTTTCTTTCAGACAATCAAACTCGCATAAAAAATGGGTTGTCACTAATAGTCACTCTGAGTTTAGTTTGTTTGACCGTTAGTGGCAGCTTTGGTTTTCAAACGGGCTATGAGCGATGACCACTCTGAGTTTCACTTGTTTGGTCATCACGAATACCTCTCCTTATTTCAAAAATAAATAATTAAAAAACACCAACACACAAACTTTTTCTACCAAGAACTACGTGTGATTTGATTCTCTACCAAGAGATACGTAGGACCAGAGGGCGGCCGACCTCTGTCAATTGCATTAATAAAAAACCTTTTCTTTTTTTTAATTCACTTCTCCTTTTTTTTTCTCAAAAAGTACAAAAATAACTAACTGTTTATCGAGTCTTTTTTTTTTATATTATTATAAGGGTAAAAACATTATTTTTGAATTGATAAATCTTCACACATTTAGTTAAAAGGTAACCTTCCTTAGGAAGGATGTCGTGGGGTGCTAATACCTTCCCTACGCATAAACGACTCCCGAGCCTAAATCTGGTCCGCAAGACCCCTTTTATCCACTGAATAGGGATTTTCCAATGTTTGCCCTTAAACTAAACTTTGGTGGCGGCTTCATTCAAGAACTTCGAAGAATCCCTCCTCCGGATTTTTCGGTCGCTACAGATGGCGACTTCACTGGGGACAATTAAGAGAGTCAAGCCAAATTGACTAAATGTGTAAGTATTTGTTAATTTTATTAATATTTTATTTTTTCCATTATTCTTATATTATTTATTTATTAGCATTTCTTTATATTATTGAACCTTAGGGTAGACGACTTTTTTGTTATTATTGTTGTACATCTTGTCCAGTTTGGTTAGTTTAGGTATTTTGCTCTCATCACACACCTCACTTACACTTTTGCACACACCTTTGAGTGGGGCCCTATACCCGGGTCTGCAAATAACCTAGGACAAGTGGAGATTATTAGTGACAGTCATTCTGGATTTTATCTGTCTGACTCTCATGAAAGTCTCAACCAGAGTACGCTCTTTCATGGTATCCCACACCAGGTAGCTCGCTATCGTTGTGGATCATATCATGAAGGGGATTTTAGCTCTGGAGACCTTTGTGAGGAAGTGAATAGAGCCACCTGAGAGATTGATCACATAAGTGACCCTAGATCATGTTGAAAATCCTAATTTAGACATGACCCACCTAGGACACAGGGGCACTATACTTACCCTCTCTATCAATCTGGTTAGTTTTTCTCCAAAATTAAAACCACTCAAAAAAAAATTTCATGCTTCCTTCATTTGCATGCATACGAGACGACATCATTCCTTTCATCCATCATACAAAAAATTATCATAAAATAAGATCATTTTTTTTCATCATATGCATCACATTGCCATTTCCCTACCGTACCATTCATCATATATTCATAATTCATAAATATCGAAAAAAAATCATCAAATAGTGTAGGCATCTTGTCATTTGCAACATCATTATTACAAATTGCATGAGACATTCAATAACATTTCGCTCATATTGTCATCATAGTCCAAATACGCAATTTCTCCATACATGCATCATTTTATCCTAGTTGCATCATCTCTCATACTCATACATCGCATTGCTATTATAAAAATTTATTTTTAAATGCATCATCTTCATGCATCATAAAAAACAAGGACAAAAGTCATTTATTCCTATCCATCTCAAATGCATCAGTCCTTCAACATGCGTCAAAACAAAAATTATAAATTTCTTCATTATTGCATCATTCATCACCCAATAGCATTTTGTTAGCTTTTTATTTTAGTTGAAGCATAAAAAAAGGATAAACCATCACGCATTTCATTCATCTCCATTGTTGCTCATGTACAACAAACGTCCATATGTTCATGCATTATACTTTATTCAAAGAAAACACAAAAAAATCACCATTCATTCATACTAAAATCACTCTTCCATAAGCATTTCATTGTTATTGCACTATCATGCATCGCGAAGGTATCATTTTTTTTCAAAATTGCATTCATCTTGCATAGCCGTACACCAAAAGAATATTACCCCCATATTATATAAAGGTTATGTTCATTACTCTTTTCCACGCATTAAAAAAAAGGGTCGCTGCGAGTGTCATGCATTTTGTTTCCTCGCACACAAAAAAGGCAATAGCATCATAGGCACCGACATTCATTCATAATCATTCAAAGTCATGATCACACAGTGTAGGTACCACATCATTCATAAAGTCTTGAATTACATTTTAAAAAAAAACATAACATTCATACATCATTTCCCTCATGTGGTCATCTTAGTTTAAATGCAACAATTCCATATCCATGTGTCATTTCCCAAATAAAACAAAAAAATCATTTCATTATAATTGTATCATTTGTCATCCAATAAATCAAAAATAAGAGTCTGCATACATGTTGCACTACCTCTCGGAAAACGAAAATAATTGCATTTGAATCAAACATTTATTTCTTCATACATTCGCATTTTTCATACATATCTGTCATCATGGGCATTATATTTTGCTAGAAAATAAAAAATCACCATAGAACGAGTAACTTGTTTTCATATACATCTCGTTCTCATGGTACTAACATGCATATCATCCTCCAAAAAAAATAAAGACGCTACATAGTTGTCCAACTTTCATCATCTTGCATACTCAAAAATATGCTATGTTCGTTACTCCTCTTCATGCATAGAAAAATAAAAATGCATTAGTCATCTGACATGCAAAATAAAAGAAAAATAATAAAATGATGCCACTTTCTTGCATTATTCATCATCATATTGCATTGCGTCCGAAAAATCATTTCGGATAGTCAATCTTTTCAAGCGATCATTCATTCACATTCCTCGCATCTGCATCAGGCAACATTATTCGTTCATTCATACATTGCATTTTTCTTTCTTTTCACGAAAAAGAAAAGAATAAAAAACATGATCACAATTAAAAAAAATTGTGATTGAATATCTCATTTAGCATGCATTTCCATCATCAAATAATATAGGCATTTCATCATTTGCAACATCATGAAATGCATAGCATTCACACACCTTTTCACTCATCCAAAAACTGTTGTTTCATTAAATCATCCATACGCCATTTCATCCACACATCATTTATATACCGTTTCAACATGCATCATTTCAAAAATTACGTCATCATTTTCGCATCATTCATAGATACGTATTTAGCATTTCATTCTGATACATGAAAGAGGCTCTGCATCGGTCACGTGCCGCATTGTCTCCAAAAATCATTTAGAATAACTGACATTTCCAAGTGATCATTCATGCACGCATTTCATGCATTCGCATCTGCATTTTCGTCATTTTTCACCATGTGTTCCTTCATGCATTAGGACACAAGGTGCGTTTAACTTGATTATTCTTGTTGCGTGAGCATAGTTAGTCTTTCAACTAGAAAATAAAAAATTATCATGCATTCATAATAGAATACGGTCATCGTTTTCATTATCATGGTACCAACATGCATCTCATCATCTAGAAAATAACAAAATATCATATTTTTTATTTTACTTCATCTTGCATAAGCCACACGCCAAAAATGAGAAAATAATATCACCTTGATATTATAAAAAAAAATTACATGCATCATGAAGAAACAAAAACAAAACTCATTCATTCTCATGCATCTCAAAAACAGCTCCTTCATGCGTCATAAAGAACAAAAACAAAAGTCATTTATTCCTCTCACATCCATCTCAAGGGTGTTAATCCTCTCGCATGCATTAAAACAAAATTAGGATTTGCTTCATTTTCTTCTATTCTTGCATTGTTCATCATTCAATAGTTTTTT
Source organism: Astragalus membranaceus (assembly GCA_039519185.1). NCBI lineage: Eukaryota > Viridiplantae > Streptophyta > Magnoliopsida > Fabales > Fabaceae > Astragalus > Astragalus membranaceus. The sequence goes on along the minus strand of CM076850.1, from coordinate 82,615,596 downwards.
TTGTTGTTGTTTTGTTAGCCTCTCACTCTAGTTGAAATTTGTTTTAAAAAAAAAAAGATAATAAGTAAAAAATAAAAAATAAAAATCACACACTTTCTTAAGGTATGATTACGCATTTCATTTACCTGCATCATTGTCTGTGTACAACAACATCCATATGTTCATGCATTCTGTTTTATTCAAATAATTTTTTCCAAAAATAAAAAAAAACGAAACTCATAAGATTTTTTTTGACACACTGTTTGATGAGAGACGATGCCTTCTTGAAAATATATTTTAATTGATTCCTCTTCCTTGGAAAATGTTGTCATACTCTAACTTGATTCACCAACATTAAGTTCTTCACCCTTCACTCCATATACATCCTACTCATACCCACCACATTCATGGAAACCACCTACCCACTTAACCCTTCAATGGAATTCACCGATGACTCATTCACCATCATGGTCACTCCAACATTGACCACATATTCAAACCCTTGCTCCTGCAGGCTTGACCCTTAGCCTAAGAGACACACCCCACCAAAGGCATTAGCCAACATATATCTCACACCCGTGACGAGAAGCTTAAATGTCTATTTTGTTAACTTGTGTGGTTTTGACAATTAAAATTGTTCTATCTTAAGCGGTGTTAACTCTCCATGAAGCATTTGCAAAATAAACTAACCTGACATGTGTGTTTACCGTTGTTTGAGTCAGTTATACTACCCCCGTCTCTCCGCCACTTCCAAAACCAGACCCAACCATCCATAAAAGGCCCAGTCCCCACAAGAGTATTTCATTCGCTTTCCCCCAGTGATGAAATTTCACGAATAACACTTTGTACGCTCCATACTGGGGCAGAGTAATGATCACTAAGATTTTCTGCTAGCATTCTAAACACTCGTGCAAGTCCTTTGAGTAAAAAAAAAAACACAAAAGAGATCCAAAAAAGAAAAGCCAGTTAGGTTGAAAACTCGCGAGACCAGCCTGAGCAAAAATTAGGGCATAAAAAAAATAATAAATAAAGAAAAGCAAATATATTAAAATGAAGTTTTGTTCCATAGTTACAATTTCAAGAAAATAAGCAATCATGATTTGAATTGGAGTTTGGCCATTTTCCTATATCCAAAAAAAGAGAAATGCCCTTTGCTACCCACTTCGAGCCAAAAAAATCAAAAATCTTTCAAACACCTTAGACAAGGATCAATCCCATATCTAACAGCTCGCTCAGCTCGAAAGAAAAAAGAAAAATCACAAAAAAGTGAAATTAAAAAAAGAGGATCGAAAAATCCTGAAAACCAAAACGGTAGAATTTGTGGGCTGACACTTCACACCATCGAACATATAAAAGATCATTGTCTGAAATAAACCCTCAAACACTTCCTTTGGCCTAAGCATCCTATCCTCCATAAACCCTCAAATGCGCTACAACCCTAAAACAGGTACATTCTACCATGAAGGACATAAAAGATTCTTTGTCTCAACCAACCCCGAACACTCTCAGGAGCAAAGTAATCATTTCCTTCATGAATCATTAACCACTGGCCATATTACAATCCAAAGGCCTATTCCGATCAGTGATTGGTTGCTTCCATTTTTCTCAAAGCTTATACTCTAGGACAAAATAATCAGAATAATTTATTTGCTCAAAAAAAAACAAAGAGAAAAATATTATTACAAAAAAAAAACTTAAAAGGGCTTGCACGCTCGAAGTTCATCAAGAGAAGATAACGGTGATCATCAACAAAGTGAATTTTCATCGAACCAAAAACTCTCGACTGTCTTAGCTTGTGGAATCCTTCCCAAGGGAAACCACAAATCCCTACTAGGACAGTTACTTGACTTATCATATCAAAATGGGGCAATACCTCACCCTCCATTCCACTCAAACTCAGGGAGATTTTTTTAGCATCCCCAAAATACCCTCATCTTTCATCTCGTTCATATACTACACTCATGTAGCCGTACTAGAGCAATTTCCAAACCATTATTCTAACTTTACACCCTGTCACAATCCCACTCGAGATGGGGCAATCTTCACCTTTCATGGATTGGGGCAACCTTGTCCTCTTGTAGACCGGGGCATCATATCCCTCGGCCCGAAAGAATCCTTCTGCCTCTCATTCCATTCATTCCTAGCCACGCGTCACCCCAATACCTGCATAGTTCCCAATCCCCCAACCAGTCTATATCCTTAGTTGTCATTGTCCTCCCTAGACAAAGGCAGACTGTTTCACTCCCCACTATTTGAAGTCAAAATTGGGGCAGTCAAACATTTTTACCTTGGGGCAAGCTTATCTCTCATAAGTTTGAGCCAATAAACCTCATCCTCCACTCCACTCATGTGTCACACTTGACTATACCCTGCATTTCTTGAACCCTAAATCAACTGACACATTCATTTGCATTCGCACTTTTTTTCATATTTATTAAGTAAATGCTTTAAAGGGAGAGACACACAATAATGACAATCCCTCTAAGTTAAAATCTTAGACTTGAAAGTTTAGCCATCATGGGTCATCATAACCAAATGAGAACCCATCTGCAAATACACATCTCGATCTCTAGAAATGACACTAATACATTGCTGCAAGCCACACTTTTCAAGATGACAATCTTGAGCTTACCAGAGTTCAAGTCCAAGCCATCAAAAATCTTTCTTCCAAGGAACGATCAATTCAAAATGTTCAGCTCTCTGTTTCCAGCATCAAAAGTTTCGTTTCACATCAAACATTTTTGCATCCTTACAAAAACAAAAAAGTGTTGTTACCAACAAATCATGCATTATACATGTCCTCATTATTCTAGAATTAAACCATGCATCTGATCATACCCATCACAACTCTTTCATACAAGTGTTGTGCATGCATTCACATTCCACTTGTTTTGCCTACACAATTTTTGCTTCTTGTGCATTACGCATTGCGTATGCGGGCATGCATAGCCACGCATAACATGTATCGCTTCAATAAAAATGCCAAATGTCGGTCGCATCATTACCAAAAGCCTGTCTACATCTCAATCAATCACATCATTGCACCATGTATTTAGGCATTTCCTTTTATTCACCATAGCGTTTGCATCAAAATATTACGTATTCATCACATTCACATTCTCATTTCATGCATTCATCAAATACCAAAAAGGCAATAAAGCGAAAAGACAGAAAAAACCTCCCACATCCCAACAAACATCCAATCATTGCATCATACAACATCGAGTCATGCGGCTACCACAACCCTTCATCTAAGCATTACGTGTGCCCATTCATTTATTCATTCATTTATTCATTTATGCATGAAAAAGAAAAAAAAAACAAAAAAAAGAGAAAACCAAAAAGGCAAAAATTATCCACATTGCACCTGTTACTCCCACCAAAGTATAGATCATTCCATCATGCAACCAGCAGTACATTCGTATTCGCATGTTATCTGCATTCACATACACAACTTATCAATTTCTGTTTCGACCAGCATAAGCATCCATCATTCACGGGCTTTTTGTAGTCCATTTACTTTCGCATTGCACATTCATCACATTGCATACATATAACTTTTTTTGATAGACGTGCCAAGTGCCGGTCTCGTCGTTGCCAAAGAGCTTTCTACATCACCAATCATATCATTTGCTATGCATTCATGTGTTTCCTTTTATTCGCCCTAGCATTTGTATCAAAGTATTACATACGCATCATATTCACATTCGCATTGCATGCATCAAGAAAAGAAGCAAAAATAAATAAGAAATAGCAAAAAGAAAAGTCCATTCATTGCATTTATCATCACACCAAAAATTAATCACTACAGTCACATCCACATTTCATACACCGTTTTCGACTTTCTCATTCCACCAGGTTCAACACCCATGGTATACCCATTTCATTCATCATCCCCCAGATACCAATCATTGCACGTTCATCACATTACACGCATGACATTGTTTGCTTCGATAGACGTGTCAAGTGCCGGTCTCATCGTTGCCCCCAAAAAGAGTTTCTTTTTACATCACTAATCATATCTTTGTATCATGCATGGCATTTGCATCAAAGCATTTACATTTGCATCACATTCACACTTTGCATATACCAAGGAAAAAAGTGAAAAGCAAAAAAAAAAAAGAGAAATATTGCTCATTCCATTACATTCATCATCAGCACAATCACATTCATATCTTATCTGCACTCACATACGTTGGTTGTCAACCTCCATGTTCCATCAACTTCAACTCGCATCATCTGCCACACTTCATTCATCCCATCGGATACCTACCATTTCACATACCTATATTGCACGCATACATCATTCATTGCATTTTTAGACATGCCAAATATAGATAGCTTTTCCCGTCTCAGGTGAATGCATTCATTAGGTATGTTCAAGGCAGGTACGCCACGTACCAATCCCAACAGTTTGTTCCCTCGAAGTCAGTGCTCCAAGCGCTGGTCTCATACCACAACCCAGAATCTCAGTACTCCTCCAGACCCCCAGCGGTCCCTCAGAGCCCAAGTGCTCCTTCAGACCATCAATGGTCCTTCAATCCAGATCGCACGTCGCGTTATCGAGCAACCGACGGATCATCCGGCCCCAGGCCCTTCAGACTAGCTGTGTCCGCCTAAAAAACACAGTGCACGTCCTTCGAGGTGCGCAAATCAGGTCAATGACCTGTGTAGCGACCGAAAAATCCGGAGGAGGGGATTCTTCGAAGTTCTTGAATGAAGCCGCCACCAAAGTTTTAGTTTAAGGGCAAACATTGGAAAATCCCTATTGAGTGGATAAAGGGGTCTTGCGGACCAGATTTAGGCTCGGGAGTCGTTTATGCGTGGGGAAGGTATTAGCACCCTACGACATCCTTCCTAAGGAAGGTTACCTTTTAACTAAATGTGTAAACATTTATTAATTCAAAAATAATGCATTTACCCTTATAATAATAAAAAAAGGCTCACTAAACGGTTAGTTATTTTTGTACTTTTTGAGAAAAATGAGAGAAATGAATTTAAAGGAAAAAAAAAAGGTTTTTTATTGGTGCAATTGACAGAGGTCGGCCGCCCTCTGGTCCTACGTATCTCCTGGTAGAGAATCAAATCACACGTAGTTCTTGGTAGCCTTGAAAAGGAAAGTCTTTTTGCTTTGGTTTTGAAAAGTGAATGGCGTTCATAATGATCAAACTAACAAAGGTTATGGGTGATCATTACTAAAATTTGCCTTGACTTTTGATGCTTAGGAAAATATCTTTTGAAATTGAAAGCATTCATGATAATCAAACTAACAAAGGTTATGGTTGATTATCACTTGTAGCCTGTTTTGAAAACTAAAGTTGTTATTAAAGGTCAAACAAGCTGAACTCAGAGTGACTATTAACAACAACTCATTTTTGTGAGTTTAACTGTTTGAAGAAAGAAAGATTAGTTTGAATATGGTATATCGAGAGAATGAAGTGGGCTGTAGTAGAAAATACACGGGGGTGCAACTAACAACTGGAGTATTTTATTAAAAATGGGGGGGCGCGTTTAGCAGCCCAACCCGTTTTATTTGTGGATCTGGGTCTGTGAGTAGTGGAGGGGTGTAAAAACAGAAAGGGTGCGAAAAGCAGCTTAGTTTTAATCTTCATGTTAATCAGCCCAGGAATTGGGCCTTTCAGGGAGGTGCGCATTATTAAAGAAGGGGAGTGCAGGAAGTTATCTGAACTAAAAGAAATTAAAACAAAAAAAATGAGAACAGACTATTTAAGGTAAAACATGTACATTAAAAACCCTAACTTGGTCTTCATCACCTAGCGCCGTTTGGCTTCTTTAATGGGAGGGAAAAGATTTTGGTGAGGAGAGAGAGAGGGTTATGCTGGGAGAGGGAAGAGATTACAGAGGGTGAGAAGATGAGAGAGACGACTTGCAGCAGTGGGAGACGGTGAAGACAACAGCGATGATGATGGCGACGGTGGTGGTGGTTTCCGTCGGAGCTCGACGGTGGTGGGTTGTCCACGACGAGGGCCAGCGACAGTGAGAGAAGGGAAGACGATGGTGGAGAGAGAGAGAAGACGTGATGACGGAGAGAGAGGGTTGTGTACGGCGTGCTCAGGCCGACGACGGGGAGGGACAGCGACGGCTTTTTGGGGCTAACGATGGTGTTTTTGAGTTTCCTAGGGACGAACGGAGACGGTTGTGTACGGCGCGCTCAGGCCAACGGCAGTGGGGTGTGGTGCTGTCGTTTTGACGGTGGCGTGGTGGTTGTGAGGTGGTTGACGCAGTGGTTCATGGTTTCTGTTTGGGCGGTGGTGAGCTCCTTTTTGGAATGATTGCTGTACAGCATATGGTTGTTGGTTTAGGGATGGAGATGGGAATGGATCAATGGATGTGGAGGAGAAAATAACTTATTGGATTGTGGCTGAAAACTCTTTGTATCTCTACATTGCTGCCTATTTTGCTCCTCTCGTATCTTCCCCCCCCCCCCCTTTATTTTGATTCTCTGTTTCTAAATGTTCGTGTGTTTTTTGTGTCTCTGTCTTCCCCCCATTTTCTTATTTTTTTCCACTGTATGCGTGAATCCCCCCTTCAGTCCTCTTGTTCTTCTTATTTTATAGAGGGAGCTGTTGTTTTTGAGCTGATGCATATTTGTTGTTTTGTCAATTGTGCAGGTTAGTGGAGCAGAAGAGGTTAGTAGGGCAGCAGCAGCAGCAGGGTGGTGCCTGCCAAAGCTGCTTTGTTGGAGCAATTGTTGGAGCAAAAATGGAAAGGATCAAAGAGGATGAAGAAATGGGCTTTGGCATAATGCTCAAAGAGATTGGACAAGCAGCTTGTGCTGCCTTGCTTTTTATTTAGTTGTTGCTTTTTAATTAATTTTTTTTGTACTACTTTGTATTTAATTTTTTTGTCTACATGTATGTACCAAAGTTGACCTTTTTTATTTGTAAAAAAAAAACTGATTATAGTAATAATAATAGAAAACATTTATTCCACATCTGATTTTTATTAGCTTTTTTTATAGCAATGGTAATAAATTAAACTAATAACAATGACGATAAATATCGTTACACGACGTGATGCGAACACGCGCGCGCAAAGAGAATAACGACACGCACACGATTAGGAATGACACGCGTATGTGGTTAGAAATAACATGCGCACGCAATAATGCAAAAACGTTAAGACTAACGCGTGTACGCGACTAAAAATGATACATGTGCACCATGGAACATGTTTTTGGGATCTTTCGAAAATGAAACGAGAAACCGATTAAAATCAAATGTCTACAAGATTATTATTATTTTAGAAAAACAAATCGCATTTAATCTAACGGACAAAATTAGGGTATGACAACCTGACCTTGCCACCCATGGCCGCTCGAAAAAGGCCACCCCCCAAGCAGACCGTTTTACTAGTACCGTTGCTAGTTTGCGCTCCATCAGACCTATGGGTCCATCAGGCTTAGGCATGCCCTTCAGACCTCGTCGGTCCTTCAGTTTAACTCCAATCAATGCGTCAAGCATTGACTGCGAATTAGACCATCAGAGCCCAGTGCTCCTTCAGATCCCCGGTGATCCTTATTTACTTTTGTTCTATGTCAACCCAATTTTTCAAGAATTTCTAAAAAAAATAAAATAAAATAAAATAAAATAAAAAAATAAAAAAAATAGTCTTGACAAAAATAGTGTCTTTTTATCTTTATTTCTATTTTACTCGAGAAATTTGGAAACTCCTCATACTTCCTAGTAAAATATAAATAAAGAGGGGCAGCTGTCATACCCTAATTTTGTCTGTTAGATTAATGTGATTTGTTTTTCTAAAATAATAATAATCTTGTAGACATTTGATTTTAATCGGTTTCTTGTTTCATTTTCGAAAATCCCAAAAAACATGTTCCATGATGCATACGTATTATTTTTAGTCGCGTACACGCGTTAGTCTTAATGTTTTTGCATTGTTGCGTGCACATGTTATTTCTAACCACATACGCGTGTCATTCCTAATCGTGTGCGTGTCGTTATTCTCTTTGCGCGCGCGTGTTCGCATCTCATCGTGTAACTATGTTTATCGTCGTTGTTATTAGTTTAATTTATTACCATTGTTATAAAAAAGCTAATAAAAATCAGATGTGGAATAAATGTTTTCTTATTATTATTACAATCAATCTTTGTTACAAAAAGGGGTACAACCAAAAGAAGTCAACTTTGTTACACATCTGGACAAAAAATAAAATACAAAAAAGTACAAAGATTAAAAGTAAAATAAAAATAAAACTGGCAGCAGCATTTGAGGAGTGGAGCCAAGTGTCCCTTCTTCTTGCTCCCTTGTTTTTTTCCAAAATCAGCAGCAACCAAGCAGCTTTCGGCAGCACCTCCTTTGCTGCCTTGCTCCCACAACTCTGCTCCAATACCTTCTCTGCAAAAGCATAACAACAATTTTTTGTCTCATTAATTTGCCTCCTCTATAAAAGCCAACAAACAGAAATCATGAAGGTGGGGGGGAGGCAACACAGTAGCATACACACAGACGCACACACAGTCACAGAAGAGAAAAGCTTTTCAGACAGAAACATAGAAAAATTAAGAGAAAAAAAAAACAGAAAGAGCAGAGGAAGAACCTCACGGCGGTGCTCCACCCCACCACCGGGGCGCCGCCGCCATCACACCACCACATCACCACTAACCTCACGGCCACAACCCCCTCATATCTCTCTCTCTCTCTACCACACCTCCCCCATCAAACAACCAAAACCGTACCCAGAACACCACAACCTTACGTCCTCCCTCTTCTCCCACCACCTAACCACCACTCCTACGGCCATTAACCATCACGTCACCACCACAGAACCATCGCCTCACCACTGTGACCAACCCCTCAACCACCGTCGCCACCCACGTTTCCTTCAAAATCACCGCCGTAACCCACACCGCGAACCACCACCTCGTCTTCACCGTTCGATCACTCCAACACCACCCTGAAACCCTACCACCGAAACCTCCTACAAATCAAACCCCCTCCCCCTCGATTCTGTCTCTCCACAACGTCGCCGGAGCCCACCAAGGCCCCCCTCCGGCGTCGTCTCCCCATCACCATCACAACGCCATCTCTCCCCCTCATCGTTCCGCGTTCTCTCTCCCTCTCTCATCTGTATTCCTTCTCACCACTATCGCGTCGCACCACCGTCGAAAGCCCCTTTAGTTTCCCTCCTCACCGTCGCAATCGCCGCCCAGCTCTCCTCCATCGCGTCGCACAACCATCGTCCTCCCCTCGCGTCGTCACCACCACCGCCTTCCGTCGCATCTTTCACCCTCGTTTCTCTCCTCTCTCACCGGCAAAGTGTTCGCCCTCTCTCTCTCCTCTATGTTGCTGCTGCGGCGCAACAAGTGTGAAGTGAGAGTTTAGGGTTTTCAAAACCCAATCTGTTGTTTTCATATCCTGTTTTTTTTCTTATTCCTTTTTTATTTTTATTTTAAAATCAGAAACTGTTTTTCTATTTTACACCCCCCTGTTTCATCGATACACTCCCCATTGGAGCCCACTATTCACAGGACCCAGATCCGCAAATAGAATGGGCTGGGCTGCTAAACGCACCCTCAATTTTTAATACAGCACCACTTGTTGGTAATTGCACCTTTTTTTTTATAACCCATTGCACTTTTATTACGCCATAATGCTTTCAAACTAATTTTTTTTCTTCTTTCAGACAATCAAACTCGCATAAAAAATGGGTTGTCACTAATAGTCACTCTGAGTTTAGTTTGTTTGACCGTTAGTGGCAGCTTTGGTTTTCAAACGGGCTATGAGCGATGACCACTCTGAGTTTCACTTGTTTGGTCATCACGAATACCTCTCCTTATTTCAAAAATAAATAATTAAAAAACACCAACACACAAACTTTTTCTACCAAGAACTACGTGTGATTTGATTCTCTACCAGGAGATACGTAGAACCAGAGGGCGGCCGACCTCTGTCAATTGCATTAATAAAAAACCTTTTCTTTTTTTTAATTCACTTCTCCTTTTTTTTCTCAAAAAGTACAAAAATAACTAACTGTTTATCGAGTCTTTTTTTTATATTATTATAAGGGTAAAAACATTATTTTTGAATTGATAAATCTTCACACATTTAGTTAAAAGGTAACCTTCCTTAGGAAGGATGTCGTGGGGTGCTAATACCTTCCCTACGCATAAACGACTCCCGAGCCTAAATCTGGTCCGCAAGACCCCTTTTATCCACTCAATAGAGATTTTCCAATGTTTGCCCTTAAACTAAACTTTGGTGGCGGCTTCATTCAAGAACTTCGAAGAATCCCTCCTCCGGATTTTTCGGTCGCTACACCCTCCATTGTCCTCTCATCCATATTTATGCCTATTACATTACTCTTTGCAAAATTTACCTTCAAGCCCGAAACAAGCTCAAAGCTTCTAAGAATTGCTTTCAAGCACCACACACTTTTTTCTCCTCCATCGCAAAAAAATATGGTATCATCCGCAAATTGTAATACTTCAACCGAGAGGGTCTCACTTACCTTGAAGCCGTTTAAATTATTAGAATCCACCCCCTTCCTTACCAAACACGCCAGTCCTTCCGCCGCAATCAAAAACAAGAAAGGAGCGAGAGGATCACCCAGTTTTAAACCTTTTTGAGCCACAAATTCTTCGGTCGAACTACCATTAAGCAAAACTGAGATTGAATTAGAAGAGTAACATGCGCGCATCCGACCTCTCCATTTGATTTATTAGTTTAGTTTTGGTTTGTTTTTGACTTTATTGCTACATATCTGCTGTCGTTATTGAATGCTTTCTCATAAATAAAGTCAATGGCTGCTATAAAAATAAAAATTATCACATGCTATCAATAAATCCTCCTGTATTTCAAAGGAAAGCTAGTAGTAGTATATTCGTATTTTTGTAATTGTGCTACATATTATGAGACATATTTTTCTTTGCTATATACTCTACTCATAATTTCATTGACTTTGACAACTTCAACTTCGACTTTCAATTGTTTTTTAATTATTGGAATGCGAATGCTGCTACATGCAAATCGACTTTCAATTTTGTTTTTGGAACCATTGATTATTTTTGAGAAATGAAAACATTTAACTTTAATTGATAATTAGGTGGCAACCTATGATTGATACCTTGAGGCAGAGACCGAATGGGTGGGGGAATAAGTTCATCAGATTTTTGGGGAGCGTATTGTGATGATTAATGTCGTCCTAAATAGTATTCCTATCTTCTCTTTGTCATTCTTAAAGATGTCGGTCATAGTATCGAAGGTGGTAGTGCAGATCTCGGGAAACTTCCTGTGGTGTGGGGTTAGTTTAGGGAAGAAAATCTTGTGGGTCAAGTGGTCAGGTGTTTGAAAGTTGAAAAAGGAAGCGGGTTTGGGTAAGTTGCAAAAAAGTTGTGATACCTAGTGGTTAGATCCAGTGGTGGTGGTGCTCCCAAATGATCTCCCTACCTTGTTTTCAGTCTTCTACTCGGGGGTTAGTCGTAAAAAAGGAAGGAGGGGTCTACTGATGCTTTTGCATTCTGTCCTCTTGGTGATTTAAGAGAGCAGAAATGTGGTGGTTTTCTCTAATAAAACTCCTGACCTATCTGGGACTTTATGGCTAAGATGTATTCATGGAAGTGGTTTTTGGCTAAGACTAAGTCAAACCATTACCTCTTCTAGCAGTGGTGTGTGGCCGCGTAGGAATGTATTTAGGGATAGAAACAATTTTTCATGGTTTCTAATACACTTTGTTAGGCTCTGCCGCATAATTTGTTTGGTCGGAGGTTTTTGTGCTGCTTATAGCTTTCTGAGTTGTGGCATTTTTTGATTTGTTGTTGATCTGTACATTGGTTTTTTTGTTCCATAAAAACACACCTTATTTATAATAATTATATTTTTGCTGTTAAAAAATTGATAATTAATATTAATAATTCAAATTATGTTTTCGGTGCCAGTATAACATTTGATCTTTAAAAAATTTATGTGATTTTTGATTAAAAATAAAAAAATCACATGACTAATTAATTATAACTTGATTCGAACTGTTAATTTGAATATCACAGTTATGATTAAACATTGTTACTAGACAAAAAATGGTTTGGTGGCCGAAGTTATTAAGGGATATACTTTTTTGGCTTAAATATGTTTTAGGCCCCTGCAAATATAGGGTGTTTTGGTTTAAGCCCCTGCAAAAAAAATTTTTTGTTAAAAGCCCTTGCAAAATGACATATTTTGTTATAAGCCCTTCTATGACTAAAATGTTAGCGTTAACATGGAATGCTATAATTGCTGGATATGTTGAGAAGGGCTTATAACAAAATATTTCATTTTGCAAGGGCTTTTAACAAAAAAAAAAATTTGCAGGGGCTTAAACCAAAACACCCTATATTTGCAGGGGCCTAAAACATATTTAAGCCTACTTTTTTTGACAAAAAAGTATTAAGGGTTATACTTAAAATTTGAAATTATACATAATTATGATATTTTGTGATGAAGTTATACTAAATAGAATGGCATAAGAATATTAGGTATAGTTAAATTTATGAAAATAGTAGTTAAATTTAAAGGAATCGTATGCCCCTCACTTTTGGTTGCCTTGGAAATTTCAACGACATGGGGACGTCGGCTCCCGAGTTTGCACTTGTGAGACTGTTTGAGAGCTAATAGAAACGGTTTATGAGATGTTCATGAGCTGTTTTCAGCTAATTTTCATAAAAGCTCCCTAGGATAGCTTATGAAAACCGCTTATTATAGAAATATAATTTAGGCTTAAATAGTTATTACCCCCTGCAAATATCCTCATTATCCAGTTACCCCCCTGCAAAAAAAAGGTTTAAAAAACACCTTGTAAAATGTAACGTTATCCAGTTACCCACCCTGCTGTTAACTTTTCTATTAAAAAAATGTAAAATGTAATTTTATCCAGTTACCCCCCTGACGTCAGTGCCACGTGTCCCCATATTATTGGGCCTCTGACACGTGGCACTAGTTATTACACTCGAAAATTAAAGATTTTTGTTGCCAATGAGTGTTGAACCCGTGACCAATTACTCACACACACCTCCTAACCACTGAACCACTTGAGTATTTGTGGTTATTAACTCACCTACCAAAATATAATACATAATTGCCACTTAAAATAAATAAAAAAACAACAATCTGCGTTTCTTCTCTTCTCCATCTGCGTTCATCAACATCCAGCATTCATCAAAACTGGAAATCGTGATTCTTCTTCTTCTCCACCGAACAATCTGGATTTCAAATCGAAAACGCCCAAATCATAAGGAAATCGTAAGGAAACGCACAAATCGTGAGGAAATCGTGATTCTTCTTCTTCTCCACCGAACAATTCTCTCATGAAGAAAAAATGCAGATCTGGAGAGAAACGAAAAAAAACCCAGATCTAGAGAAACAAGAAAAACTCAGATCTGGAGAAAAAGCTTAGAACGAAGAAAAACGAAAAATGCAGAAAAAATATGAGCTTGGCCATGGTTGTCGCGAGAGAAATGGGGAGAAGATGATTTAATTGTTTCTGAAGGTTGAAGATGGTGAAAAAAAAACTGGATTTGGAAACCCAGATGATGAATGATGAATCTGCAAACCAAATCCAGATTTTTTTTTAAATTTAAGTAGCAATTATGTAATATATATTTGTAGATGAGTTAATAATCTCAAAAACTCATATGGTTCAGTGGTTAAGAGGTGTGGGTGTGAGTAATTGGTCACGGGTTCAACACTCATTGGCAACAAAAATTTTTAATTTTTGAGTGTAATAACTAGTGCCACGTGGCATCCATCCATTGGTTGCTGACGTGGCACTGTTGACATAGATGCTGACATGGCATGTCCGTGCCACGTGTCACAGAGGCCCAATAATATGGTGACACGTGGCACTGACGTCAGGGGGGTAACTGGATTAAGTTACATTTTACATTTTTTTAACAGAAAAATTAACAGCAGGGGGTAACTGGATAACGTTACATTTTACAAGGTGTTTTTTAAACCTTTTTTTTGCAGGGGGGTAACTGGATAATGGGGATATTTGCAGGGGGTAATAACTATTTAAGCCTATAATTTAACATTCATTTATCATTTATTATATAAACAACTTATGCATAAGCATTTATATGAGCGCTTATGCTATAAGTGCTTAATTAACCCGCTTATCCAAACGTGTGGACATAAGCCAAATCCCAAGTCTTCAGAGAAAATGATTTGATGTAGGAAATAATAGAGGCATAGGGGTGGGTATCTTCAAGCTCACGAGCAATCAATGATACGGTGGTTTCAGAGTCTGATTCACAAATAATAGACCTATAACCATTGGACCAAGCTAAGTTCAATCCTTTGGCAATTGCATGGAGCTCTACATCAAGTTAGTAGCAATGCCACAACTTCCCGAGAAACCAAGAAGCCAACCACATATATGATCCCGAAGTAATCCCCCATAGCCACTACGGTCCGGGTTACCAATGGAGCTTCCACCAACGTTAAATTTAATACAATTGCTAGTAGGAGGAAACCAACGAACCAATCTAGGAGGACGAGTAGACACCCCAGCAAACAAAAATTTAACAGCATCACTTGAAAATTGTTTAGCTCGATTAAGAATCTTCCAAGTTGCCCATTTTTCATCATTAAAAACTTCATCATTTCGAGCCATCCAGAGGCCAACAACATATAGTTGAGTCCATTAATAGCATGTTATATATATATATATATATATATATATATATATATATATATATATATATATAGTTTTCTGTCTTTAATTTATTTAATTTTGTTGCATTCTGTATGCTACCTACTCCTCTTTCTGTCTCTTAATTATTTTTAACTTCTGATTCCGATCCCTTACTGATATATATATATATATATATATATATATATATATATATATATATATATATATATATATATTTGATCAAAAAAATACTTTTTCAACAAAAGTAATTAATCTTATCTTTTTGTAAATATGCTGATAAAAAAGGGTAGGAAATCTAAATTTAAGGCATTGATTATTTGACATTTTTAGAATAGTTGCAAAACACATTAGAAAGAAGGCTTCTTCTAGAACTTGTTTCAATCGATTAGTGGCATGTTCATGCGTTTGGAATCACATCATATTTCCATTTTTCCCCAATGTTGTTGCTTTTAAGCATGTTTTATCGATCAATTTTACGATTTTCATTTTTTTATTCAAATGGATGTTCTTTATTTTATATTGTGCATGATAAAAAGTAGAGCTGGAAACATAGACCGGCACGAAAAACATAGGGTTTGGCCGCTAAAATTGAGCCTATTTTCAATGGCAAATGCAACAATTTTTTGTAGTAGGGTCAAAAATGTATCTAATATTTTTTTTGAAAAAAATATTTTAGCGTTTACAAAATACATGGTCTTTGTCAAAAAAAAAAAATACATGGTCTTTAAGAAATGAAAAATATTAATATAATTTGACCAATATTCCTTTTAAAATAATTTTAACCCTTTAGAAACTAGTTTGGCTAATATTTGAGTTTTTTAATGTTAAATTAGTAATTTTTATTTCTTAGGGAGCGGATAGGACTCCATGTTTTTGTAACAGATTTGTTTGGGTCATTACGCAAAAAAATCTCCAAATACTTAAGTTTTTCAATGTGGTATTTAGTGTCAGAATAGGTCGAAACAGTAAAAATTATAAGAATAAACAAATTAGTAACAATTAATCTCTCTTGTATCTCTAATAATTTTTATGTTTATTCAAAAACTTATTGGTTTTTGGGGAAAACCTCTCTATTTTTTATGGGGACAAAACAATTTTTTATTAAGTAATTAAGTAAAATATTTTTTCTTGTGGGGCAATTGCCCTCACATCTCAAGAGTTGGATCCGCCATCGCCTGTTTTTATAACTTTACTTTTTTGGGACAATCCTCAGAGCTTGTATCTGGCTATTTCAATTAGACCTCGAGTGGCCTTCAGCCCACAAATATTTATTAAGAAATAAAAACATGACACTAGTGACTGTTATTAATTTGTACTATAGTTTGTCCCAGCAGACACTTGTTTACCAGTTTTGAATTAGCAGTCATGCTTCAATTGTAACACTCCGATTTTCGTATTTATATGTTTGTGTATCTGTGTGAATATAATAATAGCTTTTGTGATATATTGAGTGTCTTTTGTCTTAGTAATTATATATATGTATTTAGTATCGTTTGGGATTTTATTTATTATGTCAGATGATTTTATACCACTATGCGTAATTATTAAACTATGTTGAAATGTAATTTGATTGTATTTTTTTACTATATTGGTAATTGGTAATATATTGTTGTTACTATGTATTATTTGACGTATATATAGAATATTTGTATTGGAAATGATGTTTATTTGTTAATTATTTTATTTTAAAAAATATTAGCGTATAAGGTATAAATTATTTTTAGAAGTAATTTTGGATTATATATAGAAGTGTTAAAATGGTATTATTTTCAAAACAGGATATAAAATGGATAAAAATGAATATTTCGGCTCTTTACTGATACAACCCCACGATTTTACTTGTTGCACCCTTGTCACTAACTTAAACTACCCAGATCTGACACAATCGCACAGCCTATGACACTATCCCAGCGCGCAATCCATTGGACTTCACCCACGACCCGAACCGACCCGGAAAGCTTTCTTCTTCCTTCAGTAGTAATACGTTGTTGAACCAGCAAAAGTCCTTCAACTCATTTTTCCTCCTCAAGCCACGACCAAGTCTCAAACCTTGCAACCCCACTCAAAATCTGCCGCTGATTTCGACTCCTGCCTCTGTTCCTTCAATCGTGGTCTCGTTTCACCTGTGTATTCGTGATTATGACCGCGAGGAGGACCCATCCAACACGTGACCGTGGCAGCCTCCAGGCACCGTCCAGACGACACCAACACCTGTGATGTCGTGACCGCTCCAGCACTCTCCTTCTCCTCCCATTCACGATTGCTCACTTGTGTTTTTACTCTTCCAACCTGTCGAGTTATACTTCTGTGACTGCTATGGCTGTCATAGCGTCTGTTCACTCCGTCTCAATTTGATGGAGATGGCGTGTTTTTGTGTTACCGCACTAGACTGCCCCCGACCCATGCAAAACAAATTGAATCCTGACCAAACAACCACTGAGATGGTCAGAGAACTCCTTCCAACCGTCACCAGCTAAACACCTTGGGAGCTAGTGACTTGTCTTCAACAATCCGCTATTGGAATACAATCTATTGTCAGGTAAGGGGGGAAGAGATTTCTATTTTATATAGGGAATAGGGGCTACGACTATAATGGTATTGATTATCGCTATTCCTATTTTGAATGTAATTATTAATTTATTATTTATTCAGTTTGAATGACTAAATATTTTGGATGTCTGTAAATGATTTGAATGTTTGTCAATAATTTGGATACCTGGAAATAATGTGTTGTGAGTTTAATGAATGATTCTTGTATGAGTAGTTCATTGTATGTTGGATGATGTCTTTTAATTAACAAGTGAGGAACGAAGAATCGTAGGCGTATAGCTCATATGTATTATGTTACGTAATATGTAAATTTGGGTTGACTGTGAAGGTGAATTTAGAGTAAGAACAGAGTAAGTATAAGGTTTAAAGTCTAACATTAATCATATGCATGGGTGATGCGTTAATAAATAACAGTGAATGGTCAATTAATAAATAGAAGTAAATGGCTAACTAAGACTGAGACTAACAAAGAGCTTGGGGACATGACTTGTCTGTTAGTAATTACGTTATAGCAACGAAAACATGATAATTAACACTGAGAATAATTCTTAGTGATGGAAAGACATGTCGAAACAGTTGTAAATCACAAGTGACATAAGACAATGAAAGAGTGAGGTGTCCATAGCTAAATGTTGCCAAGTGGCTTCAGTCTCAAGAGGGGGGTGAATTGAGATTTAAAACTTTTGAAAACTTTTTCCTCTTTTCAATGATTTAGATTAATTTTCGCGCAGATTAAGTAGAAGCGAAGGAATTAGAAAATAAAGCGATAAAGCACACAGAGATTTATCCTGGTTCGGTCACCTCCTAGTGACCTACGTCCAGTCCTCACACCCTTGTGAGATTTTCTACTAACACAAAACAAAGCTTACAGGTGCCTTGGAAAACCTCTACAGACTCAGGCACTCTTCACATAGGATACCCCACCTATTGAAGAGCCCTCAAATCTAACCACAATACAACAAGAGATACCCCACCCTTGTTACAACAAGCTGCCGCAGAAAGATACCCCACTTCCTAGTACAAACAGCTACCCTAGAGAGATACCCCAGTCCCTAGTACAAAATACAACCAATAAACAATTACAAACTTAAAAACCGAAATACCTCTAACGTAGGCGGATAATACAACTTGAAGATTCCAACCCCGACTAACTCTTGCGAGAGATCAGCTCTGACGGACCAACGGTGCGAGAAGAGGAGAAATGAAATATGAAGAGTTTTTCTAACATGAACTTTGAATTCGTGAAATGGGTTGGTTGGAAATGAACACAATGAGGCGCCTATTTATAGGCAATGCATGTTGAGTTATTTTTGGAAATAAGATAATCGATTGTTTGCTTGATTTAACTAAAATGAATAATCGATTATGTGAATGCATGTTGAGCTATTTTTGGAAATGAGCTAATCGGTTATTTGCTTGAAAGAAGTAAGTGTGAAATCGATTATTAGCTTGAATGAAGGAAGTGTTGAAATCGATTCTTTGCCTGGAAGAATCGATTATGTGCTTGAAAGGAATTAGCATTGTAATCGATTCCTTGAATACACTAAGGAGGGAATCGATTATTAGCTTTCCTAAAAACATGGATGAATCGATTATGTGCTTCCTTAAACCATAGGAATCGATTATGTGCTCCATAGGGAAAGGAAGGAATCGATTATGCACTTTCATATTGTGTTAGAAATCGAGTTTAATGTTTACTAAAAATAGTGAATCGATTTTTTTCTTTTTCAAAAGTGGTTTCAAAATGGTTTTTGAGTTTATGTGTGTGCATGCATGCATTTTGAAAAACGTTTAAGACGTGAGACTTTGTGAGATGAGTTGACCCTCAGAAGAGCTTACACTTTTTCCTAAGACGCACCCAAACCCTAAGGACTACCCTTATTTCTAAGGACTACCCTTATATCTTGAATCTTCAATTCTTGAGCTTGATTGTCTTGGATAGTGACTTTGATACTTTGTCACTTTCATCACCTTTGACCAACACCTTTGGCTTTGGTCAACTTTTACTCTTATCACCTTTAGCTCTGGTCTTTTTCATCATCAAAACTTTGACCTGCAATACAAGTCCTGCAGTGCAAGATATCCACACTAAATCATGACTTAGTACTTATTAGATGAAGAATACTTAATAATCTAACGAAATTAACTAAGTTATGAACGATTGATAATAAGCCTAGACATAGCCGAGTAGATACAGTTTGAGAGTTACTCAAAATTAATTATAAATCACTTAGATAAGAAGGGAGAGTTAGTTGTAAAAGTTAAAGGATGAGTTAGTGTATGATGTGCTCATGGATTTGAATGATAAGTAAGTCTAAATGATACGAAGTTAATATTGTTTAGGATCTAGACTGATCACTTAGCATCGATTAGTGTAGCCAAGATTGATTTGGACTCGTTAAACTTATTAAGTGACTTGACATTCATGCTTTGTTGTGATCATTACTAGTTGGTTTTGTGTGTATTGTTGGGGGAAACTTGTCGCATAATGGGAAAGTTGTCCTTCGTCGATGATTAACGATCTTACTCGTGTTGAAGAATCTTGTCGCAGTATAGGAAAGAACTCGTTGCAGTATGAGCGAGTTGCACCTTAGTGATCGAGATTTGTTGGAGGAACCTTGTCGCAGTATGGGCAAGGACTCATCACAGTATGGGCGAGTCGTACCTTGATAGTTGAAATTTGTAGGAGGAACATTGTCGCATTATGGACAATGAAACATAGCAGTATGGGTGAGTCATACCTCGATAGTTGAAATTTGTAGGAGGAACCTTGTCGAAGTATGGGCAAGGACATGTCGTAGTATGAGTGAGTCGTACCTCAATGGTTGGTGATGATGATAGGTGGGGTGGTAAGCAAACAAATATGGGAGTAGTAATAGAGACGACCACGACCCAACCTTGCAGGTAGCGCCGGTGGGAAGGTCTTAAGCGGGGCATCGCTGGGGCGTTCTACAAAACACTGAAATACCCTGACTAGACTCTATCTATTGCCCAAGATGTTGAGGGCACTTGCATATGCTTACCCAGAGTTAGATGGATCCAGATTTATCATTGGAGTAGTAGGTAGGATTTCCTTGACGTTGTAGTCATAGGACGATACACTAGATTTAGGATGACAATATTAGTTGATGATTGATCGAGCATGCATGTCATGTTCGTTGTATTCACTGTTGTGATATTCTGTGTTATGTGATTCCCCCGCTCTTTAGGTATGAGCCTTGTACGGCTTCACTCTGTTACAAGTCGCAGTATGGGCATGTCAGGTTCGACACTCCTTAGGGATTGACTTTTTGACATTGATTTGATGGATTTTGGTAATCTTTGTTGGTTTAGTTTTGGTTTGTTACTTATATGGTTTTGACGCTCTTTTCACCCATGCACCATCTTTTAGATCGAGTTCCATGTGTCGTTGGAGTAGCCTTCTACGACCATGCAGTGGTGGAGACGTGATCACTACGGATCACCTAGTAACTTGTAGTAGGATACTACGCATTGATGTTACTCTCTTTTTAGTTAGTTGGGTTAAATGTTAATTGCTCTAATCATGTGACATCGAGATTTGAGTTGTACGTTTAATATTATATTTAAAGTCACTAGACCTATACCTGTGCGTTAAGTTTTGTGGACAATAGGTAATTAAGATCATTATTTTTTCAGAATTTTGTATGGTACTTCAAAAACAAATTGTAGCACAATGACCACCTATTCCCAATAGTTCCCGATAACAGAACATGTAATCATTGCAATTGGGTGTATCATCTAAACTTGCAAATGGGCTGCATAAGATTGGAAACATGACGATTATATGGTTACTTAAGGAGAACAACATATTCTTGACCAAAAAAAAAGGAGAACAACATATTAATGTTGGCTTATTTCATAGACCATCTGAGCTTGCAAGACAACCTGACCTAAAAATGAAAGCCTCTTCATTATGTAAAACACATGAAGACAATTTTTAAGTCAAAGCAACAATACCAAATGCAGCAAATACAAAGCTAATAACGCAAATAATTTTTAAAGCCAAAAAACTGTAAATGATCAATAAAAACAAATCAAACTAAACAAAATCTTCACCTTGATTGATAATCATACCATCTAACGAACTGGAAACCAAACTTTACCAAGTCCACAACTACAAAAGTTCAATGATGCACTTCTTGATCATATTTACTAAGACTTTTTAAATCTTCTTAAAGAACGACTCTCCCAAAAAATTCAAAGATATAGCTGAAATTTCCTCTAAATATCTCTCTCTTGTTTTTGAACTGCAACCCTCTTAATTCCAAACCTAACCATAATCCCAATTCTTTTCTTGCATTCTTGCTCTCACTAGTAGAATCTGCTACAAATTTAGTAACTTCGCCTTTGATCTTGCCCTTTAGCAACCCAAAGACAATCATTATCATTGGGGGAAAGTCTGCCAAGAAGATTCGAATATGGAGGACGTGAGAAAAGCGAGTAATGGAACAAAGGTCTGACCATTAGATTAGCAATTGATGTTAACATGAAAATCTTGGTAAGATAACAACATCAAAGAGCAAAGGATAATTTTTATAATTCAAAACATATTTGTTTCTCTGCCCGTCTCCCCCTCTCAGAAAGCAGCAGATATTACAAAAGACATATACTAGAAACTAGGGGTGTTCAAAACCGAACCAAACCAATAGAAAATCGCAAACCGAACCAAACCAAACCGAAAACCGTAAAAAACTGCTTCTTATTGGTTCGGTTTGGTTTCTTTTTTCAGTGCACCGCACGGTTCGGTTCGGTTCGCGGTTTCGATTACAGAAACCGAACCAAACCAAACCAAACCGCAAGTAACACTAAGGCTTATTAACTTACAACATTCCTTACTAACTTACTTGCCCAAATGCAACTAAAACCCAACTCTCACTCACTTACTAGCCCAAATCTAATTAATTCTTTGACTCACTTACAAACAATCCATATTGTTATGCTATATTTAAAAATTACAATAAAATATTTAATTCAAATTCTTTTAAACATTGTCTTAGCTATCTTAAAAGAATTGAAAGAGAGTAATTTATATACTACATATATTTAAGTATATTTTTTCTTAAAGATTTATGTTAGCCATTTTTTATGTTAGTTAATTTTAACTTCGTTTTAAATTATGTTTTGTCTTGGAAAAAACCGAACCAACCGAACCAATCCAAACCGCATTGGTTTGGTTTGGTTTGGTTCGGTTTTATTTTAGAAAGCCAACTGAATCAAACCAAACCGCATGTAGTTTTATCTTGCGGTTCGGTTCACTTTTTGTCTCAAAACCGAACCGCATGTGAAACAAAGGTCTGACCATTAGATTAGCAATTGATGTTAACATGAAAATCTTGGTAAGATAACAACATCAAACAGCAAAGGATAATTTTTATAATTCAAAACATATTTGTTTCTCTGCCTGTCTCCCCCTCTCAAAGCAGCAGATATTATAAAAGACATATACTGGAAGCTTTATATAAAAAGGAATGTATGGTGTGTGAATTATAAAATACATATAAAAAAGCTGTAGAAGACCAAACTATAGAAGACTATTCACTTCACGTTTAGTTTTTTCCTTGGAAAGACGTGATCACCATTCCATTGATTTTATTGACTACTAAATAATTATCAATTAGCGTGTAACTATTAACTGAGAATTATTTGAAGTTTTAAAAAACTCATTTCCATTAAAAAAAATTCTATATGTTAATTGAGAAGTTAATGCTCCAATTCAAATTTCAAATGTAAATCTATAATGTTTAAATTGCCCCTTTTAAGTAATTTGAATAACTAAAGTCGTCTCAGTTTTGGCGGAACTTTTTCCACCTAATTGCCAAACTTTGTTACAGTTTTTTAGTCTTTAATTTGGCATTTCACTCAACTTCGTTTTAAGTCTTTCATCCATCAACACGGCTTAGTTGGGTTGTTTAAGATTGGGAAGGAGGAAAAGGAATAAAAATGCTCACTCAAAGAAAATAATGTAAAGAATGAATGATGATAGATTAATGTACTCTAATAAATGTGCAAGGAGAATTGAGATTTTGTGTGTAATAATAGGTGCTCCCCCACCTATTGTTCAAGATTTCGTGCAGTTATGAAATCTCAATTAGGGAACTCAAAAGCAACCTATATCATTAACTGAAATCCTAAAATAATGAGAAATTGGCTGAGTTGGTCCTAATTATATGTATACTTGAAAACCTATATCTTTGTATAATCTTTACGGTAAAAATCGCTCACAATTTGTAAGTGGAAACTGTAACAGTCCGATTTTCGTATTAGTACGTTTTGCGTATATGTATGAATATAATAGTAATATTTTATTATATATTGTGTGTCTTTTGTCTTAGTAATTATATATTTTAAGTGATTTTATATTTTTATACATATTAGAATTATGAAAACGTATTGAAATGATATTAAACCGTATTTTTATTCTACCTTGGTACTATATTATTGTTAGTATTTAATTGTGTTGTTTATAGAATATTCATATTTGAAACACTAATGTTTTAGTTAATTATTTTATTTTATAAAATATTAGTATTTGAGATGTTATTTATTTAAAAAATTATTTTGGCCTATTGAGATGTTAAAATAATAGTTGTAGTTAAATTGGGCTTTAAAAATGAATTAAAATGGATTTTGGATTTTTTTTAAAAGTATAGCCACGTTTTTAATTGCACAGCCCCTTATTTTCTGCTAGCCGCACCCCTCCCTTAAGTAAACCGCTCCAGCCCACCGAATAACAGAGCCTAAAATGCGAAGCCCACTAGATCCTGACCCAACCCGACCCGATTCAGTCTTCTTCTTCTTCTTCCTCTGGCCTGCATCTTCGCGAAACCCTAACCCAACTTCACCCTCCCTCGCGTTCTCACTTCTCCCTCCACGGCCAGACCTCAAAACTCACGTACCCACTCGAAAATGGCCGCTGATCAAGAATATGGCCTCAGTTTCATTGATTGTTGCGTCGTTTTGTTGCTTACAGTCACGCTCCACCGAACCAAACGTTGAGCTTCCACCTCATTGTGTCTGCTATGAGTCTCGTATGGAGGAACCAAGTCCCAATTCGACCCTCTCACATCAGAATCTCCCTACCTATATGCGGTTTTCACACAAATCGTATAGTCTCGAATCTCCCTATAATTGATGATGAAACTATATGGTTAAATAGCCCAGAGTTGAAATTGATGATGTACTTATGGTTTATACTATCTCTAAGTTAAGTAACAAGCTTAAACTTTAGTATAGTATACTGGTTTGATGATATTGAGATTCCTAAGTATTTTAATGGTTAAATTTAGACAACAACGACTTATAATGATTCCTAGGCATGAATAACGATGATGATTGGTTAAGTTGATGTTGTTAGTTTATTAGAGTAGTGAAATTATCTAATAGACAACTTAGAGCCTCTTAACCGATTAAGACTAAGTCGTTAATGGATTAGAGCTATTCTTGGTGTGTCGGATATTAAAAGTACCTAAGAGGCCAATTGAAGCCTATTAGCTGGATAAGATTAAGTTGTTAATGGATTAGGACTATTGTAGGGGTGTTTCGGATAATGCTTGACCCTTCCTAAGCTAGTTTCAGGTAACCTTGAACATGGATGATGATTGACACAATAAGAGTCATAGGAGCCTTAGGAAATATCAAATAACATATGGAGTTGTAATTAGATGCATTGAATAAAAAGGACTACATATGGATATAACGATGACGTTATTATATAGAATTAGCGGGGACTTGGGTAATAGTTATGACCAGAGATGATGACTATAGTAACCCCCTAGTTGTATGGTGATACCCGAGATGATGATTAAATGACCCCTAGTTGTTGATGATACCCTCGGACTTAGGAGTTCTTAGGGAAGTTGATGATGATGTTTAAGGAACCTTGTCGCAGTATGGGCAAGAACTCGCCGCAGTATGGGCGAGCCGTACCTTAGTAATTTAAGTTGTAGGAGGAACCTTGTCGCAGTATGGGCAAGGACTCGTCACAGTCTGGGCGATCCGTACCTCAAAGGATGGTGATGATGATAGGTATTGTTGTGGTTGTTGTTGTTGTTGTTGTTGTTGTTGTTGTTGTTGTTGTTGTTGTTGTTGTTGTTATCGTCGTTGTCGTTGTCGTCGTTGTTGTCGTTGTTGTTGTTGTTGTTGTTAGCAGGGCATTATTGGGCAAGGTATCCCGGTCCTCATAGTCCTCTCTTGGGTGTTCTTCAGGGCATTATCGGGCAAGGTATTCCGTTCGGGCTATTCCGGTCCTGTTGTTTTCTTGTAGGGCATCGGGCATGGTATCCCGTTCGGGCATGGTATCCCGATCCTATTGTTGTTCATCGGAGGGCGTTATCGGGAAAGGTATCCCGTTCAGGCAAGGTATCCTGGTCCTATTGTTGTTGTCGTCGTAGGGCATTATCGGGTAAGGTATCCCGTTCGGGCAAGGTATCCCAGTCCTATTGTTGATGATGATTGTAAGGCAGTATCTGGCAAGGTGTCCTGATCCTATTGTTGTTGTTGTTGTTGTTGTTGTTGTTGTTGTTGTTGTTGTTGTTGTTGTTGTTGTTGTTGTTGTTGTTGTTGTTGTTGTTGTTGTTGTTGTTGTTGTTGTTGTTGTTGTTGTTGTTGTTGTTGTTGTTGTTGTTGTTGTTGTTGTTGTTGTTGTTGTTGTTGTTGTTGTTGTTGTTGTTGTTGTTGTTGTTGTTGTTGTTGTTGTTGTTGTTGTTGTTGTTGTTGTTGTTGTTGTTGTTGTTGTTGTTGTTGTTGTTGTTGTTGTTGTTGTTGTTGTTGTTGTTGTTGTTGTTGTTGTTGTTGTTGTTGTTGTTGTTGTTGTTGTTGTTGTTGTTGTTGTTGTTGTTGTTGTTGTTGTTGTTGTTGTTGTTGTTGTTGTTGTTGTTGTTGTTGTTGTTGTTGTTGTTGTTGTTGTTGTTGTTGTTGTTGTTGTTGTTGTTGTTGTTGTTGTTGTTGTTGTTGTTGTTGTTGTTGTTGTTGTTGTTGTTGTTGTTGTTGTTGTTGTTGTTGTTGTTGTTGTTGTTGTTGTTGTTGTTGTTGTTGTTGTTGTTGTTGTTGTTGTTGTTGTTGTTGTTGTTGTTGTTGTTGGTGGTGGTGCTACTGCTTGTTGTCCTAGGATCGTACGGGAGGTCGTGACACTAGGATTAGATGAAGATTAGATAAAGATTGTTTGTGCATTCGTGTTATGAAAGTTGTATCCACTACTGTTGATTGTTTCCTTGTTTGTGGTAGTCTTGCTGTTTTAGTTTCGGTCTTATATTCCTTATATGGTTTGGACGCTCTTTCTCACCCATGCACCTTTTTTTAGATTGAGTTCCAGGTGTCGTTGGAGTGACTTTCTACGATCGTGCAGTGGGAGAGATTTGATTCTATACGTGGATGTCACTCTATTTTTAGTTTATTGGATTAAAGGTTAATTGCTCTGATTATGTGACATCGGGATTTGGGTTGTACTCTTATTATTATAATTAAGATCATTATTGTTATTATATTGAAAGAAATGTTTTATAGCTTAGTATTTAGTATTATTATAAATCTTATTTATATGATTTAAGGAGTTGGATGACATCTTTTACTTGCGAAAACTATTTCAGAAAAGGAATTGAAATTTTTAGTTTTCAAAATAATTCACTCGTTTTTCGTACTCTTTCTTCTATAATTACATTCGGGGTAAAGAGTGTCACAGAAACAAAATAAAAGCTACTTGTATCTCGTGATTTATTGATGAAAATAAATTTTACTATCATATCATAGTTATATATTGAAGTTTGGAATTGCCATCATCCACGGCTAATACATTTTAGCACACAACGTTCTATTGGAATAATAAGATGTAGATTATATTCAAAAAAAAGATGTAGACTATAATATTAAGTTGTTCCCCGGAGACCTATCTTCAACTAACCATGAATACTCCTAATGTTCTCTCCCTATCTCAATATCACCTACGTTAAATTTTGTTAGAGTTCTTATAATAATAAATATTGGGTGGTTTTCTATTAAAAAAATAACAAAACAAAAAACACTAACCCCAACTGCATTGGTGTTTCAGAAATATTTGCTTTCATCTGAAATCTGATCCCTCTCTACCACTACTTTTGCAGTGTGAAAAAACCATTAACATGAAAAGCATAAGAATGAAACTTGAAAACTCAATATTTAGTTGGCCGTGAAAAATTAATTTACAGAAATACCCCAAATTTGCTTCCTCAGTTGACGCTTTCGCTTCATTCCTTTCCCTCTGTTGTCATCATCCGGAATCCCCTCCCCTTCTCCTTTTGATGTTAATCCCGCTTTTGAAAGAAAATGTACAGTCAAAAAGGCAGAAGCATTGAGAGAAAAAAATGGTAGTTAAAAGATGCAAGGATGTGGTGACTAGTGAGGACATTTGTTGTGGATTGTTTTCGACATATCTACCGGCGATGCTGCCCACCCTATCCTCCATTACACCGTGATCTCTCTTCCCTCCGCCACAGTAGACCTCTCTATCTCTTCGCCTCATGCCTCTGTGATTAAATTCTCAATCCCTTGTTCTTTTATTTGGGTTTCCTATGCTAGGGATTTTATTCCCAAATCTACTTTATTCCTCTCCCTCTCGCATGCAGAAGGAAGGAGTAGGATGAAGATTGTGGATGACTGAAGAAATGAGTAGAACAAAGCATGGAGTTTGAGCAAAGAATTTAAAGCAGAGAGTAACGATGGGAATGAAGAAGATTAACGGTTTGTGCTAATTGCAGTATTGAAAAAAGCCAAAATTTAAAGACTAATCACCATAGAAACAATACAAACCCTTATTAGCATTATTGTAAGGTTTCTTAAAACAAGGTAGAAATTATATTCATCGATCAAAGTTTGCTCTTCCATTTTCTTTCTGCACTGTGCGATTGCTTACTGAATAAGATCCTTGTTGCTCTGGATACAGAAAGAAGAGTACTGAAGAAGATTGTTAATTTGAAAGGTTATAAGGCTGGCCTTTTGTGTAAGTAAAATTTTGCTGCCAGCTGTAAAATACCACGAAAACAATGAAAAAATTCTTTTTAGTTTTTGACCAATGGTGTACAAAATCTTTATCTAATTCTCTATGCAACTTTATCCCCAAAAAAAACCTTTTATATGTAAAAAAAAAACTTACTAACTTGTCGCAATAAAATACTAACTATCCCTTTGTTTGGAGGTTCAAAGAAAAAAATAAATAAAAATAAAAATTGTTTGGATGTTAGAGATGGGAAAACAAATATTAAATTGTGTCCACTTGTTTGGACTACAAGAAATATATGAATAAGGAAAAAAAAATATAAGACTAATGAATGGAAGATTTACTTTTAATGTATAAAAATTAAAAAATTTAAATGTAAATCATTAAATTTTTTTATCAAAACCGTAAATCATTAATAAGATAAGGTTAATATATATATAACAGGGAAAAAATTAATTATATATTTGTCAAAAAAAACTAATTAAATATATGATGTGAAGTTTTTGTAAGTTGGGTTTCAAGGCTCATCTCCTGGACACACGGTCGGGCTAGTCGGATTTGGAAAAAAAGACCCCAATCCAGCCCAATCTGCGGGTGATAATACAAGGCCCAATATTGCCAAAAATTTTGTTTGTTTTTCTCTCGTTCGGTTTTACGAATTGTGAGGGTGAATCGGTAAGAAGAGTGAGTAGGGGAGATGAGAGTGGGAGCGGCGCAAGTGAGATGAAATTTAGGGTTTGGTTTGGGAACTTTTGAGAAGTGGACGGGTTGGGGCTAACTTCGCCCATCTTGAAATGGTTGCAAGCAGAAAAAAGAAAGGAGAAACCCAGAGAATAAGCTTTGTTGCTAGAGGAAGACGGGAACGAGAACAGAGGTCGAGGGAGACAAGATCGAAAGCACAGAGATTGAAGGAAACGAGATAGAGAACACAGAGGTTGAAGGAGACGAGATCGAGTGAGGTTGAGGGAGATGAGAGGATAAGAAGAGTGAGTAGGGAAGATGAGAGTGGGAGCAGCACAAGTGGACGCAGTAGCTGTTTTTGGTCGCATAATTGGATAGGTACGACTCCATTAAACCGCTGGTTCCGTCAATTATTATTTATCACTAGTAATAGTAACTGCAACGTGGCTGGAATTGGTGAGTGGCGTTATGATCTCTGGGAATGGAATTGGCAATGGGGCAGGGCTTTAAACGAAGGTGAACAAGATCAGTTTCGAGCACTACAGGATTTGGTGTCTAGTTTTCAACCAGAAGAAGGTGTGGAGGATCAATGGCGATGGGCTCCAAATTTGGCAGAAGGGTTCTCAGTAAAGAGTTTCTATGAAATTCTGATTGAGACGGGTGAAAACAGTGAAATGTCAGATGAGCTAAGAAAGGCTATGAAACATGTTTGGGCGAGTGATGTCCCTTCCAAAATTCAAATATTCGGATGGAGAATAATCCAAAAGAGGCTTCCTACGAGGGAAAATCTGATTAATAGAGGAATCATTGAACCTCTTTACAACAGTTGCTGCCCGCTTTGCATTGAAGGTGAAGAATCTGTAAATCACTTGTTTTTCCAATGTAAAATTGCAGTGGCAGTATGGAAGAAGGTAGGCATGTGGCTTGGTGTTCGCGAGTCTGTGTTAAGCGAGCCTCTGGATCATTTTTTCATCACGGGAGCAGTTTTGCCGGTGTGAAGAAGAAGAAGAAAATTAGATATATCATATGGTTGGCCGTGACATTGATTATATGGGGAGTAAGGAATGACGTTGTGTTTAAAGGACTTGCTCATGATGTAGATACCATTTTTAACAAGGTAGTTGTTTTCTCTTGCCAATGGCTTAAGGAAAGGGCGGGAAGAAATACTTGCGTCCCAGTCTCAACCAAATATGAATAAGAATATTTAAGGCTGGCATTATGCATAAGAAAGGTGGGTGGGATTCTGCTGTGGCTAATAGAGTTGTGAAGCTAATGATACCAATGGAGAGTCAGGAGCATTGAGCGTTGTTGTTGCTGGTAAATCAAATCAGAAAAGAATGTGGATGGGGCAGGGTTAGTTGGCGCATGATATTTTCGTGGAGGATTTTAAGGAGCTTTTCGTGGGTGTAGTTATTGTGATGTAATAAACGTAACAAACATGAGATTTCTACTCTGTATATTAGAACAATAATGTCGTTTGGGGTACTTTTTTTCCTCCTTGGGTCTTTTTTTCCTTTGGGTTTTGGCCCTTGGAGGTTTTAACGAGGCCCCACCTTATCATTTATTTGTAACGACATGGGCGGAGTATTTCTTGTGCTCACCTTATCAATAAAATTCATTTGCTTATAAAAAAAAGGTAGAAACTATATCTTTGTTCGAACAATAATTACTACAAATCCCACCATTGCCACTAACATAGTAAATGATAAAAGTAATTTAAATACAAAACAAAATGAATGCACACATTAATGAAGCAATTTAAAACTGAAATTGTAAACTCCTAGATCATAGGAAGCACTCCAGGTTTTTTTGAAAGGTGATGATTTTCCTTGGAAAGGTTACAATTTTTTTTTAGCAGATAAAGGCTATAATAATTCCTTAAAAAGACAACTTAATCATATCTGATAGTTTAAAGCCATTACATTGTCTCAAATGAAAAAGCAAAATTCATAAAACTTAAAGACATTATTCAACTCAAGAAACAAAAAAAAAACTTGTGATATGGCTAAAACTCTAACTAGAAGCACAAATGTCTAACACATTAATCACTTCCGATATTTTAGTCAAATAAAATGAAGCCCATATCATCATCGGGCTCTTCTTTCTCTTCAACCTTTTTTTTCCTCCTTTGCTTCAGCAGTAGGTGCAACACTACTAGCTGCAGCACCTCCAGCAGGTACAACGACGACAACAACACCACCACCAGAAGGCACTGCAGCCATGTAGCGACCGAAAAATCCAGAGGAGGGATTCTTCGAGGTGTCAGATGAAGTCGCCACCAAAGTTTAGTTTAAGGGCAAACATTGAAAAATCCCTATTGAGTGGATAAGGGGGTTTTGCGGACCAGGTTTAGGCTCGGGAGTCGTTTATGCGTAGGAAAGGTATTAGCACCCTACGACATCCTTCCTAAGGATGGTTACCTTTTAACTAAATGCGTAGAAAAAAATTATTAATTTAAAAAATTTATTTTTACCCTTATTTACAAATTGAAAGAAAAAGACTTGGAAGGAGGTCATTTAATTATTTTTGTTTGTTTTTGAAAAAAATAAGAAATAAGAAATTTACAAAAGGACTAAAAAAGGGTTTTTATTAATGCAATTGACAGAGGCCGGCCACCCTCTGCTCCTACGTATCTCCTGGTAGAGAATCATATCGCACGTAGTTCTTGGGTGGAAAATGTTTGTGTGTTGGTGTTTTTTATTATTTGAAATGTTTTTGAAATTTGAAAGACATTCAAAGTGATCAAATAGATAAATCTAGAGTGGTCTCCACAAATGGCCCATTTGAAAAGGAAGGTATTCACCATGTTCAAACGAGTTAAACTTAGAGTGACCTTTCCAAATAACCGATTTGTGATTTAGTGCTTCAAAATGTTTGCTAGAAAACACGACTTTAAAAAATAAGGTGAGGTTGTGTGAAAATGAGTTGAGCTCATTGATTTGTAACATTGTGGGAGAAAATGTTGCATGTCACAAAACAATGAGAATGTGGATGCCCGGAAAGTAGGGATTATGTAAATGAAATGAAGGGGTGCAAATAACAAGCTGACGTTTTAAAGAACAGGGGGTGCATCACGAAAACTAGGGGGTGTGAGTATCAAACAGCCCAGTTTCATGTATTCTGCAAACTGGGCTTAAATGAGGGTGCTATATTAATAAAACGGGGGTGCGTTCAGCAGGAACCCAATTTCGCATTGAGGGCTTGGGCTGATGCAGGAAGGTGTGTATCATCCACTAAGAGGGGTGTAACTAATAATCTGAATCTAACACCTAGGGGTTGTATCCGTAAAACATCAAGGGTGAAAGTATTAGCCCGAGTTTTAAAAGACAGGGGTGGTATCAATAAAACCCAAGGTATGAATATAAGTCTGATGTTTAACATCCGTTTTTACTATTTAAAAATAAATAAAACAAAATAAAAATAAAACCTAACTAAGATATAAAAGGGGAAAAAAAGAAGGGAACCCTAATCTTTAACTCTCCCTCTCAGCGCCGCTTGGCTTTTTCAAAAGGAGAGAAAGGATGTTTGTGAGGAGTGAGATAGAGAGTTGCGCAGAGAAAGGGAAGAGATGAGAGAGACGGGTTGAGATGGTGGGAGACTGGGAAGACAAACGGTGGTGATGCTGGCAACATCGGTGGTGGATTCCGTCGAAGCTCGGCGGTGGTGGGTTGTCCACGGCGAGCGACGGCGACAGTTTGAGGAGGGAAGAGAACGGTGGAGGGAGTGAAGGAGATGAGACTGTGATACACAAAGAGGGTATTTGGTGGTTCGAGGTGGTGATGTGAGGGTTTGACGGTGGTGAGAGAGAGAGAGAGAGAGGGAGAAACCGAAGGGGAAGGGCGATGGTGGTGAGTGTGGATACCTTGTATTGCAGGTAAACTAATATTGCAGGATAAGTTTTGATGATGAAAAAGACAAAGGCAAAGTTGATGGCCAAAGTTAATAAAAGTGACGAAACATCAAAGTCACAATCCAAGACAAACAAGCTCAAGAATTGAAGATTCAAGTTTAAGGGTAGTCCTTAAATATAAGGGTAGTCCTTAGGGTTTGGGTGTGTCTTAGGAAAAAGTGTAAGCTCTTTCGAAGGTCAGCTCGTATCTCAAAGTCTCACACATTCACAAGTTTTTCAAAGATGCATGCATACTTACGTAAACATTCTTATCATCTTTAAAAACATAAAAATCGATTTCTTCATGCATAAACATACATCAAAATCGATTTTCAGGTCAATCAGAAAAAGAAGAATCGATTGTCAGGTCATGTAGTTTCATTGCATAAATCGATTGTCAGGTCAAACATTTTCAAACAAAGAATCGATTCACACACTTTTAAACTAAGTTGAGAATCGATTCCTACATGTCTCAGGCAAGCTGAGAATCGATTCATACAAATTTTAACTTAGTAAAGAATCGATTCCCAACCCTCCGTGGATCTCAAGAATCGATTGTCCCTATCTTCCAAACAAAGTCAAAATCGATTCCTCACTTAAATGAATCGATTCCTAGATCAAATGCTTTCAACAAAGAATCGATTCCTACATTATTTTCAACGTAAACTTGATTTTCTCATAGCTTATAAATAGGCACCTCATTACGTTCATTTCTAACACAACCCATTTCCCGAATCAGAGAACATTTTGAGAAAAACTCTTCACGCTTTTACTTTTGCTCGTCACGCACCGTTGGTCCGTCTGAGCTGATCTTTCACTAAGAGTTAGTTGGGGTTGCATTCTTCAAGTTGTAATATCTGCCTTCGTTAGAGTTATTTCTGTCTTTACGTTTGTTACTATTTAATTGTTGTGATTTGTACTAGGGAGTGGGGTATCTCTCTAGGGTAGTTGTTTGTACTAGGAAGTGGGGTATCTTTCTGGGGCAGCTGGTTGTAACAGGGGTGGGGTATCTCTTGTTATTGTTGTAATAGATTTGAGGGCTATCCATAGGTGGGGTATCCTAGGAGGAGAGTGCCTGAGTCTGTAAAGGTTTTCCAAGGCACCTGTAAGCCTTGTTGTTTTGGTTAGTGGAAAATCTCACAAGGGTGTGAGGACTGGACGTAGGTCACTAGGAGGTGACCGAACCAGGATAAATCTCTGCGTGCTTTACTGCTTTCCTGCTTTACTGTTATACCACTTTACTGCTTTATATTCTAATTCCTTCGCTTCCACTTAACCTGCGCGAAAATTGATCTAAATCATTGAAAAGGGGAAAAACGTTTTCGAAAGATCTGAAAAGTTTTTAAATCTCAATTCACCCCCCTCTTGAGACTGAAGCCACTTGGTAACAAGTGGTATCAGAGCTAGACTCTTGTATAAAGGGCCTAGCAGCTTCAAGAGAAATGGCTTCAGGTTGGTCTACGCAAGAGGGTGCTTCTCTTACCCGTCCTCCGTGATTCAACGGGAAAGATTACGCATATTGGAAAGAAAGAATGAGAATCTTTATTGAAGGGGTAGACTTAGATGTTTGGGATGCTGTGGAAAAAGGACCCTATGTCCCCACGCACATAGTAGATGGTATTCTCACAATAAAAGGTAGAAATGAATGGTCTGATGATGAGAAAAGAAAAGTGCAACATAATTTACGTGCTAAAAATATTATTACTTCTGCTTTGAGTGCTGATGAATTTTTTCGAGTTTCAAACTGTAAATCTGCCCAAGAAATGTGGGATAATCTCCAAGTTACTCATGAGGGTACAAGTGAAGTGAAAAGGGCAAGAACAAATACTCTTACCAGAGAGTACGAATTGTTTAGAATGAATACAGGGGAAACAATATCAGAGATGCAGAAATGGTTCACTCACATAGTGAACAAGTTGGGTTCATTAGGAAAATCATTTCCTCCCGAAGACTTGATCAACAAAGTGCTGAGATGCTTAAACAGAGAATGGCAACCAAAGGTGACGGCAATAACTGAGTCAAGAAACTTGACTACCATGACTCTCGCCACCCTGTTTGGGAAACTACTAGAGCACGAGTTAGAGCTCACTCGCCTAGCAGAGCATGAAGGAAAAGACAAGAAGAACAAAAACTTAGCTCTCAAAGCTTCCAGTTCAAGCTCATCCGACGATAGTGATGATTCGGAAGATGAAGATGAAGACGAGGAGAAAATGGAACTAATGGTTAGTAAATTCAAAAAGTTCATGAGAAGGGAAAGATCTCTCAAAAATAATTCTCCAAAAAAAAGAGGCTCAAGCAAGGAAAACTTCTCAAGTCCACAAACTTGCTACGAATGTGGCAAATCCGGACACATGAAGATGGAATGCCCAAAACTACAAAGAAAATGATCAAAGGGATCCAAGAGAAACAGAAGTAGAAAAGCCTACACAGCATGGGAAAACAATGACATGAACTCATCAGATAAATCAGAAAGTGAAAAAGATCAAATTGCTCTCATGGCCGACCAAGACAACAAAAGTGAAACTGAGGTATCTTCTAACTCTGAAACTTTGCAAAATGATTATGATGAAATGTATGAAGCATTTACTGAATTGCATGATAAATCCTTGAAAATAGCTAAAGCATTAGATAAATCTAGGAAAGTTATCACTCATCTTGAAAATGATATTGCTGCTTTAACTAAGGAAAAACTAGAGCTTAGAAAAGAAAATGATAGTCTTGCATGTTTTAAAGCAAATTACGTTTGTGATAGATGTGTTGATTTTGAAAATAAAGTGCATGAGCTAGAATGGACTGTAGAAAAATTGTCTAACGTACAACATGTGCATCATAGAAACAATCTCATAAAAAGGCATGAGCATTATAAACCAAAGTTTTCCACTAGATCATATATTAAATGTTATTATTGTGGTAAACCTGGACATACAGCTTCCGTTTGCAGGGCAAGAGGTATACAAAATATGAAAAAGGTATGGGTTCCCAAAAGGACCATACCAAACACTAACCCACAAGGACCCAAAGAGATTTGGGTACCGAGAACCTTGTTTTAGAGCTTTGCAGGTATGCTTCAAGGTATGGGGGCAGGGGTGTCAAAATGGTCCATTTGTCCACCGGATATCCGGTCCATCCATAACAAAATCCATCCAATCCATCCATTACAAAAAAAAAATATTAATGGATTGAATCCATCCGTTTGATTTTGTGGATGGTTGTGATCCATCCATTGTATTTTCTAAATCCATTGGATTACAATAACTACAAAATCAAAATCCATTGGATAATTAATTTTTTTAAACAAATCCATTGTATAATTATAAAAAAACTTTTTTCAAAAAAAAATATTTTTTTAAATATACTTTTTTCCAGAAATTTTTTTAAAAAAAATTCATTAAAAAAATAATTTTTTTGACCAAAAATCATTCAAAAACTAATATAATATATATATATATATAATATAATATAATATAATATAATATAATATAATATAATATAATATAATATATATAATAATAATATTGACCACACCAGAGGGCCACCGTGAACCACCGCCAGCCACCGTCCGCCGCCGCCGGAACCACCACCGGCCGCCGGAGCGCCGCTGCCAGAACCACCGCCGGCCGCCGGAGCGCCGCCGCCGGAACCACCGCCGGCCGCCGGAGATCCTACCACCACCACATATTAAAATATATATTTATATATTATATATACATATAGTTATATATATAAATATATTTATAAATCTAAAAAATTCAATTTTATCAAAAAATAATAATAAATTTAATTTCTGCAAAAAAAAAATGTTGACTCAATATTTTTTATCCAAAGATTTGTTTATATTTTAAATATATTAGTGGATGGATTGGATATCCATCCATAAAAAAATTGTAATTGGATGGATTGGATGAATTTTTTTGTAAACGGATGGATTGGATTGGTTTTTTTTGACACAATTTTAATGGATATAAATGGATAAATGGATTGTTTTCAATCCATCCATTATAATCCAAATCCAAATCCATCCGATCCATCCATTTTGACACCCCTATATGGGGGCATATTGATACCTTGACAGCAAAGACTCAAAGCGCATGACCGGAGACGCAATAAAGTTCTTAACACTCACCCGCAGAAAAATCCGTCATGTGACTTGTGATAAATAGATGAAGAATCACTAGTAAAGGTTAGATTGGTAAAGTATTATTCACCTCTATTAAAAATGTGCTTAAGAATAGTTTATTAAGTCAAATATGTGACTAGTGAAACTGTAACGCCCAAATAATTTAATTATTTATTTAATTAAATTATTTAGGTATTTTATTAGAATGGTTATATTTAATAATTAATCAAATGATGTTTTATGCAAATTAAGGAGTGGTGCCTAGTAATTAGCTGATTAGTGGACGGGGGCCCGTGATCCACGAGCCCAAGGCTTAGGCGCATGGAGGAGGGTGTTAGCTAGGGTTAGTCATTCGTAGGGGTGTTCAGTGGTTCGGGCAAATCCAAACCAACCCACGATCCAATCCAAACCGATATGTTTGGTTCGGATATTTTTCGTGTTCGGGTCAAAATCGAACAAATCCAAACCAACCCGTAGTTGTTTGGATCGGGCAACGGATTTTAAAAATCAAATCCGCGAACCCGACCCAACCCATATTACGTCATAACAATTTTGTAATTTTAGATGCGCACGATTTTATTTGCTTAGAATTGTTACCTTAATAATTTATGATTAAGTTGTAAAATTTTAATACTATGAATGGGAAGACTATTAGTGAATTTGAGTTTGATTTCGTGTGATTTTCAATTTTTTTAGCTATTTAAAGTGTTGGAATATCATAAAAAAGTGTTGTTTTTTATATTTTAGAAAATTAATATTTTAGTGAATGACCCGTGAGCCCAATCCAAACCAACCCGTCCAATATCGGTTCGGTTTGGTTCGGATTTTGGAGGAAAAAATGTAAAATCCGAACCAACCCAAACCGAATAATTATCATTGGTTCGGGCAACGGATTTGGTCAAATCCGATCCAAACCGACCCACGAACACCCCTAGTCATTCGCATTTGGAGAAGAGAAAAGAAAGAAATTTACGAAGAGGAGAAGAGAGAAAGAGAGAGGGACGGCGCGCACAAGGAGCAAGAGAAGAGAAGTCTTGTTGCGGTGGTCCTTTGGAGCTTACGTGCAAGGAGAGATCGTGTTCGGCAAAATCTAAGGTAAGGGTGGGTTCTATCCTTATAATAGGGTTTATGATGGGGGTTATGTAGGGGTAGGACATATGTTGTTCTTTTGATCTTGTTGGTGTTGATTTATTGGTGTTAGTATGTATGCATGATGGTTGTAATTGGTTGGTCATGGTGAAATTGGTGACTGGATGTTGTTTGGTGCGATTTGGGTTGTTGTTGGGTTGCTGGAAACGGCGCCCTGCCCCTGGGCGCCGTGGCTGTCGTGGTTGTTCCCTGCTGGAGGCGCCCTGCTGCTGGGCGCCAAGCCAGTGTTGCCTATGTTGCTGATTTTGGCACCCTAGGCGCCCAGTCATGATGCCCTTGTTTTGTTGTTGCTGGATGTGGCGCCTTAGGCGCCCAGTGATGTTGTCTAGGTTGCTGGAGTTGGCGCCCTAGGCGCCCAGTGTGTTTCTGAGTTGCAGGGAATGGCACCCTAGGCGCCCAGTGGTGAATGGTGCGTGTCTGTGTTGCTGATTTTGGCGCCCTAGGCGCCCAGTGTCTCCTGCGCTTGTTGCTGGTTTAGGCGCCCTGCTCCTAGGCGCCAAGGTTGCTGTGTTGTCTGTGTTGCTAGGCGCCCTCTTGCTGGGCGCCAAGTCTGGTGTTGCCTCTGCTGTCTCAGGCGCCCTTTTGCTGGGCGCCAAGCCTGAGGTTGTTGTTGCTGTCTCAAGCGCCCTGTGGCTGGGCGCCAAGTATGATGTTGCTGTTGTGGTTTCAGGCGCCCTGCTCCTGTTGGGTCAGGCGCCCTGCTGCTGGGCGCCAAATCTGTTCCTGATGATGTGGTGCTAGGCGCTCTGCTCCTGGGCGCCATTTTCTGTGTTGCTGCTAGGCGCCCTGTTGCTGGGCGCCAAGTCCAATTCTGTTGCCATGGTGTTAGGCGCCCGCTGCTGGGCGCCAGTTCTGCTGTTGTCACTGTTGTCCTAGGCGCCCTGTTGCTGGGCGCCATGTCTGAT
The DNA here is from genome assembly GCA_039519185.1 of Astragalus membranaceus. Classification (NCBI taxonomy): domain Eukaryota; kingdom Viridiplantae; phylum Streptophyta; class Magnoliopsida; order Fabales; family Fabaceae; genus Astragalus; species Astragalus membranaceus. Next base: position 82,576,674 of record CM076850.1, on the reverse strand, counting down.
GTTGTTGCTGTTGCCCAAGGCGCCCTATTGCTGGGCACCAGTTTCTGTCCTTGCTGCTGCTGTCTAAGGCGCCCTGCTGCTGAGCGCCAGATCCTGTGTTGCTGGTGTTGCCTATGGCGCCCTGTTGCTGGGCGCCAGTTTCAGTGCTGTTGCTGTTGTCTATGGAGCCCTGTTGCTGGGCGCCAGACTCTGTGTTGCTGTTGTTGCCTGTGGCGCCCTGTTGCTGGGCGCCAGTTTCTGCAATATTGTTGCCTGCTATGGCGCCCTGTTGCTGGGTGCCAGTTTCTGTGCTGTTGTTGGCGCCCTGTTGCTGGGCGCCAGTTTTGTTGTGGCTGTTTCTGCTGTTGGCGCCTGTTGCTGGGCACCAGTCTCTGTGGTGGCTGTTCCTCTTGTTGGCGCCCTGTTGCTGGGCGCCAGTCCCTGTCATGTGGCCGTTGTGTGAATTGGTGTCCTTGGTGTCGGTGGGGGATTGTTGTCATAGGTGTTGGTGATTGGTGGTTTTTGGTGATTATTGGTGATTACTGGTGATAATATAACAGGTGACGGTGTAACAGGTGATGTGCCTATTCCATGGGCTAAGGTGATGGGTCTATGACCACTTGGTGATATTGGTTGTCATACCCCAACTTTGTCCGCCCAAGTCAAAAACATTTTTTCAGAAAAAATAGAACAATAAAGTAATTCATAATGTGTGGAAAATAGTGGATTTGTGCATTTATGTGTATTCATCCCCTATTTCACATTTTTTATTTGAATTATGCGTGCGCGTCAGTCGTAACTGCGTGAGCTGCCCTGTGCCTTTGTCATTTGGCACGTGTTTTTATTTTCAAAAAGGCCATTATTAAATTTTAACACCCAAAAAGATTTTTCTTAATTTTCAGGAATTTTAGAAAATAAAATAGTGCATATTTTTGCATTTTTGGGCATTTAAATAAAAGCAAATTAATTATTTTTGGACCAAGACCAGGTCAAGGACGTGGCATACATGTTACTCTACTAAGGGTAATTTTTGTATAATTTTTGGAAAGAAAATCCTAGTCTAAAATAATTAAAAATGCATTTTCCCCATTTTTAGTGCATAAGAAACCCAAAAAATACCATTAAATATTCTCCAATTATTAAATGACAATTTTTATTGTCTAGAATAATTAAAGGGAATATTTTATGGTGCTCAAGTATATATGACACATTTTTAATAGGTGCACTTTCACTTCCATGCCCAAAAATTCAAAATTCAAAATTCAAAAGAAGGAAGTGTCCTCAATAAGACAAAAGACCAAAAACAAGTTTTTTTCCTCTCTCTCTCTCTCTCCTCCCACAATTTCGAAATTCTCTCTCTCTCTCTCTCCCCCCCACAATTTCGAAATTCCCCCTCTCTCTCTCTCTCTCCACAATTTCTTCCACACTCTTCTATTCCTTATTCCTTAAGAATATGCTTTGTACTATCCTTAACTTTTCCCTTTTGGTGACCATCACTCACTCCCACATAGATTTCTGCCCTCTCTTGTAAATTACCCCACTCACTCACACTCACCTCTTCACAAGAAAATACAAAATTACTTCTTTGGTAACATTCCATCTCAATTATACCCGTAACCCTATTTTTACCTCACATCACATATGAGCCTCCATTCCCAAAATAGGACAAGTCTTTCACACAAGCTCTTCCTCCCTCTCATATGCGATTCTCCCTCACTCCCTCACTCTCATTTTGTGTTTTCTCACTACCCACAATCCAAGTGATCTCCAATCCTAGCCCTTCATTCAAATTCAAAACCCAATCCTAGAGCCCCTAGTAAAGAATAATGACCTAATTACCCCTAGACCTAAAACAACTCTATAAATACCCTCTCATTTACACACATCACAATCTTTTTTTTTTGCTCATTTCTCCTACACAAAACCTAGCACACCATCTTCTCCTCCCAATTCCCTTCTTGGCCGTGAGCTCCTCCATATATTTTCTTCAAAAATCACCATCAAATCTTCCATTTCTTGTCAGATCATCATCATTTCTTCCATTCTCTTAAAGGTTGCATCATCAAATTACAAAGATCAAGAGGATTTCGCGTGTTCAATGGTAGATCCAAGTTTATTTTGAGTTTATATCATCTCCTTCTTCATTTCTTTGTGATTTTGAGGTAAGCCTTGAAACCTTGCATCTCATATTTAGTTTTTCTTGCATAATCTCTCTTCTACTCATTCCAACTCTTCTATTTTGTGGTTGTTGCTTTGAGGGGGCATTTCAAACATTATTGGACAAGCCCATTGGTAGGCTTGGGTGTTTTAAGTGACCCCTTGGCATTAGAGGAGTTATTCTTGTGTATTCTTGCATGTTCACTCATATTTGCATCATTTTTCATCAATAAAATACTCATATTCATGCTATTTTGCCTCGGCCTTGGTTTGTTTTTTAGGGATCATGTATTTTCTTGTGTGTTTCACGAGTTGAGGTGAAATTTTGGGTTGATTTCATGCCATATAGCCCTCGGGTTTGCCTAGAAAAATTAGGGTTATTGTTGTGTTTTGTAATCCTTGATTTTCGTGTGAATAAAAATGTGATTTGGTTGATGTTTTAGCTTAGAAATTTGCATGTTAGATTAGAGTTTTCATTTTGTGTTGATTCATGTGTCAATTGTTAATTTTGTAAGAAATAAAAGAGATGATTGTTGGTAATGTTGCATTCGGCCAAAAGGGCCTTTTTGTGCATCTTTGTTTGCTTGGATTTTGGTCATTTGATCTTGGATAAGTGAATGCAAATGGAGACATTGTGTTTCTCACTTTTTACCACTTTGGTTTTTACCTATTCAATAACTATTTACCAAAAACATAAAAAGATTTTACCATTTTACTTTTACCTCTTCATTAAGTTTTTACCAAGAGTTTTTACCATTTCATAAAACATAAAAACATTTTTACCTTCATGCATCAAAACATTTTTTACCTCATTCATTAAAACATTTTCATCTCATCTCATAAAACATTTTTACCTTCATTCAAAACATTTTACCATCTTGCATTCATGAGTTTTTACCCTATTGCATTAATAAGCTTTATGCGCATACTTCAATAAAAACTAGGGTTTGGATTTGATCCTAATTACCTGCCTTAAGAATTAGATTGATGATTGGCAAGAGGATTAACACTTGTGCACTTGTGCACCTTATCTCAAGTGTGAGGATTGACCAAAGTGATTCAACATCCTTTGATACTTTGATTGCTAAATAATTTGCTTGCCTATGCCTTGCCGATGATCATAGTTAAGGCTACTCTTTTGAGTTCACTTGTGTTTACAATTCCTTTGTCTACTCACATAGAATATTATCAATGCTTAGATAGGTTCATTTCCTCCCTTACATCTTCCACTAGATGTGCAATCAGATTTTTCTCTCTTGTGTTTTGTAGAAATGTTCGAATATGGTGCTTACCTAACATCTACCACTAGATGTGCATTTAGGTTCTATCTTACCTATTCTTCCATTCTTTGCTAAATGCATAGTCCAACTTCCCTCTTTTCCTATCTATGTGTTGTGATCTAATATGTGTAGTTTAGGCTTAATCCTTGATAATGAATTCAAATGCTGTTGCTTAATAGTTTGATACCATGTAAGAATTACTTCAGACTTGCTAGAATAGCTGCAGGTTTTCTGCATTTTCCATTTGGAGTCAAAGCCAATCCAAGATCCGCTGGGCCACCCGCTATCGGGCCACTCGGGTCACGCTCCAGTTGTCCAGTCCTGGGCGTGAGGGAGGTGTGTTAAGAGTCCCACATCGGATGTGATATGGCCTATAAAAGAGTTTATAAGTGGGAGGCATCCCTCACCTTACAAGCCGGTTTTGTGGGGTTGAGTTAGGCCCAATCCACATTCTAAAATGGTACCGAGAACCTTGTTTTAGATCTTTGCAGGTATGCTTCAAGGTATGGGGGCAGGGGTGTCAAAATGGTCCATTTGTCCACCGGATATCCGGTCCATCCATAACAAAATCCATCCAATCCATCCATTACAAAAAAAAAAATATTAATGGATTGGATTGAATCCATCCGTTTGATTTTGTGGATGGTTGTGATCCATCCATTGTATTTTCTAAATCCATTGGATTACAATAACTACAAAATCAAAATCCATTGGATAATTAATTTTTTTAAACAAATCCGTTGTATAATTATAAAAAAACTTTTTTTAAAAAAAAATATTTTTTTAAATATACTTTTTTCCAGAAAATTTTTTTAAAAAAATTCATTAAAAAAATAATTTTTTTGACCAAAAATCATTCAAAAACTAATATAATATATATATATATATATAATATAATATAATATAATATAATATAATATATATATATATAATAATAATATTGACCACACCGGAGGGCCACCGTGAACCACCGCCGACCACCGTCCGCCGCCGCCGGAACCACCACCGGCCGCCGGAGCGCCGCCGCCGGAACCACCACCGGCCGCCGGAACCACCGCCGGCCGCCGGAGCGCCGCCGCCGGAACCACCGCCGGCCGCCGGAGATCCGCCGTCGGCCGCCGTGCCGGCCGCCGGCCGCCCCTACCACCACCACATATTAAAATATATATTTATATATTATATATACATATAGTTATATATATATATATATATATATATATATATTTATAAATCTAAAAAATTCAATTTTATCAAAAAATAATAATAAATTTAATTTCTGCAAAAAAAAAATGTTGACTCAATATTTTTTTATCCAAAGATTTGTTTATATTTTAAATATATTAGTGGATGGATTGGATATCCATCCATAAAAAAATTGCAGTTGGATGGATTGGATGAATTTTTTTGTAAACGGATGGATTGGATTGGTTTTTTTTGACACAATTTTAATGGATATAAATGGATAAATGGATTGTTTTCAATCCATCCATTATAATCCAAATCCAAATCCATCCGATCCATCCATTTTGACACCCCTATATGGGGGCATATTGATACCTTGACAGCAAAGACTCAAAGCGCATGACCGGAGACGCAATAAAGTTCTTAACACTCACCCGCAGAAAAATCCGTCATGTGACTTGTGATAAATAGATGAAGAATCACTAGTAAAGGTTAGATTGGTAAAGTATTATTCACCTCTATTAAAAATGTGCTTAAGAATAGTTTATTAAGTCAAATATGTGACTAGTGAAACTGTAACGCCCAAATAATTTAATTATTTAGGTATTTTATTAGAATGGTTATATTTAATAATTAATCAAATGATGTTTTATGCAAATTAAGGAGTGGTGCCTAGTAATTAGCTGATTAGTGGACGGGGGCCCGTGATCCACGAGCCCAAGGCTTAGGCGCATGGAGGAGGGTGTTAGCTAGGGTTAGTCATTCGCATTTGGAGAAGAGAAAAGAAAGAAATTTACGAAGAGGAGAAGAGAGAAAGAGAGAGGGACGGCGCGCACAAGGAGCAAGAGAAGAGAAGTCTTGTTGCGGTGGTCCTTTGGAGCTTACGTGCAAGGAGAGATCGTGTTCGGCAAAATCTAAGGTAAGGGTGGGTTCTATCCTTATAATAGGGTTTATGATGGGGGTTATGTAGGGGTAGGACCTATGTTGTTCTTTTGATCTTGTTGGTGTTGATTTATTGGTGTTAGTATGTATGCATGATGGTTGTAATTGGTTGGTCATGGTGAAATTGGTGACTGGATGTTGTTTGGTGCGATTTGGGTTGTTGTTGGGTTGCTGGAAACGGCGCCCTGCCCCTGGGCGCCGTGGCTGTCGTGGTTGTTCCCTGCTGGAGGCGCCCTGCTGCTGGGCGCCAAGCCAGTGTTGCCTATGTTGCTGATTTTGGCACCCTAGGCGCCCAGTCATGATGCCCTTGTTTTGTTGTTGCTGGATGTGGCGCCTTAGGCGCCCAGTGATGTTGTCTAGGTTGCTGGAGTTGGCGCCCTAGGCGCCCAGTGTGTTTCTGAGTTGCAGGGAATGGCACCCTAGGCGCCCAGTGGTGAATGGTGCGTGTCTGTGTTGCTGATTTTGGCGCCCTAGGCGCCCAGTGTCTCCTGCGCTTGTTGCTGGTTTAGGCGCCCTGCTCCTAGGCGCCAAGGTTGCTGTGTTGTCTGTGTTGCTAGGCGCCCTCTTGCTGGGCGCCAAGTCTGGTGTTGCCTCTGCTGTCTCAGGCGCCCTTTTGCTGGGCGCCAAGCCTGAGGTTGTTGTTGCTGTCTCAAGCGCCCTGTGGCTGGGCGCCAAGTATGATGTTGCTGTTGTGGTTTCAGGCGCCCTGCTCCTGTTGGGTCAGGCGCCCTGCTGCTGGGCGCCAAATCTGTTCCTGATGATGTGGTGCTAGGCGCTCTGCTCCTGGGCGCCATTTTCTGTGTTGCTGCTAGGCGCCCTGTTGCTGGGCGCCAAGTCCAATTCTGTTGCCATGGTGTTAGGCGCCCGCTGCTGGGCGCCAGTTCTGCTGTTGTCACTGTTGTCCTAGGCGCCCTGTTGCTGGGCGCCATGTCTGATGTTGTTGCTGTTGCCCAAGGCGCCCTATTGCTGGGCACCAGTTTCTGTCCTTGCTGCTGCTGTCTAAGGCGCCCTGCTGCTGAGCGCCAGATCCTGTGTTGCTGGTGTTGCCTATGGCGCCCTGTTGCTGGGCGCCAGTTTCAGTGCTGTTGCTGTTGTCTATGGAGCCCTGTTGCTGGGCGCCAGACTCTGTGTTGCTGTTGTTGCCTGTGGCGCCCTGTTGCTGGGCGCCAGTTTCTGCAATATTGTTGCCTGCTATGGCGCCCTGTTGCTGGGTGCCAGTTTCTGTGCTGTTGTTGGCGCCCTGTTGTTGGGCGCCAGTTTTGTTGTGGCTGTTTCTGCTGTTGGCGCCTGTTGCTGGGCACCAGTCTCTGTGGTGGCTGTTCCTCTTGTTGGCGCCCTGTTGCTGGGCGCCAGTCCCTGTCATGTGGCCGTTGTGTGAATTGGTGTCCTTGGTGTCGGTGGGGGATTGTTGTCATAGGTGTTGGTGATTGGTGGTTTTTGGTGATTATTGGTGATTACTGGTGATAATATAACAGGTGACGGTGTAACAGGTGATGTGCCTATTCCATGGGCTAAGGTGATGGGTCTATGACCACTTGGTGATATTGGTTGTCATACCCCAACTTTGTCCGCCTAAGTCAAAAACATTTTTTTCAGAAAAAATAGAACAATAAAGTAATTCATAATGTGTGGAAAATAGTGGATTTGTGCATTTATGTGTATTCATCCCCTATTTCACATTTTTTATTTGAATTATGCGTGCGCGTCAGTCGTAACTGCGTGAGCTGCCCTGTGCCTTTGTCATTTGGCACGTGTTTTTATTTTCAAAAAGGCCATTATTAAATTTTAACACCCAAAAAGATTTTTCTTAATTTTCAGGAATTTTAGAAAATAAAATAGTGCATATTTTTGCATTTTTGGGCATTTAAATAAAAGCAAATTAATTATTTTTGAACCAAGACGAGGTCAAGGACGTGGCATACATGTTACTCTACTAAGGGTAATTTTTGTATAATTTTTGGAAAGAAAATCCTAATCTAAAATAATTAAAAATGCATTTTCCCCATTTTTAGTGCATAAGAAACCCAAAAAAGACCATTAAATATTCTCCAATTATTAAATGACAATTTTTATTGTCTAGAATAATTAAAGGGAATATTTTATGGTGCTCAAGTATATATGACACATTTTTAATAGGTGCACTTTCACTTCCATGCCCAAAAATTCAAAATTCAAAATTCAAAAGAAGGAAGTGTCCTCAATAAGACAAAAGACCAAAAACAAGTTTTTTTCCTCTCTCTCTCTCTCTCTCCTCCCACAATTTCGAAATTCTCTCTCTCTCTCTCTCCCCCCCACAATTTCGAAATTCCCCCTCTCTCTCTCTCTCTCTCTCCACAATTTCTTCCACACTCTTCTATTCCTTATTCCTTAAGAATATGCTTTGTACTATCCTTAACTTTTCCCTTTTGGTGACCATCACTCACTCCCACATAGATTTCTGCCCTCTCTTGTAAATTACCCCACTCACTCACACTCACCTCTTCACAAGAAAATACAAAATTACTTCTTTGGTAACATTCCATCTCAATTATACCCGTAACCCTATTTTTACCTCACATCACATATGAGCCTCCATTCCCAAAATAGGACAAGTCTTTCACACAAGCTCTTCCTCCCTCTCATATGCGATTCTCCCTCACTCCCTCACTCTCATTTTGTGTTTTCTCACTACCCACAATCCAAGTGATCTCCAATCCTAGCCCTTCATTCAAATTCAAAACCCAATCCTAGAGCCCCTAGTAAAGAATAATGACCTAATTACCCCTAGACCTAAAACAACTCTATAAATACCCTCTCATTTACACACATCACAATCTTTTTTTTTGCTCATTTCTCCTACACAAAACCTAGCACACCATCTTCTCCTCCCAATTCCCTTCTTGGCCGTGAGCTCCTCCATATATTTTCTTCAAAAATCACCATCAAATCTTCCATTTCTTGTTAGATCATCATCATTTCTTCCATTCTCTTAAAGGTTGCATCATCAAATTACAAAGATCAAGAGGATTTCGCGTGTTCAATGGTAGATCCAAGTTTATTTTGAGCTTATATCATCTCCTTCTTCATTTCTTTGTGATTTTGAGGTAAGCCTTGAAACCTTGCATCTCATATTTAGTTTTTCTTGCATAATCTCTCTTCTACTCATTCCAACTCTTCTATTTTGTGGTTGTTGCTTTGAGGGGGCATTTCAAACATTATTGGACAAGCCCATTGGTAGGCTTGGGTGTTTGAAGTGACCCCTTGGCATTAGAGGAGTTATTCTTGTGTATTCTTGCATGTTCACTCATATTTGCATCATTTTTCATCAATAAAATACTCATATTCATGCTATTTTGCCTCGGCCTTGGTTTGTTTTTTAGGGATCATGTATTTTCTTGTGTGTTTCATGAGTTGAGGTGAAATTTTGGGTTGATTTCATGCCATATAGCCCTCGGGTTTGCCTAGAAAAATTAGGGTTATTGTTGTGTTTTGTAATCCTTGATTTTCGTGTGAATAAAAATGTGATTTGGTTGATGTTTTAGCTTAGAAATTTGCATGTTAGATTAGAGTTTTCATTTTGTGTTGATTCATGTGTCAATTGTTAATTTTGTAAGAAATAAAAGAGATGATTGTTGGTAATGTTGCATTCGGCCAAAAGGGCCTTTTTGTGCATCTTTGTTTGCTTGGATTTTGGTCATTTGATCTTGGATAAGTGAATGCAAATGGAGACATTGTGTTTCTCACTTTTTACCACTTTGGTTTTTACCTATTCAATAACTATTTACCAAAAACATAAAAAGATTTTACCATTTTACTTTTACCTCTTCATTAAGTTTTTACCAAGAGTTTTTACCATTTCATAAAACATAAAAACATTTTTACCTTCATGCATCAAAACATTTTTTACCTCATTCATTAAAACATTTTCATCTCATCTCATAAAACATTTTTACCTTCATTCAAAACATTTTACCATCTTGCATTCATGAGTTTTTACCCTATTGCATTAATAAGCTTTATGCGCATACTTCAATAAAAACTAGGGTTTGGATTTGATCCTAATTACCTGCCTTAAGAATTAGATTGATGATTGGCAAGAGGATTAACACTTGTGCACTTGTGCACCTTATCTCAAGTGTGAGGATTGACCAAAGTGATTCAACATCCTTTGATACTTTGATTGCTAAATAATTTGCTTGCCTATGCCTTGCCGATGATCATAGTTAAGGCTACTCTTTTGAGTTCACTTGTGTTTACAATTCCTTTGTCTACTCACATAGAATATTATCAATGCTTAGATAGGTTCATTTCCTCCCTTACATCTTCCACTAGATGTGCAATCAGATTTTTCTCTCTTGTGTTTTGTAGAAATGTTCGAATATGGTGCTTACCTAACATCTACCACTAGATGTGCATTTAGGTTCTATCTTACCTATTCTTCCATTCTTTGCTAAATGCATAGTCCAACTTCCCTCTTTTCCTATCTATGTGTTGTGATCTAATATGTGTAGTTTAGGCTTAATCCTTGATAATGAATTCAAATGTTGTTGCTTAATAGTTTGATTCCAATGATTGTGTTATGCTTGAACCTACAAAAACTTTCTTGCATTCATTGTTTTCACTTCTAACAACTTGGCATAAAAACGGTTACTAGTGACGATCCATCATAACCTTTGTCAGTTTGATCGTCATGAAAGCCACAATTTCAAAAGAGTGTTTTCATAAGCATAAAACCAGTTGCTAGTGATAATCCATCATAACCTTTGATAGTTTGATTATCATGAACGCTCTCAATTTCAAAAAGCATTTTCCTAAGCATCAAAGAATCAAAACAAGTTATTAGTGGTGATCCATCATAACCTTTGTTAGTTTGATCATCATGAAAGCTTTCATTTTCAAAAGGCGTTTTCAAAGAGAGTTATTAGTAATGATCCATCATAACCTTTGTTAGTTCGATAATTACGAATGCTCTTCATTTTCCAAAACCTAATCAAAAAGATTTTCATTTTTTAAAGCTACCTAGAACTACGTAGCTTTGATTCCCACTTGGGATACGTAGGAGCGAGACACGTTCTCGTCAAGCACAACAATAAAGATCTAGCATTTAACCAAAGAAAAAGTTATTTTCATAAAAAAAAAGAATCATTTTCAAACCCATTGTTGCTAGTAGCTCATCAGAGCCTTTGTTCGTTTAGCTATTAGTGGCAATGTCCTTTTCTCATAAGAATAATAAACGATGATTTATCATAACCTTTGTTAGTTTGATCATCGTGCAAATCGATATCTTTCTAAAATCACTTTCAAAAAAGATAATAAAAACGAGTTGTTATCAATAGTCCATCAGAACCTTTGTTCGTTTGACTAGCGGTACAACTTTCTTTTTTGAGTATTTAGTAGTGATTCATCATAGCCTCTGCTAGTTTAATCATTCGCTAATGCTCGTCCTATTTTAAAAACTCACTAAAAAAGATAAAAAAACAAAAACTTTTCAAAAGTACAAAGAAGAACTACGTAGCTTTGAGTTCTCCATCGCACCGGGAGATACGTAGGAGCGGGCCATGTCCCGTCAAGCGTTTTTTTCTAAAAACCCATTTTTCCCCTTTTTTTTCATAATAAATAAAGATTTTCGTTAAGAATTTTTCAATAAGAAGTAGAGAGGCAAAATTAAGTATTTTCAAGTCAACACACTAAAACCACACATTTAATTAAAGGTTCCCTCTCAGTAGAGAGGACGTGTGGGGTGCTAACACCTTCCCCGTGCGTAACCGACCCCCGAACCCTATTCTCTAGTTTCGCAAGATCAATCGCTTTCCAAAAAAGGTTTTCCTAATATTTTCCTTAAAAAATATTGGTGGCGACTTCATTGTTTTAAAAAGTTGTAAACGAAGAAAGATCCCCTCAGGGACTTTTTCGGGTGCAACATCGGTGATGTTATATTAATTAAATGTCTGTTGTGTGTTGATTGTCTGGTGCATTGTCCATGGTGTCGCATATATTGCACATGCATTATTTTGGTGATGTTGGCTTCGGCCGTTAGAGCTATAGGTGATGATGGTGATGCTCATATAGGTGATGTGCCCATACTGGCTACTTTATTGGTGATGATTGGTACCACATGCATGTGCCCGTTGGTGTGGGTTGCATCTCATATAATTACTCATGATGTTAATAATGATTGTTGGTGATTTATTAATTGTTGTTGTTGAGAAGCGGTTGACATAGTGTTGCACTCTAGCATATTGCCTATCATATATGCTATTATAATGTTAGATATCTCACCCCTTCTGTTTGAGTGTTACCCCTATGTTGGTAACGTGCAGGTGATTGTGAGTGAAGACAAGTCTACCTTCGCTAGTAGAGTCAGGTGTCGTCGCTCTGATACGTAACACTCGGGGAAAACGAACGCTAGACTTTATTAGTGTTTCTGTTATTTTAATTTTTGAAGTTTTTATGGTGATGTATAACTATTTAATTGAACTATGATATGATTCCGCTGTTGGTTGATATTATGACGTGCTAGGTGTTGCACTGTTTTAATGGTGAAACTTATTTATTTGGCGTGTGATGTTTAACGGTGTAAGTGTAGCATCCCTTGTGGGTGTATTGAAAATGTTTAGAAAACTCTGATTTTGTCGAAAAATTTTCCGGGTAGAAAAGGAGTGTTACATTAGTGGTATCAGAGCTATTTCGGTCTGTCCGGCCAAGTTGTCGAGTCATTGTGTCATTGACACCAAGTAATGTCAATTAGTTCTAATTTTTGTCTATGATTGTAGTGATTAGTTGAGATGGCTGGAAGGAACGATGTTGCTATTGCTGCTGCGTTGGCTGCTATGGCTCAGGCTGTGGAGGGTCAACATAATGCTGGTGAGAATGCTGGGTCTCGGAGTTTGGCTACCTTTCAGAGAGAGAATCCGCCTACCTTCAAGGGTAAGTATGATCTCGATGGGGCTTTAGCTTGGCTGAAAGAGATGGAGAGGATCTTTCGTGTCATGGACTGCACTCCGGCACAGAAGGTCCGTTATGGTACGCATATGCTGGCAGAGGAGGCCGCTGACTGGTTGTTAGAGGCTAGGCAGAGATTGGAGACTGCAAATGAAGAGATCACTTGGGTTGTGTTCCGTAGAGAGTTTATCAGAAAATACTACCCAGAGGATGTCCGAGGTAAGAAGGAGATTGAGTTCCTAGAGCTGAATCAGGGGAATATGTCTGTGACCGAGTATGCTGCTAAGTTTGTGGAATTAGCAAAGTTTTATCCGCACTATAGTGAGGCTACTGCTGAGTTTTCCAAGTGCATTAAGTTTGAGAATGGGCTGCGTCCTGAGATTAAGAAGGCGATTGGTTATCAGAAGATCCGTGTTTTTGCTGATTTGATTGACAGCTGCAAGATTTATGAGGAAGACAACAATGCTCACTACAAGATGATGAATGAGAAGAGGAGCAAATTTCAAATTCGTAGTAAGCCGTATGAGGTTCCTGCTGGTAAGGGTAAACAGAAGGCTGCTGCTGGCAAGAGGACTAGTGGGGGAGATGCTCCTACTAGCATCGTATGTTACAAATGTGGCAAAGTTGGTCACAAGAGTAACGTGTGCAAGGCTGAAGGAAAAGAAGTTGTATGCGAAGTTGTCAAAGTGTGAGTTCTGGTTGAAGGAAGTGAGTTTCCTCGATCATGTCATATCTGGTAATGGTATTGCGGTGGATCCGTCGAAAGTAGAAGCAGTGTTGAATTGGGAGGCTCCGAAGTCGGCAACTGAAATTAGAAGCTTTTTTGGGATTGGCCGGCTATTATAGAAGATTCATTGAAGGTTTCTCTAAGTTAGCACTTCCGTTAACTCAGTTAACCTGCAAAGGAAAGGCCTTTGTTTGGGATGCCCGTTGCGAAGAAAGCTTCGCGGAATTGAAGAAGAGATTGACGACGTCTCCTGTCCTGACGTTGCCCAATCCGGAAGGATCGTTTGTGGTGTATTGTGATGCTTCAAAAATGGGTTTAGGTGGTGTGCATATGCAAGATGGGAAGGTTATCGCGTATGTGTCGAGGCAGTTAAGGGTCCATGAGAAGAATTACCCTACGCATGACTTAGAATTAGCTGTAGTGGTCTTCGCGCTGAAGGTTTGGAGGCACTATCTCTATGGTTCTAGATTTGAGGTGTTTAGTGACCATAAGAGCTTGAAGTATTTGTTTGACCAGAAGGAGTTGAATATGAGGCAGCGACAATGGTTGGAGTTGTTGAAGGACTATGATTTCGGTTTGAACTATCACCCAGGCAAAGCTAATGTCGTGGCTGATGCTTTGAGCCGGAAGACCTTGCATATGTCGGTGATGATGGTTAAGGAGTTAGAGCTGATTGAGGAATTCAGAGATATGAGTCTGGTTTGTGAAGTGACACCTCAGAGTGTTAAGCTAGGGATGTTGAAGATTGGTAATGAATTTATGAACAGCATCAGAGAAGCCTAGAAATCAGATGTTAAGCTGGTAGACTTGATGGTTGAGAATGATCAATCGAAGAATGAGGATTTCAGATTGGATTCCCAAGATGTGTTGAGGTTCCGTGGTAGGATTTGCATTCCTGATGATGCAGACATGAAGAGAGCCATTCTTGAAGAGAGTCACAGAAGTAAGTTAAGTATTCATCCGGGACCTACGAAGATGTATCAAGATCTGAAGAAGTTGTTTTGGTGGCCTGGTATGAAGCGAGATGTGGCACAGTTCGTTTATGCATGTTTGACTTGCCAGAAGTCGAAGGTTGAGCATCAGAAGCCTGCTGGACTGATGCAACCGTTAGAAATTCCAGAGTGGAAATGGGATGGCATTTCGATGGACTTTGTGACGGGATTGCCTAATACTGCGAAAGGGTATGATGCAATTTGGGTGATTGTTGACAGGTTAACGAAATCCTCTCATTTTGTTCCTATCAGCATCACGTATCCGGTGTCGAAGTTGGCAGAGATTTATATCCGGGAGATTGTGAAGCTTCATGGAGTTCCTAAGAGTATTGTTTCGGATCGAGATCCGAGGTTCACTTCAGATTTCTGGAAGAGTTTGCAAGAAAAGTTGGGGTCTAAGTTGAGGTTGAGTTCGGCATATCACCCTCAGACAGATGGTCAGTCAGAGAGGACAATTCAGTCATTAGAAGATTTGTTGAGGGCTTGTGTCTTAGAACAAGGAGGTTCGTGGGATTCCTACCTCCCACTGATAGAGTTCACGTATAACAACAGTTACCATTCTAGTATTGGGATGGCACCTTTTGAAGCATTATATGGTCGGAAGTGTAGAACCCCGCTGTGTTGGTATGAGTCTGGAGAGAGTGTGGTGCTTGGACTGGAGATTGTTTGAGAGACAACAGAAAAGGTGAAGTTGATTCGTGAGAAGATGAAGACGTCGCAGAGTCGACAGAAGAGTTATCATGACAAGCGGAGGAAAGATTTGGAGTTTCAAGCGGGTGTGCATGTATTTTTGAGACTCACTCCGGTGACCGGTGTTGGACGTGCTTTGAAGTCGAAGAAGCTCACTCCTCGTTTTATTGGTCCCTATCAGATTTCAGAAAGAGTCGGGAATGTTTCTTATAGAGTGGCTTTACCGCCTAACCTTTCGAATTTGCATGACGTGTTTCATGTGTCGCAACTTCGGAAGTATATTTCAGATCCATCTCATGTGATCCGCATGGATGATGTGGAGGTACGGGATAATCTCACCGTGGAGACGATGCCTGTACGGATTGAAGGCCATGAAGTGAAAGTTTTAAGAGGCAAGGAAATTGCGTTGGTGAAAGTAGTCTAGCTAGGAGCTGCTGGAGAGAGCATGACGTGGGAGCTGGAGAGCAAGATGCGGGAGTC
Source organism: Astragalus membranaceus (assembly GCA_039519185.1). Taxonomy (NCBI): domain Eukaryota; kingdom Viridiplantae; phylum Streptophyta; class Magnoliopsida; order Fabales; family Fabaceae; genus Astragalus; species Astragalus membranaceus. The sequence goes on along the minus strand of CM076850.1, from coordinate 82,561,324 downwards.
CTATCCCGAGCTGTTTGAATCAGGTAAATTTCGAGGACGAAATATTCTAAGTGGGGGAAAGTTGTAACGCCCAAATAATTTAATTATTTAGGTATTTTATTAGAATGGTTATATTTAATAATTAATCAAATGATGTTTTATGCAAATTAAGGAGTGGTGCCTAGTAATTAGCTGATTAGTGGACGGGGGCCCGTGATCCACGAGCCCAAGGCTTAGGCGCATGGAGGAGGGTGTTAGCTAGGGTTAGTCATTCGCATTTGGAGAAGAGAAAAGAAAGAAATTTACGAAGAGGAGAGGAGAGAAAGAGAGAGGGACGGCGCGCACAAGGAGCAAGAGAAGAGAAGTCTTGTTGCGGTGGTCCTTTGGAGCTTACGTGCAAGGAGAGATCGTGTTCGGAAAAATCTAAGGTAAGGGTGGGTTCTATCCTTATAATAGGGTTTATGATGGGGGTTATGTAGGGGTAGGACCTATGTTGTTCTTTTGATCTTGTTGGTGTTGATTTATTGGGGTTAGTATGTATGCATGATGGTTGTAATTGGTTGGTCATGGTGAAATTGGTGATTGGATGTTGTTTGGTGCGATTTGGGTTGTTGTTGGGTTGCTGGAAACGGCGCCCTGCCCCTGGGCGCCGTGGCTGTCGTGGTTGTTCCCTGCTGAAGGCGCCCTGCTGTTGGGCGCCAAGCCAGTGTTGCCTATGTTGCTGATTTTGGCACCCTATGCGCCCAGTCATGATGCCCTTGTTTTGTTGTTGCTAGATGTGGCGCCTTAGGCGCCCAGTGATGTTGTCTAGGTTGCTGGAGTTGGCGCCCTAGGCGCCCAGTGTGTTTTTGAGTTGCAGGGAATGGCGCCCTAGGCGCCCAGTGGTGAATGGTGCGTGTCTGTGTCGCTGATTTTGGCGCCCTAGGCGCCTAGTGTCTCCTGCACTTGTTGCTGGTTTAGGCGCCCTGCTCCTGGGCGCCAAGGTTGCTGTGTTGTCAGTGTTGCCAGGCGCCCTATTGCTGGGCGCCAAGTCTGGTGTTGCCTCTGCTGTCTCAGGCGCCCTGTTGCTGGGCGCCAAGCCTGAGCTTGTTGTTGCTGTCTCAGGCGCCCTGTGGCTGGGCGCCAAGTATGATGTTGCTGTTATGGTCTCAGGCGCCCTGCTCCTGGGCGCCAAGTCTGCTGTGTTGCCTGTTGGGTCAGGCGCCCTGCTGCTGGGCGCCAAGTCTGTTCCTGATGATGTGGTGCTAAGCGCCCTGCTCCTGGGCGCCATTTTCTGTGTTGCTGCTAGGCGCCCTGTTGGTGGGCGCCAAGTCCAATTCTGTTGCCATGGTGTTAGGCGCTCGCTGCTGGGGGCCAGTTCTGCTATTGCCACTGTTGTCCTAGGCGCCCTGTTGCTGGGCGCCATGTCTGATGTTGTTGCTGTTGCCCAAGGCGCCCTGTTGCTGGGCGCCAGTTTCTGTCCTTGCTGCTGCTGTCTAAGGCGCCCTGCTGTTGGGCGCCAGATCCTGTGTTGCTGGTGTTGCCTGTGGCGCCCTGTTGCTGGGCGCCAGTTTCAGTGTTGTTGCTGTTCTCTGTGGCGCCCTGTTGCTGGGCGCCAGACTCTGTGTTGCTGTTGTTGCCTGTGGCGCCCTGTTGCTGGGCGCCATTTTCTGCAATATTGTTGCCTGCTATGGCGCCCTATTGTTGGGCGCCAGTTTCTGTGCTGTTGTTGGCGTCCTGTTGCTGGGCGCCAGTTTTGTTGTGGTTGTTTCTGCTGTTGGCGCCTGTTGCTGGGCACCACTCTCTGTGGTGGCTGTTCCTGTTGTTGGCGCCCTGTTGCTGGGCGCCAGTCCCTGTCATGTGGCCGTTGTGTGAATTGGTGTCCTTGGTGTCGGTGGGGGATTGTTGTCATAGGTGTTGGTGATTGGTGGTTTTTGGTGATTATTGGTGATTACTGGTGATAATATAACAGGTGACGGTGTAACAGGTGATGTGCTAAGGTGGGGGATTGTTCTCATAGGTGTCGCATATATTGCACATGCATTATTTTGGTGATGTTGGCTTCGGCCGTTGGAGCTATAGGTGATTATGGTGATGCTCATATAGGTGATGTGCCAATACTGGCTACTTTATTGGTGATGATTGGTACCACATGCATGTGCCCGTTGGTGTGGGTTGACCCTCTTTGATCATGACAAAAAGGGGGAGAAAAATAGAAGTTATAATTTAGCATGCATATACATTATCATAGCATTACCACTTTGCATATAGTCAATAAAACAGGGGGAGTATTATATATACATTATCTGTTTGAACTAACCTCCCACCTTGAGACGAGTTAATGTTTTGTCATCATCAAAAAGGGGGAGAATGTGGAGACCTTGTATTGCAGGTAAACTAATATTGCAGGATAAGTTTAGATGATGAAAAAGACAAAGGCAAAGTTGATGGCCAAAGTTAATAAAAGTGACGAAACGTCAAAGTCACAATCCAAGACAAACAAGCTCAAGAATTGAAGATTCAAGTTTAAGGGTAGTCCTTAAATATAAGGGTAGTCCTTAGGGTTTGGGGGTGTCTTAGGAAAAAGTGTAAGCTCTTTCGAAGGTCAGCTCGTATCTCAAAGTCTCACACATTCACAAGTTTTTCAAAGATGCATGCATACTTACGTAAACATTCTTATCATCTTTAAAAACATAAAAATCGATTTCTTCATGCATAAACATACATCAAAATCGATTTTCAGGTCAATCAAAAAAAGAAGAATCGATTGTCAGGTCATGTAGTTTCATTACATAAATCGATTGTCAGGCCAAACATTTTCAAACAAAGAATCGATTCACACACTTTTAAACTAAGCTGAGAATCGATTCCTACATGTCTCAGGCAAGCTGAGAATCGATTCATACAAATTTTAACTTAATAAAGAATCGATTCCTAACCCTCCGTGGATCTCAAGAATCGATTGTCCCTATCTTCCAAACGAAGTCAAAATCGATTCCTCACTTAAATGAATCGATTCCTAGATCAAATGCTTTCAACAAAGAATCGATTCCTACATTATTTTCAACGTAAACTTGATTTTCTCATAGCCTATAAATAGGCACCTCATTACGTTCATTTCTAACACAACCCATTTCACGAATCAGAGAACATTTTGAGAAAAACTCTTCACGCTTTTACTTTTGCTCGTCACGCACCGTTGGTCCGTCTGAGCTGATCTTTCGCTAAGAGTTAGTTGGGGTTGCATTCTTCAAGTTGTAATATCTGCCTTCGTTAGAGGTATTTCTGTCTTTACGTTTGTTATTATTTAATTGTTGTGATTTGTACTAGGGAGTTGGGTATCTCTCTAGGGTAGCTGTTTGTACTAGGAAGTGGGGTATCTTTCTGGGGCAGCTGGTTGTAACAGGGGTGGGGTATCTCTTGTTATTGTTGTAATAGATTTGAGGGCTCTCCATAGGTGGGGTATCCTAGAAGGAGAGTGCCTGAGTCTGTAAAGGTTTTCCAAGGCACCTGTAAAATCTCACAAGGGTGTGAGGACTGGACGTAGGTCACTAGGAGGTGACCGAACCAGGATAAATCTCTGCGTGCTTTACTGCTTTCCTGCTTTACTGTTATACCGCTTTACTGCTTTATATTCTAATTCCTTCGCTTCCACTTAACCTGCGCGAAAATTGATCTAAGTCATTGAAATGGAGAAAAACGTTTTCGAAAGATCTGAAAAGTTTTTAAATCTCAGTTCACCCCCCTCTTGAGACTGAAGCCACTTGGCAACAGTGAGGTTATGGTAGCTGGGTTGTGTGGTGGTGGTGGTGCGACGGTCTAGAGGAGGCCACGGTTGGGTTGTGAATAATGGTGAGGTTGTAACATCCTCAAAATAATTAGTAGAATTATTTGGGTGTTAAACCAATTAAACCAATTTAGTACTTAACTGGTAAATCTATCGAGTGCTAAAATTATTTATTCGTTGTCATCGGATCGTTAACCGGATAATACGGACCAAGGAAGTTTTGGAATCGAAATAGGAGATTTCGATCAATATGGTAATTTGACCGCGTTACAACAAATATATTAAATAAATATATATATATGTATACGTGTGTGCATGTGAGAGGAGAAGAATTAATTAAATAAATAAATATAAGTGTGTGTGTGTATTAATAAAGAAAGGAAAGAAATGAAAGAAAGAAAGAAGGAAAAGAAAGGAAACAGCGAGAGAGAGTTACAGAGAAGAAAAGAGAGAAAAGGGAAAGAAAGGGGGAGGAAGAAGAAGAGGAAAAACGGGGCAATTCCGCTCATCAAAACGACTTCCGTCCAACACGAAAAATGCTCAGCGTTACTTCCTCTTCAATTTGGTACCAAGATCTTCATCATCAACTCACTCTCCCTCACTTTCCCATTTTCGAATTTGAGGAGAAAATTGGAGTTTTGATGATTGTAACTCAAGGGAAAGCTAAGGATGATGTTTAGGAGCGAGCACAAGGTGGATTACTCGAGTATTGAAGATCGATTGGGTGATTTGGAGTTGAAAATCAAGATTGGGGTTTTTTGGTGAATAGTGATTTGAGGTTGATGAAGATGATGAATAGTGTCCATGGAGGATTTCGAGGAATTCGACATTCCGGTCAAAAGCGGTTTCGTGATCGAGTGGGAAGCTTTGGAAGCGGATTGGGTGTCGCCGGAGCGGGGAATGTTCGTGTGGTTACTCGGTGGATTCGGCCGCTCGTGGTTCACGCTTCAAGGGTGAGTTCTACTCACGTTTAGGATTTTCTGTTTCGAATTAATTAATTTAACTGTTTTACCGCTTTCGCTGGACTGGAATATTTCTGGATATTGTCTGTTTCGGATTAGGAATCGTTCGGAGCGAGTCTCGGGTTGCGTCGCGTTAAAATGGAATTTTTGGGTGATTTGATTCGAGAAATTTTGATTTAAAACCGTTATTTGGAAAATCGTCGTATTTTGATAAACTTCGATTTGATTAAGATTTTGATTAATTGTTTGATGTTTAATGGGTTTGGTTATATGTGTGTGAAAACTGTTTTCGATCGAAATTAAAATCGGAATTGAGCGGAATCGCGGTTTTCGCGCAAAACCGCCAAAATCTGCCTTAACAGACCCCCCCTTCTGCCTGTTCGCGCCTAACTTGCGCTCCAGCGCGACTTCAGCGCAGATTGACAGAACTTTCTGCCAGTTCGCGCGTAACTTGCGCTCCAGCGCGACTTCAGCGCAGATTGACAGAATTTCAGCAACCAAACACTGTTTTTCGTTTCGCGATAACTTTTGATCCAGGAACCCGATTGAGGTGTTCTAAGATGCGTTGGAAAGCTTATTCAGAGGCCTAACTGAATATTCTATTTTTAAGGCAAAATGATCTGCTTTTGATATTAAAAATGGTGTCGAAAAATGGTCAAATAGAGTGCGAGTGTGAACTTGGATTTTTATAAAACTTGGAATTAAAGTGTTTCATTGATTGTCTGATTTGATGGACCGTGGGTTTATAGTGCTGTAGATATATATATATATATATATATATTATATCGAGTTTGGGTGACGACCCATGTTGACATACTAGGCGGGGAAGTCATGAACCCTTACCCTAGGCTCTGGGCCATTAGGAAACACTATTGGTTATGGGGTTCGCCGGGATTAGCAAGTGGATTGCAGTCGGTGTTGTGTCAAAAGTTTGTGCTGCGTTCACCGGGATTAGCAAGTGGATTGCAGTCGGTGGTATGTAGAAAGGCCTAGGATGTTAGTTCATCGGGATTAGCAAGTGGATTGCAGTCGGTGTCCTATTAGATCAAAGCCTTATTGTATGGTACACCGGGATTAGCAAGTGGATTGCGGTCGGTGTCGTGTCAACCTTAAAAATGTTTTAAACGGACCGAGAGTGTTAGTAGGGGTTCCGGTAGAACTCACTGAGATTGTATCTCATTGTTTATATGTTGTTGTTTTACAGAGAAACAGGGACGGCAGAAAGCCAAGGAGCACGAGTAGGTTGAGCTCAGGCGACTGCTGATGACTTAGCTATTACGCTTAAGTTTATTTTTCCTTTTGTTGTCTTTGTACTACAACTCTATGTATTAATGTTATGTATTTATTTCCGCTTTCTTGTACGATATTGAACACTGTATTTCACTGATGGTTTATGGTCTTACTTATGTTTAAGACTGTTCTATTGTTATTCAGTGAAAAAAATTTATAGTGGTGTTCAGTATTTAAACAGGAAATGTATCTCTGATGATTTAGGTTTGGTACACTTGGGAATTTTTACTCGATAAAAATACCGGGGTGTTACAGTTGGTATCAGAGCAGTTCGACCTAGTCGGACTTAGTTTAGGGTTGAGTCGATTCCTTGCTAGTCCTTTTTGTAATTACACTTGTGATGCTAAGAGACATTGAGCCTGATCAACTTAATACTTAGTGCATCATATGCGGAATTATGACTGGATGATCAAGATGCAATCCTCGACCACAATCGAAATCTTCAACCGGTGCATCCTCAGGAAAGGTGACATGACGGTGGAAGAATACACCGCTAAGTTTGAGGAGTTGTCTCAGTTTTACCAAGTGGTAAAGTAAGCTTCGGATGACGAACGGAGAATGCAGAAGAATAAGACGGGCATAAGTGCTTTTTTGATTTATGGCCTCAGTTCTTATACTGCTACCAATTATGTTGCCTTGGTACAACCATCCTATGTCGCCAAGGATGATCTCATAGGAAATATGGGAAAGGAAAGAGGGTAGTTGGAATATCAACTCCGACTGCAGAGTCCTAAGATAAATTCATCAAAGGAAAAGCAGATGCAATTCTTTGAATCTTCAAAGGTCAGAAGATGTTCTGACTATCGAAAGCCTCACAGTGGTGATTGCAAGCGAAGATCTAATCGGTGCGATTATTGTAATGAAGAGGGTCACTATGGTAAAGAGTGCCCTGCAAGGAAAAGTTCTAAGGAGTCACAAGCAGCTCCAAGGCAAAGACGAGTCAACCCTTTGGATGCTCAGACAATTACAACGGCTGACAGGTTACTGAAGGATATGGGATCTCTTTTCAATAACTCCGTCAGTATATTATGCGATTCGAGTGCAACCCATTGTTTTACAGCACAATCAAGTGTGGATCGGTTGGGACTAGCGAATCTCCGCTATCCGAACCGATAACTATTTTAAACTGCTGCTAAGGGTCGTGTCCAGACATAATCTTTGTATCGGATTGTCTACTTGTCATAGCAGGCAGAAATTTAGTTGTAGAATTTATTGTTTGCCTATGAGAAGTGTGGACACCATTTTGGGTATGAATTGGATGACTGCAATTCATGTTGCAATCGACGGTATTAATCAACTATCAGCTTCGCTTCAGAATCAGTTGAATTGTCTAGGACAAATTCTGAAGCAGTCACCTAGTTCACCTTAGACGGTCAATCTTCATTCCAAGGTGCGGGAGCACATGTTAGTATGTTATCTGCACCCACTGGAACTAGTTTAGATTTGGCGAACGTTCAGGTCGTGAATGACTTTCTGGATGTTTTCACGATGAAGTTTCTTCTGAACCTCCAGAGCAAGAGGTAGAGTTTACTGTAGAATTGGTTCCTAGCACGGGATCAATGTCTATTGTTTCTTATTGAAGGTTTCTTGAGAATTAAAGGAAGTGGAGTCTCAACTTGAAGAGTCGATGTTAAAAAAAATTCATTCGACCGAGTGCTTCTCTGGGGAGTGCTCTGACGTGGTTAGTCAAAAGGAAAAATGGTAGCATGAGATCGTGTATTGATTATCGACAACTCAACAAAGTGACGGTCAAGAATAAATATCCCTTACCAAGGATAGAAGAATTGCTTGAACAATTTGAGGTGCTGCAGTGTTTCTAAAATTGATCTGAAGTCAGGATATCATCGAATAAGAGTTAGAGCCTTAGATATTCCGAAGACAGCTTTCCGTACTAGGTATGGACATTACGAGTTAGTAGTGATGCCTTTCGGTCTACCTAATGCTCCAGCGGTATTCATGGATTACATGAACCGAGTCTTCCACGCGTACCTTGGTCGGTTTGTAGTCATTTTCATTGATGATGTCGTGGTGTACTCGAAGACCATTGAGGAGCATGTTCAACACCTCCGCATTGTTCTGAGAGTACTCCGAGAAAATAATTTGTACTTGAAACCTTCGGGGTGTGATTTTTGGGTGTCAGAGGTAAAGTCTTTGGGACATGTGATTTCCCAAGTCGGGAGTTTCTGTAGATCCCAGTAAGAAGGAAGTGGTGTTGAATGGGAGTGACCAACATCAATCGCAGAGATCAAAAGTTTCTGGATCTAGCCGGTTACTGTAAGAGGTTTGTTAAAGGGTTCTCACAGTTAGTTGTCCACTTACTCGGTTAACTCATAAGGGTCAACCTTTTACGCGGGATGCTGATTGTGAAGAATGTTTTCAAGAATTGAAGGTTTCGGTTGACTTCTGCTCCATTCCTGATTCTTCCGGATCCGTCTTTGAAATTTCAAATTTACGGAGATGTTTTTGGGAAGGGTTTAGGAGGTGTTCTCGTGCAGAATCAACAAGAGGTAGCTTATGCGTCCAGACAATTGAAGACTCATGAGGAGAATTATCCGACTCATGATTTGTAATTGGCATCTATTGTGTATGCACTGAAGATTTGGAGACGTTACCTGTATGGGTCTCGTTTCGAAGTCTTTAGTGATCACAAAAGTTTAAAGTATCTGTTTGATCAGAAAGAACTGAATAGCAGGCAGAGAAGTGTGTTGAGTTTCTGGAGGATTATGAATTTGTGCTGTTGTAGCATTCAAGAGAGGTCAGTGTTGTAACTGATGCACTGAGTAGGAAGTCCATCCACATGGCTGAGTTTATTGATGCATGAGATGGAATCATCGGAGTCTTTTAGAGACTTAAATCTGAATTCAAGATCGAGAGGAACCTGTTAGTGTTGAGCCATATGAGGATCTCTAGTTCCCTAAGGGATTCTATACGCTTAGCATAGGAAGTTGATGTGAAGTTACAATCACAAAAGGTATTTCCAGATTTTACCATGGATAGTGATGGAGTCAATTGTTTCAACGGTAGAATCTGTGCGGCCGATGATGAGAACAATAAAAGGCAAGTGTTAGAGGAAGCACACTGAAGTTATTGTTCTGTTCCAGGGTGTACAGAATATAAAGCAGAGGTATTAGTTTGTTAACCTCTCCTTTGTGAAGGTTAACAATGAGATAGTATTATGAGATTCCGTTTGACAAGACGAACGTGAATACGAATATGTAAATGAGGTAACTGCTGACTGTTTTCACGTTGCGAATAACCATCAAAGGATTAATTAATGGATCTGCTTATAAGTGACGGAAATTTCCGAAGTGAAGCTCGGCGTGCGGTGTAATAGTTTTGAAAAATTGTTTTTGTGAAAACCCGCATGCTAAAGTTAATTTTGGGAACGAATCAAGAGGCTAATAGGATATGAGAGGAGGAAAATCCTAGGAGGATTGCTTAGATTGAGGGGAAGCTCTCAACGCTATTGACTAATTCGGAAAGGAACTCTAAGTTCTGTTTGATAGTTGTTTGGACAACAACTGAGGTGATTTTCATTACGTTCAATTTATTTGATGTCCCCGTGGTTTATTTCTACGTTTAAGGTCAGAGCTTTTGATAAAACCCAAATCTCATCTTTTTGAAAAAGTTTTACCTCAAAGACTTGGAAGCGAGTCAAGAAGTTTCACAAGTGACTTTTTCGGCACATTGTCGGTATGTACGAGAACCGTTAAGGATATTAGAAGATTTGTTGAGAAAGTGTTTACACCTTTCGAGGAAATCGTGTTTGTTTTTACATCTACCGAGGAGTACTTTGATTTGGATTAATCAAGTTGGGGAGCAAGTGAGGAATGAAGCTTCGGAAGTGTTTTCGAACGCGGTGCCGAGCCTATGTAGGCGAAAGAGGAGTTTCTCGTGTTGATTCGTAACCAGAGAGTTCGTATCAATGTAGTAGTGGATCATACTTGGAGACTGAGGTGCCCACTTGGGAAGAGTTCCTACACTCATTTCGTTAATTCAAGAATGTTTTCCAGCAAATTTGGACCCTTCTGAGAATGTCGATCCTCGGTTAGTCGGATGGAAGACTTGGGGAAATTTTGAGGACAAAATTCTTTCAAGATGGGGAGAATGTAACTTCCTCAAAATAATTAGTAGAATTATTTGGGTGTTAAACCAATTAAACCAATTTAGTACTTAACTGGTAAATCTATCGAGTGCTAAAATTATTTATTCGTTGTCATCGGATCGTTAACCGGATAATACGGACCAAGGAAGTTTTGGAATCGAAATAGGAGATTTCGATCAATATGGTAATTTGACCGCGTTACAACAAATATATTAAATAAATATATATATGTATACGTGTGTGCATGTGAGAGGAGAAGAATTAATTAAATAAATAAATATAAGTGTGTGTGTATTAATAAAGAAAGGAAAGAAATGAAAGAAAGAAGGAAAAGAAAGGAAACAGCGAGAGAGAGTTACAGAGAAGAAAAGAGAGAAAAGGGAAAGAAAGGGGGAGGAAGAAGAAGAGGAAAAACGGGGCAATTCCGCTCATCAAAACGACTTCCGTCCAACACGAAAAATGCTCAGCGTTACTTCCTCTTCAATTTGGTACCAAGATCTTCATCATCAACTCACTCTCCCTCACTTTCCCATTTTCGAATTTGAGGAGAAAATTGGAGTTTTGATGATTGTAACTCAAGGGAAAGCTAAGGATGATGTTTAGGAGCGAGCACAAGGTGGATTACTCGAGTATTGAAGATCGATTGGGTGATTTGGAGTTGAAAATCAAGATTGGGGTTTTTGGTGAATAGTGATTTGAGGTTGATGAAGATGATGAATAGTGTCCATGGAGGATTTCGAGGAATTCGACATTCCGGTCAAAAGCGGTTTCGTGATCGAGTGGGAAGCTTTGGAAGCGGATTGGGTGTCGCCGGAGCGGGGAATGTTCGTGTGGTTACTCGGTGGATTCGGCCGCTCGTGGTTCACGCTTCAAGGGTGAGTTCTACTCACGTTTAGGATTTTCTGTTTCGAATTAATTAATTTAACTGTTTTACCGCTTTCGCTGGACTGGAATATTTCTGGATATTGTCTGTTTCGGATTAGGAATCGTTCGGAGCGAGTCTCGGGTTGCGTCGCGTTAAAATGGAATTTTTGGGTGATTTGATTCGAGAAATTTTGATTTAAAACCGTTATTTGGAAAATCGTCGTATTTTGATAAACTTCGATTTGATTAAGATTTTGATTAATTGTTTGATGTTTATTGGGTTTGGTTATATGTGTGTGAAAACTGTTTTCGATCGAAATTAAAATCGGAATTGAGCGGAATCGCGGTTTTCGCGCAAAACCGCCAAAATCTGCCTTAACAGACCCCCCCTTCTGCCTGTTCGCGCCTAACTTGCGCTCCAGCGCGACTTCAGCGCAGATTGACAGAACTTTCTGCCAGTTCGCGCGTAACTTGCGCTCCAGCGCGACTTCAGCGCAGATTGACAGAATTTCAGCAACCAAACACTGTTTTTCGTTTCGCGATAACTTTTGATCCAGGAACCCGATTGAGGTGTTCTAAGATGCGTTGGAAAGCTTATTCAGAGGCCTAACTGAATATTCTATTTTTAAGGCAAAATGATCTGTTTTTGATATTAAAAATGGTGTCGAAAAATGGTCAAATAGAGTGCGAGTGTGAACTTGGATTTTTATAAAACTTGGAATTAAAGTGTTTCATTGATTGTCTGATTTGATGGACCGTGGGTTCATAGTGCTGTAGATATATATATATATATATTATATCGAGTTTGGGTGACGACCCATGTTGACATACTAGGCGGGGAAGTCATGAACCCTTACCCTAGGCTCTGGGCCATTAGGAAACACTATTGGTTATGGGGTTCGCCGGGATTAGCAAGTGGATTGCAGTCGGTGTTGTGTCAAAAGTTTGTGCTGCGTTCACCGGGATTAGCAAGTGGATTGCAGTCGGTGGTATGTAGAAAGGCCTAGGATGTTAGTTCATCGGGATTAGCAAGTGGATTGCAGTCGGTGTCCTATTAGATCAAAGCCTTATTGTATGGTACACCGGGATTAGCAAGTGGATTGCGGTCGGTGTCGTGTCAACCTTAAAAATGTTTTAAACGGACCGAGAGTGTTAGTAGGGGTTCCGGTAGAACTCACTGAGATTGTATCTCATTGTTTATATGTTGTTGTTTTACAGAGAAACAGGGACGGCAGAAAGCCAAGGAGCACGAGTAGGTTGAGCTCAGGCGACTGCTGATGACTTAGCTATTACGCTTAAGTTTATTTTTCCTTTTGTTGTCTTTGTACTACAACTCTATGTATTAATGTTATGTATTTATTTCCGCTTTCTTGTACGATATTGAACACTGTATTTCACTGATGGTTTATGGTCTTACTTATGTTTAAGACTGTTCTATTGTTATTCAGTGAAAAAAATTTATAGTGGTGTTCAGTATTTAAACAGGAAATGTATCTCTGATGATTTAGGTTTGGTACACTTGGGAATTTTTACTCGATAAAAATACCGGGGTGTTACAGAGGTTATGGGGGTGGTAGTTGTGTCGTGTAGGTTTTTCGAAGAGTGAGAGGGGGAGAGGGGGTTATGGTGGTGATTCGGTGTGAGGGTAGTTTTTGTGGTGATTATTACGGTGGTTCACGGCGGTGCGCCGGTGAAGGAGTGGAGTACCGCCGTGGGAGGGTGGTACTCGTAGAGATGTTCCTCCTCTTTCCTTTCTATTTTCTATGTATTTCTATTTACAATTTTCTAATTGATCCCCTCCTTTCCTTACTGTTTTTGCCTCTCTCCCCCTTTTTGTGTATTACTGCTCACAGCATTTGTAGGCACATTGGTGTAGTGTAGGTGTTGAGGAGTCAAAAAGGATAAGCCATTGAGTCAACAAAAGGACAGTAGCTGGCAATGGGGGGGATTAGGATGCTGGGAAGGATAGAAATTTGAATCAGGAAAGGACAGCAGCTGGCAATGGAGAAAGGACAGCATCAAGGGGAAGAATCAAACGGACAGCATTGGCTAGGGCAGCCAGCTACTGTTGCGCCTCCTTCTCTCCTTTGAATTGATTTTAACTTTTTTTGTCCTATTATCCTTTTTTATTTTTTATTATGGAGTCACCTTGATGGGGTCTCTAAAGCGCCCGCAGATAAACCCGCCTTAGATGCGTGGGAAGTCCAAGATGCTCAGATTATTTCTTGGATCCTCAGTACTATTGATCCTCAGATGATCAATAATTTGCAAGCATTCTCAACTGCTCAAGATATATGGACTTATTTGCAGCGTATTTACAACCAGAACAATACCGCCAAGCGTTTTCAATTGGAGTTAGAGATCGCCAATTACAAACAAGGTAATTTGTCAATTCAAGAATATTATTCTGGTTTTTTAAATTTATGGACCGAACACTCTGCTATTATATACGCTGCCGTTCCTAAACCATCACTGTCGGTCGTTCGTGATGTGTATGATACTAGTAAACGGGATCAATTTCTCATGAAACTTCGTCCGGAATTTGAGGCTGTTCGAGGTGCCTTGCTGAATAGGAACCCTGTTCCTTCATTGGATATCTGTGTTGGTGAACTGCTCAGGGAAGAACAACGTCTGAATACTCAAGGAACCATGCTTCATGATCCCGTCCATTCTGAACCGGTGACAGTTGCATATGCTGCGCAGCATAGAGGCGTGGGCCGTGATATGCGCCAAACTCAATGCTTCTCTTGTAAACAATTTGGACATGTTGCTCGTAGTTGTCCTAAGAAATTTTGCAATTACTGCAAACAGCAGGGTCATATCGACAGGATCAAATGGAAATTGAGAAAAATCAACACATGTGACAAAGATAAGCAACACCCAAAACCATACAAAAGTAAACAATAAAAGATAAAAGATAGGAAGGTATTCATACCTTTTGGAGTTGATATATATTACCAAATTTACATTTCTTTGCTTGAACATTGAAATAACAATATAGTGTCTTTCTACTTTGAAGTTTGGAAAAATAATTGAGCTCAAATGACGACTCTCACTTTCAAACTTAGGCAACACACACAAGTTAGACCGTCCCATCATCAAATTTGCAAGATTTTCAAGCACATTTGAAAAGTGAACCTTAAGCAATGCAACACACAAGTTATACATTATAAATTTAGAAATTTTAATTGATTTGACCTTTTTGTAAGGAATTAAATAAAAAGAAACTTCATTTGAATCAATTTCTTCTAGCAATTGGACTTCCTTGGAAACTTGCAAGTTGGGAGTAGCGTCGTAAGACACCAAACCATGGGGAACCTCTCTTGAATTGGCATCCCTATGCATGCTCAAAAATAGATCAACAACACTAGAGAAATTGTTAGCATAAGAAGACAAACAATTAGATTGAACTTCAAGTTTAAGCATAGGTCTTACCAACAATGATCTATTGACCTCAACCCTCCTTTTTAAGAGATTTTTATTTTTTCCCACTTTTTTCTTTTCATTCCTTTTATGGTCTATCTTTCCTTCTCTTTTACCACACTCCTTTTCATTTTCTTTCAACTCTTCTTTTTCTTTTTCTATTTTAAGTTTCAAAGCCAACATGTCCTCTTTCGCCTTATTTGGACTAAGAGGGTGGAGAGTGAATTTGATCCTATTGTGAACAAAAGTGTATTTGTTTGATTCACCATCATGAATAACTTTCCTATCAAATTGCCAAGGTCTACCTAGCAATATGTGGCTAGCCTCCATGGGTGCTACATCACATAGAACCTCATCACAATATTTATCAATGGAAAATGATATCTTGACTTGTCTATTTATCTCTAATTCTCCATGATTACTTAACCATTGCACTTTATAAGGATTAGGATGTGGAGTAGTTTTAAGATTAAGCTTTGACACTAACCTAGTGCTAGCAACATTTGCACAACTACCTCCATCAACTATCAAAGAACATACATTTTCTAGAATGAGACACCTAGTTTGGAAAATGTTATTTCTTTGTGAATCATTCTCATTTTTTTCATAGGCTCCAAAAAAATTATTAATCATGAGTAAATCTTCCTCTTGAGGATTTTTCTTACATTCACTCTCTCGTGAATTAATGCACCCATTTTTCCTTAAGACCATAATTATCTTAGTTGGACAATTTAATGCAATGTGCCCATACTCTAAACATTTAAAACATTTCATGTTCTTTAAGTTAGGGTTCAAAAAGGAAGAGTTAGAATTTGTACCTTTACCCTTAGAGGTTGTGACATCATGTCTTTTGGATTGAGCTCCCTCCTTTTTGGAATTGTACTTCCAACTTAGAGAGTGATATTTTGAAGGGTATTTCTTGTAAGCATCCCTTCTTTGCAATTGCTTTTCCACCTTAATGGCTTGGTTGACAAGATCTTCAATCGTTGCAAAATGGTGATGCTCAACTTCCTCCATTATATCTTCATTTAGACCATCAAGAAACCTATCAACGGTATCCTCCAAATTCTCTTCCACATTAGCTCTAGTCATGGCCACCTCTAACATCTCAAAGTACTCATGAACACTTTTACTTTCTTGAGTAAGCCTATGTAATATGTCACACAAATTCTTATTGGTATGAGAAGGAACATGTCTCATCCTCATCATGGTCTTCAAATCTTTCCATTTTTCAATAGGCTCAAGTTCACAACTCCTTCTAAACTTTTTTTCTTTATCCCACCAATTTAGTGCATAATCTCTAAACTCCAACACAACCAACTTCAACATTTGTTCTTTACTAACATCACAACAAGAGAAAATTTGTTCTACCTTAAGCTCCCAATCAAGATATGCTTCGGGGTCACTCTTCCCATGAAATTTTGGAATGCTCACTTTTTCCTTTAACTCATTTTCTCTCAAATAATCTCTATGTTTTCTCTCTTTTTCTCCATCTCTCCTCCCATAACTCCTTTCTTTTCTACACTTGCTATCTTTTTCTCTCACATTCTCCTCATATCTCCCATGCATCTTCCGAATCCAATTACCAACCTTATACTTCTTAAGTGTTTTTTCAACACACTCATTATTATAATCCAAACCTCCATCCATGATCCCAACGACAAGATAACAAGTACCGGATGATCAAGCAAAGTAACAAGAACAGTAGTCCTCACCACTCACTAAGTGTTTACACTCAAAAAATGTATCACTCGTGTATATCACTCAATTATGGCTTTTTCTATAATGTTCACTCTAGCCTTTTTCCACTCCCTAAAAGTGTCTCTCTTGGAATCAAATCGTTTATCAAGTTTGTGGTAAACTTAGAGAAGTTGTGACAAAACAAGCAATAAAAATTAACATCCAAGAGGCCAAGAAGGACAATTTGAAACACTAAGACAAAACTTAAAGAAGTTTAAGGACCAACAAGAACACATAACTAAGAAAGTGCACTCAAAAGAATGCCAAAAAGACAAAGACCGACTCACAAGGTGAAGACATTAGACAAAATAGAGTAATTTTTGTGTGTTTAGAGAAAAACACCCCAAATGATGTCCAAAAATTCCAAAACAAAATCAGAAGATAAAAAATGAGTTGAGAAATTTTATGGATTTTTTCAGAATTTTTTTTTGGGTTGTTTTGAACAGTTTTGCCCTTAGTAGCGTTTTTTCTAATACACTTTTTTTTTGCGCCACGTGCTTTATTCGCACCCAAGCAGATTTTTTTTTCCTTTTTTTTGATATATTTTTTTTTCACTTTTTTTTATTTGCCACTTGCCTTTTGAATTTCCAGAAAATTATAACATCAAAATAAATTCTCAACTCAACTTTTTAGATCAAACAACTCTTTGGTAATGAATATGGATGAACAACAGATAACTTAAGATTTGGACCTCAAAACACACAAACAATCACTTTTTTTCCCTTTTCTTTTTTTTATAAGCAAATGTTAGTAGGGGTGGGGGAATGTTAGTTTCCGGGGTTTGAACCCTAAACCTCCTTCATACAACTTTGCAACTCCTTCATGCCCCTAAGCTCGCCAACTGAGCTACCTTACGACACAAACAATCACTTGTAAGCAAGAAATAACAAACAACATTAGGACTCATTTAATTAGAATTAGCTAACCAATATTAAGGCTCATGTAGCATCGCCTCCACGTGAGAACCAGTATTATTGAGATAGATACCTAACAAATATCAAGACAAAAACACGTTAGAAGATCAATAAGAAGGAAAGAATAAAAAACAAATGCGACAAAGATTTGATCCAATTTTGGATCATCAGACTCAACGATGGAAATTGAAAATTAATTGATTTGGATTTTTTTTTTACGATTTGCAACTAATTAGATTGATTTGCAAATCTTCTTTTTTTTATGAAGAAATTTTGGACAAAATTTTGAATATGGAAGAGGCTCAATGTTACCACTTGATGTGAATTATTGTTACTAATTCACTCAAAATAACGGATTGTTCCATAATCAAAGAGATAACTAGACAATAAAAAGACAAAAGAGGGGAAGAAAATCGAAAAGATGGAAAGACAAGGAATGAATCTATGTGGTGAAGAAAAGCCATATCTTTCATGGAAAGATGATAATCCTCATGTTTGGATCGCCACAAAAACCCTAAGCTCTTGATAAGATCCCAAAGATGGTTCAAGGAAGAATCCTAGAGAGAGCACTTATGCTAATTCCTCTCAAATTAAAAATATGACCAAAGGTTCCTACAACTTACAAAACCACACCTATTTATAGGGAATAGGTCGTGGACTCACTAAAGTGAGAAACATAAAGGGTTTTGCTTTTCCCACACCCCCTCCTACTCTTTCACACCCCTTAACAAATTTTATTCCAAAAATAACCTCGCGTGAGACGCTGCGAGGACGTGTTTTATGACTGTTCGAACGACCTTGTTCGAACAGGTTCGCATGACCTCATGCGAACAGTTTAAAAACGCCCAAAAGGGTGTGAAGTCAAAATTTAACACACTCGAACGATGTCGTTCGAATGTGTTCGAACGAGGTCATGCGAACCTGTCAGGTTCGCATGACCTCATGCGAACAGGTGAAAAACACCCAAAAGGGTGTGAAGTCAAAATTTAACACACTCGAACGATGTCATTCGAACCTGTTCGAATGCCCGTGTTCGAACAGGTGAAAATTCGTGAAAAAAAAGAGGTTTGGCCTGGCCTTTTGGTCTTTTCACACCCTTATGGGGTGTGTTTCGAGTAGGAGGGGGTGTGGGAAAAGCAATACCCAACATAAATCTAAAAGCCCAAATTCAAGACCAAACTAGGCCTTACACAATTAGGCTTCTAAGAATGAGAAATAAAACGCCTAAAATAATGTTTGGCTTATTACAATTATAAAATTCCTATGAAATCTTAATTATAAAAGTATTTAAAAGACAATGAACAATTTTAGAACATTTGCTATCATTAAGCAAATTAATCATTTGAGCTTCCAATTGTTCTTGTTCTTTAATCTTCTTTGTTCTTCCTTTTGTAATTAGTCCAAGTACCTCCATGCTATTTGTGTCCATAACACCTACCCTTGAGGAAGGCGTACTTCATTGCTGATATAAGTGAATCCATCACAGAGGCCAATCTAGCTGCCAGAACTTTTTCCACCAATTTGTACACGCATCCTAGAAGAGAGATAGGCCTAAAATTCCCCATTTCGGATAGACAATGAACCTTGGGAATGAGTGTAGTAAGGAAATATGAACTAAAGCTCCTGGACATCACATAGTGATTGTGCAAACCCAAAGGGTTCAGCATAGTTATGATGGAAGACAGTAAGCTCTTTCATCAAATCAGAATTCACTAGAGGCCATAATTCCTCTCCCTTATTTTTTTTTTGACAAAGATTCCTCTCCCTTATTAATTAATGTTGTAATTGCATGTTGGCCATAATTCTCATCTCCCAGCACCTCATTAATGCGTGAAGTTATGTGTGCCATAAAAATTAAGTTGATATGATATCATGCGCTAACTACAATATACAACGTACTCAAAATATGATATGTCATATTTAATTGATTTGTCCAACTTAATTGGATTTTCCCAAGATATTTCATACAAAGCGCACGTTGTAAATATGGTTGAAGTTCTTACATTGTCAATTTATAATCTTTCAGTAGTATGTTTTCTAGTTTTCACCATGTTCTTTGCCATATAATTAACTAAATTCATCTCTTACCAACTTGGCGAACGACGAACCTATCATTAAGTGCCTCATTAATGTTTTTGCACACACACACGTTCACCCACTAGTGCAAAATTGACTTTAGAAAGCACCATTTAACATCGGTTGTTTGTGTTACCAAGTGGCTTCAGTATCAAGAGGGGGGGTGAATTGAGATTTAAAACTTTTCAGATCTTTCGAAAACGTTTTTCCCCTTTTCAATGACTTAGATCAATTTTCGCGCAGGTTAAGTGGAAGCGAAGGAATTAGAATATGAAGCAGTAAAGCAGTATAACAGTAAAGCAGGAAAGCAGTAAAGCACGCAGAGATTTATCCTGGTTCGGTCACCTCCTAGTGACCTACGTCCAGTCCTCACACCCTTGTGAGATTTTCCACTAACCAAACCAACAAGGCTTACAGGTGCCTTGGAAAACCTTTACAGACTCAGGCACTCTCCTCCTAGGATACCCCACCTATGGAGAGCCCTCAAATCTAATATAACAATAACAAGAGATACCCCACCCCTGTTACAATCAGCTGCCCCAGAAAGATACCTCACTTCCTAGTACAAACAGCTACCCTAGAGAGATACCCCACTCCCTAGAACAAAACACAAACAATTAAATAATAACAAATGTAAATACAGAAATACCTCTTAACGTAGGCAGATAATACAACTTGAAGAATGCAACCCCAACTAACTCTTAGCGAAAGATCGGCTCTTGACGGACCAGCGGTGCGAGAAGAACACAAATAAAATATAAAGAGTTTTTCAGAAGTTATAGATCGTGAAATGGGTTGGTAAGAAATGGAGGCTATGAGGCCTCTATTTATAGGCTATGAGAAAATCAAGTTTACGTTGAAAATAATGTAGGAATCGATTCTTTGTTGAAAACATTGGATCTAGGAATCGATTCTTATGTATGACTTCTTTTAAGTGAGAATCGATTTTGCTTTACTTGAGAAAGAGTAACAATCGATTCTTGAGATCCAGGAAGGCTAGGAATCGATTCTTATACTCAATGTAATTTGTATGAATCGATTCTTGGCTTGCCTGAGACATGTAGGAATCGATTCTTTTGCTAAGTGAAAAATAGTGTGAATCGATTCTTTCCTTTTTGAAAAATACTTGTGAATCGATTAAGCACTTTGGTAAAAATAATATGAATCGATTCTTTCCTTTTAAAGACACTTGAGAATCGATTTTTTATGCTTAGTATAAAATAGTATGAGTCGATTCTTCCTTTTTAGAAATACTTAGGAATCGATTTGCATACTTAGTGAAACTAGTATGAATCGATTCTTTAGCTTTTGTATTGACCTGAAAATCGATTTTTATATATAGAATAAAATAGAGAAAATCGATTTTATGCTTTTCAAAAATGCTTCTTGTGTTTACGTGTGCATGCAGCCATTTTGAAAATCATGGGACTTTGAGAGATGAGCTGACCTTCGAAAGAGCTTACACTTTTTCCTAAGACACACCCAAACCCTAAGGACTACCCTTATTTATAAGGACTACCCTTATATCTTGAAACTTCAATTTTTGAGCTTGATTGTCTTGGATTGTGACTTTGATACTTTGTCACTTTCATTAACTTTGGCCATCAACTTTGGCTTTGGCCTTTTTACTATTATCAACTCTACTTTTGTCTTTTTCATCATCAAAACCTCTAAACCACTTCATCATCAAAACTTAGCCTGCAACACAAGATATCTGCAGTTTGAACAGCCGATTCTAAATGTAGACACGGTGGCAATTTTGAAATTAAATGGAAGTTTTCAATTTTTGTGCCTGCCTTTAGCATCGGTTGTTTAAACAACCGATGTTAAAAGTACTTGCGTCAGACATTTAGCATCGGTTGTTTATACAACCGATGTTAAATGTGTATGTCTAACACATTTAGCATCGGTTGTATAAACAACCGATGCTAAAGGTCCCTTTCTATTTCTAACGCGTTATCATCTATACTCTCTGAACTCTCGTTCTCTCACTCTGAACTCTCATTCTCTCACTCTTCACTGTCGTCGTCACCTTCCTCGCCGTCGCCGTCTTCGCCGGAAGAAGAAGCATGAAGAAGAAGAAGCATGAAGAAACTCTATTTTTCTTATAAAAAAAACTCTATTTAACTCTCCGTCGAGAAGAGGTATAGCTACTGGAAGAAGCAACAAAGATGGCAACTTCAAGGACCGTGAAGGACGTTTCTCCTCATGAGTTCGTCAAGGCTTACGCCTCTCATCTCAAGAGATCTGGCAAGAGATGGAGCTTCCTGAGTGGACAGATATTGTGAAGACTGCAAGGTTTAAGGAGATGGCACCTTATGATGCTAACTGGTACTATGTTAGAGCTGCTTCCATGGCAAGGAAGATCTACTTGAGAGGTGGACTTGGAGTTGGTGCTTTTTAGAGGATTTATGGTGGGAGCCAAAGGAACAGTAGTCGCCCACCTCATTTCTGTAAGAGTAGTGGGGCTATTGCTCGTCACATCCTTCAACAGTTGCAGAACATGAACATCATCAAAATGGACACAAAGGGTGGTAGGAAAATCACTTCCGGTGGTAAGAGGGATTTGGACCAAGTGGCTGAACATATTGCGGTTGCTCCTTGGATCTGTTAACAGCCGAATAATGCCACAAGCTTTTAGGTTGTTTTCTGAGTTGGAGAGGTGTTATGATACAATATTATGTTCAATTTTGATTTTAATTACTAACTTATGCATTGGACCTATTCAAAAAAAAAGAAGAGGCCCTATTTATAAGAAAAATTTTCAGTTTTAAGCTCATTGGATAAATGTGTATCTGGTCTATATTATAGATCAAATACATTAATTATTCAATGAAACAATTAAATAAATATTAAATAAATTAGATTTTTTTAAAACAATTAAATAAATTTTAAAACAAATTAAATCAAATTAATTAAAAAATAGTAATATTAAGATAATAACAAGATGAGACACAAAACATATATATAAAAGCACAACAACACAAGTCTTCTTCCTAAAACCCTATAGAACTCTCGAAACCTCTTCTTCCTCAGCGGCATCGCATCGCATCCTCCCTCTCCAATTCTTATTTCAACCATTCATTCATCTTCTTTTCTTCATCCGTACAAATCTGGTCAACCCGACCGTCACCCGGTGTTTCCTTCACCCGACCAATCCATTGAATCAAACGGACGAAAATCGGTTGTTTTTTCTATTGTCGGTTTTCGTTGTTCAGGGAAAAGCCTTCTCGTTCAATTGATGTAAGCTCTCTCACTCTCTCTCTCTCTCTCTCTCTCTCTCTCTCTCTCTCTCTATCTTTCTCATTGTACTGTATCTTCTTCTTAGTCTTGTTCATTTTTTAAGCAGTGCTTACTGAAAAATTGTTTGCCCCTTATTGTGCAGAAGAGCGATCGAGAACTGCGACTAAAGGGGAATAGTAGCAGCAGCGTCATTGTATTATAGTTCTCACTTAAAGGTAAATTATCATTTTTTGATTGGAGATAAGTAACGTTATTGGGTTGGAAATTCGCTTTTTTTCTCGAACCCTAGATAGGATAATAGGAACAATGGCAACCCCATCTTCAGCTGGATCTGTTTCAAAGCGTTTTTCATTGAGAAAGAGAACCAAATTGAGCTATGATGATGATGATGGATTAGTTGATGAGTTTTTTGACAAGCAATTGGATAATAATTTAAAGAAAAAGATGAAGAAGAAAGAGGATTTGGAGAAAGAGACCGAAATCGAGGCTATGATTGCGTTCTCGCTAGGTTTCCCCATTGATGCTTTGCTTGAACAAGAAGTTCGAGCTGGGGTTGTGGGAGAATTGGGTGGGCAGGAGCAGAATGATTATATCGTTGTAAGGAATCATATATTGTCTCGATGGAGGGGGAATGTTAGGAAATGGTTAGCAAGGGATAAGATTAAAGAAACTGTGAACAACGAGTGGGGACATTTAATTAACTCTGCTTATGATTTCCTTTTGTATAATGGGTACATCAATTTTGGGGTTTTGCCGTCGATTATTTCTCAGTTGCCGGAGCCGACGAAAGGGACTGTTGTTGTTATTGGTGCTGGCCTTGCTGGGTTGGCAGCAGCAAGGCAGCTCTTGTCATTTGGTTACAAGGTTGTGGTGTTGGAAGGTAGGAACCGTCCCGGTGGAAGAGTTTATACTCAGAAGATGGGGAGCGAGGGAAACTTTGCTGCCTTAGATCTTGGTGGCAGTGTTATCACTGGAATTCATGCTAACCCGTTGGGGGTTCTTGCTCGGCAGCTTTCAATTCCACTTCATAAAGTGAGGGATAAATGCCCATTATACAAGCCGAATGGAGAACCTGTCGATAAGGATATAGATTCAAGTGTAGAATCTGTATTCAATAGATTGCTTGATAAAGTAATGGAGTTGAGGAAAATTATGGGTGGGTTTGCAAATGATACCTCACTTGGTTCAGTCTTGGAGACACTCAAGCGTTTATATGCTGTGGCTCGAAGTCCTGATGAGAAGCAGTTGTTTGATTGGCATCTTGCGAATTTAGAATACGCAAATGCTGGATGTCTTACAAATCTTTCAGCTGCCTATTGGGATCAGGATGATCCTTATGAAATGGGCGGTGATCACTGCTTTCTTGCTGGAGGCAATTGGAAATTGATAAAAGCTTTATGTGAAGGAGTTCCTATTTTTTATGGAACTACCGTCAACACTATTAGATATGGAGATGAGGGTGTTGAAGTTATTGCCGGGGATCAAGTCTTTCAAGCAGATTTTGCCTTATGCACTGTGCCTCTTGGAGTTCTGAAAAAGAAGACCATGAGGTTTGAACCTGAACTACCTGCAAGAAAGCTGGAAGCAATTGAGAGGCTGGGTTTTGGGCTGCTGAACAAAGTTGCTATGGTTTTTCCACATGTGTTTTGGGGGGAGGATCTGGACACATTTGGATGTCTCAATGAAAATAGCCATCAACGTGGAGAGTTCTTCTTATTTTACAGTTACCATACAGTTTCTGGGGGACCAGGACTAATTGCCCTGGTAGCTGGTGAAGCCGCACAAGCCTTTGAAACAACAGATCCATTAATTTTGCTTCATAGGGTTTTGAACACTTTGAAAGGTATCTCATTTATTTTATGACTGATGAAAAATTAAACTATATCTATTGTGTTTGCTTGTCGTATATTATGAATAGTTCCTTTTGCTGATTTTCCTTTTTTCCGTTGTATCATGTGTTAGTTATTAGTAATTAGTTATTAGAATCACGTGATTTGCCCCATTGAATTGTATGTTACAATATGATTCGGCTAATCAGCTTTGTATAATGTGAAGAATCACATATTGCTGTGAATCTTGTGATGGATGTATGGATAAATACGGTATAATATCATTGATGTTAATGATACATGATTCATCATTGATGTTAATAATACATGATTCAGTCATTCATAATTTTTATTTGTGTTTGTTTGTTTGTTTTTCTTTCATTTCTTTTTGAAATAAGTTACAAACCAAATAAACTTAAATTGTTTAAGACTGTTTGCTTCCTTGCTAAAGGGATTAAGAGAGATTGAAAGGAAGAAAACGGGGAGGATAAGGAAGCTTTCCATTGTTTAGTTGCAAGATGAAAAATGGTTGAAAGAAAAAAAGGTGGGTCCCTAGGTTAAAAATATTGCATGATAGCGGTGCGATGATCACGAAAATTGGCCTTTGGCCGTTATGCACTGCTATCTGAGATCATTTACTATAGTGGGTCCCGCCTCAGTTTTTCCTTTGTTACCTTATGGAAAACTAAAAAGATTTTGAATTAAATTATCAAAATACACATTTTGTGTTACATTCATTTTAAACGCATTCTCTTTCATAGGTCCCATATTTGTTTGAGGGTAGTTTGTCATTTCACAAATTTCCCTTTGAGTTGCTCTCTGTTTCTACCCAGTTAAACCCAAAAAACTAAATCATTTTTATTTTATTTTCTACACTTGCTTTCTTTTCGCTTTTTCTTTCTGAAACTCATAGCACTGTAAATGAAGAGGAAATGGAGTAGCACAACTAAATGCACTATATTCCATTGTTTCTTTGCTTTGTTTTCATTTTCCTGAAGGAGTATGAGGGACTTTACTCACTTGATCACTGTGTGCACCTTAGTTTCCCATATAACTGCTCCTTTTCACTTTCGCTTTCGAATATGGTTAACTTATCTTCTCTGTGTTGAATCCAAAATTATTGAATTGAACATACATCATTCATATGATATATCTCAACTCAACCTATTTTGTTATTGTGCTTCTTAATCTTACAATTTCAAACGATTCATGGTTCATAAATTAACTTGATGATTCACAATATGAATACATCCTTTTCTACAGGTATTTTTCATCCTAAAGGCATCACTGTGCCGGACCCAGTGCAGACAATTTGTACTAGATGGGGCAGTGATCCGCTATCCTATGGTTCATACTCTCATGTCAGTGTGCAGTCATCTGGTGCTGATTATGACATACTTGCTGAAAATGTTGGCAACCGACTTTTCTTTGCTGGTGAGGCCACATGTAGGCAATATCCAGCCACTATGCACGGTGCCTTCTTGAGTGGCTTGAGAGAAGCTTCGCGGATTTATCAGTCAACTAATGTTCAGCCAACTAATCCTAGGAAGCCCCTTCCTAAGAATAATGGACCAAGTAACGATATACTGGTTCGTTTATTCAAGGAGCCTGATTTGAAATCCGGGAGATTTGCTTTTAAATTTGATCCTTCATCAGAAGATCTAGATTCAAAGGGGATTTTGCAAATCACTTTTGGTGGGACTGAGGAAAGTTGCACTAAGTTCCCTTTGAAGCTTTACACAAGTATATCCCGAAATCAGGTGCTTCAACTGCAACAAATTGCAGGAGGCGATGAAAGTTGGTTGTCATACTTGACAAAAATCCTCGGACTGAAGCTTATGGGATCGAATGCCTTTTATAATGAATCCAGCTCATTAATATCTAGCATTGCTGGCACTCAAAAAGGCAAGGGGAGGAAACGGGTGGCTACCGTGCAGTAAACCATTGATTTTCTGCTACAGATATGAATGTGTGACCAGAGAGGTTTAGTGGTCATAGTCATAGCCTAGGTCAATAATGTAACCAAAGGAAGTTTATTCATTTGATTTTGAAGACAGGAGGTATAGAAGTTCACGGGAGGGGGTAAAAGGTTACTGTACAGAGATGGTCACAATACCAGCATTGTATTATCTATCCAAACTATATTATGTTCATGTAGACTTAGCAATACCCACCCCATAGAGGACATCATTATATTTTTTAGGCAGGCCTGATTTTCCTGCTTATACTTGTATCATAACTCTTTCTTAAATTCCTTCATTGGTTACATACATCTATAGAAGATTTGTGTTCATGGAAGTTTTCTTGTTCAAATATCATTAATAGATAAACACTTAAATGTTTGAGCTGAACTGCATCAGTGGTTCTTTTTAACTCTTATACATCCAATTCTCCATTGACATGTAGACCTGGATGGAGAAGATGATTTCATTTTTTCTAGGTTCAAGGTTTACCTGATGATTTGCAAGGTCATGCCATAATTGAAGTACTTTGGGGGCAACTATTTACTTGGTCTGTTTTGATATATTATGGTTGGTGCATAACTTTGTTTGTTCTACTCTTAAAATAACCATGTGCATTTTGGTCTTGATTTATGTTTCTATTATCTATTCATCATTCTAGTTCCCAACTGTATTTTTTGCTTTGGACCATTAATGGTTATCCATGGAGTGTTTGAATCTTTTCAACGAAAAATTAATAATCTCTGCTCGTGTTTAAAAATAAATATCGTACTAATCAATATCGAGTTTGTCACTGTGGGAATCGAACATCTATTTATTCAAATATACAAAATGATATACATTATTTAACTTGCAACTTTAACAAAACCCAAAAATCATGTGAATGATTTATCAAAAAATTATGTAAAAGATGGAAATGCAAAACTATGCACCTTAATTGTTAGAGTGTTGGTGTTCTATATTCTAAAAATGATGAATTAAACTAATGAAAGAGTAAATAAGAGAGCAAATAAAGAGACTAGGGCATAGAAAAATTAAAATGTTTTTTCATTGATCGGTTATCTCTAAAAATGTCTAGATGAGACTACATATATAATGCTAATATGGACTAATAAGATAAGGGTTTAACTTTCCCCACACCCCTTGCTACTCACCCCACACCCCCTAAAACCCAAAAATATCCTTAACACCTGTTCGGGTGCCCTGGTCCGAACACGTTCGGTTGGGGCCACCCGTACCTGCTAAAAATTCAAAAATGGGTGTGTGTCAACAAATTTGACGTTCGGGTGTGCCTAACCGTACGTGTTCGGTTGACCCTAACCGAACCGGTTAAAATTTTTTAAAAAAAACACGAGGACATGCCTCATTAATGGCATTTTAGTTATTTCGCAGTGTTTGGGAGTGTAGGGTGAGTAGGAGAGGATGCAGGAAAAGCCAAACCCATAAGATAAAAGGTCTAAGAGCTAAAAGCCCAATTAAAATAATACATAGTAACAGTCCAACTAATTAATTAAAATACTACAACTAACATATTCAACCTAAATTTCTATCATTAACCCACCAATAACATACGGATGACAGTTAACTTTTCAGCTAATGTAGTATGGCGTCTATACTCAAATAAAAAGCTTTGATTGTTTTGACATATCTATAATAGTTGCAAAGCTCATTACAATAGACTTCTTCCAGAACTTACTTCAATAATTAGTGTCATTTTTTTCCCGAAGGATGGCTGGCTACTTAGAGTGTCTCAATGCTTTCAGCAAGAGACTAATCTCTGCTTATTCTTAGGAACAAATTTCACATTCACCAACACCGAATTTGTCACTGCGAGAATTAAACTTGGAAGCATCAGGTCAACCTCATGTGTCCCAGTGCAGCTTATGTCATTAGGCCAATGGTAAAGTTTATGCCACCAAGTCGACCCCGCTTGTGCTTCAATAAGTAATGGTGGCATGTTCATGCGTTTGGAATAATACTATATTTCATTTTAGGCTAAATTATACTTATGGTCCTCCTAGCCTATTTTCAAAAATTCAGATATTTAATCCCCCTATTTTAAAACTCGGACATTTAGCCTCATTATTTTAAAATATTCAGACATTTAGCTCAACATGGGATTTGGTCCTCAAATTAATTGATGATGCGGTCATTAATTGATGTGGCATCTCATGTAAGTATCATGTGTGGTTGACACATCACTTACTGCAATAATAAAATATTTTTAAAAAAACCCAAAAAATCCCATATGAAGCCTAAATCCATAATTGGGATTCTTCTTCTTCCTCACACCTTCACTCTCATCTTCCTCGACATCCATGTTCTCTGTATCAAGTCAAACACACCATTTCTCGTGCCATCTCTTTGTCTTCTTCATCTTACTGTCTACCTTACCCATCCGTAGAGCTTCGTGGGTTTTGGTGGCGTCCCCACGTGCTTCATGGAGATCACTTTTGATCGGGGAAATTGAGATGTTGATGTTGACGATGGTGATGTTGATGTTGGGAAATGATCAACTGAAAATTCCAAGTAAAGTACATGCGTAGAAATTTAAGAGATGCATTTTACAAGGTGGATGGATGTATCTAGAATCTTGAAAATGTGAGACAATTAATGTCCATAATGCTAAATACATCAATGGAAGCTATATTCTCTCCTATAAATAGAGAGACTTGTGAGAGGTGACGACATCCTTATATGGAGAGGTGAGTCATCCCCTTTTGGGTTAACATATGGAGAGGTGAGCCATCCCAATCGCTGGGTGATCATGTAGAGAGTTGCAGGGTCTCCAACCATGTCCTAGCGAGAGGAGGGTGTTGGTGATCACTTATCATGTGAGATGTGAGCGCTATCATTCCTTATAACTCTTAGAGTGAGAGTATCGTAAGGTGATACACATATTGAGTTGTATTACAAATTGTTGTCACGATATTAGAGATGATGAATGAATAATATTGAGGTGTTCCTCCAAAATCCTTCATCCAAACATACATAAAGCTTTCAATTATCTCCCCTCTATGTTGAGCTTCGTTGATTTTGTCCAACCATCTATACATACAATGAAGGCTTTGTTCAAAGCCCTCATTCCATGTGTCGTTCTCAGAACAAGACACCCAATCGTTCAAAGTGCATGTAAATAAAAAATAAAGATGGCATGTCGTTCTCATTAATTGATTTGGCGCGTATGCTATTAAGTTTCAAATGAATATCTGTTACAGCGGAACATCTCCTCTTCAAATACAAATAATGATCATTCCATAAATCTGCACAAACAATTCCAAAAAATGAATAAGGAATGTTCGATTTAACGCAGGAAACAAAAAAAATGAATCTATATTATATACAACGAAGGCTTTGTTCAAAGCCCTCATTTCATGTACCGTTCTCAGAAAAAGACATGCAATCATTCAAATTGCCATGTAAACAAAAAATAAAGATGGCATGTCCTTCTCATTAATTGACGTGACACATATGCTATTAATTTTCAAATGAATATCCGTTATAGTTGAACATCTCCTCTTCAAATACAAGTCATGATCATTCCATAAATCTGCACAAACAAATCTAAAAAGGAGCAAGTAATATTCGATTCAATGCAGGGAGCAAAAATTTTTGAATTAACAAACAAATCAAACAATAATAAATATATGCATGCTTTTTCTTACGTCTTCATACAATTCAAACAATTTTCAAACACAAATGAATGGTGTTGATACATTTGAAATTATATTAAATATGAAGAGTTTCAAATAAATTAATATAACCATATTTCCATCCAAATGCATTGCAAACATAATAGCGATGTTCATGCCAGACAGCTGCTACCATTAGGAATACGCATTGGACACATTAAGATGTCCATAATACATAATAGGAAATGTAACCAAAGTGAGATAATTGTAGATTTGATATAATGAAACACACCCAACAAATTCAAAATCAAACCACCAATCCAGAAAAATTCAAATTCAAATTGTCTGATCATTTAAATAATAAAAACCTAAAATATCAAGCCAAAAATTATGCCAAATTCATATTACACACATTAATAATCCTTGTTTGGGAACCCTGATTTAAATGCCACCCAAATCTAACTCTTACACGCGTATTTGTTCCATATTGATAAACTAACCCTAATTGTGAACTGACAGTCCTTATTTCCATATGGCACATATCTAATTCATTGGTCAATTTTACTATAAATAACCAAACGACTAGCACATCAACCACACCTCTCAACAACCTAAAATTGAGTGTAAGAATACATACACTCACCCAATTGCTCCAAATCAAAAGTCACTCACACTTGTCCCCAAGAAAATTGACCTATTATCTGTTGTTGATCCTGGACATGAGAACTGGTCCATTTTAGTTAGGGTTCTGAGAAAATTGTGTGTCTCTGGTGATCAAGGGTCAAAACTCCCTTATTTGGTTGAGTTAGTAATGGTTTCTAAAGTAAGTGTGTAGTATGAATAGACATCTGTTTTTTCTTTGGTTCATTGGTTAGTTTATGGCATATTCTACTAAAGTCTAAATGTGTTAATTTTTTAGGGCAATAGGATACATTCACACATCAAAAGAAAATTTGTCTATAAGCTAGATAAGGACGTTAACGATGGGTTCGTATATTATGTTTCTAAGTTTGGTGTAGCTCCTAACATGGGTGAGTATCGTGTTTCAAGACATGGCTTCAAATTGAACTTTGTACTAGGAACCAAAACTCTCGAAACACCACTTGAGACTGTCCCGATTCCAGCATACAACATTAGGATTTGAAAGTATTACCTTATCGGTGATGTGTTTTCCATCATGAAACTTAGCTTGAAAGTCACTACTACGTATTATAGTTTTATATACACATTCTAACACTATTATAACTTAATTTTTATTTCAAATATTGTTGGTGTATTGACTGTTGGTGCCAACCATGAATACCGTAAAACAATGCGAAATCCACACTGATAACCATTGAATTGGATAACAGGGGGTGTGAACCTCGGTTTATTTTTTAGTAGTATTTTTAATAAACCTATTTTGTATTATTAAGTAGAATAATTAATTTTACAATCTAATTTATCCTTAGATATCGTTTCAATTTGACACTATTTGGAAGCTTCGTGGATGAGCTGACTTCGTTCCTCTCATCAAATGTTGTTATTATCCTTCTCTTTTGTAACGTCAAAACATGGCAAGGAATGCAAAATCATCATGTTGGCATTATTTAAAATCTAAATACATATACATATATATCCTATAAATACTAAACAATTAACTACCTAATGCATATTGTTAATTAAATACGTATATGTTTCAACCAACACGTCGGGCTAGACGTGTTGGTTGAAACATATACATATTTAAAACAAATTTTAATATAAATCATTTTTGCATATTACTATTATTATTTTAATATAAATCATTTAAAACAAATTTTAAAATAAATATAAATCATATTTTATATTACTATTATTATTTTATATTAAAATTTGTGGATGAGAGGAACGAAGTCATATGCATTAGGTAATATAAAATAATAATAGTAATATAAAATATGATTTATATTTATTTAAATAGGCCGGCCTGATAGACCTAAAAAGATTTTTCAATAGTATGTTTAGCTAAATAGCCTTTTAAAAAAGTCTTGCCCTTATCTATTTAAAAAAAGTCTGGTCTAACCTGGACTTGTCACAGGCTGGGCTGTAGGCCCCTGTTGACCGCCAAACATCCAAATCGTGGGCAGGTGGGTAGGATTAAATCCCTCTCATGGCGGTGGTTCCTAGCTAGGTCGAAAGGACCAACTTGGCTCTATTATGAATGGCATGTTGCTCCTATGTCTTGTTTTAATCGGAACTAGTTTATGTGCTCTGTGGCATCCTGTATTGGGTTCGGATACCGCTAGTGTCCGTTTTTGTTAATATATTTTATACGATCTTTTGCTTTTTTAAAAAAAAAAAGGCCCCTCTCGATTGGTTATACCTGTTCCCACCCCTACTTGGAGATGATGCCTAGAATTCTTTTAGTGTTTGTTCTGACTTTCTCATTGTATTTCCAATTTTTAAAAAATAATAATTGAATTTGTTCTGACTTTCATGTTTTTTCCTATTCTTATATTTATTCCAATCTCATTTAAGATCATGTGCCATTATTCTTATTTTTTAATAACATTTATAAAATTAACAATATTTAAAAATATTGAATCATAATATTTCAAATAATTGTAAAATTTGATGAAGAAAAAATTTGTTGCTTTAACAAAGTACACTAAACACCTGTCCAGTGCATGGGTAAAGAGTTTCTAGGATAGTTGCAAAGCTCATTACAATGAGGCTTCTCCTAGCACTTGCTTCAGTCAATTTGTGGCATGTTCATGCATTTGGAATAACATTATATTTTCATTTTATTTAGCATACATTCTCATTCCATTTAAGCATGCGTTTATTGATCAATTTCATCATTTTCATCTTTTTTATTCAAATGATTGTTGTTTTCTTTGATATTGTTGTATAGGATACTAAAGTTTAGCTTGTTGTCAATGGTGAACCATAATTTTTTTGTAGTGGAGGAGAAAATGTAGTTATGAGTTAGGTGGACCCAAAAATTAGTTTTTTTTTTCTAGAAAGGAGTGACAAACCCCACCCATAAACTTACATAAGTAAAGTGGAGATCCTGAATTCAAACTCAGGTAAAGCATGACAAAATTCGAGCCTAATAACGTCAGCTTTGCTAATTATGCTAGACGTTAGGACATAAACATATAGTTATGAGTTATTCCCGATGTCTCATAAGAAGTGCCAAATTTGGCAAACATTTTTTGTGTCAAAATTTGCCAAAACGTTAATCCCAAATAAGCATCACATTCTATTTTTCATCTACCTATAAATAATTTTACTCTCTAACTAATACTCACTCCCACGTCATTATCGTCTACTTTGCATTTTTTTATATTGGTGATTCGGTGAATACACCAATTATCAATTAATTAATTAATTAATTAATTTCATAAAATTGCTATTTTCTTTCTTCAATATACTCCCTTCAACCTAATATACAAGCAACAAAAAAAGATAAACAGACCTTAAGAGAAAGTACAATTGTCATTTAATAATTATTACTATTTTCGACACTAAATTTAATTGAGAATTTTCTTGGAGTAAAAACAATTAATAGAGCAATAATAGTTAAAGTTTGCTTAGATTTTGAATCAAAGATTTTTTTTTTTGCTTATATGAGACCGGAGTACACATTATTCTTAATTTATGAAATACCAAGTGGGACATATATAGGAGTAATTAAGAGTTGTTTTTATGCTATTAACAATGGAGATGCCTTTGTATCAACTAATTGAATTCTTGTAAAAAAAAATCAACTAATTGAATTCTATTTTTATTTTACAAAACTCATTCAATCATTTGATCGGCTCATTCAATTTTCTCTCAGGTTCCATTATGTTTTCTCTCAGGTTTCATTTCTGATATTAGGCATCTCGCCATCTCCAAATATACTTTTTCAAATAAATAGGGAAAAGCCATCAATTAATGATGAGATTCCTAGGCAAAATACATAAAAATCTTATAATTATTTCAATCTCATTCACCAATTATTTTTTTTCAGAGTTTTTTTTATATAAAAGTGGGATTTAAAACAACACACCAAAAGTTTATTAAAAAAAAAGGAAACATAGACGGAGACAAGACCAAAACCCATGTAAAACAAGCAGACAACAAAGAACAAGCCAAAGTGAAATACACCAATCTGAGCCATATGAATTTAGAATTTACAAATAATTATAAAAAAAATTCTTATGTTAACAGAGATTACATGAGCTTATTCTGTTGACACAGGAACACTTATATATTGCATGAACACAATAAACTAAACCAAACAAACAGTATTATCCCTTTTATAGGTAGTTTATGCAGCGTGGCCTATCACAATAACGCCCTCGGAGGAGTCTCCTATTCTGACTCATTTCATCTGAAACAACAAAATATAGAACTCTTTATATATGATGCATTAAATATCTCTCCATAGTTGTGTAAATACAAGAACAAAATCACAACTGGATATATATATATATATATATATATATATATATATATATATATATATATATATATATATATATATATATATATGTGTGTGTATGTACTACCTGCATAAAGTTCAGAAGCACCAGCAGCAAAGTTGGAAGAGAAACTCAAAACACAAAGTAAGAGAACCACCCAAAGAAACAAGCACCTCTTAGAAGCCATAGCCCTACCACAATTCATCAAAGTACTAGACACATACCTATATATATAATCCAAAATCCGCAATTGTTGCTTGCTTTCGAAGTATATATTTATTTAGTTTAATTTAATTTGGTGTTGCATGTTTTGGACTTGATCCTATAAATGATCACATGTATCAATCAATAGATACTCTTATTTTCAATATACTACACAATTAAGGAGAAAGCTTCTTAATTATATTCGTATTTTTTGTTATTGTGCTGCATATTATGAGACAAAGTGGGTATAACTTAAACCAAATTTATTGGGATCCCAACTGTACTTATTCAAATATACAAAAGATGTAAAGCCAAAAGTTATGTAAAAGATGGAAATGCAAAACTATGCGCCTTAACTGCGGACAACACATGGAGTATAGTTGACTTTCCACCTAATGTTGTATGGCGGCTATACTCAAATATGTAACAGAAAGAGATATTGGTTTACTGAACTGAGTAACAAACTTTATTAATCAGAAGTATTTATTACAAGGAGGGAGTGTGCAATAGCACTTACACACGTGAACACAGTAAACAAACATTGGGCTACACATACTGGGCTTATAACAACAGGCCCAAAAGAATACAACAGATGCTAACAATCCCTCACTTAATCTGAGATATACAAGACAGATTAAATCCTTAGTTCAATGTATTTAAAGAGCTCATTCCAAGGCACCTTCTAAGCTTGTGGAAGCTATCATTCTTCACTGGCTTAGTTAACAGATCTGCTAACTGGTCTTCAGTATTACAAAACTGCAGATTGATCAATCCTTCGTTACATAGATTTCTGAGGAAATGAAATCTAACATCAATATGCTTAGTTCTACCATGCATTACAGCATTCTTTGACAGTTTTATGGTGGAACTGTTATCACATAGGACTGTCAAACACTTGTCCAACTTCAAGCCAAGTTCCTCCAAGATTCTCTTGAGCCAAATCCCTTGACAAACACAATAAGCAGCTGCCACAAATTCTGCCTCTGTAGTAGAAAGAGTAACAATGGGCTGTTTCTTTGATGACCAAGAGACAGCTCCACCACTCAGCAAGAATATGAATCCAGTTGTGCTTTTCCTATCCTGTAAATCACCAGCATAGTCACTGTCACAGTAGGCTTGCAGTCTCTGTTTCTGCTCTGT
Source organism: Astragalus membranaceus (assembly GCA_039519185.1). Taxonomy (NCBI): domain Eukaryota; kingdom Viridiplantae; phylum Streptophyta; class Magnoliopsida; order Fabales; family Fabaceae; genus Astragalus; species Astragalus membranaceus. Next base: position 82,525,763 of record CM076850.1, on the reverse strand, counting down.
CTTATAAAGGATTCCAAGATCAGCAGTACCTTTCAGATACCTCATTACTCTCTTAGCTGCAATTAGGTGTTTTTCAGCTGGTTTGTCCATGAACCTGCTGATTAAGCTCACTGCATACATAATGTCTGGCCTTGTGGCATTTAGATACATTAGGCTTCCCACCATCTGCTTGAAGAAGGTAGAATCCACACCCTGTTCATTATCAGTTCTGGTCAGCTTGCTTCCAACAGCAACTGGATTGCTGACAGGCTTACTATCCTGCATACTGAATCTGTTTAGAACTTCACCAGTGTATCTTTGCTGAGTTATGAAAATTCCCTTTTCATTTTGAGTCACTTCAACACCCAAGAAGTGTCTCATTTTACCAAGATCACTCATATCAAAGTGCCTTTTCATGGACTCCTTGAACTCCTTCATCATGGCTGGATTATTTCCTGTATACAACAAATCATCAACATAGAGGCTGACAATTATGATTTCATTTACACTCTTAGTCTTAGTGTAAAGTGTATGCTCATGTGGGCACTTATTAAAGCCTTCATTGCTGAAGTAAGAGTCAATCTTACTGTGCCAAGCCCTTGGGGCTTGTTTCAAACCATAAAGGGCTTTCTTCAGTTGGTACACAAGGTGTTCCTTTCCTCCTTGCACATAACCTTCTGGTTGTTCAACAAAGACCTTCTCATCAAGAATTCCATGTAGAAATGCACTCTTCAGTTGGTACACATTCCATCCTCCTTGAGCTGCCATGGCCAAAATGCACCGAATAGTGTCCCATCTAGCAACTGGTGCGAACACTTCTGAATAGTCAATCCCATACTGCTGAGCATACCCCTTAGCAACCAATCTGGCCTTGTGCTTCTCAATTTGACCTACTTCATTATACTTTGTCTTGTAGATCCATTTTACTCCAATTCTTTTGGCACCTTGAGGCAATTCAACCAATGTCCAAGTATCATTTTTTTCAATTGATGATAGTTCACTGTCCATGGCCATTCTCCACTTTTCATGCTTCACTGCCTCATCATAGCTGATAGGATCAGCAAAGTTTTCAAACACAGCAAAACTGAGCAAGTTCTCTCCTTCCTGCAGCTCATCATCATTCTCAATTTCACCAAGCATCGCATAATCAGAGTGCCATGCAGGAGGTTTTCTGTTCCTGCCTTCAGTGACTGTATCATGGTCAGATGTGATCTCTGGTTCCTCTGTTTCCCGTGTTGTAGTACTGTCAATGTTATTTTGAGTGGACTGATCTTCACTATTAACCTCAGTAACTTCAGTGGAGCTTGTTTCTCTGTTTCCACCAGCCTCTTCACCATCAAGAAGACACCCAATGGCTTCAACTTTCTCATTATCCCACTGCCAGTAGTTGTTTTCTTCAAACACAACATCCCTGCTTGTCATAATTTTCTTTGTAATGGGGTCAAAAAGTCTATAGGCTTTAGACTCTTCACTTACTCCCAAGAAAACACACTTCAAGCTTTTGTTGTCAAGCTTCTTTCTGAGAGCATCTGGAATGTGCATATGAGCCACACATCCAAATACTTTGAAGTGAGCAACAGAAGGCTTTACTCCACTCCATGCTTCTTCTGGAGTTATATCCTTGAGAGAGACTGTGGGGCACCTATTAAGCACATAGAAGGACCACCTAACAGCTTCTGGCCAAAACTGTCTAGGTAGTTTTGCTACATTTAACAGAGTTCTCACCATGTCCATTACAGTTCTATTTTTCCTCTCTGCCACTCCATTTTGTTGTGGAGTATAGGCAGCAGTAAGTTGCCTTCTAATTCCATTTTTAACACAGAATTCATTGAAATCATTGGAGTTAAATTCCCCTCCCCTATCAGTTCTAAGGCAACTAATAGCACATTCAGATTCTTTCTCAACCATGACTTTAAATTTCTTAAACACTTCAAAAGCAGCTGACTTTTCAGAAATGAAATACACCCAACCTCTCCTAGTAAAGTCATCTATAAAAGATATAAAATACCTTTTATTGCTGTTTGATTGAGGAGATATGGGCCCACATATGTCAGAGTGTATCAACTCTAGCTTCCTTGAAGCTCTCCACTTACTTTGGTTGGGCATGGCACTTCTGTGTTGCTTCCCTTCAAGACATTCAGAGCAAGCCTTTATTGATTCCTTGAGATTTGGCAGCCCTTTCACCATTCCTTTCTGGTTCAGTAACATCATTCCTTTGTAGCTGAGATGACCATATCTTTTGTGCCATAATTCAGTCAAGTCTTCATCAATGATTTGAAAGCAAGCTGGTACAGCAGATGTTCCAATGACAGTGAACATTCTGTTGCGTGCCATCTTGGAGTTCATTATCAATCCCTTGCTCTTGTGGTACACTTTGCACATATCATCTTCAAAAACAACCTTCAAACCCTTCTGTTGCAGTTGTCCAATACTGAGAAGGTTATTTCTCAGTTCTGGAATGAAGTATACTCCAGTGATTACTTGAGTGCGCCCTTCAATTTGCAGCCTAATGCTTCCTTTGCCCATCACATTGAGTTTCATGTTGTTCCCTAGCTTTACAGTTTCTTTAAAACTCTCATCCATCTCAAAGAACCAGTCCTTGCAACCACACATGTGGTTGCTGCACCCTGAATCCAGAAACCATATTTCTTCTCTTGATTCTTGCTTTTCATCAACATGAGCCATCAGCAACATTTCCTCTTCATCATCAAAGCCAGCATAATTCGCCACTTTCTCTTCAAGATTAGGACATTCATTCTTATAATGTCCCATCTTACCACACTTGTAGCATTCCACATTCTCCTTTGAATTCTGTCTTCCTTTTCCTCTACCAAAGCCCCTTCCTCTGCCTCTGCCTCCACTTCTTGCAGAGCCTAATACATTCAAGGCCTGTTCTTCCTCCTTCTGCTGGCCTTTCATGCGTTGTTCTTCTACAAGCAAGCTCCCTTGCAGGCCATCAATGGACATTGTTTCAGTGTCATTCGATTGCACAATCGAACACACTACATAATTGAATCTTGAGGTCATTGACCTAAGAATCTTTTCTACCACAACAGTTTCACTTATCGTCTCATTCAGAGCCTTCATCTTATTAACGATAGAGAGAGTTCTTGAGAAGTATTCATTTACCGTTTCGTTGTCTTTCATGCACAAACTTTCGAAATCACGCCTCATCGCTTGAAGTTGTGCCTTTTTCACCTTTGATGAACCTTGAAACTTTTGCTTCAGAGAATCCCAAATGTTCTTGGATGTATCCATCTTCAAAATTGTTTCTAAAATGGTGCGATCGAGAGCTTGGAACAGATAGTTCTTCGCTTTCAAATCCTTCAGCGTTGCTTCATCAACCGTCTTCTTCTGATCTGGTGTCGCGTTCTCTGGTAACTCCGGAATTCCATTTGCAACGATTTCCCAATATTCTTTCGATCTGAGTAGATTCTCCATCAAGATCGCCCAATGATCATAATACCCATCGAATTTCGGAATGGCCGGTTGAACAAACGCTCCGCTCGTGTGTTCCTTCTCCGCCATGGTCGCCGTCGTCTTTCTTCTTCTGAACTGCGGTTCACGATTGCTCCGCAACAGGCCCCGTTCTTGGAGCTCTGATGCCAATTGTAACAGAAAGAGATATTGGTTTACTGAACTGAGTAACAAACTTTATTAATCAGAAGTATTTATTACAAGGAGGGAGTGTGCAATAGCACTTACACACGTGAACACAGTAAACAAACATTGGGCTACACATACTGGGCTTATAACAACAGGCCCAAAAGAATACAATAGATGCTAACAAAATATAAAGCCTTGACATATCTAGAATAGTTGCAAAGCTCATTACAATGAGGCTTCTTCTAGAACTTGCTTCAGTCAATTTGTGGCATATTCATGCAGTTAGAATAACATCATATTTTCATTTTATTTTGCATACATTCTCCTTCCATCTAAGCATGAATTTATTGATCAATTTCATGTTTTTAATCCTTTTTATTCAAATGATTGTTGTTTTCTTTGATATTGTGCACCAGTATAAAATATAGCTCAAAAAATGAGTCGGCCCAAAAAACGTAGGGTATAAGCTACAAAAGCTTAGCTTGTTTTCAATGGTGGCGGAACCGGAATTTTTTTGTAGTAGAGAAGAAAATGTAGTTATGAGTTAAGTGTGTGAATAAGGGGATAATATCCTAATTAGGGAAAAGATACAACTCATTATTTGTAGATATTTAGTTCCTAATTTAGGTTGTACAGATCAGGAATTAGAATATTTGCAATTATTATTTATAATTCCCTAATCTCTATTAATAGAAACAATACAATGAATAGAAGGTATGAAGCCAAAATTTGTGACATGGTATCAGACTAGGTTTGATCCAAAATACCTCTTCTGGTGGCTTGTTCTTGGTCGTTACTTTCGTGTGTGGTGATTCCTTCAGCGACATCTCCGTTTGTCGCTCTTGTCTTGGACTTCCTCGTCGTTTTTGGTTCTTCCGTTCGGAGCTTCCTTGTGTTCGTGGGTTTCTGGATCTTCGTTGCTTATGGTTCTTTGTTGCTCCTGTTCGGTTCTGGTTCGTGGGGTTTCCTCGTCGTTCCTATTGCTCTCGGCCGGTGAGCCCTGTTGAAGCGGTGCTGCATTTGGTGGCCTTGCTCTTTGCGATCGTGGTTCTTGACTGTTTCTGTGTGTTCTCGTTTGGTTACAGCCATCCCATTCTCGCACCTGGATCACGTGCGTGACCTCTCCTGGGTTCTCCTCGTCGTTGGTTTTCGCTAGTTTTTCTTGGTTCGCCAGTTCTGGTCCTCTAATTATCGCTGGTACTGTTCCTGCATGTTATCGCTGGTACTGATTATTGCTGGTACTGTTCTTGCTAATGGGCTCAGTTAGTTTGGGTTTTGCACTGTTCACTTTGATCTGTGTGGTACTCGTTTGGTTCTTGCTATTGGGCTCAGTTTGTTCCTTTGGTTCTTTTAGCCACACTGTCTTCATGACTTCAGAACGGGAAAAAGATAATTTTTGTGTTCACTTCACCAGAAAGAACTATCCTTGATGGAACGGGCTCGGTTTAAGATGTATGTCAAAGGGAAAGGATTATGGAGTCACCTTGATGGAATTTCTAAGGCCCCAGAAGATAAAACTGCCTTAGATGCGTGGGAAGTCAAAGATGCTCAAATAATCTCTTGGATCCTTAGTACTATTGATCCTCACATGATCATTACTTTGCGTTCCTTTTCAACTGCTCAAGAAATGTGGGATTATTTAAAGCGCATTTTCAACCAGGACAATACCGCCAAGCGATTTCAATTGGAGCTCGAGATCGCCAATTACAAACAAGGTAATTCTTCCATTCAAGAATATTATTCTAGTTCTTTGAATCTGTGGACAGAACACTCTGCCATTATATATGTTGTTGTTCCCAAACCTTCACTCCCAGCGGTTCAAGATGTCTACAACATTAGTAAGCGGGATCAGTTTCTCATGAAACTTCGCCCAGAATTTGAGGCTGTCCGAGGTGCTTTGCTGAACAGGAATCCTGTTCCTTCTTTGGATACATGTTTTGCTGAACTTCTTAGGGAAGAACAACGTCTCCTTACCCAAGGAACCATGTCTCATGATGTTGTCCCTTCCAAACTTGTGACGGTTGCATATGCTGCTCAGAGTAAAGGTAAAAGTCGTGATATGCGACAGGTCTAATGTTTTTCTTGCAAACAGTTTGGACATATTTCTCGTAGTTGCCCGAAGAAGTTTTGCAATTACTGCAAACAGCAGGGTCATATCATCTTTGACTACCTCACGCGTCCCCCACGACCTACACAACGTAAGGTGCAGGCACTTCATGCCACTACCGGCATCGCTGCCAGTTCTTCCACCACTAGTGCATCTGATGGTAGTGCTCTACTGCTAGAACTGATTCAACACATGGTATTTTCTGCTCTTTCAGTCTTGGGTATTATTGGTAAGTCTTCTTTCGTTTCTCGTCCATGGTTACTTGACTCTGGTGCATCGAATCACATGACGGGTTCCTCTGAACACTTGCACAATTTACATCCTTATACTGGTAATTGGAAAATTCAAATTGCTGATGGTAGTACCCTTCCTATCACTAATGTTGGTGACATCGACTCTAAGTTTCAAAATGTGCTTGTAGCACCTGGGCTTGCTACAAATTTATTGGCTGTTGGTCAATTAGTGGATGACGGTTGTGATGTTAATCTTACTCAGATTGGTTGTCTTGTGCAGGAGTAGGTGTCGGGGAAGGTGATCGCGAAGGGGCCTAAAGTGGGAAGAATGTTTCCACTCCAGTTTATTCCTAGTCATTTGTCTCTTGCTTCTACTAGTGTTTTAAATTCATGTGAGGATTGGCATAGGAAATTGGGTCATCCAAACTCTGTTGTTTTGTCTCACTTATTTAAAACTGGTTTGTTGGGTAGTAAACCTATTGACTCTTGTGCCTCTATTTCATGTTCTGTTTGCAAATTAGCTAAAAGTAAAACACTTCCTTTTCCATCTGGTGCTCATCGTGCTTCCACTTGTTTGGAGATGATTCATAGTGATGTTTGGGGAAGATCACCTGTAGCTTCTCATGCTCAATATAAATATTTTGTTACATTTATCGATGATTACAGTCGTACTTGGATTTATTTTCTTAAATCTAAATCTGAAGTGTTTTCCATGTTTAAGAAATTTCTGGCATATGTTGAAACTCAATTTCAAACCAGTATTAAAGTTCTTCGCTTTGATTCTGGTGGTGAGTATATGTCTCATGAGTTTCAGGAGTATCTACAGCAAAAAGGTGTCTTGTCTCAACGATCTTGTCCCAATACCCCTCAGCAAAATGGTGTTGCAGAACGTAAGAATCGTCACTTGTTGGATGTGACACGAACCTTACTTCTCCAAGCTTCTATTCCATCCAGAATTTGGGTGGAGGCTCTTTCCACAGTTGTTTTCTTGATCAATCGTCTTCCATCTACTGTTATTGAGTTTGATTCTCCTTTCTTTCGTCTATTTAAAACTCAGCCTGATTACAGTAGTTTACATACTTTTGGGTGTGTCTGTTTTGTTCACCTGCCTTCCATTGAAAGGCATAAGCTTGGGGCACAATCTGTCCAATGTGCATTTATGGGGTATAGTCACTCACATAAGGGTTTAATATGTTATGATGTCTCTAACCATCGTTTTCGCATTTCTAGGAATGTGACATTTTTTGATAATCAGTTTATGTTTCCTTGCCCTTCTCCTGGTCTGAATGATATTGCTCTACTTCCCCAATTTTCTCCATCTATAGAACGTTTCCAACCAGGTATTATATATGTCAGACAAGGCAGTAGGCAGGTTCCCAGTCCCCCTTCTGACGTTGATCCGCCACCAGATCCTGATCCCGCACCAGCTGCACCACGACGTTCTAGTAAAACGTCCCGAGCACCTGATAGATATTCACCAGACAAGTTTGATTCCTCGCATACTGCTTTAACTGCTTCTCTCACTACAAAAAATGGAAAATAGTGACCGAAATATCAGTCGCTAACTCGTAAAAATTGGAAACTAAACGATTTAGTGACCGAATTAGCGACAAAAAAAAATCAGTTGCTAAATCACTAGTCGCTAACCATTAGCAACTGATTTGGTGACCGTTTCATTAGTGGCCGATTTAGTGACTGTCGTTGCGACCGATTTGGCGACTGAAAATAGAGACTGATTTTGTGACCGAAAATAGCGACCGATTTGGTGACTATTTTAGCGACTGTTTTGGTGACTGATTTAGTGACTGTTTTGGTGACTGATTTAGTGACTGATTTAGTACATGGCAATCGTGACTTTTCATTCCAAGTAGCGTACCCTCTTTTATGTTTACACATCTATGCAAATTTGAGGCATATCCATCAGGCATTTTCAACTCACTAACCCATTTATACACAACTTTTATTTGGTCACTAGACAATACATATTTCGCTTTAGGCTTCAAAACTTTTCCATTAGGTTGTACATGTAACTCTAGTTCCCCTCGTCGACAATACTCCTTCAAATCCATTCTTGCCTTAACATTATCTTTAGTCTTATCTTTGATGTCCATCTCTGTATTAAAGACATTATCAAACACATTTTTCTCAATATGCATCACATCAAGATTATGTCTTATTAAGTTTGTTTTCCAGTAAGGTAGCTCCCAAAAGATGCTTTGTTTTATCCAACTATGAGACTCCCCAAAGCCATCACACTTACGATGAACAGCCTCAGGACCAGTCTCAATTATTTTAGGAAGACAAGAAACCTCTTCCCATACATCATCTCCAGTTAATCGTTGTGGAGGTAGAGACTTTTCAATTCGATTCTTCAAAAATGCATCTTTAAGTAAAAAGCCTTTGTCTGATTCATGCAACATGGACATGCAAATTTTCCTACTGTGCTCCAACCCGACAACATTGCATATGCAGGAAAATCGTTGATAGTCCACATTAATGCAGCTTTAATAATGAAGTTCTGTTTTTTCGACATATCATATATCAGCTCTCCTTCATTCCACAACTTTTTTAGCTCATCTATCAGTGGTTGCAAATACACATCTATCTTGTCCTTTGGATTATGTGGTTCGGGAATAATCAAAGTGAGAAACATATAGGGTGTAGTCATGCATAGTTCTGGAGGAAGATTGTAAGGAGTGACAATTACTGGCCAACAAGAATAAGGAGAGGCTGATTGATTAAATGGCATAAAACCATCACTACATAACCCCAACCTTACATTCCTCGGTTTAGCTGCAAAATCAGGATATGTTTGATCAAAGTGTTTCCAAGCCTCTCCATCTGATGGATGACACAACACTCCCAGTTCTCGCCTATTTTCATAATGCCACCTCATATGTGGAGCAGAACTCATAGATGCATATAATCTCTTTAGCCTCGGAATTAAGGGTATGTAACACATTCTCTACAAAGGTATTTCTTTGTATGTCTTCTTATCAACTTTTATTCTCTTATAACGAGGTGCACCACAAAATTTGCATTCCCTTAATTGTTTAGATTCCTTATCGTTGAATAACATACAACCTTCTACACAACAATCTATTTTTTTTGCAGTTAGACCAAGTTTTGAAACAATTTTCTTTCTCCTATAATAGTCTTTAGGAATAAGATTGTTTAGAGGATGTGTCTCTTTCATTAGTGCCACTATCTGATTAAACGACCTTTGGGTAATATTTCCCTCCAACTTAATTTTCAATAATCTAACAGCAACAGATAATTCAGTGTGATTATTGTATCCCGGCCACAATGGCTTTTGAGCTGCATGTAGCAAATCATAAAACTCTTGGTCATCTATGTTTGGAGACTCTTTCATTTCTTCATCATAATCCAATTGATACTCTAGACCAACAGCATCATAAACATGCTCTCAAATCTACTAGAGTGTTCATTTCGTCCCTTTTGTGCATTGGTAGTATTCCTATGACGAGTATTAACTTTTGCCTTCAACTCCGGATCACTTTCTTTGTGGCATCATTAGCGCAAAATCAGGAAAAGAATTAGACCTTTAAAGTCGGACGCCCATATGCCTGACTTAAAAGGTACACGCGGTGGCAAACTTGTAATTAAGTTGAGAAAGATTTTCTAGCGCGAACCTTTTTAAGTCAGGCGGTTTGAAGCATGACATAAAAGGTTAGGATTAAAGATGTTTTGAAGTCACGCATATTTGAAGCATGACTTTAAATGTTCAATGCCTTTTTTTTACAAATGTTCAATGCTTTCTAAACCCTAAGCAAGTCACTATTCGACGCAAAGTGAGAATTTCATCGCGCGCTCTCTCCGTGTTCATTGCTCTCTCTGCTTTCCATAGATCTCTCAGCCAAAATCACTCTCGATTTCATCTCACTCTCAACCACAAAAATCAATCGCATCTCACTCTTGGGAAACCCAATCTCATCTCACTCTCATCAAAACCCTAAATTTCCTTCTCAAGGAAGATTCTGTGTTTCTAATAGTGGAAGCAAAGGGCTCGTACCCTCTCTCTGTGCGTCTCTCTCTGTTTGTGTGTGTCTCCCTCGGCATCTTCTCTGTCTCGCATCTTCTTCTATTTTGAGGTAAGGTTCTTCATGTTTTTTTCTTCTTAGATTTTTGTAATTTTTGATTTTGTACATCAAATGATATTGATAATGTTATTGATGCTGAAGTTGTTAATATTAAAGGTAGAATTTTGGTTTATCTATGAAAAATAGTTTTGTTTTTAAAGGGGTGCTTCCATTATGTGTTGTTTACAAAGGCTGCTTCCATCATTAGTTGTTTTAGTTTGCTGTGTGATATGTGACTCGAATGAGCTGGGTGAGTATGGAATGGATTATGGCATGCGATTGTAATAGTTTGGTAATAGTTGAAACCTATAATGTTTTTGGTTTTATCCTGTCACAAACTTGAGTTGGACTGAGCCAATTTTCTTTCTCAATTTCAGTTTGGTCAAAAAGTAAGAGTAATCAAAAGCAAGTTTCTTCTTTTGTATTGCAAATCTATTTATTACTATTGTTTGTATGGAGCTAAATAACAAAAAAACAAAATAAAAGAATACCAATAATATTGCCTCATCACCTCTCCAAATTTCACATGTTTGCTAGGTTTACAAAGGAGAAATTAGTACTGTAAGTTAAGTAGCTTATAATCATCGACTCTAATATTTTCCTCAATTATTTAGGCTCCCCCAATTAATTTATTGAAGATCCGCCACTGGATCTGATGTACTTCGCCCTCACAGCTGCGCCAACAGTGTGCGTATCCCTGAATCGATTTTTCACTGCAGTCCCAAACAACCAGCTGGGCAGGTACTCCAGTTTGCGAATTGCCTTGTTTTGCTATAAACCAGTTCCATGATATTACCTTAACTTGGTTGACTACTTCTTTAATGCTAACTGTCTCACCTGTGAACATTATCTTATTTCTTGCACCCCATAAACACCACACTATTGCTGCCTAAATTAGGAACCTAAACCCTTTATCTTTTATCTTCCGAAATAATGAACCATGATGCATAAAACTAGCAATAATGTTGCTGTTAAGACTTCTGTTTTTTTGTTGACAGAAGTTTAAGACTTCTGTATCTGTTATACTTTTTTGACAGAAGTTTAAAACTTCTGCTATATTTGGTTTGTGTTATTTTTTTATACAAGGTTTGTTATTTTTAATATGTTAGTTCGCACCTATATGTTCTTGTATTGTTAATGTTTGACTGTCATGAATTTTGATATTTTTATCATATTTGAGAATTTATATGCACATAGTACTATCCTATATCTATATGTGACATTTCTAAATAGCGGTCATACCGCTTTCTGCTATACCGCTATAGCGTTTTTGGCCTCGGCCGCTACGCTCCGCTATCTGGGATTTAAAACACTGCATTGAATAAGCCTGTTAATGAAAATTAGTAGTTGCCTTGAGTACCGTTTTCTTAACAAACTCTTAAAAGTTTGGTATTCCTTTGCAAGCAGCCTCTTTGTGGGCCTCAGATTGTTGGCCTTAGATCTTTCCTTCTGCAACTTGCAAGCCTTAGGTTAATGACTTTGTTTTTTATAATCTCACTCACTGTATGGTTTCCTAGTATAAGTTCTTTAATCTAAATTGTGTTAGCCCATTTGTGCATGTATTTTGCAACCTTGTTCTGTTTGATTGGTCTTTATTGTTGACAAAGCTGAACCAATTACCGAACCTACTGTAAAACTAAGATCAATATGGCTAAGCCTCCATGAATTCCACCGATTGTTGATGTATTTTGTTGATCTTTGTAGAATTTTGAATAGAAAATTAATGGCTGAAGATCTTTTTTGGGCTATTAGAGGTGGTGGGGCTGCTAGTTTTAGTGTTATATTTATATTATCATATACTATTAAATTAGTTCAAGTTCATGTAATTGTAACTGTTTTCAGAATTGAAAAAAGTTTGGAATAGTGATCTAGTTTTAGTGTTATATTTATATTATCATATACTATCACTACAAGAAAATCGACGATTTCCGACGACAAAATCCGTCGGAAACGCACTGATTTTCGTCGGAAATTGACGTTTCCGACGAACTTTCCGACGGACAAAAAGTCGTCGCAAAATCCCTCGTCGGAAATCGTTTCCGACGGATTTTTTCGTCGCAAATGTCTCCGTCGCAAAGTCGTCGCAAAAATTCGTCGCAAATTCCGTCAAAAAAAAAACCATTTCTGACGGAAATTTCCGTCGGAAATCCGTCGGTAATCGTTTCCGACGGATTGTTTCGTCGCAAACTCTAACACATTTTCGTCGCAAAGTCGTCGCAAATCCGTCGGAAATTTTTAAAAAAAAAAATAAAAAAAAATAAAATCATACATCCAAAAAACTATTTAATAATGATATCTATATATTGTTTCATCAACTTCAACTCCTCAAATACAACAATCTATACCTCATTAATCAGACCATCATGTAGTAGTGCTATAATAAATGTAACTAAGGGCACTGAACTTGTTTAATAAATGTATTCTGAAAATATAAGTTACTAATAATGTAAAATTAAGTTGCGCAAAATAACTATAGAAGATACAAAACTGTCCACAAAACCCATTCACCTCAAAACAAAATTCATAATACTTCAGGGAAACTATTGAAATCAAATAGGCATTCCTGGCTTCTCCTTCTCCTTAAAAAGAGCAAGAGATACTCCAGAGACCTTCACAACCTTGAATCTGACACCCAGAATATCACCCACGGCATGACCTTCACAACCTTGAATCTAACAAAATTGAACCTTGATTCAGTGTAAAACTTTCCATGCAACACCATAGACAAGCAAGGAGGAAGTGGAGGAGGAGCAGCAGCACGTTCAACCACCTCCGACACTGGTGCAGGTATTTCGGCCTTCCTTTCCTGCACCAGTAGTTGGAAGCATTTCATTGATTGCTATTCAGAATCATCATACACGCCCCCATCATCAGACACACATAACTTCCACAGAGAAACAGCACATAACTTCCACAGAGAAACAGCACATACCTACTGCAGCAGTAACAGTTGCAAAAAATTTCAGAACAAAATTGATAAGCACAAAATGCAAGACACACAAGGTTGCATGTGTAGGGTAAAGGGAAAAACCAGGGTTTTCTTCAGGTTTATTGCTCAATATACATAAGTTGCATCCCCAATTTTTTCTATAGACACAGTTTCTGATAGTATCACACTTATAGAAACTAACCAAAAAAGAGTAACTTTCAGCAACTAAAATGCAGTTATTTTTTTACATAGTATTTGAAAGGGCCTAATTTCTTTATGGTATAAAATTTGACTAAGGCACAGAGTAAGCAGCATACCTAGAGAAACATCTAATGCAAATTTCTCTATATAATAACAGAATGCTCAGGATACCTTTCTCTATAAGAAGGTTTCTCTCTTTACACCATTTATTTGCATGCATAAAACCCTCACCAGGTGATACTTGTTCAAAAAATTGATAAAGAGAAGAAGCCAAAAGGAAAACCCACAGAATATATATCCTTTTATCATACTAATGCTATTGCTAACACACACTTCCATCATAGTTTTTTCAAAAGAATATATATTCTTTTATCTTCAATCAAAATTTATTTTTTTTGACAGCATCAATCAAAATTTATTAAGCTTCACAGAAGAAGAAGAAGTGCATATATAATGCCAAGTAAATACTTCTATCAGATACAAAGCCAAGTAAATACTTCTATCAGCATATGTGGGAGTAAAGAAAACTCTTTCAATACAAGCAAATACTGTATATATAATGGAGAATCAACACTTGTGGCAGCAAAACAATTTCACAAACTTAACAAAATCAAAGAAAATCAAAATCAACCAATGATTCACAAACTTAACAAAAATACTGGCTATACAAAATGAAGCCTTTTGCCATACCAATCACTTCAGCTTGCCTTTAAGCTTTATGAGGACGCCTAGACAATAGGTCTTTCTAAAGGTGCAACACATCTTACAAAATGATGGTCCAATAATTTTTTAGCATTCTTTTGCATCCATTTCAGTACTCCTGCCTTTGTTTTATGCTTCTAGCATCTGTTTCAACACCAAAATCACCACCATTTGCTTAGTTGACATAAACAAATGAAGCAAAAGAAAAATGTTTGAGGCATACTCTTGGCAAAAGGTCATGGTAAAACCAGAATGTCTAGTCTAGGAAAAAATGTTTGTAAAAGGTCATGGTAAAACCAGAATGTCTAGTCTAGGAAAAAATGGTTGCTTAGGCAAGCATAAGAGGCATACGAGAAATCATTTTAATTTGTGCTACATTCACTTTACAAAAACCTCATTTAGTTTTCTTTAAACAACCATTTTCCTTTGAAGAATCATTTACCACAACTTATTGCACAAAATAAGGTGAATAATTTAAAACATCATGTACCATTTTCCAGTGTTTGGCAATCTAACAGCTTACCAGTATAATTAATCGGTTATTGGATTTTGAGTAACAATCAAGTGCCACTTCATTGGGAAGTAATGGAGGAACTTGTCTAGTCCTAAGCTGAGCTTCCACAATGGTATCATTCAGTTCACTCACAATTCCTTTTGATTCACAAAATGCATGCAACTTTGGTTGCTGCCATCCAGGGTGCAGTTCAACTTGGTTAACAGCAGGAGTACTGTAGAATAATATAGACTGGATGAGTCTATGAGTTAGGCAAGTCTACCAAAGTCTACACCGAAATGATTTTGAAATTACGCACCCTTGGGAGTATGCACTCGAGATGCTTATTGTCCCTCCTTCAACCGCCAGCTCATCCTGCTGGTTCAGTTGTTCACTAGTTGCTGGGCATTCAGTTGATTGTGCATCAGAAACCGTTCCCTGAAGAGGATGGGCATGTACACCATCACTTCTGACAGGTAAGTGTTTTAAGAAGCTCCCTTGGACAGGTTGATTTGCAGACGAAGCCAGTTCATCATCTGTAGCATGTAAGACAGTAAAAGTTTTCATCAATATTAAGCAACTGTTGCCTCAACAAGTAGTAGCAATATGAAAAAAAAGAAACATTCAAAAGAGGAAAACAATGAGCATATTCTTCTTACCAAATAGAGTCTTAATCGATGGCCGTTTAGTTTTTGTGCTCTTCTTCTTCAATTCAGCTGATAAGGTAACACATACTCAAATTATTTACCGGGATAAGCTGCAATGATGAATCAACTAGGAAACAGAAAAGACAAAGAATGCATAAACTACAAACCAATTCCAGGTAGTTGATCATCATTCACAATTTCAAAGTTCTTGTATGTGTAACAGCACCATAAACTGCTGCGAGATTCAAATTGATTGAACAAATGATGAATTCTTTAAGTATGTTTATGGAGATGAGAATCTAGAATTTCAATTTCAATTATCTACATTTTGCCACTTGGAAATCCATCCAGAGCAGCGTACCTGGCCCGAGTCTGATTGAAAATCACGGCTTCAGACAAAGTGATTTGGAGGCATCAAGATGGTTAAGGCGGCAGGTTCCAAGAAGAAACTCAGGGAGCTCTTCACGTGTGTTTCCCTATACATATATTTCAATTATTACTACACGAGTAGTATATTATAACAATTTCGTTCAGAAGGCAAATGGCACTGCCATTATAAGAGACTTTTTCATAAGATCGATCATGCATAAATATAAGATCATGCATAAATATAGGAGTATATATACTTTTTCATACCGACTCCAACAAGGACATGCGACACGGTATTTGGAAAAGGTATCCGTGCTACATAGGTTTCGAATGTATCAACTTAAAATAGCAAACATAATGTATGGATACCAATTATCTTGATTTTCCTAACACATTCTATTCAACCGAATAGTCATGAAAAACTTACTTCCAAATAGTTTTTTCCCTGGAAATAGTTGATTTCCAGAGCCTGTCCAACCAAGCACGCCTTCTTTCCCACACTCTGTTTTACTATCCATGAACCCTGAAAAATCAAAATCAATACTAACCAGGACTGACTGAGAGAGTAAGACATAACAAATCTAGGGTTCTTTGTGGTTGATGCTGCAACAGATTGGAAGGGAAGAGGGTTAGAGTTCGTTTCCAAAAAAAAATTGGGACATTTAGGGTTTTGCAATCAGTGAAATTTGAGACAAATTAAGAAAACTAATGGAATACCTGAGTAGAAGAAGGTTGTGGCGGTGAAGAGGCAGAGATACGATGGTGAAAGGCCAAGAAACGGTGGAGAGGGAGAGTGGTGGAGGCGCGAGGAGTGGGAGAGTGGAAGGCACGGGGAGAGGGAGATCTTCGTGGCCGTGGAGCACGGTTTGACAACGGAGGAGGGCGGAGGTCAAGGGAGGAGAGTGGAGGTCAAGGGCGGTTCTGCTTCTGAGGAGGATGAGATCCAGAGGTCTATGAGAAGGAGATGAAATCGATAGGTTGGGTGAGGAGGGAGATTAGATAAGTTTGAGGGAGGGCGATGGGGTTCTGGATTGAATAGTGAGGAGGGATGGGGTTGAGGGAGGGCGACTGAGAGAGAGAGGGCGACTGAGAGAGAAGGAGGTGAGAGTGAGAGTGTAATGCGTGAAATGAGGCTTCGTGGGATAGCTTCCATTTAATTTGGGATATGTTACTTTCCGACGGATTTTTAGGGGTTTCCGACGAACATATCCGTCGGAAATTTGCGACGAAAAACAATTTCGTCGCAAACGTCACTGGGAATTTTAGCGCCTCTTTTGCTGAACATTTGCGACGACTTTTTCGTCGGAAATCCGTCGGAAATTGCGACGAATAAAAGTTCGTCGGAAAAAATGGCAGGAAACAAGAGTTATTCTTGTAGTGTATTAAATTAGTTCAAGTTCATGTAATTGTAACTGTTTTCAGAATTGGAAAAAGTTTGGAATAGTGATTATGTATAGGTGGCCCTGGTTGCATCTTATTTTGCCACCTCTTGGTGTTGAATTATATTTTGATTTCCTCTTTACTTATTATATCTGGTGTGGACTATATTGCTGGCTGCTGGTGTTTTGCTGACAAAATGCTCTAATTTCTCCCATGCTAATTGGTTTCGACTGCTATAGTAACAGTATTGGAGTGTGCCACAATAATTCTATTAGGCTTCTATTAGGCTTCTCTTGTTAGCTTATTGGCTGCCGCAGTAATAGTATTGGAGTGTGCCACAATAATTCTATTAGGCTTCTCTTGTTAGCTTATTTATAGTGTTTGACGAAATCAAGAATTGTGTGCAAGTTGCTGATAACCATCTTTTATGATGATTATTACTTGCTTTCTAAGCTTGATTTTAGGAGATTTAATAAACTTGTTGTGTCAATTATGATGTAATTATGTGTTTAGGTTAGAAATAATGGTGCAGGAATGAATTGGTTTAATTTGGGCATTTTGATGCCCTTAATGCATTTAATCATGTTTAGTGTCAGTGCCACAGCAACAGGTGCGTGCGCAATAGTGGAAATGCGGAAGATGAGAGAGAAAGCTCAAGGGGAGTGCGGAAAACACGGAAATCAAGGCAAGGACAGGTGTCAGAGCTGTATGGCACGGAAAGATATGACCTAATGTGTGTTTCCCACAATTGCCCTTTAACCTAGGCAGCATTTTCCCAAAAAGGACATCATTTTAGGGTTGTGAGCAAGGAGACACTATAAAAGGACGTTTCCCTTTCTTCATTAGCATGCTGGGCCGTCAGGGGAAGTTTAGAGATAGCTCCTCTTGCGTGCAAAAGCTCACCCTTCATTACCAAACACTTCCATTGCTGAGACTGTTGCTGCAGCATCACTGGAGCTACATTTTTCTCGGTGGATTCTACTTGGACGAGCTAGATCAGTCCTCCATTGTCATCCTTGGAGCTCTCCTACTGTTCTCTCTTCGTAGTATCATTTCTTACCTTGAAATTTGTAATATGACTTCTACTATTTTGTTTAAGTTATTTTCCATGTTTTGCAAGCTCAATATGAGCTAAATCCTCATAGTTGAGATGCTGGATCTGATGTAGCTAAATTACTAAGTGATTAATGAAGTATGTTCAATGTTATGCATTTTATCTTGTGTGTGAAAATATTTCCATTTTAGAGTAGGAATGGTCCGCCTATTCTAAATAGCATTTATAAATTCAGAGATGGTTTGTAAATTTATCTCACAAGGTAATATGGGTAGTGAATATTAACGAGAGATCTTGATGTTCCTTGCTTAACCCTAGAGATAGGAGGGCATAGCCCATAAGGTGAACACTGCCGGTGCTCAAGCAGCCTAGGAGGTACTTCTTTAGGGTTTAGAGATAAACTCTTGCAAGGAAACCTAGTGTGAAGTATTCGAGAGAATAACGTCTTATTGCTGCAGCACCTAATGCTGTAGCATCGAACGTACCCTTAATCACATTTTAATGAAGCTACTGAAGTGAATGCATCTTGACTTGTTCTCATCACTGATTTCCATTACCCTTTACTTTTTACTACTGTTTATGTTACCCAAAACTTGTGTGTCATTTACTTTCCTCACTAAATTGTTAATCAAATTAAACTCTCGTTATTTAGCATAATTCCTCGTGGGAACGATCTCACTTACTCTATATTACTTGTTGACAGTGTATACTTGCACTATCTACGTTTTCACGCAACAAGTTTTTGGCGCCGTTGCCGGGGAATTATAGTTAAATTGATTGTTTAATTAGTTAGCAACTTAGTGCCTTTTGTTACTAATTCTGTTTGTGTTGTTTCTGTTGCTCCAGCATTAGTTGCTGCTACATCTGTTGCTGCAGCATATGCACAGGCTTAGACGCAATACTCCAGAATTCCAGTTGCACCCAGAGATAGAAAGATATTTTAGAAGCTTGAGAAGAGTTCACAGTACTTCAGGACTTATTGAATTAGGGCGAGCTGCTGCTATGGCTAGTCCGCAACCTACTGTTGATGGTGATCTTAGTCCACCACCTTCACCACCTCCCACAATTCAAGGTGATGGTGATGGGGGGTACAGAAGACAGTTTATTGATATGAATGTCATAGGCATGGCAAATGATAAGGATAGACCTATGAGGGACTATGCAGTCTTCGACCCTCAAACTATGCAGACAAGCATAGTGAGGCCAGAGATTGCTACAACTCATTTTGAATTTAAGCCTATGATGTTCCAAATGCTTCAAACAATTGGGCAGTTTGGTGGTGGTCCCCTTGAAGACCCACATCTGCATTTGAAACAATTTGTTGAGGTTTGCAGTAATTTCATTCTCCCTGGTGTTACAGATGATGCTTTCAAACTGAAATTGTTTCCTTATTCCTTGAAGGATAGAGCAAAGGCCTGGCTTAACTCACTAGAGCCTAACTCTATCACTACATGGAATGAGATGGCAGAAAAATTTATGACAAAATATTTTCCTCCAATAAAGAATGCCAGGATGAGAAATGAAATTACCTCTTTTAAGCAAACTGAATTTGAAACTTTGTTTGAAGCATGGGAAAGATATAAAGAACTGTTGAGGAAGTGCCCACACCATGGTATTCCTGTCATCATCCAAATGGAGACCTTCTACAATGGATTGGAGCCCCAAACAAGGCTCATGCTTGATGCTTCATCTGGAGGAGTTCTACTCAAAGGATCTTACAATGATGCATATAATCTTATTGAAGATATTGCTGCAAATAGCTATCAATGGCCTACTGCTAGGTCAAGTGCTCAAAAGAAGGTGGCTGGTATACATGAAGTGAGTGAGATTACTGCCTTGTCTGCTCAAGTGGCTTCACTATCTAATATGATCAAAAACATGAGTTCACCTAGTGTTACAGCAACACATGCTGCAGCAACTGTAGCAGCAATTGAACCAGCTCCATGCGGTTCCTCTCCAAGCTGTGTTTATTGTGGAGGAGGTCATCTTTATGAGGAGTGTCCTGCGAATCCTATCTCAGTCAGTTATGTTGGGTACAACAAGGGTAATAATTCATACTCAAATACCTACAATCTTGGGTGGCAAGATCATCCAAATTTCAGATGGAGCAACAATGCTGCAGCCAAACCTGCTGCAACAGCTACTCCAGCACCTGCTGTGCCACCCGGATTCCCTGCTCAATCAAGACAAGCTGCTACTGCAACTGATAACTCTATGGAGGCCATGCTTAAGGCTTTCATGAATGAAACAAAGACTCAATATCAGACACAAGGAGCTGCAATCAAAAATCTTGAGAACCAAATAGGCCAAATAGCTACTGCTCTAACCCAAAGACAGAGTGGATCTTTGCCATCCACCACTGAAGCTTCATCTTCTAAAGGGAAGGAGACATGCAAGGCTATATCTCTGAGGAGTGGGAAGGATTTGAATGGGCCATCACTTACTACAGGTGGTGGTGACAAAAGAAAAGAAAAAGATTCTGAAAAAAATGAAAAAAAAAGTAAAACAGATGCGACAGCAGCTGATGCTGCAGCATCTGGTGCAACACCTGTGCCATCACCTAAGTTTGTTCAAGAGTACCCTCCTCCTCCCTTTCCTCAAAGGTTGAAGAAGGCTCAGGAGAACAAACAATTTGGTAAATTCTTAGAGGTGTTGAAACAACTACACATCAATGTCCCTTTGGTGGAAGCACTTCAACAAATTCCCAATTATGCAAAGTTCATGAAGGAAGTGCTCACCAAGAGGAGGAGACTGGGAGAGTTTGAGAAAGTGGCAATGACAGAAGAGTGTAGCATGATCATGCAGAGCAAGCTCCCAAGAAAATTGGAGGACCCTGGCCGTTTCACCATACCATGTTCTATTGGTGGATCCTATTCTGGTCGTGCACTGTGTGATTTGGGGGCAAGCATCAATTTGATGCCCAAATCCATATTTACACAGCTTGGTATTGGAATGGCTAGGCCTACCACTGTCACTCTTCAACTTGCAGATAGATCTATTGCCTATCCTGAGGGAATAATTGAAGATGTTCTGATAAAGGTTGATAAATTTGTATTTCCTGCTGACTTTGTGATTTTAGATTTTGATGCAGATAAGGAGGTGCCTATAATTCTTGGAAGACCTTTCTTGGCTACTGGGAAGACTCTAATTGATGTGCAAAAAGGGGAATTGACTATGAGAGTTAATGACCAAGAGATCAAGTTCAATGTGATGAATGCCCTGAAGTTTCCTGATAAAGGAACCGAGGAATGTTCATTTGTTGTATCTCTTGACTCTGTAGTTCAAAAGCACTTCCATAAGCAAAGTGACCATTTGGTTAAAACTCTTGATGAATCAGAAAAAGAAGTCCTTATGGAAGTAAGTATGTTACATGATGAGGTTGTTGTCAAAGAAACTCATGGGAATGTTGAACCCCAGCAACTAGAACCCACCCAGCTCCCACCTCAACCAGAACCACCACCTCAGCCAGAACCACAAGATGAAGAGAATCAGATTCTGAGATTTAATGCAACAGCATCTGCTGAGCAGGTGAATGTTGCAGCACCTATTGCTGCAGCATCTGAGAAAATTCAAAGAAGAGAGCTGATTGGGTCCACATGCAAAATTGATGGTAAGAGGGTGAAACAGTATCGTGGAGCACATGTGGTAAGGGACAAAGATGCAGAATTACAAAACCTCTAGCATTAGGGGCTAGTCTGGCTGAGGACTCTTAAACCAAGCGCTACTGGGAGGCAGCCCAGGGTTTTTAATCTAATAAACCAGTGTTGTTGTTTGTTCTTGTGTTTGTTTTGCAGGAAAATAGTTCTGGCAATTGGAAGTTTGAGGGTGTGACTGCAGGTGATGCTGCAGCACTGCTTCTACTGCTGCAGCAACTGTTGTTGCTGATTCTGGTTTATGCTTTATGTTTTTAGTTTTCATTTCTGTCTCTGTTTTAGTTGCGTGTTTCTGTTTCTAGTGTTTGAATAAACCTGTTGAGTGCCTTGTCTGTGTTAGCACTCAGCAATTGTGCTGTTAGTAGTTGCTTCTGCTTTTGCTGTTCTGTAGCTTACCCCTTTGTCTTTATGCAGTGAGGACACTGCACAGTTCTAAGTATGGGGGGGAGCTATACATAGGTCTTGTACTCTGCTATTTGCAATCAAATTAGTGAATTTTTAAAAAAAAAAATAGAAGTAGAGTTGAGCAAAAACTTAGTGATGATATGGTGAGAAATGAGTGATTGCACCCCTGTTTGATGAGTGAACTATTCTGTTTCTGCTCCTACACTTAAAACTTGAACTCAGGTAGGAACTTAGTGAATTAAAGATGATCCGAAACTAGGCTAGCGTTGGTAGACCTAGGGAATTGCTAAATTTCTACTAAAAACTTAGGGCAGCATAAGAAACTAAGTTTGGGGGTTCTCTGAGATATATTAAGGCAAAGCATGAAGGAATGCAGTGCTGCAACAACTGTTGCTGCAGCAATGCTGGGTTATGTGCATAATTTAGGATGTCTGAATTAAGTCTAAATGAAGGTGCAAAGCACCAGTGTCTGTAAATAATTGTGTAATGTGCTGCAATTGCCTATTGTGCAAAAAAAAAAAAAAAAAAGAAAGAAAAAAAAAAGAAAAGAAAAACACAAAAATGCTATTCAGAAGAGAAATGGAAATAAAGGCATTGCAGTACAAAATCAAGTCAAAAGTCTGAGCAAAGTACAATTCTGAGTCTGTAATGCTGCAGCAACTGATGCTGCAGCAATGTTAATGTTAGGATTGAATAAGTGCACTGCCTTAAAAGTTCTGGATTGCTGCATCAAAGCCCTTAATCAAGCTCAACCCCTCTTTCTGAGCATGAATTGTTAGTCTGCCCTTCTTTTTGAAAAATCTTTAGCATTCCCAAAAGAAAGCCTATCTAAGCCTTAGCTAAGTGAAATCTTGAACCTTGCTCTGTTCTGAACTAAGTTAAGTGTCACACACACACTTTTGAGCAGGAATAAGCTAGGGAACTCATTATTCAGAAGGGTTGTAATTGAGTGATAGTCGGAAAGTTGATGCTCAGCTTGATTCTTCTTTATGCTTCATATTTGAATTGATTCATTGGTTGTGATTGCTTGTTAACAGTTGTGCTTGCCTGTGTCAAGTGTCATTGCTTGAGGACAAGCAACGGTTCAAGTTTGGGGGTGTGATAACCATCTTTTATGATGATTATTACTTGCTTTCTAAGCTTGATTTTAGGAGATTTAATAAACTTGTTGTGTCAATTATGATGTAATTATGTGTTTAGGTTAGAAATAATGGTGCAGGAATGAATTGGTTTAATTTGGGCATTTTGATGCCCTTAATGCATTTAATCATGTTTAGTGTCAGTGCCGCAGCAACAGGTGCGTGCGCAATAGTGGAAATGCGGAAGATGAGAGAGAAAGCTCAAGGGGAGTGCGGAAAACACGGAAATCAAGGCAAGGACAGGTGTCAGAGCTGTATGGCACGGAAAGATATGACCTAATGTGTGTTTCCCACAATTGCCCTTTAACCTAGGCAGCATTTTCCCAAAAAGGACATCATTTTAGGGTTGTGAGCAAGGAGACACTATAAAAGGACGTTTCCCTTTCTTCATTAGCATGCTGGGCCGTCAGGGGAAGTTTAGAGATAGCTCCTCTTGCGTGCAAAAGCTCACCCTTCATTACCAAACACTTCCATTGCTGAGACTGTTGCTGCAGCATCACTGGAGCTACATTTTTCTCGGTGGATTCTACTTGGACGAGCTAGATCAGTCCTCCATTGTCATCCTTGGAGCTCTCCTACTGTTCTCTCTTCGTAGTATCATTTCTTACCTTGAAATTTGTAATATGACTTCTACTATTTTGTTTAAGTTATTTTCCATGTTTTGCAAGCTCAATATGAGCTAAATCCTCATAGTTGAGATGCTGGATCTGATGTAGCTAAATTACTAAGTGATTAATGAAGTATGTTCAATGTTATGCATTTTATCTTGTGTGTGAAAATATTTCCATTTTAGAGTAGGAATGGTCCGCCTATTCTAAATAGCATTTATAAATTCAGAGATGGTTTGTAAATTTATCTCACAAGGTAATATGGGTAGTGAATATTAACGAGAGATCTTGATGTTCCTTGCTTAACCCTAGAGATAGGAGGGCATAGCCCATAAGGTGAACACTGCCGGTGCTCAAGCAGCCTAGGAGGTACTTCTTTAGGGTTTAGAGATAAACTCTTGCAAGGAAACCTAGTGTGAAGTATTCGAGAGAATAACGTCTTATTGCTGCAGCACCTAATGCTGTAGCATTGAACGTACCCTTAATCACATTTTAATGAAGCTACTGAAGTGAATGCATCTTGACTTGTTCTCATCACTGATTTCCATTACCCTTTACTTTTTACTACTGTTTATGTTACCCAAAACTTGTGTGTCATTTACTTTCCTCACTAAATTGTTAATCAAATTAAACTCTCGTTATTTAGCATAATTCCTCGTGGGAACGATCTCACTTACTCTATATTACTTGTTGACAGTGTATACTTGCACTATCTACGTTTTCACGCAACAGTTGCTGAGGGTGGATGCCGTGAAAAGAACAGGCTATCTTGTTGTGTTGAAACCCTTTCAGGTATCTAGCTATCATGGTTCTATACTTTTATTATTTGCTTGCCTAGTTAAAATTTTCCTAGTGCAATTCTTTCTGTTTGTTAAAATGGCTGAAAATACAAGCTTGATTTCCATGAGTTCATTTTTTAAAATACAGTGCATGAAGCATTCCCTCTCCTTCCACCCAAACGTGGCTTGTCCTTCCAAAGATAGAATTTGTTGATAATATTTTACATGATAGGTGAAATCTAAAATTATTATCTATTTTTTATTTTTTGAGTGTAGCTATATGGGTCGTAGTTGGATGCAAACTAGTAAGTTGAGTGACGAGTATGCGAAAGGGGGGGAAGAATTTCTAGAGTTTGCTCAAACAAAGCTTAAAGGTTGTGGTGGAATTTTTGACTGTCCTTGTGTTAATTGTGTGAACCGGATACCACAACCAGTTGCCACAATAAGAGATCATCTTCTAGTTGATGGGATTTGTCGTAGTTATACAACTTGGATATGGCACGGTGAAAAGTTAGATATCACAAGTGTGTCAAAAAGAGATAATTTCGCAGATTCAAATATGGATGATCGAATGGAGGACATGATACGTGATATTGGGCCGGAGTCTTTTAAGCAAGCACATGCCTTCGATACTTTGTGCAAACATAAAGAAGAGCCTTTGTATTTGGGATGTACGACATTCACACGGTTGACTGCGGTGATAAAATTGTTCAATCTGAAGGCGATAAATGGGTGGACTGATAAGAGTTTCACTGAATTGCTTGAGTTGTTGAAAGACATGCTTCCAGAAGGTAACACATTGTCGTGTCGTACGTATGAAGCGAAGAAGATTTTGTGTCCAATGGGTGTGGAGTATAAAAAAATACATGCTTGCCCCAATGATTGCATATTGTATCGGAATGAGTTTGAGGAGCTGCATAATTGTCCTACGTGTAATAGGTCACGTTACAAAGTAAAGACTGGTGAATCTAGTTGCGATGATGATAACTCAAAGAGTTCTCCAGCAAAGGTTTTATGGTACCTTCCAATAATTTCTAGGTTCACACGCTTGTTTGCTAATGCAAAGGACGCAAGAAACATTAGATGGCATGCAGATGAGAGGAAATGTGACGACAGCTTCGCCATCCGGCTGACTCTCTACAATGGAAGAAGGTTGATAGTTTGTTTCCGGATTTTGGCGCCGAGTCAAGAAATCTTAGGCTTGCGCTTGCTTCGGATGGGATGAACCCATATGGTAACTTAAGTACAAATCATAGCTCCTGGCCTGTTCTCCTTATAATTTACAATCTATCTCCTTGGTTGTGCATGAAGCGTAAGTATGTTATGTTATCCATGATGATTTCTGGCCCACGACAGCCAGGAAATGACATAGATGTTTACCTTAGTCCGTTGGTTGAAGACTTGAGAAAAATGTGGGATGAAGGCGTGGATGTGTTTGACGGGTATTCCAACGAAACTTTCAAGCTGCGTGCGATGTTATTTTGCACAATCAATGACTTCCCAGCATATGGGAACTTGTCTGGGTATAGTGTTAAGGGACATAAAGGTTGTCCTATTTGTACAGAAAACACGTGCTACCATCAACTAAAACATGGTAAGAAGACTGTATACCTTGGGCATCGGAGATATCTCAAACGTAATCACCCATACCGTAGGATGAAAAAAGCTTTTAATGGGTGCCAAGAGAATGAAACTCCCCTGAATGTCTTGACTGGAGAAGAAGTCTACGAAGTGGTTAAGGACATCAAAGTTGTATTTGGCAAAAAGAAAAAGCAGCTCAATGAGAAAAGCAAGTGGAAGAAGAGGTCAGTGTTCTTTGATCTTCCGTATTGGTCTAGTCTTTATGTAAGGCACTGTCTTGATGTCATGCATGTCGAGAAAAACGTTTGTGATAGTGTTATTGGGACGCTTCTCAACATTAAAGGCCAGACAAAGGATGGTATAAATTCTCGTTTAGATTTGCTCGAAATGGGCATAAGAGAACAATTACATCCAAAGCCAAAAGGTAAACGTACATATTTGCCCCCAGCATGTTATACATTGTCAAAAAAAGAGAAAATAAGTTTGTGCGAGTGTCTAGGTAGCAAATCTAGGTAGCAAATCTGGAAATCTGGATCTAGGTAGCAAATCTAGGTAGCAAATCTGGAAATCTGGATCTAGGTAGCAAATCTGCAAATCTAGGTAGCAAATCTGGAAATCTGGATCTAGGTAGCAAATCTGGATGAACATGACCTTGATGAACATTCTGCAAATAATAGTGGTCAAATTCCAAAAGAGAAGATACAGTACTTTTCTAGTGAAAAAATTTGCCATGAAGCAGTTGCAATAGTTAACAAGAGACTACTAAATTTCATTGAAACCCCATCAGAATAATTAGATTATTTTGTGCAAATGACTAAATGAGCAGCAATCAAAACTTTTTTTTGACCAAAGCAGCAATACTACTAAGTTCTCAATAATGGAAGACGGTGTATTTTAGTTTTGAACCCTTTTTATGTGATTGTATAATGATGAGATGTTCTGGTTTTGTATTCCTGTCCTTTTTATCCGCTGCATTTTTCATTACTAGGTAATTATTATGTTGTAGGTATTAAGTTAACCATGTGATTTGTATTCAACTTTTGTTTTTGTAGATGTTTAATTCGAGTTGTCCGTTCACGCATGAAGATTTAACACACATTAGACAAGTTTGGGCAGCGTTTTTTATAAAGTTGTATGCAGAGCGTAAACCAACTTCAAAGGAAGAACGAAGAAAACAACTTAAGTGATGTTTATTTGGACTGGTATTGTCCTCTGTCTGGTGTTGTTCTCTGCCTGGTGTTGTTCTGTTTGTTGTATATGATGAATTTAAGTAGAATGTGATGAATTTTAAGTGTAGAATTATGTTTGTTGTAATTTAAGTGTAGAATTCTTTTTGGATGTACTTTTGCAACTTTAAGTGCAACCTTTTGTACTTTTAATGTAATTAGCTTTGAATGTACTTCTGTGCTTCTGTCTGCTGGTTTTGCCGGTATATATGCAGGAGAATGACCAAAATTCGTATAACCAGGGTCTATGTAGGCGTACAAAACCAAAATTTGAAAGAAAAAAAAATACTTTTAAAGTCAGGCGTATTTTAAGCCTGACTTAAATTAGAAAAAAAAAACTTTTAAAGTCAGGCGTATAGCCTGACTTAAAAAAGGACATTTAAAGTCAGGCGCAATAATGCCTGACTTAAAAAAGGACATTTAAAGTCAGGCGCAATAATGCTTGACTTTAAAACACACTTACGAAGTCAGGCTCAGGCTCGGGCTTGACTTTAAAACATACTTACGAAGTCAGGCCATAAATGCTTGACTTTAAAACAGACTTACGAAGTCAGGCCATATATGCTTGACTTTAAAACAGACTTACAAAGTCAGGCTATCGCTTGACTTTAAAACGCCTGACATACAAAATCGACTAAATAGAAGTCAAGCTTGCGCCTGACTTTAAATCTCTGTTTCGCCTGACTTTAAATCCCTTTTTTGCACTAGTGCATGTCCAATACCAATAATCAGATTTAAATCCCTTACTATAAAGATGAACTTTAACTAGTTTGGCATCTAGATGATTCATATTTTTGCATTGAGGACAAGAACATCTAATGTGATTATTTGACACACCTTCTTGTTTGCATGCAAAAGAAATAAATTCCTTTACCCCTTCTTCAAATTCAGCCGTATATCCCTTTCGGTCAGGAAGTAGTCTATTATACATCCAACTACGAGTTAGGTGAATGTCCATATTCTGTCGGATGATAAAGCAAAAAAATACATCCTCACCAATCAGCGAAACGAAGATCTTACAATAAACATTTTTTTACTCTTGACCCACTTATAATCGCAAAATAGTACACCCCAAATTTATTCACATTTACAAGCAACATATATTTAATATTAAAACAGAATATAACAAACAAACAAGCTATGGAAAGAATATAAAGACACTATTTTTCAATCAAACGATAGCAACCAGAATGGAAATGCTAAGAAGTTGTTTGTAATAACTTTGAGATAAAGGAGTGTAGAGAAAAGCTAGAATCTTACCGACCTCTAGTAGTCAGTCTCCCAAGTGATCAAACAAAATGAAGAGTGAAAATTCCCAACACTTGACACAGATACAACAATCTGAGAGGAAACAAAAAATTATGTTATTCAATTATAAAGAGAAGGACATGACTTTAGCTCTACCAAATAGCTAAATGAAGTTCCCCATCTTCTATGTCTCATCTAAAAAGCACATAATATTGATTCAATTACAAATTAACAAACATGAGATTTTCTTTCTATCACTACAAGAATAAGTGTTGTTTCCTACGAAACTTTCCGACGAACTCTAGTCCGTCGCAATTTCCGACGGATTTCCGACCAAAATGTCGTCGCAAACAGTTAAGAAGAAGGGGCGCTAAAATTCCCGCTTACGTTTCCGACCAAATCGTTTTTCGTCGCTAATTTCCGATGGCTTTTTTCGTCGGAAAACGCTAAAAGTCCGTTACAAACGTAAAAACCCAATTAAAATAGAGCCTCTTCCCTCGAACCCTCTCATTTTCCCAAACCTCACTCGCCCACTCTCCTCCTCTGAAATTCTATCGCTCTCCCTCTTCCCGTACCTTCCACCCCTCTTGCTTCCGTCATTTACCCACCCTCTTTCCTTGCTTCTTCACCTCCGTTTTTTCCCTTTCCGGTCTATTGTTGGAGTTGCTTTTGGAGTTGAGATATTTCACCAGATCCTCTCTTCCGCCAATCGATGCCACATTCTCCAAGATTCAGAAGGTTGTGAGCAAGTGCTCGATGTGGACTGCAGGAGATTCGCTTTTGGGATCTTGCCATGGTAGGAATCGCTGCTTCTGTATTACGAAGATTAGAAAGAGTTTGTTATAGTTTTCGCTGTGCGATTCTGGATGTTGTTGCTTCGAGCTCGCCAGGTCCCAAGTTGCTTGCGTACCGTCGGTGCTGAGGGTGGTTTTTTTTGTGTTTCTTCTGGGTGTTCTCGTCAGATCTGAATGCTGGGCTTTGGATAGAGCAGCAAATCGGTGAGTTTTATGCCTTCTTGGTGTTTGCTTGGTGTTGATTGGGTTTTCTTCAAGAATTTCAAGATTTTGTTATTCTTCCATCGTTCTTGATTTTTGAATTTTTTCCACAACCTTGAGTTTCTGTTTGATTACTATCCCATGCTTTTTCTCCAGTTCATTAATTCCAGCTTTTTTTCGAAATTGCTAAACCAATGATGTTCACTTCTTGCTTTTAATTTCTTGCATCTTCTATGTACTATCTTGAATTATGTTCTTGCTATGGGTATTATAAAGTTTCTGCAATTGGGGCATGATGTCTTTTTTGGGTGACACTGAATGATGTTTGACTTCATTACAGATTGATGCTCATGTTGGTGGAGTTAATTACTTGGCGTTTTCTTATCCAAACAAACAACTGTGCATTGTGGCTTGTTGAGGACTGTGGTTGGTGTGCGATAATGTTGGACGAAAGCTCTTTAATTTTGAGGGTCCCCACCAGAAGAAAATAACCAGGTAAACCTCTCCCCCCTCTTAAAGGTTGCCTTTTTATCATTGTCTTGGAGATTGAGGTTCCTTCCTTGACTACTGACTAGGGTTGAACTATTTGTTCTGTTTCAGCTATTATCAATCTATATATATGAAAACAAAAGGATCTTTCATTGTGTAAATATAGAATTCTGTGGTACTTGCCATTTAGCTTCAGATATTATTTACTCAGAAATATGAAATTTCTTTTCCCTTCAATTCACTCTAAGAACTTGTTTTGTGTTCAATCATGTCTGAATAAAGTCTTTATAGCATATGATGGAAAAATCGGTAGTTCTCAAGCTATGAAGCACTGACACAGACACTAGACATGACACTGACACATACATGTAGACACTGATAATTATTAGAAATATGCAAGTAATTTAAATTTTAGTGCCGGTGTTTGACACGACACATGACGGACAATGGACATGTCTTCAACCTCTAGTGTTGGTGCTATAAATTTTTCAAGTGACAGGTTTCACTGTGTTGAAATTGTTAAACATGTTTGATGATCAATTATGAGATAGAATTGTATCACAGTTTGTTTTTTCCTTTGCCACTTATTTTACTTCATAATTCTGATGGACTTGCAATTTGCATAGATTATCTTGGTTTGTTTCTCAAAATACAAGTATCCCTTTATGTTCATTCCCTTGCTTTTGATCTAACATGACTGAGTTTTACTTTAGGTACGGTATCTTTCATCTATTCACTATAGGAATCTCGTAACTCTTATAGGATACTGCCAAGAAAACAATCTACAGTTTCTTATATATGAATATGTGCCTAATGCAAGCGTCTCCACTCACTTGTATGGTAAATTTCTGTTCCATAACCACTCACTTTATTCCATTATGACAATGTTCTGTCTCATATATATATATATATATATGCTTTGCAGCATGAAGCTGATGATTGTGACTCTTGGAAGTCAATTATTCAAAGCATCTAAATAAAAAATAATGAAGGTATTATTATCATAAATTGTTACTTATTATATATATGTGAATTATATCTTGGTTTCTTATATTGGGTTAGCTGCTTCACAAGTGTATAAAAAGCAGTTGTACTCCCATGTTTTTTTCCTGGGCTAATGATCAGTTGTATTCTTTTTTTTTGTTCCTCTCATGATTTGTTTTTATTTCATAAATGTATCAGATCTATTGTAAGACATTATTTGTTGTTAATATATGACGGTAAAGATTGGTTGGTGTGGTAAACTATTTATCAATTGTTTATTTATTGTTATATAGCTCCATTTCATTGATGATGCTATTAGTTATGTAACTCTACTGCATTGAAAATAATGGTCTCAAACTCAAACCACATTTTCCTTTTGTCAACCAGACCCCATAACATCTTCAGTATCATCTGGAGCAGCATTTGACACTCACTATTACCAAAGCTTGTTGAGAGGAAGAGAGTTGATGTTTGCTGATCAGCAGCTAATGGCTGAGGAGAAGACTGCCAGACTTGTTTCAGCAGCTAATGGCTGAGGAAGAGGGTTCTGTTTGCATTCTTTGTTGTACAAATTGGTATAACAATTTTGTTTTGTCTATGTAAATTTGGCATGGATGCCTTGATTCTTATCATTTGATTCCTAATAGAAAATGTGTCACAGACATTTGAGATAGTTTTGGCTGTGTAAAGTTACAATCAGTTACAAAAATAATTGATTTTGGTTACACTGTGTTAGATGTTTAGCTTGTGGCTTCAAGCCTGCAACAAATATGCTGAAATAAGATCGGTTTTTTGTAATTAATTTTTTTTTTAAAATTTCCAACGGATTTGCGACGAAAATGTGTTAGAGTTTGCGACGACTTTGCCACGGATATTTGCGACGGATTTCCGACGACTTTGCGATGGAGACATTTGCGACGAAAAAATCCGTCGGAAACGATTTGCGACGAGCGATTTTGCGACGAAAATTTGTTCGTCGGAAAGTCCGTCGGAAACGTTAATTTGCGACGAAAATCAGTGCGTTTCCGACGGATTTTGCCGTCGGAAATCGTCGATTTTCTTATAGTGTATTCATCCAATTCTAAAGGGTATAGGGAGAGATAAGAGCAAGATCATAAACCGAAAACATGTCATGAGCCATTCAAAACAACACTCATCTTCAAAGTGTAATAAACCATATTAATTAAATAAAGTGGCTTATGGTAAATAATCTCATATGAAGTTTGATGATCAACCTGAAGTGGATTTGTTGATATTTGCATCTTTGTGTGTCTTGACTAAGTGGATTTTATGATGCTCAACCTGAAGTGGATTAAAAGTGAAAATAGAAGAATTATTACAAAAAAACTGAGTTATATTGATACTGAATTAAAATCCACCAGAGAAGTATTCTGTTACAGAGTAGTAAAACAGAAAATTCAATGGAAAATATATCATTGGCGGCTGGAGCAGGGCTCATTGCAGAAATAGAAATAAAAAAAGCAGAAACTATAACTACCTTTTCCTAAGGAAGAACCAACTTCTCTCAGCCTAACCCCAAAACATCAATAACAAATTTCTTGATACTAAGGAGATCACGGGTATACTGTGTTGTTCAGTTGTGGTGTTTGTTTGAATTGGAGAGCTACAATTGTCTGTTTGAAAATAAAACACGAAACAGAGGACATCACTTGTTTGTCTTGTAATTAAGAATTATTCTGAGAAGTGAAGAAATAAACAGTGCCTACGTAATTACTACCAGGTGTACATTTATTGACTGAAAGTTGTAACCACAATATCAGCTTAAGATACTGTACCAAAATTCTCACTATACTCTAATTAATGTTGTAACTGAATGGTAAAATCAGCTAATTTTTCTTCATTACTTGTACAAGGTTATATCTAGTATCATCCTCTACTAGTAATTTGATCTACTATAGGACTAATTTTGACAGTAAATTGATTGAAATTTATATTCCTACTTTGTTAACAAAGAAAATGTAGCTCAATGTATTTGGTTCTGTTAATTGCATTAGGAACTGGTTGATTGGGAACACAAAAGCAAAGTAGATGGAAAAATGCATGCTTGTGCACATGATGCACATGTTGCTATGCTTCTTGGAGCTGCAAAGATACTTCAGGTTGAGCATCATAAAATCCACTTAGTCAAGACACACAAAGATGCAAATATCAACAAATCCACTTCAGGTTGATCATCAAACTTCAAATGAGATTCTTTAAACTAAAACAAATTACGAAAAATTAAAAACTAAAACAAATTACAATTTAAAAAACTAGAAAGTGAAAACGAGTAAAAACGAAAAATTAAAAACTAAAACAAATTACAAATCCAAGGAACGCAGAAAGTGAAAACGAAAATGATTCTGAACCGATTGAGGGAGAAGGATGAGGGGAGAACGAGAGGTTAGGGTTTTGGTTAACTTACTGAGTGATGAGAGTAGACCTTGAGTGGGAGAAGCGAAGATCAGTGAGCTTGAGGGAAGAACGTTCGAGCGTGAACGAGCGAGAAGGATGCGGGGAGAGCGAGAACGATGCAGAATTCTCTTTTGAGAAGATTAGAGCATGAATGAGCGAGAAGGATGAGGGGAGAACGAGAAGTTAGAGTGAAGCAATTTTTTTCCTCTGGGCGTGAATTCCTAAGTTAGTGGGAATTCTAATTCTCTTTTTTTGCGTTAGTGGGAATTCCTAAGTTAGTGGGAATTCTAATCCTCTGAGGGTGAATTCTAATTCTAATTCTAATGAGCATCCTAATTCCTTTTTTTTAGGAAAAAGAGGGTTGGGGAGTAAAAAAAATTGTTTGAGGAAAAAGAGGGTAGTGGGAAGTAATTTTTTTTAGGAAAAAGAGGGAACCGAATTTTGTTAAAAAAAATGGTGGGAAATAATTTTTTTAGTTAAAAAAAAGGGTGAATGAATTTTTTTGGTGGAAGGTCAGCGACCGAAAAATCAGTCACCAACGTCAGTGATCATAAAATCGTCGTTACACCAAAACTATTGTAAAACTTATAAAATGGTCTCAAATCGGTCGCTACAGTGACCGATTATATCTAGTCTCTAAATCGGTCACTATTTAGCGAATTTCTAGTAGTGTCTCTCTAGCACATCTATTCCTACTTGTTACTCACAAGCTGTTAAAGATGTGCGTTGGGTAAATGCCATGAATGAGGAACTACAGGCCCTTCAGGACAATTTCACTTGGGATATTGTTGCTTGCCCTTCTGATATCAAACCCATAGGTTGTAAATGGGTGTATTCTGTGAAGCTGAATTCTGATGGATCACTCAATCGGTACAAGACTCGATTGGTTGCTTTAGGCAACAAGCAGGAATATGACATTGATTATGATGAGACATTTGCACCAGTTGTTAAAATGACTACTGTCAGAACGGTGCTCTCTATAGCTGCTTCTCATGGGTGGTCTCTCCACCAAATGGATGTGAAAAATGCATTTCTTCATGGTGACCTGACTGAAGATATTTATATGACTCCTCCTCAGGGCCTATTCTCTTCATCTAAGGGGGTGTGCGAACTCAAACGCTCTCTATAGGAAACAGGCTCCTAGAGCATGATATGAGAAATTTCGTTCCACTCTACTTGGGTTCTCTTTTACTCAAAGTCAGTATGATTCCTCTTAGTTTATTCATCGCACGTCTACGGGCGTTATACTGCTCCTTCTTTATGTTGATAATATGATCATTACTGGTTCCGATGAAACATCCATACGGGAAGTTAAACAACAGCTTCAAGCCTCATTTCAAATGAAAGACCTTGGTAATTTACATTATTTCCTTGGACTTGAGGTTCATTCTACTTCCAAAGGTATATTTCTCCATCAGCATAAGTATGCCACAGACCTTATTGCTATGGCTGGCCTCCAATCAGCTAATCCTGTGGATACTCCTCTTGAAGTTAATGTTAAATACCATCGCGATGAGGGTGAACTTTTGACCGATCCTTTATTGTATCGACAGCTCGTGGGTAGTCTTAACTACTTGATCATTACACGACCTGACATTTCGTTTGCTGTTCAGCAAGTAAGTCAGTTCATGCATTCTCCTTGTCATCTTCACTTGGTAGCGGTTCGTCTTATAATTCGCTACTTGAAGGGTACCTCTCAACGTGGCTTATTCTTTCCCGGTGGGACACCTCCTAAACTGATTGCCTATAGTGATGCTGATTGGGCCGGGTGTCCTGATACTCGACGCTCTATCACTGGTTGGTGCATGTTTCTTGGCTCTTCACTGATCTCATGGAAGAGTAAGAAGCAAGTCAGAGTCTCTAAACCCTCTACTGAGTCGGAGTATCGTGCTATGTCTACGGCTTGCTCTGAAATAATTTGGCTTCATGGTCTTTTGGTTGAGCTTGGATTTCCTCAAACAGAGCCAACTTCTCTTTATGCCGACAATACTAGTGCCATTCAGATCGTTGCAAATCCTGTTTTTCATGAGCGCACCAAACATATTGAAGTAGATTGTCATTCTATTCGTGAGGCCTATGATGATCATGTTATATCACTCCCTCACGTCAATACTCAGTTTCAGGTTGCGGATATTCTTACCAAGGATGTTCCTCGTCCGCGTCATCAGTTTCTTGTTAGCAAATTGATGCTCCTCGATCAGCCGTATCAATTTGAGGGAGGGTGTGAATAAGGGGATAATATCCTAATTAGGAAAAAGATACAACTCATTATTTGTAGATATTTAGTTCCTAATTTAGGTTGTACAGATCAGAAATTAGAATATTTATAATTATTATTTGTAATCCCCTAATCTCTATTAATAGAGACAATACAATGAATAGAAAGTATGAAGCCAAAATTCGTGACAAAGTGGACCCAAAATTAGTTTTTTTTGTCGTGAGACAAGGTGGCAAACCCCACATGTAATCTCACAAATAAAATGGAGATCCTGAGTTTGAACTCAGGTAAGCATGAACTCGTTTTCGCGGAGTTTGCGGTTGGAGTGCACATGATTTATGCCAGTGTGTTGAATCGATTGCGCGGGGAAGCAATGGGTTTGTAAGTTGCATTTATAGATAAACCCACTTCATGTTAGATCAGTTCAGCACTTGACCCATCGATGACATCATCAGTCCGCTTTTGACTCAATCAAAGCAGTGGTTGACCAAATTAAATTTCGGAAGTTTGCATTTACTAAACCCACTTCATGTTAGATGAGCACTTGACCCATTGATGACGTCATCAGCCCGCTTTTGACTCAATTAAAGTAGTGGTTGACCAATTAAATTTCGGAAAGGAATGAACATCGCAAACAGGGACGGATCCACTTGTTGTTAATTGGGGGCATTTGCCCCCACTTGAAAAATTATTTTGGTTGGGAATATATATAACAAATTTATTTTGCCCCCATAAAAAAATAAAAGTTGCCCCCATAAGATAAATTAAATGTAGAAATTCACAAGACATAAATAAAAAGGAATGTAAATTGGTACTAATTTTATCTTTTTAGCTATGTATTTATAGAAATTTAGGTATTTTAAGGTTTCTTTGTAATGAAATTATGTTCTTTGGAAATTTTATAATAATTTTTTTAAGAAAATTTTATAGGCTATTTTTTTTGCCCCCACTAGTGAAAATTTCTGGATCCGTCACTGATCGCAAATTCCATAAGTATTAGAGTTGGCATAATAAAATTCAAAATAAAATAAAATACAAGAGTGGGGCACTCGATTGTCAAAATAAAAACTTCATTAAAAGTAGACTTCGAATATAAAGAAAGGTCTCAAACATACATTTTTCACCACAATTTGCCAGAGATATTGTGTAAGCGGATGTGTTAGGTGTGTATGGGTTACCGAATGCTTTGAATGCCGCCCCTAGAACTACTTACAAATAGCTATTTATAGAAATTGTAAGTAGTAACTACCTAGTTGCATGATGGACACATGCCCACTTTGAGACTAAACTAATCTAGTAACTATCTAATGATTGTTAATGATCTGCCGACACATATCCTCGCGCCTACAAACCTTTTCAAAAATCCACTAGAAATTGTTCTTAACTCCCACGCGTTTTGGGCAAAAACTTGAATCTTCTTTGAAAAGGCCTCATAAACCATTGTATAACTCGGAGCTTTCCATGTCTCTAAATATCTATCTACTTGTTGACGTGTCCATGCATATAGTGAATTTCAAATTCCAAATTTATCTGTAACAACGGGTCAATTAGTGATTTTTCTGTCCGACCACTAACCCACTAACCCGATACCCTGATCGGGTCGATTGCCGGTCCGAGTTTAATAAGTTTGAAAGAAAGTTCAATATAATTTTTTTACAAGATGTAAATAAAAAATATTAAAAGAAGAATAAGTTTTGAGACTCAATTTGAGTTCTTAATGCATGGTTCACTATTGGAGCAAATTTTGAGTGTAATTCTTAGAAGAGAGATGTGGCATCGTAGACCCCATCTAAAAACCCATAAATGGGTTCATCATTGAAGATGCTCTTAGGACACACAATGGTAGTTATGAGTTACTCCCATTGTCTCACAAGTGTCATATTTGTCAAAACGTTCTTTTTTTTTTGGAAATTTGCCAAAATGTTTGTTCCATTAAGAATCACATTCTATTTTTAATCTACCTTTAAATAATTTTACCCTCTAACTAATATTATGTGAATCACTCTCATGTCATTATTATCTACTTTTCATTTTCGATAGTGGTGATTTAGTGAATGCACCAATTATCATTCGATTAATTTCATAAAATTTTTATTTCTTCAATTTACTCCCTCTGACATACAAGCAACAAAAAAAATGAACAGCAAAAGGAGAATTGTCATTTAATAATCGTTACTATTCCTACGATACTCTTCTTAGTCATATTAATGAGAACCAATATTGACATAAAAACTTTAGCACACTAAATTTAGTTGAGGATTTTCTTGAAATAAAAAAAATAGTGAGTAATAATAATAAAAAGAAAAATGCTTAACTTTTGAACCAAAGGTTTGGTCTTTTTTTTTGCTTACATGAGGCCAAGAAGTACACATTATTCGTACCGTGTGAAATACAAGTGTGACACTTATCGTGGGATGATAAGAATAACTAAGAGTTGGTTTTGTGCTATTAACACCAGAGATGCCATTGTCTCAACTAATTGAATTCTATTTTTAGTCTACTTAAATGAAATCGAAAATAAACACCACGCACACACTACAACTTGCTAACACCCGGGTTCGAACCCAAGAACTAACGTCTCCATATCGCTGAAATTGCCGAAGCAACCAACAATAAGGGACTAATTGAATTCTATTTTAATTTTACAAAACTCATTCAATCATTTTCTCTTCGTTTCCATTATGTTTTCTCGGTTTCATTTCTGATATTAGGTATCTCGCCATCTCCAAATATATTTTTTCAAATAAATAGCAAAAGCCATCAAAATGAGATTCCTAAGCAAAATGCATAATAATATTGTAATTATTTTAGTAACAAATGTTGAAAATTCAATAATTACAATTTTTTTTTTAAAAAAGGCCATGCAGCTTTCTTTTTCTAAACCATGCTATAATCTCCTCACAAAATGAGATATCATATCTGTTCTAACAAAGCAGAGCCTAAATATCAGTTGGGCAGATAGCTTTGAACAAAGGGTACCTGGCTGAGTCAGCATATTATTACATGAACAAAATAATTTCCTTTTTGATTTGATAATTTATTCTCCACCATCATCCACTTACAACATGAAGTTCAATCTAGAAACATCAATGAATTAGTTATTGACGGCGTTAATGATGATGACGATTATAAGAAAGGGAAAATTCATAAAGGGTTAAATATGTTTTTTGTTCCTTATAAAATATGGGTTTCTTGATTTTAGTCCCTAAAAAAAAATTCACCTACATCTGGTTATTTTTATTCGGTTTTAGTCTTTCATGACTTTTAATAGCACTTCATGATTTTTAATAGAGCTTAGAAGTGCAATAAAAGATCCAAAAAAAACTGGTATTAAAAATCATGAAGCGCCATGGTTATCAGTATCTTACGATACAGATGATTCGTATCCCGATACGATACCAAATCAAACAAAAACGATACATATCTTAGTGTGTATCTTTTTTGCACCCATATCCGATCATGTATCCCGATAAACTTTGTTGAATCTTACGATACGAATTCGTACTGCTAAAATGCATGGGCAAGTGGTTTTTTTGGAAATTTTTCTTAAATGATATATAATAAGCCAAAAGCAATCCTTCTAAATCCCACATCTTAGATTGACTAAGAAACAAACCTAACACACTATGTTTTTGGTCTGCACTCCCTCCTAAACTGCGATTTTTTTTAAACTTTCGGCCTTGTTTCTATAGGGGTTGAATCAAACACATGTTATGTTTATTTATGACTTGATTTATTTTAAATTTCATGTGTTTTTTTTTTACTTATGTTAGTTAGTTTTACTTAAAAAAGTTGTATATTTTTTGATCATGTATCTTACGATACGATACAAGATACGATACACGATTCCAAAAATAGGTCTTCCGATACACGATACGTATCTCGATTTGATAACCATGTGAAGCGCTAATAAAAGTCGTGATGCAAAAAACCAGAAGTGAAAAAATTTTGAAGGACTAAAACCAAAAATCTCAAATTTTATGAAGACCTAAAACATATTTAACTCATTTATAAATGAACAATTTATGACACTGTATACAGCATTCAAGGATGCAAAGTGCACACCAAATACTTCAGAGAAGACAAACAGAATAGCTGCTAATTTCATACCTGACAAAATTGGAATCAGTACAAAAATCATTCTGCAGCTACTTGTGTAACATTTTCAGATGACTTTAATGAAGTGCCTTGCTCGATGCACTGAAAGAAATTAATAAATTCGTAGTCGTTCAGAAGAAAAGGAAAGTAATCTTTTGATGTTAAAATTATGCTTGAAGAAGCATGTAAGGTTTCATTCTTCAAAAACATGTCCTTGAGATAGATGTAAAGGGATTTGAGGCATTTAATTCATAAACAGTTAGAATATAAGAAAGTGTTTTAAAATATCTTGATATTAATACCTGAAGAAGATAACCGTGCAGCCAATCCAATGTTTGAGGAAATGTTGTAGCCGATACATTGACCACGGTCAACCCCTGTAATATCATATGCCAAAAATTTAAGTAAGATCAACAATGCCGATGATTAAAAATTTAAAAACTAAAATTTCTAGGGGCTTACGTAATACTACAATCGACAAATAAGACTTTATACCAACTGTTTCACATTCAGTAATAAGTAAAAGCAATCCACTGTGGAAACAGAGAAAAAAACTACAAAAAAGGTATATATGGAGAAAATTGATTTGGGAAAACATTCAAAAAAAAGAAAGGATTATGCGACAAAAATTCTAGGAATCGATGTAAGAGATATCTTTTGAACCTACCTGTGATGTGAACGAGCATAGATAATCCTGTATGGTTTTCAAGTTGGCTATGAGTTTGTCATTATCCTGTAAATTGAACAACAAATTTCAGAATACACCCGAGAGAGACAGATTGAATCCCAACATAATACTGGTTTGTGTGGTTGTTCACAACAGCATTGGCATTGGCAATCCTAGCTGTTTTTGTGTTTTCCTGCTTCACTATTTCTTCCATTTGCCTATTGAGAAATACTAGCAACACACTCGTACTCTTTCTGAAACACATTCTCCTATTGGTTGATATTTATATAGGTTTCAACCAAATCTACGTGGAGCTCATTTAAATTTCAACCAATAAAAAAAGTGTGAGGAAAAGAGTGTTATGAAGTGTTTCTAGCCCTCCTGCTTACCTTTTCTACTAGGTTTCCTATCTCCTAATTGAACTTCTCCTAAGCATCGCTTGAAATCTATTAATCCACCACAACAACAAAGAAAGCCTTTCGCCACAGGAGCAAGCTATACCGACCAAACAATGTTAAGTGTGCTGCCATAATAAATCATGTCTAAGGAAAGACGATTAAATCCAAATCCTAGTTAATGGTGCAATTACGTGTCTTCTCCACACATGCCTTGAACTATTAGTCTACCTCAACCTAATCTACCCTCCTTATTGGTGCAATTACGTGTGTTCTCCACACATGCCTAAACCACCTACAGTTACTTAGCATACAATATTTCAGTAAAACGAGCAGGGTGCAAAAAGGAGAAGTTCTGCAAGCCTTTCACATTATTCTTCTATTATCACTTAATCGATATAGCATTAAATCGGCGATTGTATCACATGTATAGGCCGAGTGTCTATCTTTACAACGATCTACAAAATATAGAAACTTTAGATCATGACTTCCCACTCATATCCTTTAAAATTTCTGCTTCTCTGTTAATTGGATAGCTGAGAATACTTTCTCAAATAACCCAGCATTTGCTTATACTGAATTCCAATCATATTGTCCACTTGCTAATCATATTGAAAGTTTTGATTCTTTCTTTAATTCATTGCGGTATATAATGTTTTTCTTGACATGGTTAACACCAATGATGTCTTGCAAATGTGGGGGAGACCTTATTCAAATTTAGGCAAAAAAAAATTGTCTTGAGAAAATATGAAGACAGAAGAAGCTCGTTTGCTTGTGCATTTTTAGTTGCATGGTAAATTGAAGCAGGTTATTTTAATATTTAAAAGTCGTCTATCCACAACCACTGTGAAGTCCTTATTGAGTTCTTAGAAGATAATTTCTTTGGGATTATTTTGATTCTATAGTTTTGATGCTTTTAAAGGATTTTGAAAGATCAAGTCGTCAATTGAGTTCTTTTCCATGCCTCTCGCAACATGTAAAATGAAATGCTCTTCCATATTCAAATACAAGATGTAAAAACAAGCCAAAAAAACTAAGGCCTGAGAGCAGAGACTTCCAGAATTTATTGTACCTGGTCTGGGCATTTTTCATTAAATGTACGAGCAGTGATCCACTCCTCAAGTAATGCCTGCAAATGAGATAAGAGGAGTCTCACTAGACTATTTGAGCTTCAAAAGCTACAAGTAAATGATGGAACCTGATAACAAGACCTCTGTAACTGATTTAAGTCGTTTCAAGAAATTCAACCTATCCTACTCCTGCCGACATAAGACAGCAGAAGACAACAATCAGGGCATTACCAGGGACCAGTTATTATTGTTTTTTACATGTCAATGTTACATTTACCAACTTGTTAAGTTAATCCATACATCAAATCATAAATATCGTTTTTATTTTCATTAACTGCATTATAGTTCCCCATGCATTATTGTAACATCTTAGAGATGCACACAGGCATGGGACCTGTCTGTACATTCGGACAATCGAATTAATTCCCAAAGTTAGACATGCTACAAATGAAAACATGTTGTAAATAGTAGTTTTTTTGTGATTATTAGTAGCCCTTGTATAGGCCCGTTAATAAGGCCCGTTATGTTTAGTTCATCTTACTTATCTATATAATAAGATTAGTGAGTGTAATTACATACAATTGATAATATATTCAGTATATTTTTCTACATGGTATCACGAGCTCTCGCTTTTAGAGGTTTCGCTTGCGCATAAACCCTAGCCACCTTAATTGTGGAACTTTTTTTTGCTGCTTTCATTGCAGCTTATTTTTTTTAAAATTTGTTAGTGCTGTTCATCACGCTTCCTGCACACTATTGTTAATCAAGTTTTCTGCTACCCTATTACTGTTCATCACCTTTGTTACAGCTTACACCAACAGTAACGAACTTGCCACCACCATAGACCACCATACACGACCTATATCACTATACCGCCTCCACCATCAGCTTCAGAACCAAATTTCGAGCCAGACCAGAAAGTCGTGCCGCCGTCCAGTAATCCACGCGCAGAAACACTCTGATAAGCTCTCGAGTGCATGGGACCAAAAGTGTTGAACCATTTGATCTTACTCATCCTGATGTTTGGGGGCCTGCCACTGTTTCTAATATTTCTGGTGCAAGATGGTTTGTGTCTTTTGTCGATGATTTTACTCGGGCAACTTGGTTGTTCTTGATGAGATAAATCTGAGGTATCCCAATTGTTTATTCTTTTTTACAATATGATAAAGACTCAATTTGGAAGAG
This sequence comes from Astragalus membranaceus, assembly GCA_039519185.1. Classification (NCBI taxonomy): domain Eukaryota; kingdom Viridiplantae; phylum Streptophyta; class Magnoliopsida; order Fabales; family Fabaceae; genus Astragalus; species Astragalus membranaceus. Next base: position 82,482,808 of record CM076850.1, on the reverse strand, counting down.
GTATTAAACGAGTTCGTTCTGATAATGGAAAAGAATATGTGAATCATAATCTTTCTAAACGAGTTCGTTCTGATAATGGAAAAGAATATGTGAATCATAATCTTTCTGACTTCTTCATTAAACAAGGCATCATACATGAACTTACCTTGAAATTGCACGAGCTCTTCTCTTCCAATTGTCTGTTCCAAAATCATACTGGGGAGAGGCAGTATTAACTGCTGCCTATCTGATTAATCGGATGCCATCGCGTGGTCTAGGTAATATTAGTCCAGTTCAACTTATGATCTCACAGTTTCCATCTGTTCCTGTCTTGTAGAGCCTTGAGTCTCGGGTATTTGGTTGTGTGGCTTTTGACCACGTTCACCCACAACACCGAAGTAAGTTGGATTCTCGTGCAGTCCGTTGTGTCTTTCTACGTTATCCTCCTAACAAGAAGGGTTACAAGTGTTATCATCCACCAAGTCGTAAGTTCTTTGTTTCAATTGATGTCACATTTCATGAGCATGTCTCCTTTTTCACTCGTCCATAGCATCAGGGGGAGAGTGATTCTAATTCCAATTTGAAATTTGAGTCCGAGCTCGAGTTTCTCTTCCTTGGTCCATGGCAACATGAGTCACCAGTTACAGACTCTGTGTCTCCTACTCCTTCTCCTCTTTCCACTTGTCCTAGTTCTGTTCCTCATGTTCCTCCAGTATCTCCTGTGTCTTCTGTTTTGCAGGAAACAATACCTTTGGCACCAGTGAAAAACAAGGCTAGTGAGCCTACACCGACTTATCAGAGGAGAGGAAAATCCGATCTGGTCCAGAAACAGCTCCAACCGCCTGAACCGGAGGTATGTACTGAAAGTGACTCCTCAGCTTCAAATTATCATATTTCTGATACCGATGACCCTGATACATATGTTGATATTGTTGACCTTGATGTAGATGACTTACATATTGCTTTGAGAAAAGGGAAAAGGTCTTGTGCTAAGTACCATATTTCTCAATTTGTTTCTTCTAAGCACATTTCCTTGCAGTATCAAAGTTTTATTGTCGTTGTTGACTCTGTAAGAATCCCTACATCAGTACAAGAGGCACTAAAAGATAAAAATTGGGTCCAGGCTATGAATGAAGAGATGAGAGCACTTGAGAAGAATGAAACTTGGGAGATTGTTGAGACACCATGGGACAAGAAGCCTGTTGGTTGTAGATGGATTTACGCAGTCAAGCACAAATCAGATGTTACTCTTGATCGGTACAGGGCAAGACTGGTGGCAAAAGGATACACTCAAACTTATGGAATTGATTATGAGGAGACATTTGCTCATGTGGAAAAAATGAATACTGTTCGTATTTTACTCTCTCTTGTTGCGCACTTTGGTTGGGATTTACACCAGTTTGATGTTAAGAATGCTTCTTACATGGCAATTTAGAAGAGGAGGTGTACATGGAGATTCCACCGGGATTTGGTCCCACTAATAGAACGAATGTAGTTTGCAAACTGAGAAAAACTTTATATGGGCTAAAACAGTCTCCTCAGGCCTGGTTTGGGAGGTTTTCAAAGGTAATATTGCACCTTGGCTATAAGCAAAGTCAGGGAGATCATACAATTTTCTTCAAACATTCACAAGGTGGTAAACTGACATACTTCTCTTTTATGTTGATGATATTATTGTTACAGGGGGATGATTTAACCGAAAGGCAACTGCTTAAGAAAAAATTAGCTACAGAACTTGAAATGAAGGACCTTGGGAAACTTAAGTATTTCCTAGGGATTGAGGTAGCCTACTCCAAAGAAGACATTTTTATTTCTCAAAGGAAATATGTTCTTGACCTCCTGAAAGAAACATGGAACCTTGGATGTAAACCTGCAAGCGTCCCCACACAGACTGAGTACTGAAGAGGAAAGTGTTAACGTTGACAAAATGCAATATCAAAGACTAGTGGGGAAGTTGATCTACTTAGCCCACACTAGACCTGACTTGGCATATGCAGTTAGTGTTGTAAGTCAGTTCATGCAAGATCAAAGAGCAAGACACCTTCAATCAGTAGACCGTGTTTTGCAATATCTCAAAGTCACTCCAGGAAGAGGACTCCTTTTCAAGAGAGGTGGAAACTTGACTATAGAGGCGTATACTGATGCAGATTATGTAGGTTCAGTGAGTGATAGAAGATCCACCTCAGGCTATTGCACATTTTTATGTGGAAACCTTATCGTTTGGAAAAGTAAGAAGCAAAATGTAGTAGCTCGATCAAGTGCTGAGGCAGAGTTTAGAGCTATGGCACAAGAGATATGTGAATTATTATGGATGAAAATCGTGCTAGATGACTTAATAATTAAGTATGAAGCCCTTATGAAGTTATTTTGTGACAACAAATTTGCTATCAGTATTGCTCGTAATCCTGTTCAATACGATAGGACAAAACATATTGAGATAGACCGACACTTTATCAAGGAAAATTTGGATAGTGGATTGATAATGACAGAATACATTCCTTCTGGGCACCAACTAGCTGATGTGTTAACAAAAGGCTTGCCGACAGAACGTCTCAACCAACTTACTTGCAAGTTGGGAATGATAGATATACATTCACCAGCTTGAGGAGGAGCGTTGTAAATAGTAGTTTTTTTGTGATTATTAGTAGTCCTTGTACTAGGCCCGTCAATAAGGCCCGTTAGGTTTAATTCATCTTACTTGTCTATATAATAAGATTAGTGAGTGTAATTACATACAATTGATAATATATTCAGTATATATTTCTACAAAACAAGAACCACTTATGCACGTAATCATTACTTCCATGAATATAAAATGACAATAAACAAAACCTTATGATCAAATTCAGCCATTTTCAAAACAATAGGAACTATTATTGGTTTGGTTCCTGACTTCTCCTTACTACCAGTTGTTTTGTCTGTCTCCAGTTCTCTGAGAGAAGTATCTGCAATTGCATGAAATACTAATTTGCCATTAAAATTTTAAATTGAAACAATTCCTATGCCATGCATATTATGGCTTATCTCTCGGTAAGGAACTAAGCCGCATTGAAATATGGCAAATAATAAAGACTAACCTTTATGTCCGGTGATGCTTTCAATGAGGCTCAAGGATGACATTGAATTTGATACTGCATCAACCTGGTCATCAGATACTATTTCATTGGGGCTCAAAATTCTGGAATCACCATTCCTCTCATCAGTATCACCACTACCCACATGAATTTCTTTTGCTTGTGCTGCAGTATTATCATCCGATGCCAAAGAAACTGGATTTACTTCTTTATTTTCTGCATGTACACCGGAAGGTGATTTGTTCTCGTCATCCACCAAATAAATGCTAGGATCCAAATGTATTCCCTGTCATTAAAAAAATACAAATAAAGAAACTGAGTTCTCTATATGTAAAACACTTGACTGTATAGTATAAAGAAAAGCCATATAAAATTAATAAACAATTTATTTGGACATGTGCATGGAAGATCAAAATTGATGAAGTGATTCACAAATCACAAGATATGTTCACAACTTAGTACACAGAAAGAGCATAACAAGTTCAAAAAGGATGGACAAATTGACAAATCACGGATTCATAGCACATTGATTTGTTGGGTTCATAGCAAACTTGCAACAATGGTTTGTCCATGTTTTCTAGTCAGTGATTTCATTTATACTGGGAGCTATGGGGTTGAGACTCAATACGACATTGAACATAAATTAACAGAATACCAAACCCAATTTCCATCACAACAATCTCTTAGGAATCCTTGGTGAGTATTTGTTGTATCCTTAGGCTTTTGACCATTTTTTTGTTTTCATTAAAAGTAATTATTAAAATATAAATAAATACATCACCTAATCAAAATATAGATTGACCAAACAAAAAACTGCAAGAAAATATACAGGATGGACAAAGGAACCTGGCTGCCACTAACTACATGTCCATACATACCTCAATTATAATTGGTTTTCCATCTTTCATTGCCTTTTTCAAATCACCCCCCAAACCTAGAAATCAAATGTCAAGTGAACAGACGATAACAAATAACTATAATATATATAGCATTCTAACAAAAAAATGGATTATATTTAATGATGATGATAACCAAATTCAATTTATAAAATCATAGAGATTTCAAGCTAGAAAGAACTGTGAAAACCTTTACGAACAACCCTGCATTCTCTACAAAATTCAGTTATTAACTCCTCTGATGAACTGAAGTCTCGGGCCCATACAGGTGTTGACGCCAATGGTGCACTATATCAGATACAAGAAAATAATCATTCAGCTTTTATGTGTATATACATAAGTATTAATTATCCCAGTAAAAGATCTTAAAATAATCTGGCCAAAAAATGAAAATGGTAACAGAGTTTAGATTTGTCAAAGGTATTTCATATATGCCTATGTTGATGCATACTAACATTTGAAATTTATAAATTTGAAGTAAAAATGGTCGAAATAAAGCATGTTGTAACATTTAGATATATAAATCAATTCATGAGTGGACAATATATCAAGAGACCTACACAATTAGCATACAAACTGGGAGCTAGAGAGAATCATTACACCTTTGCCAACATTGGCTATACTCTATGAATCTGATAATAATTTATTATCAGATAATAACATTGCATTAACAGACATGTTTTTCTATGCAATAATTTACATACTACATAGACAGATAAAAAAACAAACAGGTAGATGAATATAATTTTAGGCAAAAAGTATCCATAGCAAGGTCTGCTTATGACAACACTTATTGAATAAATACTTGTTTTTGACCAACAGAACTTGTTTTTGACTAACAGAACTTCCAATCAATTTGAAAATATGAGCCAATTTTAGGAACAAATAAAGAAGTTCAAGACATACTCTGTTGATGTGCGCAACAATTCATAAACCATATCTGTCTATCAAAATCAAAAAGAAAAATGTTAAAATCATTTGTAAATACAAACAGTCAAATTATAGTATAGGGACAACTATTAGGTGCATAATAACTGAGAAAATAAGAATTCTGTTTTGCTAGATACATCAAAATGGAAGTACTTTTGACCTAATTGAACGGGTCCTTATTTTATATGATAGGAATATGCAATTATAACAGAGACATCCAACGCCTACCTGTAATACATTTGGCAAGTTTAGCCTCTGCGCAAGCTGGGTCGCAATAGTAGACTTCCCAACACAAGCGGTTCCACAGACAAGGATTACTAGTGGAACTCTTTGATGATGAAACCTGGACGAATAGTAAAATCAAGAAAATGGAAAATAAAAGAAGACTAATCATTAATATAAAAGGGATCACCCTCAAGTAATTTCTTTTTTTTTCGGTATTTTCTTTATTTCATAAAACATCAATATGAGATGTTTTTTCAACATCTTATTAGAATTAGAACTGCTAGAAGGATAGAAAAATGTGTACACATACAGACAAAACTTACATATGTACAAGCAGGTGCAAATTATATTATATATACATACATATATGTATTGATTTAAAGACGAAATGGCGATGCATGCCAGCATACATACAACATATAGATGGAATACACATGTAAATGCATACGAACCTTGTCATCATTCTATAGCGATTTATGTACTCTTCTCCATATCCTCGCCTCTCCATAAGCTGCACATAGAATGCTTTGTTAGAATGTTTCTATAGATTAAATAACCATATTCCAAGCATAATGATTTCATCCAAATATTATAATAAAATTTAAAAATATCTAAAGGATCCATTTGATTCTGAATTTCTAAATCATGTAAAAACAATTTATATTCATATTTCATTGATTAATCTGTATCTTGACAGACATGTCAAAAAATCAATTAACCACATTATTTACACACAAATTTCCTGTATTGAATAAATATTGAAGTAAAATACTCAGGAGGAATACAAGACGAATGTTTGCAAATAGATGTATGCCATTGTACTCTTCAAGTGTACCTGCCCACAAATTTTAATCTTCATCATGGGTTCAAAGTTCAAACACAAAAGAAAAGCTAACAATTCAAAATTTGTTTAAGGTGTATCAAGGAAACTTGTTAGCTTAGAGAAAGAGAGCAGCATCAAAAGCCAAGAGTGGGAGTAGGTATGTTGGGTAAATACAACTACAAATATGCCGTACCTTAAATAGGTTGACTTCCAAATCAGTCTGGGAGCTGCAGCATAGAATCACAACGAAAGAAAGTTTTTCTTAATAGTATTAAAGTCAATGTGAAGAAAGAAAGGGAGAAAAAATTGAAAAATCAACATCGAGATAAGAGGAAAATAAGAGATGGGAAATAGCTTACACATCTAAAAGGCTGTTGTCTATGAGCAGCTTCTTCAGCTCGAGAGCAATTTTAATAGCTACATGGTTTGGAATCTGAAATTAACAAGCTAACAATACATAATACTGAAACTTGTGCTAGTTTATATTACGCCGACTCAAATTAAGATATAGAGATGAAGTCAAAGTATAATCTAGAATAAAAATAGAAAAAATGAAAGGAGAGTAAGTCATATAAATAGCAAGCTTTTGTGACTTGTCAGCGGCTGAGATCCATGTTATTCCAACCAGATTCCACGATTCAGATGTTCAATCCCGAGAATGATGGGCGTCGAGAGTCCCACATAGACTAGAGATAGGACCTATGTAGTACTTATAAGTTATAGGGCTTGGGCAATCCTCGTCTTATAGGTCAATCATGTGGGGTTGAGTTAGGTTTTAAACCCAAATTCTAAGATGGTATTCATAGCCTATTCTAGACCTGTATTGGGCCAACAACTCTGTTATTCCACCCACATTTGTTTACGCTCCAGAATCCAGATGTCCAATCCTAGATATAAGGGGTGTATCGAGATGCTTGTTGTTGCACCTGCATTAGTTCATGCTTCAGAAGTTCAATCCAGAGCATGAGGGAGAATGTTGAGAGTCTCACATTGACTAGAGATATGGCCTAATAGTGCTTATAGGGTTTGGAATTCCTCGCCTTAAAAGTCAGTTTTTTAGGCTTGAATTAGGCCTTAAGCCCAAATTTCGAAGACTGTATTAGAGTTTATCCTAGATCTATTATTGTGTCAAAAACTTTGTTGTTTAACCTGACAATGTCCATGCTCCAGATGTCCAATTCTGAGCGTGAGGGGTGTGTTGACTTGAGAAATCCACATTGACAAGAGATATAGCGTAGGTGGTACTTTATAGACCCTGAGCAATCCTTACCTTACAAACCAATTTTGTGGGGTTGAGTTACACCTTTAACCCAAATTTAACCCAAATTCTAAGATGTCAATAACTACAGCCCTTAGAAGTTACAACATATAGCTACCTATTGGATTAGCGTATAAGAAAACAATCACTGTTTTTTATTTTCAGCTTCCTAAGAGAGATTTAGAGGAAGAATGATTTTTTTTCCCTAAAACAAGCATGGTAGTCCTAGTCATAATCATCTAAAGTAACTTAAATGAAAAGAAACAAATACAGACAGACATAATAAAACACGAAGCTACAATACATAGGATACAGCAGCAGGAAACTGATTATCTCATACCTTGGTAACCGTAAGCATTCTACTCATCAAAAATCTGGATAAAACATAGTAATGATCCGCATTATCACCCAACCAAACCTTTACCTATGAGCACAAACAAAAACCACAAAGCATTTTCAGTTACAAGATTATTATCTGTTTCTCTGAAATCGCAATTCTGACAACTAGTTGAAATTGAAGCAAACCAAGATTTGGGAAAATGCATGTGATGGAGAAAAGTTTAGATTATTATATATTTATGTGAATTTGAGAAGGGGTGAAAAGTACCTTGACGAAATCGTATTTGGAGGAAGCGTTACGGGAAGAGAATCTGGCGGAGGGAAAGGAAGGTTGTTGCTTATCATCGCTGTCTTCGCCACTGACGGGGCTTGAAACTGCCACTCCTTTCTGTTTCTTCATCGATCTCTTCACTTTTCTTTTTGGTATGATCGCTTCTTCTCTTCACTTCTCTTCTTTAGTTCTTCTGTGTGCAATAATAAATAATAAAAGAGGTTTGGCTTTCTATAAATAAATAAGAAAAAGAAAAGAGAATTTTTTTTGACCAATAAGAAAAGAGAGTTATGTATACATAATACTAGTATTTTACCCGTCCATGCGCACGAGTGATATTGTATGGTCGGTGTATTGTCATGAAGTTATAATAGTAATTTGGAAGATAATCATAAGTTGTGAACAACGTCCGAAATGTATGATTTGAAATTCAAAGTGGAAAGAGATAGGTATTATGTCATACAAGATACAAATGAAAATTATATTGAGTCGAAGAAATTAAAGGAGATTGACAATCAGAATTACATTGATCCATAATAATGTATTTAGTCATTAGAGGTAAAATATGCATCTCTGTTGACACTCTCATTTGCATCCTCGTTGGCTCCGTTGACACTCCCATTGACGCTCTCGTTACCTCTCTGGTTGCCACTCCCGTTGCAGCTACCATTGCCAGTCTCTCGTTGCCGCTCCCGTTGCCACATGTTAACTCATATTTTTCTATATGATTTAATATTAATTAAGTCATATTCGTTAATTATAAGTAAGTAATTTGTAAAGCTTGGTAGTGGGTAAAGTTGTATTTATATAATAATTCTTAGTGGTTAAATTGGTTGATTTGAATAGTTTTAACAGAGAGATTATAGTAAATAATAAATTTTAGATTGAGTAAAAATGAAGAAAAAAAATAAGATATTTTAAAATATGCACCCACGTTGGCGCTCTCCTTGTCTCTCCCGTTCCCACTCCTATTCCCGTTGTCGCTCTCGTTGTCGATTCCATTGCCAATCTCGCATTGCCTCTCTCGTTGTGTTGCAAATTTTGTCTTTTAGCGGTGAATTTACTAAAATAGTTGTGTTGCAAAAAATTAAAACAAAGTCGGTATCTTCTTATAATATTAATAATGGAGTAAAAGGTAAAATATGCGGCCCCGACGCTCTCTCGTTCCCTCTCTTGTTGGCACTCCCGTTGCCGCTCTTGTTGCCAATCTCGTTGTCAGTCTCTCGTTGTCGCTCCCGTTGCCACATGTTTCTCCTTTTTTTTATATGATTTAATATTACAATTGTTAGTGGTTAAATTGATTTTATTTATTACATGAAAAATTTGATTGATTTTAATAGTTTTAATAGAGATTATGATAAATAGTAAATTTTAAATTATTTAATTATTGAGTGTAATATTTATTTAATAATTTATTTTTTGGAATAAATAATTTTGATACTATTGTTAGAGGTATGGTTTTTTTTACAAATGGTAGTAGTTAAATTAATTAATTTTAGTAGTCTGAGTAAATTACAGAAAAGTTAAAAAACATTATGTTTTTAGTAAAAAAACTGACAAAAAAGTGATTATTTTATGAAAAGAAAAACTGAAAAAAAAAGTTGTTTTTAAAATTGTCCTGTTTTTTGTCCTTTTGTTGCGTCTGTTGCAGCTTTTGATTGCAGCTTTCAATCATTTTTTTGTCTCTCACTTTGTTTTCCCTCTATCGTTGCCACTCCCGTTACCTCTCTCGTTGGCGCTTTCGTTGTCACTCCCATTGGCGCTCTTGTTGTCACTCCCGTTGGCACTCCCGTTGGCACTCCCGTTGGCATTTTACTCTTTTTTAGTAATTATAAAATAGTTATTTTGAAATTTTTGGTAGTGGTTAAATTGATTGATTTCAACAAAAGTAGTTAAATTGATTAGTTTTAGTAGTTATTTTGTAATTTTTGGTACGGGTTAAAGTTTTTTACAATTCTTTTTTTGACAATGGATAGTGGCTAATTGATTTATAGTGACTAATTGTTTTTATAAAAATATTGACAAACGGTTTTTAAAAAAATTAAAAAAATTCATTTCTTTTTGAAAATAAATATTTAAAAAAAAAAATCAGTTTTTTAAAAAATCAGTTTTAAAAAATAAATAAATAATTGTATTGGTACTGTAGCGCGTCAGAATTGGTACTGTAGCGCGTCAGAATTTGCACTGTAGCGTACTGTTGCGGCACTGTAGCGTTTTGGCTTTATGTGGTGAATTGTCTATTTTGACCCTAAATTGTGACAAATGTCAAAATTTGGTGATGTCTAAAAATGTAAATGTGCTAGCATGTGTTTTTATTAGATTGAAAGTAGATTTACATCCGGCTTAACCAATGTACCGGTTCGAATCCAGCCTTGGGCATCGTTAAATCTCTTGAGGGAGAACTTTATCGCCCATTGTGATCCTACTCGACTCGAGGAATTAGTCTCTGCAGTTGTGCACAGAGAATACCCGGTTTATACAAAAAAAAATATTTACATAATATTTCTATAAGACTAAACTCGAAATTGTTCCCCGATCATTTTCTTATTGGACAAATTAGTTTCCGACTAATTTTTCAAGACATGGTCTCTCACATTTTTAAAAGAGACATATTAATTACTACTCCCTAGTGTTAAAGATGTTCGCTAACGCCTTCATCTGGCACATTATATGTCAACATGTCATGTTAACTGGCATGTAATGCGTTATTTCAGGAACTAGTCCACTGAAATTTTTTTAAAAACGGACATTCAGTCCCTACATGTTTTGGGGCAAATTAATCCCTTTTCTTCTTGAAATGTGTGGTTTTTGAAAATCAGAAACTAGTTCATGCACGATTTCCAATTGCAGAGGGAGAGGGGGGCAATAATGTCAAACCCAGTAAAACAAGTCAAAATCACCTCTAAAAATAGGTTTTCCTCTTAATCAACTTAAGGAGACAATCGATTACGTGCCTGAAAAATCCTAAGATGGTAATCGATTCTTTGCTTGTTTGAAAGGAGACGAGAATCGAATTATGGCTTTAGTGCAGGAGGGAAATCGATTATGTATTAAGTTAAAAATAGTTGGAGTCGATTTCTTTCTTTTTGAAACAACTTGGTAATCGATTCTGTGCTTTAGAAAATAGTTGATGAATCGATTACTCTCTTTCATTGTGAGTTGAAAATCGATTTTGATGTTGAGATAAAATAGTATGAATCGATTTCTTTCTTTCTCAAAATAGTTTTTGTGTTTACGTGTGCATGCATGCATGCATTTTGAAAATAGTGAAGACATGAGACTGTGAGATGAGCTGGCCCTCAGAAGCGGCTTACAATATTTCCTAAGACAAGCCCCAAAGACTAGAGGCTACCCTTATTTCTTGAGTCTTGATTGCCTTGGATTTCCGCTTTGAGCATATCATCAAAACCTAACCTGCTTGTCATTTTGACTTCGGTCCATTTGTCATTTTGACTTTGATCACTTCATCATCACTAGGTCTTAACCATTTCATCATTAAAACTTAACCTGCAACACAAGATATCCACATTCTCCCCCTTTTTGATGATGACAAAACTTTTGATTCATCTCAGGTGGGAGGTTAGTTCATCAAGCAAAATAATGCACTATTCATGATATATGTATCTAGACTCCCCCTTACTTGATGCTCCCCATGTCTACATGCAAAGTGACAATCCTATATTTCTCCCCCTTTTTGTCATGATCAAAAGGGTTAATGCGAAACTTAGTTGGTGATCAGAAACGCAGCTAATAAAAAATGAGTCCATTGCATTTTTAGAAAATTGCATAAACCACAAAATGTTGTGAGTCGGGTTGTAACACAAGATAACCAAACATGAGACATATCAATGATCGTGACACGTAACTGCGATTTAAAACCCTAATCAGGTCCTTTTGACCACAACATGACCGTTATAATTAATGTATTGAGTCTCAAAATTTCTCAGTGGTTATGCTAATTTTTATCACTATTATTTTATTTCAGCCAAAAGTTGCTTTATAAATACATAAATGACGCATAAAACTTTACACATAAAAACGTAATATTTGTACATTGTAGGAAACAATTACTTTTCTACATATGTTTTTTTTACAACACTTTTCTACATATATTTATATCCATAAAAACATTATTTTTTATATATTTCAATGACAATAGTTTTCATACTTTTTCTTCAAATCATAATCATAAATAAAATTATAAACAAACTTGTACAAAGAAATCAAGATTTCAAAACTAGAGTATCACACAAAGAAGCTGAGAGGTAACATAGTTACTTTGACTAAACTTTCAAACTGCTGAAGGAAAATACAAGGAGGAACAAATTTCCACTCGTGTGAACGAACTGGGTTCAACTTTTACATAATTATTATACATCTCTAGGCTTCTTCCTTAGTCTGACGGAAGAAGAAAAAAAGAACAATCTTCAACCGTCAACCTCTAAGTTAACCTTAATAAAGTGATTATACATTGATACACTTTTCACTATCTCAGTGAAAAAATTCTATCCAAGCCTAGATTTATTAGAGCCAACTACTACTACATGACAAATTTAAGTATCATAAAAAAGATCCACGATTGCGATTTGAGCTCGATTTGAGCTGCGACATCATGGTGTTTTATGTCTCTGCGACCACAACATGATCGTTATTAAGGCGGCATTTGATTGCGATTCTCTACAATATCAAGGTTCGTGACACGTAACTGTGATTTAAAACCCTAATCAGGTCCTTTTGAAAAATCTCCCACCTTTCTTTCCCATGTTGGTCCCCACAAGACTTGATGAAAGAAGTGATTTGGTATCTGGTCTCCATTTCAATTCCTTGAGAGTGGTAAATAAGGTTGCAAGTGTAGGAGAGATTTCACTGTCTTTTATATTTTTACATGAGACTACTTTAAGGCTCTGAAGCTCCTTCCAAGAATGTATTACAGATTCTAAACCTTCTGTTGTTAGCAATGAACATCCTTCTATGTATAGCAATTTTACCCGCCTGAAATATAGCAACAAGTATCAATACATAACTCAGGAAATAATTCCAAATGATAGGAGTCACTTCCATATAGCTTGTCAACTAAAAATAGCAAAACAACCTCAAAAAACAAGAAAGAAGAGGTGAGCTCACTGTTCATTTGATGCAACAATAAGTTCTAAATATAATAGCTAAACTTAAACCTATGATTAGAGGTACAGAATCACTCCAAAACCATACTGAATCCAATAGCAACTCGTTCTTAGATTTTCAATAAACATATACTATGAAGCACCGACGCAAACATGTACACTGACACAGACACGTACACACCAGTTTTAATCTGAAAAATACAAGTAATTGAAGTGTCAGAGTCGGTGTCCGACACGGTATGTGTCGGACACCGGACACGTCTTCAACTGGAAGTGTCAGTGCTACAGAGAACATATATATATGACTACGGAAATTTCAAAACGGGTCAACTAGAAACACACATTAGAATTCAAATCAACCCATTGTCACTTACTCACTTATCAAACAGCAAAATTAGGCCACAAGTTCTAGAGAATAGTTGCATAGTATCAATCAATAGAAATTGTAAAAGAGAACATTATTATACCTGCAAACAATAGCAAAACTGAAAACGGCATTATCCAATCCCCAACAATCTTGAATAATAATCTCCCTAGCAGTCTTGCACACAGAGAACATAGCTGCAATGCTTTTCTTATCCCTCAATTGACATTTTTGCAAATGCAACCTCTCAAGAGCCGGACAAGAACCCAAATACTCTCCGAGTCCCGGATTCATATCAATCTTCTTACAGGATTGGAACTTCAAAGTCTTCAAATTCTCGCAATACGAAAGCGCAGCCATCCACCCATCATCCATCCTGTGATCACAAAAAGTCAACTCCTCCAACATTTGACAACACTTACCAATTGCTTTAACCCCATCAAAACTCCCTTCACAACCACAAAGCTCAAGCTTCACCAATCTCTTACAACCTTGAGCTAAAATAGTCAACCCAATATCAGAAACAACAGAACCATAAAAACCATCAACATTCCCAACCAATTTCAAAATCTGCAAATTCCCACATGCCGCGATCCCACGCAACACATTATCACTACACTTTTGCAATTCCAGTTCTTGCAATGTAGGACACTCTTCAGCCACACTTAACAAACCCATTTCACTAGCACCAATTACTTGAACCCTTCTCAAATTAGGACACCCACTAGCTAAAGAACTTAACCCATTATCAATAACTTCAACAGGTAGCATATTATCTTCACAAAAAAACCAACTTGGTGAAGACCCAGAATCAATACGCATCTTTAAAACACGATTACTCAATAAAATAACCGAACTTTGAGTTGAAATCAAAGACCCAGAAACTAAATCAACATGATTGAGATTTGGGAATCTATGAATTAACCTACCAGATAAAAGAAAATTCCAATCTAAGATCCTGATAGAACGAACGAGACGACCTTGGAGATTGAGCCAACGTTTACAAACGAGTGAATTTGAGTTTCTTTGTGAATCTGGAAGCTTTGAGAGGATTTTGAGAAGAAGTTCATCAGAGAGTAATAGAGTTTTGTCAATGATGGAGAAATTGGGGATAATGGTGTTGTTTGTTTTCTGAGAAGAAAGTGAGTGGATTTGCATGGCTGCCATAACCATTGGATTGAGAGGTTTCGATTTCGTGTGTTTCAGCCAGAAATCAGACCACCGTCGTCCTCTGTTTTTCGATGGAGGAGTTGTATTAGGGTTAGGGTTTTGATTTTGATTCAGCTTCTCCGATTGAAACGACATCGTTACGTACTCAGTTGAAGTGGTTTCTTGTTGAAGGGATAGTGGTGGTGGTGTTATTGCAGCGTCGTTGTATTATTTTAATATATTTTAATTGAATTGTAGAGTTTTTAGGGCCCAACGCTCAACGGAATTGTTTTTTGAGTGCTTTTCAGATTTTGAATAATTTCCAATCATTTTTTAAGAGTGTTGTTTTTTTTTTGTTTTCTCGTGGATGCTTTTCTAACGGCATATTTCTACTTTAAAATTAAAAACAGACAAAACAAAAATGAAGGGCCACTTCTAGTTTTTGGTTGATCCTATTTTAAAGGAACATTGATGAGGAGATGTAGTTGCAGTGTTGTAGCCTTACAATACGGATATGTAGTAATGTAATGTGGATTGAATTGGTCATAGTTCACATTCTTTCAATCATAAATGGGGTAATTGAGGCTTAAATTTATTAGGGGACCATTTTTTTAGTTTTGTTTATTAATTAACATTTGTTGAGTTTGATTTTTTTATGGTTAAGAAACGGTGGATAGTTTTTTTGTTATAGATATAGTTTTTTTAAACAACAACATAATATGCAAATAACTACTAGGTTACCAAAATAACTACTAGGTTAAATAAAAGGCTAATTCATAAATGGTTTAATTACGAAATTCTATATTAGAGGAGATACATCTCCTTATGTGATTTTGTTTATATCAAAAAATAGTTAGTCATCTCCTTAGGTTGATTTGGTCTTATCGAAAAAGGAAAAAACCTAACTAAGATTGGATAACGCTGTGTCGGCTGACTCCTGATCAATCTTGATCACATGAGTTGGCGAGCATTCCACTCTTCTCGGTGATTCCGCCATCGTCTTCTCACGTGTGTGCTTTTTTCGTGTGTGCTTTTCTCCACTCTCATCTTCTTCATTTCGATTCAGTGATTCTTGTTACAACAATTGGTATCTAGAGCCATTCTGAAGCAAGAAATGGCAATCCCGAAATTCGACATTGAAAAATTCGATGGAGAGAACGATTTTGGGTTATGGAGAATGAAGATGCGTGCGTTGTTGGCTCAACAAGGGGTTGAAGAGGCGCTCGATGGTGAAAGCAAGTTACCGGATACACTAACACAGATAAAGAGAAGAAAGACATTTTAAGAAAGGCTCATAGCACGATAATCCTATCTCTCGGTGACAAAGTTCCGCGTGAAGTTACCAAGGAGACATCCGCTGCAGCTCTGTGGTTGAAATTGGAAAGTCTTTACATGACCAAGACTCTTGCAAATCGCCTGTATCTCAAACAAAGGCTCTACACATTCAAGATGAATTCAGGTACATCAATTCAAGATCACATGGATGAGTTTAATAGGATAATTCTTGACCTAGAAAACATAGACATAAAGGTTGAGGATGAATACCAGACATTACTGTTAATTAGGTCCCTAAATAGCAGTTATGATAATCTTGCTAATACCCTAATCTATGGAAGAGAATCATTGTGTCTTGAAGATGTACAGAATGCCCTGATGTCAAAAGAGTTATCAAGGAAAAGTGATAACAAAGAAAGTGACACAAGGGAGACTTTGTATGTAAGAGGAAGAAGTGAGAAACGTGAACCAAAAGGGAAGAACAGTACAAGATCAAAGTCAAAAGGCAAACACCTTAAATTCTACATTTGCCATCAGGAATGACACTTCAAAAAGAACTGTCCAGAAAGAAAGAAAGAAATCGAAGAACCAGAATGGTGAGGGAAATGGGGATGCATCCATTGCATCGGATGGATATGAAAGTGCTGAAGTTCTTATGCTGACAGATGGTCATGATGATTCTGAGTGGATAATGGACCCAGGATGCTCATACCATTTATCCATTGCTTCTGAAAAATATGAAAGAGCTGAAGTCCTTATGGTCACAGATGGACATGAAGATTCTGAGTAGATAATGGGCTCAAGATGCTCATACCATATGTGCCCAAACAGAGAATGGTTCCTTGACTACAAGCCTTTTGATGGTGGAAAAGTCAGAATGGGATACAATACAACTTGCAAGCTTGTAGGTATTGGATCCATTAGATTGAAACTCATAGATGGAACTATAAGGGTTCTAACTAATGTAAGACATGTCCCTGACTTGAAAAGGTGCCTCATATCTCTTAGAACTTTGGAAGCACAGGGTTACAGCTTCAAAGGGGAAGATGGTATCATGAAGGTGTCAAAAGGGTCAAGAGTCATCTTAAAGGGAACAAGGATGAAGAATAACTTGTATCTTTTCAAGGGGGAGGCCATAACTGGTGACACTTGTGTTGCTGGCTCTGATGACAGTAAAGACAAACTGTGGCATCAGAGGCTTGCACACATAAGTGACAGGGGTCTCAAAGAACTTGAGAAACAAGGTCTGCTGTGTGGAGACAAGCTGAAAGGGCTGGAGTTTTGTGAACATTGCATCTTTGGAAAGCAAACAAGGGGGAAATTCACAACAGGCAAGCACAAGACCAATGACAAGCTAGATTATGTGCACTCAGACCTCTGGGGGCCTTCAAAGACTCCTACACATGGAGGGAACAGGTACTTTATATCTTTTATAGATGATTATAGTATGAAGGTTTGGGTGTACCTATTAAAAACTAAAGATGAAGCTTTTAAAACCTTTGTGAGTTGGAAAAATAAGGTTGAAAACCAGTGTGATAGGAAAATTAAAACCTTAAGAACTGACAATGGCTTAGAATTTTGTGGAGACATGTTTAATAAATTTTGTCAAAAGCATGGTATACAAAGGCGCAAAACAGTTAGGCACACTCCTCAGCAAAATGGACTTGCTGAGAGAATGAATAGAACATTGTTAGAAAGGGTTAGATGTATATTATCAAACTCAAAATTGGCAAAACAGTTTTGGGGAGAAGCTGTGCATACAACAGCCTATCTCATAAATAGGTCACCATCTACTGCTATAAAATTTAAGACACCTCAAGAAAGAATTCTAATGAAACAACCAGAGGGCTTTGAAGAAAAGGGAAAGGAGGATTGGGTTTATCTCTTGAACAAGTCATTGTATGGCTTAAAGCAATCACCACGCCAATGGTACAAACGTTTTGATATATTTATACCAAGCATACAATATAAAAGAAGCAACTATGATAGTTGTGTATACTACAAGGACCTTGGTAGGAGTGGGTTCATATATCTTCTACTTTATGTTGATGACATGTTGATAGCAAGTAGAAGCATGACTGAGTTTCAGAAGTTAAAGGGGGCTTCTTCAATCAGAATTTGACATGAAGGATTTAGGGCCTCCTAGAAAGATACTGGGAATGGAAATCACTAGACATCAAGCTGATGGAAAAATGATTATAAACCAGAAGGGCTATCTTGAAAAGGTTCTAAATAGGTTCAATATGCTAAATGCAAAAGCTGTGAATGTGCCTATTGCATCCTACTTCAAGTTGTCAAGTGAAGACAACCCTAAAACTACTCAAGAGCAGAAGGAAATGAGCAATATTCCTTATGCCAGTGGAGTAGGAAGCCTCGTGTATGCTATGGTATGCACACGCCCAGACCTTGCTCACTGTGTAAGTCTGGTGAGCAGATACATGGGCAATCCAGGTTCTCAACACTGGCTTGCTGTAAAGCATATCATCAAATACTTAAAGGGTACCCTCAATACAGGTCTTGTCTATGGTAAAGGTACTGAAAATACATAATGTATACAAGGCTTTGTGGATTCTGATTTTGCAGGAGATAAGGACAAAAGAAGGTCATTAACAGGTTTTGTGTTCGCTCTATTTGGGAACACAATCACTTGGAAAGCCTCACTGCAGCACATAGTAGCTCTAACTACTACTGAAGCTGAGTATATAGGCATCACTGAAGCTGTTAAAGAAGCTCTGTGGCTCAAGGGTCTGATAGCAGAACTTGGGATCAAACAAGACTATGTTAATGTGTATTGTGACAACCAAAGTGCGATTCATCTTTGTTAGAATCACACATTCCACGACAGAACTAAACACATTGACATCAGGTTATATTGGATTAGGGATGTAGTGTCTAAAGGTACGGTTCAAATTAAGAAAGTCCATACATCAGACAATCCATCAGACTTTATGACCAAGGTTGTTTCTCTGGGGAAATTCAAGCATTGCCTTGAATTACTCAGAATTGGTACAGGGTAATCTGTACACTTGGATGGGCTCTGTTATGTTCAACTTTGTGGAGAGGCATTGATCTATATGCCAAAGTGGAGAATGTTGCAGGTTGTGGCATATATATGTATAATACTGTTGGTGTCTTTGAGTGAATCAGTTAGACCAATTAGGGTTTTTTGGTGAGTTTGTTACATCAGTTAGGAGTTAGTTCCCTTTCAGTTAATGGGCAGTTAGGAACTAAATGATTGTAACACTTGCTGAGATCCATGTTTATAAGGACTCACATAGTGATAGTTAGACATAGTTTTTGTGAATTTTTATGTAATTTTGGGGTTGGCTTCAAAACTCATTTTCTAGGGTTTCTAGTGTGAGGTGGAGTGATCAAAGGGAGAATTCAGGGGAGGGTTTCACACTCTGTAAACAATCTGTAAATACTTGTTTTCTCAATAAAGTTGAACGAAGCGGTGCTAGTCCCCCAGATGTAGGTAGCTTAGTTGGCGAGCTAAGGGATACCGAAGGAGTGCACCAATGAGTGCAAGAAGGAGGTCCCGGGTTCAAATCCCGGAAACTAACATTTCCCCCACCCCCACTAACCTTGCCTATCAAAAAAATCTTGATCACATGAGTCCCCCCAACTTAAGACCCAACAGTGTCCCCACTTCTCATGCATACTAAAAGGGAGAGGCCTACGGCTAACACTTAAACAGACTTAAAACAACAGAAGTAAAATTCTAAACATACTGTTAGGTGCAGGAACAGATGCTATAGCACCTAAAAGGTTTATTCAAAACAGGAAAATAGACTATATTATTATTATTATTATTATTATTATTATTATTATTATTATTATTATTATTATTATTATTATTATTATTATTATTATTTCAAAACGGAAGGGTTAGGCTACTTCTTTGCTAACCCAGATTTGAGCCTGTTGCTTGCTCTGGTGGGTGTTGTGGTGGCTCTGCTGCTGGATGTCTTGGGCTTATTCTTTGGTGGCTCCTTTGCTGCTACCACTTCAGGCGCTACAGCATCAGGCGCTGTAGCATCAGCTTGAGTGTCTTCAGTCTCCACATTGGCATCCATCTCTGCAAGATTCTTCGCTGCTTTTATCCCTGCATCATTCTTTTGAGGCACCTCCTCAGTTGTGGTTGTTCTAACAGGCTGGTCTTTAGGTGCTGTAGCATCAGCCGCTATAGTGTCAACCTGCACTTCTTTAGCTGCGTCTTCTTCATCAATGTCAGCAAGCTTAGTACCAGAATTCTCCTGGCCGCAGTGTAGGAGAGAAACCTTTCTCTGAGCAACTACTCTCTTTTCTTCCATTTTAGGTGCTATAACACTTGCAGACTTCTCAATAATTGCCTCTTCCTTCCCAGCATCTGTCTCAGCATCTATCCACCAGCTTTGCCTTTGGATTTCTGTGAGCCCTCTGCTTAAAGCTTGGCTCTTTTGAGGGTGTGACACTAGATGCTGTCACACTAGTTTGATCTGCAAATCCTATAGCATCAGCCGCTACAGCATCAGACTTGGTATTGTTTTCTTCTTGTTGGGGTTGTTGTGGTTACTCAGGCTCTTTAGTAGGTTGCTCTTGTGGTGATGGTGGTGGTGATGGTTGTGTTCGAGGTATTTCTGGCTTTGGTTCAGTTTGTTTTTCTTGGATGGATGATGGGATTTTTGGTCGGCTATTTGGAATTGGGGTGGGTTCTTTTGCAGGTGTTGGGCTTTTAATAGTTGGTGAGCCAGGGATTGTGGTTTGGATGGTTGATCGAGTTGGTGATTGTGGTGTTTCAGGGATAATGGTGGGGTTTGATGGTGGTGTGGGGAACTTTGGTGGGGATTTCTGGGTTTGCTTTGGGCTAGGGGCAGGGTCACATTGAATTTCATCCTCCTATTCACTAATAGTAGTCTCCTCAGTTGACTCCTCGTCTTCCTCCTCACTCACTATCTCCTTCATGATTTTCCTTGTTTCCTCTTCATCATTCTCACTAATCACCTCCAACTCCTCAGATGCTAAAATATCTTTCTCTTCACTGTTCACCTTCTTCTTCTTCTTGGGAGGGCTTTGCTTCTACTTCTTTAACGGGCTTCTAGCTCCTTTCTTCTGCATTTGCTTGGGCTCTTCCTCTTCCACCTTTTCTTTTGGCTCTTCTTCAATTAGTCATTTTGGGAATTCAGGAGCTTGCACAGTCCCTTTGACAGCTCAACAAACATAGCATTTTCCCATTCAAATTTTTCCTTCACGAACTGGAAGAGAGACTGATGCTGCAGCTTCAAGCACTGTAGCGCTACCGCATCACCTGATGCTATAGCAACAGGCTTTTGCCTAGGCTTGAACACAGATGGGAATGCCCCAGCAGGTGATCTTCTTTCCTCTTTACTTTCAACTTTCACCTTAGCACGGATGCATAGCTCTATGATTAGGCATGGGAAGAAGATGTTCCCACCACTTTTGACTCTACATTTTTCAATCTCCTTTAAAATGATCCTCCCAACATCAATTGACTCTCCTGCCATGATAGCATCACACACAATCAGCCTCTCCTTTTCCACATTAGTGGTGTGTGATGTTGGCAGCAGAGAGTGCTTGATGAAGTTGAACCACATGTTGGCTTCATCATGCAAATAGGTCTTTCTCAACTTGTATTCATGTAGATAGCCTCTCCTTTTCCACATTTCAGGTTTGCCCCAAAGAGTCGCCTTTTTCTCCAGAGTTTTGCCATGGTATCCCAAGTGGAGCCATTTGTTGATGGTTCTAGCATCGAAATTCACGGTTTCACCCCTAACCACAAAATAGGTTTGGGGTTTGCCATCCTTAGGCTCTAGAATGCCCGCATAGAACTCCCTCACCAGCGAAACCACGAACTGCTTGTGATGCTTAATGAACTGCTCTCAACCCAGCATTGTAACAGTTGATGCGAAAGCGTGAGATGATTTGTCAACCTTGAACCCTCTCTCCGCAATAAACTCCATGTTCCAGAATTTCTTGGAATTAATCATCAACAATGGCGACAGTATTTGAGGAACTTGGCTCTGTGTTTGAACCTTTTCCAGTTGATTTGGTTGCGACTTGCTTTTTGGCCATGGATACAGGTTTTGAAACGAGATTGAAGAAGATGAAGTTTTAGGGATTTGATTTCAGTTTTTGAGAGCAAAGAGATTTGGTAACAGGTGAGAGAAATGGTGGAGTGTTTGGGCGGTTTTGTTGATGGAAAAAAAAGTTATAGGAAGTTGAAAAGGGTGAGTTAATGGAAGAGAGAGAGAGAGATATTGACGTGACAGAAAACGTGCGTAGAGCAGTTAAGATAAAACTGCCTAGTGCCACATCAGTTCATCCACTTTTTAGAGATTTTGACTTTTCAACGGAGCCACACAGCAAACGCTATAGCACTAGTGATTTATCTAACGCTATAGAATCTTCTGCTACCACAACAACTGCTACATGATTCTTTTCTCACTTCACAAAATTCACTCCTGCACAAAAGAAAAATTAAAAACACGAAATTGTTAGTTCAAATCCATGGGTTGCCTCCCAAGAGCGCTTGCTTTAAGAGTCTTCAACCAGACTTCCTCTTTTGTTAGAGGTCTTGAAGTTCAATGGTGGTCTTGTCCCTAACCACATGTTCACCATAGTATTGCTTCACTCTTTGGCCATTCACCTTGAAGGTAGTGTTGGTTACTTCATCAAACAGATCCACAGCTCCATGAGGGTATATTTTTAGCAGCTTGAAAGGCCCTGACCATCTAGATTTCAACTTCCCAGGAAACAATTTGAGCCTTGAATTGAACAATAGGACCATTCCTCCTTCAACCTGTTACCAAGTGGCTTCGGTCTCAAGAGGGGGGGGTGAATTGAGATTTTAAAAAATTCTCCCCTTTTCAACGACTTAGATTAATTTTCGCGCAGGTTAATGGAAGCGAAGGAAAAAAGAAAATAAAGCAATAAAGAACACAGTAGATTTATACTGGTTCGGTCACCTCCCAATGACCTACGTCCAGTCCTCACACCCTTGTGAGATTTTCCACTAACACAACAAGGCTTACGGGTGCCTTGGAAACCTTTACAGACTCAGCCACTCTTCTCCTAGGATACCCCACCTATCAAGAGCCCTCAGATCTATTACAACAATAACAAGAGATACCCCACCCCTGTTACAACCAGCTGCCCCAGAAAGATACACCACTTCCTAGTACAAACAGCTACCCTAGAGAGATACCCGACTCCCTAGGACAAAATACAATGATAAAACAAATTACAATGTAAAGACCAAAATACCTCTATATAGGCAGATCCAACAACTTGAAGTTTTCCAACCCACTAACCCTTAAGAAAGATCAGCTCTGACAAATGAAGAATGCGTGAAGAGCAACAGTGTAAGTGCAGAGGTTATTTTTCGTTTGAGATTTATCGTAAGAATGGGTTGTATGAAATGTGAAATGCTAAGCCTCTATTTATAGGCTTAGGAAAATATGACCGTTGAATGAGATTTAACACTAAATGAAAATAATCGATTATGTGCTTAAAAGAGTTTAGAAATGTAAATCGATTATGTGCTTTGAAATCGATTATGTACCTCTTTATATAAGGTGTAAAATAGATTATATGCTTATATGTATGAATAGAAGAATCGATTATGTGCTTCTTTAAAAGAGAAAGGAAATCGATTATGCTTCTTTAAAAAGGAAGGAAATCGATTATGATCTTTTGAGAAGAGTTGGAAATCGATTATGAATTTTAATAAGGGAGTAAATAATCGATTGTTTTTGTTTCAAAGAAGGAAGCATGAAATCGATTATCTTCTTTCAAAAAGGTAGGCTATGAATCGATTATGCTCTTTTCAAAATCGATTATGTGCTTTAAAATCAAGTCCACAATCAATTGTACTTTTGTCATAATCGATTGTATTGTTTCTAAAATCATTTTCTTATGTTACGTGCCTGTCCTATTTAATTATGCATGCATGAGATTGGTTTAGATATGTGAGTGTTGTGAGATGAGCTGACCCTCAGAAGCGGTTTACACAATATCCTAAGACATGACCCAAACCCTAGAGGCTACCCTTTAAATCTTGAGACTTTAATTCTTGATTGCCTTGGATTGTGACTTAGATAATTTGTCACTTTGGCTTCGGTCACTTTCATCATCAAAACCTAACCTGTAATATAAGTAACCTGCAATACAAGGTATCCACACAACCAACTCTCTTCTTTGAATCTTTTGGTCATGCCAAGCCTTAGTTTTCTCCTTGTAGATAGCTGAACTCTCATAGGCAAAGTGCCTAATCTCTTCAAGCTCATTCAGTTGTAATATCCTAGCTTCCCTTGCCTTGTCATGGTCAAAATTGAGCTTTTTGATGGCCTAATGTGCTTTGTGTTGCAATTCAATAGGGAGGTGGCAAGCTTTCCCATACACAAGTCTATAAGGGGACTTTCCCAATGGTGTTTTGAAGGCTGTCCTATAAGCCCATAAAGCATCATCCAAATGTAGTGACCACTCCTTCCTTGCAGAATCCCCTATCTTCTCAAGCATTCTCTTGATTTCTCTATTAGACAATTCTGCTTGACCACTTGTTTGAGGGTGGTAAGCAGTAGCAATTTTATGCTTGACTCCATACGTTGCCAAGAGAGTCTCAATTAGCTTGTTGCAAAAATGAGAACCCTCATCACTGATGACAGCCCTTGGAGTTCCAAATCTGGTGAAAATGTTCCTCTGAAGAAATTTGCTCACTGACTTGGCATCATTGTTGGGCAAAGCAACAGCTTCCACCCACTTGGATACATAATCAGCTGCCACAAGGATATATAGATTGCCATGAGAAGGAGGGAGAGGTCCCATGAAATCCATTCCCCAAACATCAAAGAGTTCAATCTCTAAGATGTTGGTTTAAGGCATCTCATGCTTGTTAGAAATGTTTCCTGTCCTTTGGCATCTATCACATCTTTTAACCATCTCCCGAGGATCTTTTTTAACAATGTAGGCCAATAATACCCTGATTGTAACACCTTTGCAGCTGTTCTGGTTCCTCCAAAGTGCCCACCACAAGGTGCAGCATGACAAGGCTGTAGCACTTGGTGTTGTTCTTCTTCTGCAAGGCATCTCCTCATCAATTGGTCTTGGCACTTCTTATAAAGGAAAGGTTCGTCCCAATAATATTGTTTCACTGTATGGAAGAACCTATTTTTCTGTTGATAATTCATATCTGCAGACACCACCTTACTCACCAGAAAGTTCACAATGCCTGCAAACTAAGGTGCTGTAGCCTCAAACGCTATAGCACTTGGTGTGGTAGCATTAGTTGCTACAGCACTTGGTGTTGTGACAGTTACTGCTAGCAACTTTTCATCTGGAAAATATTCTTTGATTTCTCCACCCGCTGTATCTGCATTTTCTCCTTCAAGTCTAGACAAATGGTCAGCAACTTGGTTCTCCACCCCCTTTTTATCACGTATTTCCAAATCAAATTCTTGGAGGAGGAGAACCCATCTAATTAACCATGGCTTTGCATCTTTTTTGGAGATCAAATACTTGATGGCAGAGTGGTCTGTGAAAACAATTACTTTTGTGCCAACCAAGTATGATCTAAACTTGTCAAATGCAAAGACAACAGCTAATAGTTCTTTTTCAGTGACTGTATAATTAAATTGAGCTTAAACAAGTTTTTTGCTGGCATAATAAATTGAGTGAAAAACTTTATCATACTTTTACCCCAACACAGCTCCAACAGCATAGTCACTGGCATCACACATGAGCTCAAAAGGTTTACTCCAGTCAGGTGTCACAATGACTGGTGTAATCACTAAAGCCCTCTTCAACTTTTGAAAAGCTTCTAGCTAGGCATGATTCATCAAAGATAAATGGCGTGTCATGCTGTAGCAGCGGACACAGTGGCTTTGAGATTTTAGAAAAATCTTTGATGAATCTCCTATAGAATCCAGCATGACCAAGAAAATTTTTGACACCTTTAACACTTGTAGGAGGAGGTAGCTTCTCAATAACTTCAATTTTTCCTTTATCCACCTCCAATCCCTTTTTGGAAATTCTGTGCCCCAAAACAATCCCCTCTTGCACCATGAAGTGGCATTTTTCCCAATTGAGCACTAGGTTAGTTTCTTCACATCTAATCAGAATTTCCTCCAAATTGGTCAAACATAGTTGAAATGTCTCCCCAAATACAGAGAAGTCATCCATGAAGACTTCCATGGAGTTTTCAATGAAATCTGAGAAGATTTCCATCATACATCTCTGGAAGGTTGCAGGGGCATTATGTAACACCCATTTCTACCCGATAAAATATAAGTACAATCAGAGTTTTCACAAACAAACGGATGGTACATTTATCAACTTAAAAACCATAAACAGACATAAATAAGTCTTTTCTGAAAATCGGATACATAACACATTTCAAAACAAGTCAAACTTCTTTTAACTACGCAGCGGAAATTCAAATGGTTCAACTAAACAATAGCGACAACTATGCAAGATTCATAATTCAAAATCCAACAGTAAACAACTAAAATAACATAAATAAACGTCCATCCCCCCGAGTGCTACGTATCAGAGCGACGACACCGACCCGAACTAATGAAGGTGCAACGTCATTCATTCGAGGTTACCTGCACGTTACCAACATCGGGGTAACATTCTGATAACCCCGCAAGTGCACGGGTCGTATCGCGTAATAAAAGAGTATCGGTCCACAGGGAGAGCCTAAGTGAATACCAATTTAATTTTTCAAAGTTTGATTAACTGAAAAGAAAGTGTTTTTAGAAAGAAGGAATGTTTTAGTAAAGTCTACTCACTCATGATCATTGTAGACAAAAGAGGAGAAAAGAAAATAAAAGAAGAAAACATAAAGTTTAAATAGCGAGAAATAAAAGAAAGCGGTAAAGTGCAAGAAAATAAATAGCGGAATTGTAAATGACAAGAAAGTAATTTGCTTGAAAAGTAAATTGCAAGTAATTTAAATGACTTGGAAAGTTAAAGAGCAAGGAAAGTAAATGAGCAAGAAAGTAAATGACTTGGAAAATAAAAGTGCAAGAAAGTAAATAAGTTGGAAAATAAAGGTGCAAGAAATTAAATAGCAAGAAAAGTAAATGACTTGGAAAATAAAGGTGCAAGAAATTAAATAGCAAGAAAAGTAAATGACTTGGAAAGTAAAAGGGCAAGAAAATAAATAGCAAGAATTTAAAGGGCAAGAAAGTAAATGACTTGGAAAATAAAGGTGCAAGAAATTAAATAGCAAGGAAAGTAAATGACTTGGAAAATAAAGGTGCAAGAAATTAAAGGAGCAAGAAAGTAAATGACTTGGAAAGAAAAAGGGCAAGAAAATAAATAGCAAGAATTTAAAGGGCAAGAAAGTAAATAAACAAGAATCATAAAAAGCATGAAGAGTAAATTGAAGTCATGAATCTTTAGAGAGCCTTTGTCATTGATTTTCTAACAAAATTCAAGCTTGGTTACAAGTGAGGATCAAGCCTCTATTTATAGGAAAATATGAGGGGTAAAATGGTCCAAAAGAGGAAAAAGTGGCAAATCAAGTTGGCCAAGGTAGTCATCAAAAAGCCATCCTCAAGTGGGCAAAAATATCCATCAACAAGTGGGCAAAAATATCCATCAACAAGTGGGCAAGGCAAATTTCGACTGATGCAGTCGAATTCTGGGAGATGCAGTCGAATTCTGACCTGCTGAGATAGAAGCAGTCGAAATCTGGAAGACAGATGCAGTCGAATTCTGATAGATGCAGTCGAATTCTGACAGATGCAGTCGAATTCTGGGAGATGCAGTCGAAATCTGGAAGGCAGATGTAGTCGAATTCTGACAGATGCAGTCGAATTCTGGGAGATGCAGTCGAATTCTGACCTGCTGAGATAGAAGCAGTCGAAATCTGGAAGGCAGATGTAGTCGAATTCTGACAGATGCAGTCGAATTCTGGGAGATGCAGTCGAATTCTGACAGATGCAGTCGAATTCTGGGAGATGCAGTTGAATTCTGACCTGCTGAGATAGAAGTAGTCGAAATCTGACCTGCTGAGATAGAAGCAGTCGAAATTGCTTCAAAATAAAACCTGAAGGTAAAAAGTAAACATTTGCAGTAAAATAGATCAAAAATATAATTAAAATACTAAAAAGACTTAATAAAATAACTATTAAAAAGACTCTAAAAATAGACTTATCAAACTCCCCTATGCTTGAACCTTTGCTTGTCCTCAAGCAAAAACAGTGTAAATCTTTTAGGCCAATTCTGAAGGAAAATTATTTTCATATCGAAACCTTAAGTGAACTGTGGGGCAATTCTAACACTTTGGTTTGAGAGCTACTATTTTGGGCTTCTTGTGGAATTGAGAGACAACTTTAAAGTATCAGTACTCTAGAGAGGATATCAATGTCATCATAGAACCGGTTCCCCAACATTCTTAAGCTTGGGTCCTCCATTTACTAAGACCGGGTCTCAAAGGAGGGTCTTTATACGTTGGGTATTCAAGCATTTTTCTTTTCTTTTTGATTTTATATGCTAACCATTTATTTTGATATTTAAAATGCACTAACTTTTGCATTTTTGAATTGGTTTTGCATATATATATATATATATATATATATATATATATATATATATATATATATATATATATATCTTCTTTTTTTTTTTGAATACCCCAACTCAGACGTTTTTCTCCAGTAACCGCGCATCTAGTAAATGTCACCAAGAGAACCAGGTTACTAGTTTCTTTTCAGTCCCTCTAATTGTATTAATAACTGAAAACAGTCTCAATAGTGTGTGTGTGAAAAAGCCCTAGAAGTAGAAATCGAACCATGATACAATTTTGTTGTTCCCAACCAGTCCACCTAATTGCTAATTGAAAAATTATTTTTGTCCAGAAAAGGCTTATCTAAAACATACTTAGGGTTCACAAAGTTTCGTGATGGAGGGAGCAGATACAACTCAAAGTACAAAAAGATAAAAACTCGGCAAAGCAATAAAGACATTCCTAATAAAAGTAATAAAATACCCCCCATGCTTGGACTAGGCATTGTCCTCAATGATTTTTCAAATAAGACAAAAGGGGTTAGGAGAGCTCACCTGGCTGTCTGGTTCAGGATACTCGGCCCTGGGGTATTTTATTTTTCAACAAATCGAAAAATACATTAAGCCGTGGGTTGCCTCCCACGCAGCGCTCTTTTAACGTCTCTAGCTTGACGGTCAAAAAGAATTTTTCAATTGGGATCATGTAACCACCCTTCTGATTTCTGTGAACCTTGCGAGAACCCCAAATCAAACCCATAACCCCAAAACACAAACCCATAAACAGAAAGAAAAAAAGAACAAGAGAAGAGGGTGATGTGAAAAGGAAGTCGCGTGGTGGTGGTGGTCGATTCGAGAACATGACGAAGAAGGAGATAGAGCCATGGTTGTGGTGGTTCCAGTAGAGCGGAAGGTGAAGCCATGGGTGAAGATGGTGAAGAAGAATGAAGGGGCTTTTAACAAAACACTTCATTTTGCAAGGGCTTTTAACAAAACACTTAGCATTTACAGTCAGCATTTTTAAGACACCTTGGCAGACACATAGGTTTTTTTTAACGTCACACTAACACTTCACTAACAGAAGGGCTTAAAACAAAACACGTCATTTTGCAAGGGCTTAAAACTAATTTTTTTTTTGCAGGGGCTTAAACCAATACACCCTATATTTACAGGGGCCTAAAACATATTTAAGGCTAGACTTATTGAGTTTTCTGTAGTCCATGCAGATCCTCCACCCTGTAACTATTCTTGTTGGTATCAATTCATTCTTGTCATTGGTAATCACTGTCACACCCCCTTCTTTGGAACACATTGCACAGGACTCACTCATGCACTATCTGAAATAGGGTAGACAATGTCTGCATCTAGCCACTTGATAATTTCTTTCTTCACCACCTCTTTCATGATTGGATTAAGTCTTCTCTGCCCTTCAATACTGTTCTTGGAATTCTCATCGGAGACAATTCTGTGCATGCAGATAGTTGGACTAATCCCTTGAATGTCTGACATTTGCCACCCAATTTCCTTCTTATGCCTTTTTAGGGTAGCAATGAGATCATGTTCTTGCCCTTTTGAGAGGTCAGAAGCAATGATCACAGGTAAGGTGTCATTTCCCCCTAAATAGGCATACTTCAGATGCTTGGGTAGCTCTTTAAGCTCTAGTGTAGGTGGTTGCTCAATGGAAGGAACATTTTTCTTTAGGTTTGAGTTTTCTTGCTCAAGTGACCCATATCTTCTGGCCCAAACCTCTTTCACGGTCATCTCTTCTTGTATTGCTCCTTCTTCTACAAGTTCATGTTTCTCATTGTTGTCCAAAATCTTTCCCAAGTGGTCATTGCTTTTATGGAAATGTTTTTGAACCACTTGGTCAAGAGAGACCACAAATGAGCATTCTTCTGTATTTTCCTCAGGATACTTCAAAGCATTCAGCACATTGAACTTGACTTCTTGATCATGGACCTTCATGGTCAACTCTCCTTTCTGCACATCAATCAATGTCTTTCTAGTAGCTAGGAATGGTCTTCCTAAGATGATATGCACCTCCTTATCTGCATCAAAATCAAGAATAATAAAATCCACAAGGAAAAAAAATTTGTCAACTTTGATTAGCACATCCTCTAGTATCCCTTCAAGATAAGCAAGAGTCCTATCAGTTAACTGAAGAGTAACAGAGGTAGGTCTGGTAGTTCCTGTACCCAGTTGTGTATATATGGACTTAGGCATCAAGTTTATACTTGCTCCTAACTCACATAAAGTCGGCCAGAGTAGAAATCTCCAATGGAACAAGGTATTGTGAAACTGCCAGGATCCTTTAGTTTCCTTGGGAGTTTGTTTTGCATGATCATCCTACATTCCCCAGTCATTGCAACTGTTTCAAATTCCCCTAGTCTCCTTCTTTTGGTGAGGACATCCTTCATAAACTTGGCATAGTTTGGCATTTGTTGAAGAGCCTCCACCAAGGGAACATTGATATGCAATTGTTTCAGCACCTCTAGAAATTTGTTGAATTACTTGTCCTCCTGTGCTTTCTTCAACCTTTGTGGATAAGGGGGAGCAGGATATTCTGGAACAAGCTTAGGTGATGGAGTGGGTGCAACATCAGATGCTATAACGTCTGAGGAATTTTTTCTTTTTCAGTTTTTTTATTTTTTTCATTTTCTTTTGTTCCATCACCTGAAGCACCAGAGAGAAAAACACCAGAGTAAAATTCTCACTAATTGCTAAAAACTTAAACAACAAAAATTAAATGCAATCCCCGGCAACGGCGCCAAAAACTTGCTGTGCAAAAAGTAGTTTTGCAAGTGTACACCATCGCAACAAGTAATACAATGATAAGTAGAGATTGTATCCACAGGGATTGATGTTAATTTTAAAGTTTAAATAGTTAACACACTAGTGAAACAAGCAAAATAGTGGCAACAAGTTTTTGGGCATAAAAAAATTAACATGTTGTATGAAAACAGTAAGAAAGTTTAAGTGTTTGATAAAATGAGTTGGACTGCTCTTTGCTAAGTAAATTCTTTAAAGTAAAACGCTATAACATTGGACGCTATAGTGTAACGCCCCAAAATAATTTAATTATTTATTTAATTAAGTTATTTAAGGCTTACAATATTTATTTAATTTAATTAAATAATTCAAGGTTTAATTATTTTATTTTGTTTATTAGGAGGTGTTGTCACGGATTGAGTGGTGCGGGCAAGGGCCCGTGATCCACAATTAGGCCCGTGGCCCATTTCCTTGTCAAGTATTCGACTTCCAAGGGGGTCTAGGGGTTAGTTTGCATTTTGTTACTCTATTGGAAAAATAAGAAAAGAAGCGAAAAAGAGAGAGAGTGAGAAGAGGAGGGTTGCGAAAGGAAGAGGAGAAGAAGAAGAGAAGGCGAAGCACTTAGGAAAGAGGAGGAGGCTCGTTGGTGACTTGCATTCTTCCCTTGGAGCTTGGCTAGCATTTCGACTTCCATAAGGTTAGGGGGTCCTCTTTTTGTGCTTAATAATCTATGCGAATTGTGATTGCTTAGGGTTAGGGTTCTAGGTTAGTTCTATGAATGATTTGTGATGCTAATGATAAATTCATAATATTGTGATGCTTGATGATTGAATTGCTATGTTGAAAATCGCATGATTGATGATGAATTGTTGCTAAATGCGAATTGGAGACCATATGTTTGAATATATGATTGTTTGGTGCTTACTTGGTGAAATTGAGAATCATGGTGACATTTGAATCATATACATATAATTGAGTATTTGGTGATTTTAAATTGGTGATTGAAAATAGAAAATTCTGTTTTTTAGAAGCTCCTAGGCGCCTTGGGCGCCATATGTGTGTTGCTGAAATTCTGTGTTGTGCGCCATAGTCATGGGCGCCAAGTGCCCAGCAGTGTGCTGCGCCAGTTTTCCAGAATTCTGTTGCCCTGTGTTGCCAATCTGTGTCACTGTGTTGCTGTGCCTGTTGCCCCTGTGTTGCCATTCTGTGTCACTGTGCTGCCAGTTTTGGGCGCTTGTTGCTTGAGTCATGGGCGCCAAGGGCCCCAATGCCTTGGTGATAGTTTTGTAAGAATTGTTTTTAGGTTTTCATATTCAGGTAAAATGACTCATGAAAAATGATTTTGGGCAACAAAAGAGTTGAGTTGCGTATTTTCACTAGGTGCCTAGTGCATGGGCGCCAAAAAAATGATGTGCAGTTTTTGGTGAAATTTTTATTGGGTCTTCATGTTCTGGGCAATTGGCTCGTGTAAAATCAAATTCGAAGAAAAATGAGTTTTGTTGCATCATGGCCTTAGGCGCCTAGTGCCTGGGCGCCGTGTGCTGTGCTGGGCGCAATGCGCCTGTGCGCGCACTGTTTCCTGGGCGCCTAGCGCCTGTGCGCGTGTTGTTCCTGGGCGCCAAGCGCCTAGCGCCTGTGCGCGTGTTGTTCCTGGGCGCCAAGCGCCTATGCGCCTGTGCGTGTTGCCTCTCCTGGGCGCCAAGCGCCTATGCGCCTGTGCGTGTTGCCTCTCCTGGGCGCCAAGCGCCTATGCGCCTGTGCGTGTTGCCTCTCCTGGGCGCCAGCGCCCATGCGCCAAGTTTTTTTTTGTGTTGCTCCTGGGCGCCAGCGCCCTGCGCCAAGTTCTGTGTTGCCCCTGGGCGCCCAGCGCCCATGCGCCAGTTTCCTGGATGTCTAAATATTTTCCTATTTTGTTTTTAACGTAACTTTTGACTCGGTTATCCAAATTTAACGGTTCAAAATGCGTTTCGAAGCTAATTTCAGTGTCTATCCAATGGTCTCAATTTTATGCAAAAATAAATTATTTTACTGGTGTTTCTGGGCTGATGGTGTTCAAGTGTCCAAATGACTATTTTTACCCACTTTCCCCATGTCGTGTCAATGTCCTAAGTTGGTCGATTTGAATTGGTGTTGGTGTGAGTGGTGAGCTGAATTGGTGAGTGTGATGAGGTGAGATTGGTGAGCAGAGGTTTCGGCCTAATTTTAATTTGGTGAGTTGATTAATGTACTATGGTGATATTATGAATTTAAAATGGTGAATTGA
Organism: Astragalus membranaceus; assembly: GCA_039519185.1. Taxonomy (NCBI): domain Eukaryota; kingdom Viridiplantae; phylum Streptophyta; class Magnoliopsida; order Fabales; family Fabaceae; genus Astragalus; species Astragalus membranaceus. Next base: position 82,449,563 of record CM076850.1, on the reverse strand, counting down.
TTGGACTTGGTGTGTTGTGATGCATTCTCATAGCATCTCATGAAACATGTGCATCATTGGTGAGCAGAGGCTACGGCCTAATTTAATTTGGTGAGCAGAGGCTACGGCCTATTTGTATTTGGTGACGGATCCGACATGCATGTACCCGTGGAGTTTGGGTTGCATTACATGCATAATCATATATTGTGTAGTGCTGTTTGGAAATTGAATGCTGATGTGATTGTTCCCATTGTTGTGAATTGGTGTGCCTGGTTTCCTTTTCCTATGCAGTGCTTAATTCCCATATGTTATTAATTATGAAAAGAGACTCACCCTACTGCTTTTATGTTGCTTCTTATGTCGGCAACGTGCAGGTAATAACGAGTGAAGGATTCCTTTATGCCTTCGTCTGGTAGGAAGTGTCACGCTCTGATACGTAGCACCAGGGGGTGTCCTATGTTTATGCATTATTTCTTAAAACTGTTAGATTTTGTTGGTGATGTATTGGTTTTAAATTTTTTTAAACTCATTATTATTCCGCTGCTGGTGGTGATTGGATTTAGTTGATGCGAACTAAACTTTTCTTATGGTGTTATGTATCTTGATTTTTATGGAGTAAGTGTAGCACTCACTTTAATTGTTTTCAAAAAAAAAAAAGAGACTCTGATTTTATTAAAAAGTAAGGTTATTAAAAAGGGGTGTTACATTAGTGGTATCAGAGCAGTTCGGTCTGTCCGGCCGGTAGTCGAGTCGTCGTGTTGAGTAACATTGAGTTTGTTACTCGTTTCTGAATTCTGTTTTCTGTTGCAGTGCTAGAATGGCCAGACGGGACGATGCTGCGCTTGCTGCTGCCTTGCAGGCTATAGCCGGGGCGATGGGTAATATACCCGGTGTTGTTAATGACGGGACGCGCAATTTGGCTACGTTCCAGAGAGAGAATCCACCTGTCTTTAAGGGCAAGTATAATCCAGATGGTGCTCTGGCATGGCTGAAAGAGATTGAAAGGATATTTCGGGTCATGGATTGTGATGACGCGCAGAAGGTCAGGTATGGTACCCATACGCTGGCAGAGGAAGCTGATGATTGGTGGATGGAGGTGAGGCAGAGATTAGAAACTGCTAATGAAGAGATAACTTGGGTTGTTTTCCGTAGAGAGTTCTTGCGTAAGTATTTTCCTGAAGATGTGAGGGGTAAGAAAGAAATAGAATTCCTTGAGCTGAAGCAAGGAAGCATGTCAGTGACAGAGTATGCTGCCAAGTTCACTGAATTGGCTAAGTTTTATCCCCATTATGCTGATGCTGATTCTGAGTTCTCAAAGTGTATTAAGTTTGAGAATGGACTGAGGGCTGATATCAAGAAAGCTGTAGGGTACCAGAAGATTCGGGTATTCGCTGATTTGATCGACAGTTGCAGGATATATGAGGATGATAGTAATGCTCACTCCAAGGTCATGAGAGATTTGAGGGGTAAATTTCAGAATCGGGGTAAGCCATATGAGGTTCCAGCTGGTAAGGGTAAGCAGAGGTATGCTGATAATAAGAAAACAAGTGGGGGAGATGCCCCTGCGAAGGTTGTGTGCTACAGGTGTGGCAAGCCGGGTCACAAGAGTTTTGACTGCTCGGATAATAAATGTTTCAAGTGCGGTAAAGAAGGTCATGTGGCTGCAAAATGTGAGAAAAGGGATGTGGTGTGCTACAATTGCGGGGAATCAGGTCATATTAGTACTAAGTGCACTAAGCCGAAGAAAGAGAAGTCCCATGGAAAAGTGTTTGCTCTCGCAGGATCAGAGGATACTAATGAGATTAGAGGTACATGTTTTATTAATGGTATTCCTTTGATTGCTATTATTGATACTGGTGCTACGCATTCATTTATTGCTGCTTTGTGTGCTGAGAAATTGGACCTTGTTTTATCTTCTATGATGAGGGAGATGGTTATTGACACTCCAGCTAAGGGTTCAGTAACTACCTCTCTTGTGTGTGCTAAGTGCCCTCTGTCAATCTTCGGCAGAGATTTTCTTGTTGATCTTATTTGTTTGCCGTTGGGAGGGTTGGATGTTATCCTCGGTATGGACTGGTTAGTATATAACCATGTGCATATTAATTGTTCCCGAAGGTCTGTGAGTTTTCTTCCTCCTGAGGAAGAAGAATCGGTTTTGTTGCCTGCTGGTCATCTGCATAAGGTAATGAAAGAGGGAGTTCATCTGTTTGCTTTGATGGCGTCTTTGTCTGCTGAGAATCAGGCGATCATTGAAGGGGTTCAGGTAGTGTGTGAATTTCCCGAAGTGTTCCCGGATGAAATTCCAAGTGTTCCGCCAGAGAGGGAGGTTGAGTTTGCTATTGATCTCGTACCTGGTACTAGGCCTGTGTCTATGGCACCGTACCGAATGTCAGCCTCAGAGTTGTCTGAATTGAAAAAGCAATTAGAAGATCTACTTGAGAAGAAATTTGTAAGGCCAAGTGTGTCACCGTGGGGTGCTCCGGTATTGTTAGTGAAAAAGAAGGACGGGAGTATGAGACTTTGTGTCGATTATAGGCAATTGAACAAAGTGACAATAAAGAACAGGTATCCGCTTCCCAGAATTGATGATCTGATGGACCAGTTGGTAGGTGCTAAGGTGTTTAGTAAAATCGATTTGAGATCGGGTTACCACCAGATCAAGGTAAAGGATGAAGACATTCAGAAAACCGCTTTCAGAACGAGATATGGGCAATATGAGTATTCTGTTATGCCGTTTGGTGTTACCAACGCGCCGGGTGTGTTTATGGAGTACATGAATCGTACCTTCCATAGTTACTTGGATCGATTTGTAGTTGTGTTTATTGACGACATTCTGGTGTATTCTAAAACAGAAGAGGAGCACGCAGAACATTTGAGGTTAGTGCTAGAAGTGTTGAAAGAAAAGAAATTGTATGCAAAATTGTCTAAGTGTGAGTTCTGGCTGAATGAAGTAGGTTTCCTTGGTCATATTATCTCTGGTAATGGTATAGCTGTGGACCCAGCCAAGGTTGATGCTGTGTCCCAATGGGAGAGCCCGAAGTCAGTTACAGAGATTAGAAGCTTTTTGGGATTAGCTGGTTATTACAGGAGATTTATTGAAGGTTTCTCGAGGTTGGCACTTCCGTTGACTCAATTGACATGTAAAGGAAAAGCTTTTGTGTGGGATGCTCGCTGCGAGGAGAGCTTCAATGAGTTGAAAAAGAGGTTGACTACATCGCCCGTTTTGACCTTGCCTGTTCCGGATCAACCGTTTGTAGTATATTGCGATGCTTCCAAGATGGGTTTGGGAGGTGTATTGATGCAAGAGGGTAAGGTAGTAGCTTATGCGTCCAGACAGTTGAGGACCCATGAGAAGAACTACCCTACTCATGATTTAGAGCTAGCTGCAATTGTGTTTGTGCTGAAAATTTGGAGGCACTATCTGTATGGTACCAGATTCGAAGTGTTTAGTGACCATAAGAGTCTGAAATACTTGTTTGATCAGAAGGAGCTAAATATGAGGCAGAGACGTTGGCTAGAATTGCTGAAGGATTATGATTTCGGCTTGAACTATCACCCCGGCAAAGCTAATGTCGTGGCTGATGCTTTAAGTCGGAAGAGTTTGCATATGTCGGCTATGATGGTGAAAGAGTTAGAGTTGATTGAGCAGTTTCGGGACATGAGTCTGGTTTGTGAAGTGACACCGCAGAGTGTCAGATTGGGGATGTTGAAGATCGGCAATGAATTTTTGGTTAGTGTTCGAGAAGCCCAAAAGTCAGATGTGAAGTTGGTAGACCTGTTAGTTGTGAATGATCAAGATGTGGATGGAGATTTCAAGTTAGATTCCCAAGGTGTATTGAGATTCAGAGATAGGATCTGCATTCTTGACGATGCCGAGATGAAGAGAATGATTCTTGAGGAGAGCCATAGGAGCAAGTTGAGTATTCATCCCGGGGCTACGAAAATGTACCAAGATTTGAAGAAAATGTTCTGGTGGCCTGGTATGAAGAAGGATGTGGCACAGTTTGTGTATTGTTGTCTGACTTGTCAGAAATCTAAGATTGAGCATCAGAAGCCTGCGGGGTTGATGCAACCATTGGAGATTCCGGAATGGAAATGGGATAGCATTTCCATGGATTTTGTAACTGGTTTGCCAAATACAGTGAGAGGGTTTGATGCTATATGGGTGGTTGTGGACAGGTTGTCTAAGTCTGCTCATTTCTTACCAATTAATATGACTTATCCAGTTCCAAAGTTGGCAGAAATCTACCTCAAGACTATTGTGAAGTTGCATGGCGTTCCGCTTAGTATTGTGTCTGATAGAGATCCGAGATTCACATCTGAATTTTGGAAAAGTTTGCAAGAAGCTTTGGGTTCTAAGTTGAGGTTGAGCTCCGCTTATCATCCGCAGACAGATGGTCAGACGGAGAGGACTATTCAGTCGTTAGAGGACTTGTTGAGAGCATGTGTTCTTGAGCAGGGAGGTTCATGGGATTCTCATCTTTCGTTGATAGAGTTCACCTATAACAACAGTTTTCACTCTAGTATTGGTATGGCACCGTTTGAGGTGTTGTATGGTCGGAGATGTAGGACTCCATTGTGTTGGTATGAATCTGGGGAGAGTGCAGTGTTGGGGCCTGAGATTGTGCGAGAAACAACTGAGAAGGTAAAATTAATCCGTGAGAAGATGAAAGCGTCGCAGAGTCGGCAAAAGAGCTATCATGATAAGAGAAGGAAGGATTTGGAGTTTCAGGCCGGTGATCATGTGTTCCTGAGAGTCACTCCGGTAACTGGTGTTGGGCGTGCCTTGAAATCTAAGAAGTTAACTCCCCGTTTCATTGGTCCGTATCAGATTACGGAGAGGGTGGGAAGTGTTGCCTATAGGGTGGCCTTGCCGCCTAATCTTTCGAACTTGCATGACGTGTTTCACGTGTCACAACTTCGAAAGTATGTTCCGGGCCCGTCTCATGTGATTCAGATGGATGAAGTAGAGGTGCGGGATAATCTCACCGTGGAGACCATGCCTGTGCGGATTGAGGATAGAGAAGTGAAGACTCTGAGAGGGAAAGAAATTCTTTTGGTGAAAGTGGTTTGGTTAGGAGCTGCTGGTGAGAGCATGACTTGGGAGCTAGAGAGTAAGATGCGGGAAGCATATCCGGAGTTGTTTGATTCAGGTAATTTCGAGGACGAAATATTCTAAGTGGGGGAGAGTTGTAACGCCCCAAAATAATTTAATTATTTATTTAATTAAGTTATTTAAGGCTTACAATATTTATTTAATTTAATTAAATAATTCAAGGTTTAATTATTTTATTTTGTTTATTAGGAGGTGTTGTCACGGATTGAGTGGTGCGGGCAAGGGCCCGTGATCCACAATTAGGCCCGTGGCCCATTTCCTTGTCAAGTATTCGACTTCCAATGGGGTCTAGGGGTTAGTTTGCATTTTGTTACTCTATTGGAAAAATAAGAAAAGAAGCGAAAAAGAGAGAGAGTGAGAAGAGGAGGGTTGCGAAAGGAAGAGGAGAAGAAGAAGAGAAGGCGAAGCACTTAGGAAAGAGGAGGAGGCTCGTTGGTGACTTGCATTCTTCCCTTGGAGCTTGGCTAGCAATTCGACTTCCATAAGGTTAGGGGGTCCTCTTTTTGTGCTTAATAATCTATGCGAATTGTGATTGCTTAGGGTTAGGGTTCTAGGTTAGTTCTATGAATGATTTGTGATGCTAATGATAAATTCATAATATTGTGATGCTTGATGATTGAATTGCTATGTTGAAAATCGCATGATTGATGATGAATTGTTGCTAAATGCGAATTGGAGACCATATGTTTGAATATATGATTGTTTGGTGCTTACTTGGTGAAATTGAGAATCATGGTGACATTTGAATCATATACATATAATTGAGTATTTGGTGATTTTAAATTGGTGATTGAAAATAGAAAATTCTGTTTTTTAGAAGCTCCTAGGCGCCTTGGGCGCCATATGTGTGTTGCTGAAATTCTGTGTTGTGCGCCATAGTCATGGGCGCCAAGTGCCCAGCAGTGTGCTGCGCCAGTTTTCCAGAATTCTGTTGCCCTGTGTTGCCAATCTGTGTCACTGTGTTGCTGTGCCTGTTGCCCCTGTGTTGCCATTCTGTGTCACTGTGCTGCCAGTTTTGGGCGCTTGTTGCTTGAGTCATGGGCGCCAAGGGCCCCAATGTCTTGGTGATAGTTTTGTAAAAATTGTTTTTAGGTTTTCATATTCAGGTAAAATGACTCATGAAAAATGATTTTGGGCAACAAAAGAGTTGAGTTGCGTATTTTCACTAGGTGCCTAGTGCATGGGCGCCAAAAAAATGATGTGCAGTTTTTGGTGAAATTTTTATTGGGTCTTCATGTTCTGGGCAATTGGCTCGTGTAAAATCAAATTCGAAGAAAAATGAGTTTTGTTGCATCATGGCCTTAGGCGCTTAGTGCCTGGGCGCCGTGTGCTGTGCTGGGCGCAATGCGCCTGTGCGCGCACTGTTTCCTGGGCGCCTAGCGCCTGTGCGCGTGTTGTTCCTGGGCGCCAAGCGCCTAGCGCCTGTGCGCGTGTTGTTCCTGGGCGCCAAGCGCCTATGCGCCTGTGCGTGTTGCCTCTCCTGGGCGCCAAGCGCCTATGCGCCTGTGCGTGTTGCCTCTCCTGGGCGCCAAGCGCCTATGCGCCTGTGCGTGTTGCCTCTCCTGGGCGCCAAGCGCCTATGCGCCTGTGCGTGTTGCCTCTCCTGGGCGCCAGCGCCCATGCGCCAAGTTTTTTTTTGTGTTGCTCCTGGGCGCCAGCGCCCTGCGCCAAGTTCTGTGTTGCCCCTGGGCGCCCAGCGCCCATGCGCCAGTTTCCTGGATGTCTAAATATTTTCCTATTTTGTTTTTAACGTAACTTTTGACTCGGTTATCCAAATTTAACGGTTCAAAATGCGTTTCGAAGCTAATTTCAGTGTCTATCCAATGGTCTCAATTTTATGCAAAAATAAATTATTTTACTGGTGTTTCTGGGCTGATGGTGTTCAAGTGTCCAAATGACTATTTTTACCCACTTTCCCCATGTCGTGTCAATGTCCTAAGTTGGTCGATTTGAATTGGTGTTGGTGTGAGTGGTGAGCTGAATTGGTGAGTGTGATGAGGTGAGATTGGTGAGCAGAGGTTTCGGCCTAATTTTAATTTGGTGAGTTGATTAATGTACTATGGTGATATTATGAATTTAAAATGGTGAATTGATTGGACTTGGTGTGTTGTGATGCATTCTCATAGCATCTCATGAAACATGTGCATCATTGGTGAGCAGAGGCTACGGCCTAATTTAATTTGGTGAGCAGAGGCTACGGCCTATTTGTATTTGGTGACGGATCCGACATGCATGTACCCGTGGAGTTTGGGTTGCATTACATGCATAATCATATATTGTGTAGTGCTGTTTGGAAATTGAATGCTGATGTGATTGTTCCCATTGTTGTGAATTGGTGTGCCTGGTTTCCTTTTCCTATGCAGTGCTTAATTCCCATATGTTATTAATTATGAAAAGAGACTCACCCTACTGCTTTTATGTTGCTTCTTATGTCGGCAACGTGCAGGTAATAACGAGTGAAGGATTCCTTTATGCCTTCGTCTGGTAGGAAGTGTCACGCTCTGATACGTAGCACCAGGGGGGGTGTCCTATGTTTATGCATTATTTCTTAAAACTGTTAGATTTTGTTGGTGATGTATTGGTTTTAAATTTTTTTTAAACTCATTATTATTCCGCTGCTGGTGGTGATTGGATTTAGTTGATGCGAACTAAACTTTTCTTATGGTGTTATGTATCTTGATTTTTATGGAGTAAGTGTAGCACTCACTTTAATTGTTTTCAAAAAAAAAAAAAAAGAGACTCTGATTTTATTAAAAAGTAAGGTTATTAAAAAGGGGTGTTACATATAGCGCTAAGTGTTGTAGCATATGATGTTGTGCTTTTCAGTCACTGACGCTAGAGTTTCGTTACAAGACTCTTATGTCTAAGTTCTAAATAAGTTCACCCCTGTATAATAAAGAATCCACAGTTTCACCTTATGAACTATGCTCCCCTATGTCTAGGGTTAAGCAAGGGTTGTTTAATTGTCTTTAAACAACCTTTCATTCATATCAACCCTTGAGTTAGAATTGTAAACCATGTCTGTATCTACGAATGTACTCATTTCAGTTGGCCAATCCCAAAATAAGTTTAAAAGCATTAACGCACAAAGATTGAAACGCAAACATGACAATATTATATTAACAATACTAAAGATTCATTTCAAAGCTCCAAGCAATCCAACTACTAAGTGTTTATCTCATGGTAAGCATCATCAACACAATACAAACTAAAATGTTCATATTACCGAAACTAAAAGGAGGAGACACGGTAGCAAAAGATACACTACGTGAACTCCTACTCATGAGACGGTTAGATGATGCTATAGCACAACTACACAGGGTAGAAATGGTGAGTCAAGTGTGTCAAGTTTTTCTCTCTAAAAACTCTCCAAGTCTTCGAATGTGCAAGAAGTGGGGGGAAGAAGTGAGATATATTTCTTTATTCTCCAAAAAATAGCTTTCCAAAAGGTGGACAAGACATTTCCCACCAACCAAAAGTGATCTTCCAACAACAAGTGGACAAGTGTCCACGCTAGCCAATAGCTGGCAGCTGCGTCAGTCCTAGGCGCAGAGAAGTGAGGTGCTGACTTGACATAAAGAGAGAGGCACCAAATTGTAACTTTCTTTTTTGATCCTCAGCTGGCCCACCGTAATCTGGCGATATAGCACTTAACGCTGTAACAGTAAAAAGCATTAAAATACTCTCAAAGGCACCAAATGTGCCAAATGATAACAAATTAGCTCCTAACCCTTCTTTTCTCTAAATGGATGATATTTATTAAATAAAGCAAGAATATTACTTGAGAACTTGCGTTAATTTAAGTGATAAGAGTTAATAACCCATATAAATATGAGTTATCAGTGACATCATTGTCTGCTCAAGTTGCTGCCCTAACTAACATGATGAAGGGGTTGTGTGCTCCACAGGCTGCTACTACAGCAGCCACTCCTATTGCTACAGTTGCTGCTGCTACTGCTACTGTAGAAACATCTAGTGCATCATCTTGTGTCTACTGTAGTGGGGGACATTTGTTTGAAGACTTCCCAAGTAACCGTATCTCTGTAAATTATGTGGGTTACAACAAAAAGTACAACCCATATTCCAACACCTACAACCCAGGGTGGAAGAATCATCCTAATTTCTCATGGGGTGGTAACAAAGCTGAAGCTGGCACTGCACTTGCTCAAACCAAACCAGCTACACCCCCTGGATTTCCTACTGTTCCATCTCATAAGCCTTCTGGTGACAATTCTTTGGCTGAGGCTCTCAAGGCATTCATGAATGAGACCAAAGCTCAGTACCAAAGCCAAGGAGCTGCCATTTAGAACTTAGAAAATCAAATTGGCCAAATTGCTATTGCAATTTCAGCTAGACTTAGTGGTACTTTTCGCAGCACTACTGAGCCAGCAAAGCCACCTGGTAATGAGCAAGTTAAGTCCATCACCCTCAGAAGTGGTAAGGAAACTGCTGCCTTGCCCAACAATGCAAAGACAGCTGTTGATCTGATGCTTCCAGTAATGGAGCAAATCCTGTTGATGTAGATTCTGATGTTGCAGTAGATACCGCCACTCCAGCAGCTAAAGTGACCCAGGATAAACAATTTGGGAAATTCATGGAGATACTCAAACAGCTCCACATCAACATTCCATTGATGGATGCTCTGCAACAAATGCCAAACTACACCAAGTTCATGAAAGATGTGCTAACTAAAAGAAAAAGATTCGGTGAAACTGAAACTGTGGCCATGACTCAAGAAACAAGCATGTTGCTACAAAGCAATGTTCCTCAAAAATTAAAAGATCCAGGTAGTTTTACAATTCTTTGTTCCATTGGAGGCAATTATTGTGGTAGAGCCGTGTGTGATTTGGGAGCAAGTATCAACTTGATGCCCAAATCCATTTTTCAACAACTTGGAATTGGTGATGCAAGACCTACCACAGTAACTCTTTCATTGGCAGATAGATCTATTGTTTACCCTGAAGGTTAAATTGAGGATGTCTTAATTAAATTTGATAAAATTTTTCCATGTGGATTTTATAATACTTGATTTTGAGGATGACAAGGATGTATCAAATATCCTTGGAAGACGATTTTTGGCTACAGGTAGAACTTTGATTGATGTCCAGAAAGGGGAGCTAACAATGAGAGTCAATGACCAAGAAGTCACATTCAATGTGCCCAATGCTATGAAGTATCCAGAAGACATCACCAGTACTTCTGAATGTAGCTTTGTCTCTACCATTGAAAGTTTAGTGTAGATGCAGTTGCTACAGTAGCATGATGTGTTGAAAAAGGAGTTGGGGAATTTGAAGATGAAGGAATTAAAGAAAGAGGGAATTGCAGAACTCGGTGTGGAAAGCCTGCATTTCAAAGAAGGTCAAAAAGGTATGAATCTTTGGAGCCAGATGTTGACAGCTTCAAGGACAACATACCTTCCATTGAGAAACCACTCAAGCTTGAGTTGAAGCAACTACCCCCTCATTTGAAGTATGCTTACTTGGGAAGTGATGATACTCTTTCAGTGATTATTGCTGCCCAATTGAGTGTTGTCCAAGAAGAAGAATTGCTCGGCATTCTGAAGACACACAAGAAAGTCATTGGTTGGCAAATGGCTGATATTAAAAGGCGAAGTCCTGCTTTATGTATTCACGGAATCTTTTTGGAAGAAAATTCCAAAAACAGCATTGAAGCACAAAGAAGACTAAACCCTATCATGAAAGAAGTTGTTAGAAAAGAAATAATCAAATGGTTAGATGCTGGAATCATATATCCAGTTGCTGACAGCACTTGGGTCAACCCGGTTCAGTGTGTTCCCAAAAGAGGTGGTGTGATAGTGGTCAAGAATGAAAAGAATGAGTTGATTCCTACCAGAACTGTTACTGGTTGGAGGATTTGCATGGATTATAGGAAGCTCAACAAAGCTACCAAGAAAGACCATTTCCCCTGCCTTTCATTGACCAAATGCTTGATAGACTTGCTGGGAAGGAGTTCTACTGTTTTCTAGACGGGTATTCAGGGTATTATCAGATTTCCATAACACCAGAGGATCAAGAAAAGACTACCTTCACTTGTCCCTATGGTATCTTTGCCTTTAGAAGGATGCCATTTGGATTATGTAATACACTAGTCACTTTTCAAAGGTGCATGATGTCCATCTTCTCAGATTTCATTGAAAAATCCATGGAGGTATTCATGGATAATTTTTTTTGTTTTTGTAGTGAATTTTCAAACATGTTTACTGAACTTGGAGGATATATTTAGGAGATGTGAAGAGACAAATTTGGTGCAAAGGAATAGTTTTGGGGTACAAGATTTCAAAGAAGGGAATTGAGGTAGACAAAGGCAAAGTTGAAGTGATCAAGAAGCTACCACCACCTACTTTAGTTAAGGGCATCAGAAGTTTCCTTGGGCATGCTGGTTTTTAGAGAAAATTCATAAAGGATTTCTCAAAAATTTCTAAACCACTGTGTATGCTGCTATAACATGATACAACATTTGAATTTGATGAGAAATGTTTGACAACTTTTAACACACTCAAGGAAGCACTGGTGACAGCACCTGTGATTGTTGCCCCTTATTGGAGCAAGCCTTTTGAACTAATGTGTGATGCAAGTGGCTATGCTTTAGGAGCTCTACTTGGACAGAGGCAAGGCAAAGTGTTCCATTCTATACACTATGCTAGCAAAACTCTTGTGGATGCTCAACTGAATTATACTACCACTGAAAAAGAGTTGCCAGCAGTGGTGTTTGCCTTTGACAAGTTCAGATCCTAGCGAGTGGGAGCTAAGGTGGTGGTATACACTTATCATTCAGCTATCAAGAATCTCATTGCAAAGAAAGATGCCAAGCCAAGATTGATAAGATGGGTGATGCTGTTGCAAGAATTTCACCTTGAAATCAGAGACAAAAAGGAGTTGTGAATCAAGTTGCAGATCATTTATCAAGAATTCATGATGGCGATTCACTCTCTTTTGGCTCTGAAATCGAGGAACAATTTTCTTATGAGTAATTGCTAGTTGTCACAGCAGCTGTTGATGCTACAAATCCTTGAACAGCCGTGCTCTGGTATGCTGATGTGGTGATATATTTAGTGAGCAACGTGGTCAGAAGAGTTCACAGCACAACAGAGGAAAAGGTTCTTTCATCAAGCAAATCAATATTTTTGGGATAAACCTTTCCTCTACAAGAAGTGTCCAGATCAATTGCTAAGAAGATGTGTTGCTGAAGAGGAGATAGAAGATATTCTTAAGCACTGTTATTTCTATTCATGTGGAGGTCACTTTGGAGGCATGAGAACTGCTGCGAAAGTCATCCAGACAAGTTATTTCTGGCCCTCTCTTTTTAAAGATGCTCATGAGTTTGCTAAGAGATGTGGTAGGTGCCAAAGGGTTGGCAACATTTCAAATAGGCATGAAATGCCCCTAAACAATATTTTAGAAATTGAACTTTTTGATGTTTGGGGCATAGATTTCACGGGACCATTTCCCCTTCCTTTGGCAACCTATACATTTTTGTGGCAGTGGATTATGTGTCTAAGTGGATTGAAGCAATTTCTCTTCCCACTAATGAGGCTCGGGTGGTGCTGAAATTTATTCAAAACAACATTTTCACAAGATTTGGCACACCTAGAGCTATCATTAGTGATGAAGGCACTCATTTTTGTAACAAATTGATGGATGGGCTGCTGGCTAAATATGGAGTCAAACACAAAGTTGCCACAACCTATCATCCTCAAACAAGTGGGCAAGCTGAATTATCTAATAGGGGAAGTCAAGAGTATTTTAGAAAAAATGGTTAATCCCTCAAGAAAAGACTGGTCTATCCATCTGGATGATGCTCTTTGGGCATATAGGATAGCCTTTAAAACACCTCTTGGCATGTCTCCCTATATGTTAGTTTTTGGTAAAGCTTGCCATCTATCTACTGAGCTGCAACATAAGGCTTTTTGGGCAACCAAGAAGCTGAGCTATGATTTGCAACAAGCTGGTAAAGCCAGAATGTTGCAGCTTAATGAGCTTGAGGAAATGAGAAATTTTTCATATGAAAATGCTGAATTGTATACGAAAAAGACAATAGCTTGGCATGATGCCAAGATTCAGAAAAGAGACCTCAAGGTTGGTGACAAAGTTCTTTTATTTAATTCTAGACTTAAACTTTTTCCTGGAAAATTAAAGTCTAGATGGTTTGGTCCATTTACAATTCTTAAAGTTTATCCCCATGGGACAGTAGATTTAAAGAATGAAGAAAATGGAAATGAAATCAAAGTGAATGGCCAGGGGGTAAAATTGTATTTGGGTGAGCCTATGTCTAGCACTAAGGCATCCACCTCCTTGATTGGCTCTCCTTGAAAAAGCATTTAGGTAGGCTGAGGACTCTTAAACCAAGCACTACTGGGAGGCAGCCCAGGACTTAATATTCTTGTTTTAGTTTGTTTTTGAGATTCAGTAAACTAGTAGGATACCCGTGCATAAGCACGGGTTTATATATCAGTGCAGTTATCTCATAGTTTCAATTGATTATAGTTGATTAGTAAATTATAGTAGATAGTAAAAGATAGATATTAGATTATCAATAAGAAATATTTATCCCGTGTTTTATTATATATTCGTGACTATTATTTGTCCTTTTTTAGGTATTAGTGACAAATATTTGCCACATGTGTTTTAAATATTAATCAGTAGTTTAAATAGTCATTAAGTCTTCTTGTTTTTTTTAGATATTAATCTCGTGTTTTTTTATATATCAGCGCAGTTATCCCGTGTTTTTTTATATATCAGTGCTATTATCTCGTAGTTTCAATTGATTGTTTTAGTTGATTAGTAGATTATAGTAGATAGTGGGAAAAGAAAGTGGGTGGGTTTGATTTGAATTTTGAATTTTGAAAAAAAAGTAAGAGAAAGTTGAAAAAAAGTGGGAGTGAGAAGAAAGTGCATTAAGAGAAGAAATTTGAAAAAGTGTGATAGTAAATTATAATGTTTTGTCCTTAGTTAGATGAGTTGTCAAGTAAATAGTGAGACTTGTTTGGGTAATTTAAGTGTGGTTTGTTTGTATAAATAGATATTAGATATGTGTGATTGATGTTGGGGGTTCAGTTGGTTATTTGGTGGAATGTGATATTTTAAGGAAGTTCTGTTCTGGTAGCATTGAGTTACAAGTGGTAACATCATCCGTAGCACTGCAGCATGCCTTGTCATCATTTGGTGGAATGGAAAGTTCAAATTTTTGAAAAAGGTATAGAAACTGATGCGCTGGCACCGAAAGTACTCAAGCGCACACTGAGAGCAGTTGCTGCTCTAATTTTTGCATGCATCAGCACGTCACGACTTGTCTTCACGTCCAATCGCGCCTCAAACCATCATGTCAGTCATTTCTCTCTCCACTCCTCACCTAAGAAACGCCTCAATGCCATAAACATCTTTTAATCTCTCCCCTTTCCCAAAAGGCGTCAAAGCAATCCCCAAACACCAGACCTCTCCACTTCTCCCATTCCTTTAACCCTAAAACCCTGCCTTCACTTTCTATATCAATCCTCCCAACTTCACATTTCTCTCACCTCACCCTCGCTCAAAAGACCAGAACACTCCTCTTACTTACCTAACTCTGTCAATGGCACCCAAATCAAAATCACCCAAAACAAAAGCCTAAAAGGACAAAGTCAAACCAGTTTCTAAAGCGATTCTCAAACAATAACCAAGCAAGCAAGCTAGAGAACAATACCAGAACTTCACTCAATATCGTAACCCTCTGCTGGAGCGTGCATTCGTCATGCAAACAATGAGTAAGAGTATATTGCAGTGGTTCACTAAGTTGCAATGGGAGTCGTTAATGCACCAACCACCGTATGTGCTTCGGGATTTGACAAGGGAATTTTATGTCGGCATTCCATAGAGAGTGAAAGGAAAGCCTGAGCCCACATTCTCAGTAGTGCGAGGAAGGATAGTCTCATTTTCTGCCGAAAAGATCAACGAAGTGCTTCACTTACCTGATGTAGAGGAGAAGTTGGAAGACAAGGTGTTGCAAGCGTCTCAAAATGATATGGACCGATTGTTGCGAGTGATATGCGTTCCTAGTACTCAATATTGGGTGAAGGACAAGCCCAAAGTCGTCAAGGTGAGGCGCACCTCTTTAAAGCCAGTGCTCAAAGCCCTCTCTTTGTGGGTGATGAGTTCTCTGTTGCCAACAACGCACAACCTGTACTGGCACAAATAGCATCTGTTTTTGTTGGAGGTCATCCTGTTCTCTTAAAAGATCAATGTGGGTAGTTTAATGGAGCGTGAAATTATGGCATGTGCGAGAAGAACGGTGAGAGGTTTGTTTTTCCCCAATTTGATTAGGTTGTTGTGTGAAGCTGAGGAGGTGCCTCGTTTTGATCAAGAAGAAGAGGATTACCCTTTGGATCCTGAAATTAATCTCGCTATGGAGATGAAGGTAGAAAGAGTGAATCAACCAAAGAAGGAGGAAAATAGAGATGCTACTAAAAAGACTGTTGGGACATCTAAGGAGAAGGAAAAAGATGGTTCTGAGCTTATTGAAGTGTTGTTGCTGTCGCAGCAGCATATTCGCAAGAGTGAAGCTATATGGATGTTCATCAAGGCTGCGCATGAGTGGTATACATTGGGTTTTGGGGAAACCCTTCTGCCACCCCTGGTGTTTCCAGATTGGGTTCTGCCTGATGTGGGCCCCAGTGGGCATGCCAATGAAAAACCTTATGTGCCACAGTCCCATGATGTTAAGAAGAAGAATGTTGCTACCCATGCTGCCAAGTCTACGACAGCATCAAAAGGGAAAAATGTTATGGAGGATAGTGATGAAGAAGATCAAACCCTTCCAATGGGTGATGAGCAACAGGGAAGCTCCAGTAGCCCCTCCCTAGTCAAATCAAAAGGGGAAGTGAATTCTGAAGGGAACATGGAAGAAGAATCCCATGAGAATCAAGTCAGTGTTGGTAGAAAGGCAGAAGGAAGTGCTGTGAGGAGTGCTCCAGAAGATAGGGAGAAGAAGTCAAAGAAGGAAGCAAAGAAGAAAAAGCCTTCGGGCAAGCCTGTGAGTGTTGGGGAAGATGTTGCCACAACATCAACCTGTTTGCAGAAGAAGAAGACAGATGCAACACCACCAAAGGTTCCAGCGCCTACTCCTTTCCAGTTGCCTTCCAAGTCAACCTGGACAAGGAGGAAAGTCTGTGCAGTCCAGCCTAGGATGTCATTTGAAGAGGAAGCAACCAGAGGAGGAGAACTAGGAGGAGAGAAAGTCTCATCCCTCGTCATCTGATGAGGTAATTCCCGTGGTGCAGATAGCAAAAAAGCTAGCTACGCCTGGTTCTGCAAGTAGGAAGAGTGCTCGGCTAGATCCTGCAGAGAGGAAGTGATCCCGCCCTTATCTTCATCATGATAATTACTGTTCTATGTTTGTGTCTATTTCTGTTTGTCTGTTTTGTTTCTTTAGTCCTTTGTAGTAGTGCCCATCCTTGGCTTAATCTGTTGATAGTGGGGACACTGTCTGTGATTAAGTTTGGGAGTGGAGCAGTATCTTTTATGTTAATTCAGTATTGTCTTTGAATGAATTCGTGTTCTGTGTAGTATAGAGTGTTGTCACAGCAGTATAATAATAAATAAAAAAACACTTTAGTATCAAGGCAGAGCCCAACGAGGATAACCCGAATTGGTGTAGAATTAGAGTTCTGATTGAAATAACCTAACGCCTCTAGTTCGCACTTAACTCTTGTGCTTTGGAAGTAGGTATAAGACATTACTAGGTGGAAGTTAGGTGAATACTTAGTTAGGACTGAAACTGCTTGGAATTTGATAGACACTACAAGTAGAGTAGAAATCAAGTTTGGGGGTAGCCCAAGAGTAGTAAGGCCAAGATTATATAGTTCAAAAAATGTAAAAAGAGGGTGCACCTTTGCAAAAACAAATGTATAGTTAAAATCAAATAAGTTGCAATTTTGCAACAAGGCTGGCTGCTTAGTAGGGAGGCCTCTTTGTGGCGACACCATTGAGGTTTCAGTCAAAAGGTGGTCCGCCTATTTCATTAAAAAGAAAAAAGAAAAAGAAAAGAAGAAATGTGCACTATTGTAGTTATCAATTGCAATCAAGTTGTATGGCATATTGTATTCAATGTATAAATTCAGGTGGGCTACCCTTGTGTGAATCATTGTAAACTTTGTTTGTAGCTATTGAAAAGGAAGGACAATGTAGGAAATTCTAAGTATGATCCGAAGCCAAGCCTAGTAGTTGTTGGAGCCTATGGAAGGAGTGCAAGAGAGCACACACACATTTAAGCTACGGGGCAAAAGTAATGATTTCAGAATTGCTAAGAGGTCTAAAATTGTCAAGTCTGAGGGGAAAGCCTTGAGAAAAAGAAAACTGTGTTGTTAATTGTTTAGAAGCTGTGAGCTGCTGCTATGCTGTATGTGAATGCTGTTGAATGTCATTACTTGAGGAAAAGTGATAACTCACATTTATATGAGTTATTTATGCTCTTATCACTTAAATCAACACAAGTTCTCAAGTAATATTTGTGCTTTATTAAGTAAATATTAGTTATTTAGAGGAAAGAAGGGTTAGGAGCTAATTTGTTATCATTTGACACATTTGGTGCCTTTGTGGGTATTTGAATGTTTCTGCTAAGTGTTACAGCGTTAAGCGCTATAGCGCTATATGACGGTGGGGCAACTGGAGATCAAAAAGAAAAGTTACATTTTGGAGCCTCACTCTTTATGTCAAGTCAGTACCTCACTCCTCTGTGCCTACGACTGTGTGGGCGAATTTTATTGGCTAGTGTGGACACTTGTCCAGTTGTTGTTGGAAGATTGCTTTTAGTTGGTGAGATATGTCAAAGTCACTTTTTTGGGAAAGCTACTTTATAGATAATAAACAAATATATCTCACTTCTTCTCCTCACAACACACACATTCGAAGGAAGGGAGAGTTCTTGGGAGAAAAATTTGACACCATTTTCCTCCATTAAACCTCCACTTCAAGCTTTCATTTTTCAAGTGAAGATCATCATTTCCAACGCTGTGCAGCTGTGCTATAGCACCAGTAACCCGTCTCATGAGAAGGAGTCCATGTAGTGCATCTTTTGCAACCTTGTTTCTTCCTTTCATTTTCGGTAATATGAGCTTTTTGGTTTGTATTGTGTTGATGATGCTCATCATGAGCTAAACACTTAGTAGTTGGATTGCTTTAAGCTTTGTAATGACTCTTTAGTATTGTTCATATAACGCTATGATGTTTGCGTTACAATCTTTGTGCTTTAATGCTTTGAAACTCGTTTTGGGATTGGCCAACTGAAATGGGTACATTCGTAGGTACAGACATGGTCTACGATTCTAACTCAAAGATTGATATGAGCGAAAGGTTGTTTAAAGACATTTAATCAATTTTTGCTTAACTCTAGACATAGGGGAGCAATAGTTCATAAGGTGAATTCTGTGGGTTCTTTATTATACAGGGGTGGACTTATTTAGAACTTAGAAATAAGACTCTTGTAACAAAACCCTGGCGTCAGTGACCGAAAGGCACAACATCATATGCTACAGTGCTTAACGCCATAGCGTCTGACGTTATAGCGCTCCACTATTGAGAAAATTACTTAGCAAAGATCAGTCCAACTCACTTTATCAACTCTTGAACTTTCATTACTGTTTTCATACAATATCTTTCTTATTTTCATGCTCATAAACTTGTTGTTACTTTTTTGCTTGGTTCACTAGTGTGTTAACGATTTAAACTATAAAATTAACATCAATCCCTGTGGGTATGATCTCTATTTATCATTATATTACTTGTTGCGATTGTGTACACTTGCACAAACTGCTTCTCACACAACAAGTTTTTGGCGCCGTTGCCGGGTATTGCATTTAATTTTTATTGTTTAAGTTTTTAGCAATATTAGTGAAGATTTTACGCTGGTGTGTTGTTGTTTCTTGGTGTTACGCTGGTGTGTTGTTTCTTGCCGGGGATTGAAAGAAGATTTAGAAGGTTAAGACAACTTCAGAGATTACAAAAATTGAGGCCTACCATGTCAGAACATAATGGTTATGATAGAGGTACAATTGGTGGAAGATCAAATTCCAGAGGTGGCCGTAGTACAAGAGGTGGTAGATATGACCCTGGTGGTGGTCCAATCCATGGAGGTAGAGGTCCAATCACTCATTCTGTCGCAATACATGATCTAGAAGGCTGGTGCAGATAACAATTCATCAACCAAGGTCCTGTAGACATGGTAAATGATAGGGACAGACCTATGAGGGACTATGCTGTGTTTGATCCCCAAACCATGGAGACACGCATAGTTAGGCCTGTTCTTCAAACAGATCATTTTGAATTCAAACCCATGATGTTCCAAATGCTCCAAACAGTAGGTCAATTTGGTGGTTCTCCCAAAGAGGACCCATATTTACACTTAAAGCAATTTTTGGAGGTTTGCAGTAACTTTATCATTCCAGGAGTTAGTGATGATGCATTTAGGCTAAAAATTTTTCCTTATTCCTTGAAGGATAGAGCTAAGGCCTGGTTAACTTCTCTAGAGCCTAACTCTATCCACACTTGGAATGAAATGGCTGAAAAATTCTTGGCAAAATATTTTTCACCTAGTAAAAATGCAAGAATGAGGAATGAAGTTACTGCATTCAAACAAAAAGAATCTGAATCACTGTTTGAAGCATGGAAAAGATGGAAGGGGCTGTTGAGGAAATGTCCACATCATGGCATACCAGTGATCATTCAAATGGAAACCTTTTATAATGAATTGGACCCAAGTACCACACTTATGCTTGATGCTTCTTCTGGGGGTGTGTTACTCAAGACCTCCTACAATGAAGCTTGTGAATTGATAGACAACATTGCAACAAACAACTACCAATGGCCAACAGAAAGGCTAACTCCACAGAAAAAGGTAGATGGAGTCCATGAAATCAGTGAAGTCTCAGCTCTATCAACACAAGTGGCCTTTCTCACAAACTTGATTAAAACAATGAACACCTCCAACGCAACAGCGTCTGCCGCTACAGCAGTAGCAGAACCAACTATGGCTGCCATTGAACAAGCTCCTCCGAGTTCAAGTAGCTGTGTATATTGTGGAGGAGGCCATCTCTATGAAGAATGGCAAGCCAATCCTGTCTTTGTTAATCACGTGGGATTCAACAAGAATAACAATCCCTATTCAAATACTAATAATTCTGGCTGGCAGAATCACCCTAACTTCAGATGGGGTGGTAACAATGCTGCAGTAACAAATTCAAATACACCTGCTGTGCCACCAGGATTTCCTGCTCAGAACCATCAAAGACAACCTGCCCCAACTATGGATAACTCTATGGAAACTCTGTTGAACCTTCATGAGTGATTGTATGACAACTTTGCAAACTCATGAAGCTTCTATAAAGAATTTGGAGACCCAAGTTGGGCAAATAGCACCTGCTCTCACCCAAAGACCTAGTGGATCATTACCTTCCACTACTGAAGCTTCAACTTCTCATGCAAAAGGGAAGGAGCATGTTAAGGCCATTTCATTAAGAAGTGGGAAGGATTTGACAGGACCATCTACTGTAACAGGTGATGGTAGAAAAGAAAAAGAAAACATACTTCTGATGCTATAACACCTTCTGCTATAGCGTCTGATCCTGCACATGTGCCACCACCTAAGCTTGTTCCAGAATACCCTCCTCCTCCTTTTCCATAAAGGTTGAAGCAGGCTCATGAGAACAAGCAATTTGGTAAATTATTGGATGTGCTGAAACAACTCCACATCAATGTGCCCTTGCTGGAAGCACTTCAAAAAATTCCCAACTATGCAAAGTTTATGAAAGATGTGCTCACCAAAAAGAGAAGACTAAGGGAATTTGAGACAGTAGCAATGACAGGAGAATGCAGCATGATCATGTAGAACAAGATCCCAAGGAAATTGAAGGATCCTGGCAGTTTCACAATACCATGTTCTATTGGTAAATCTTATTCTAGCCGTGCACTGTGTGATTTGGGGGCAAGCATCAATTTGATGCCCAAATCCATATTTAAACAGATTGGCATTGGAACTGCTAGGCCTACCACTGTTACCCTCCAGTTAGCAGATAGGTCCATAGCCTATCCTGAGGGGATAACAGAGGATGTGCTTATTAAGGTTGACAAATTTGTTTTTCCTGTGGATTTTGTTGTTCTTGATTTTGATGCAGATAAGGAGGTTCTTATCATTCTTGGGAGACCATTCCTAGCTACTGCCCAGACTTTGATTGATGTCCAGAAGGGAGAACTGACTATGAGAGTCAATGATCAAGAGATTAAGTTTAATGTGATGAATGCTCTCAAGTCCCCAGATGCAGGAACTGAGGAGTGTTCTTTTGTGGTGTCTCCTGATTCTGTTATTCAAAAACACTTTCACAAGCAAGGTGACCACTTGGTCAAGGCTCTTGCCAACACTGAAAAAGAAAAGTTTGTGGAAGAAGGTGTGTTACAAGGTGAGGATGACGTCAACGAGATCTCTAAGGAGAGTGAGGGAGGAAGAGATGGATAAGAAGAAGAAGAAAAGAGTGCTAAGGAGATTGAGCCTAAGCCAGGCCCTAAAGCAACCCTCAACCAACAAGTTTCCCCACCTCACAAAAACTCATCCCCACAATCACCACCCAAACAGCCTATACCACCACCCTCACCACCAAAAATCACCAAATGTACTCAAGTCATTGTTGAAATCAAACAACCGAAAACCAACCAGCTGCCACAACGGTCAAAACCAAAAGCTGAAGAAAATCTGGCTGTAGCATCTACTGCTACAGCATCTGTTGCTACAACATCTGCTGAACAGGTGAATGTTGCAGTAACTGTTGTAGATATGTTTGATGAAGCCATTGGTGGAACATTCAAAATCAATGGTCAAAGGGTGAAGCACTACTCTGGAGCACATGTGGTCAGGGACAAGACCACCATTGAACTTCAAGACCTCTAACACAAGAGGAAGTCTGGCTGAAGACTCGCAAGCGCTCCTGGGGGCAACCCATGGATTTGAACTAACAATTTTGTGTTTTTAATTTTTCTTTTGTGCAGGAGTGAATTTTGTGAAGTGAGAAAAGAAGCCACCAAAGAAGAAGCCCAAGGCATCCAGCAGCGGAGCCACCACAGTGCCCACTAGAGCAAGCAAAATTAAGGCTCAATTATGGGTTAGCAGACAAGTACTCTAACCCTTCTTTAAAAAAAGTTGTTTGCCTGTTTTCAATAAACCTGCTAGGTGCTATAGCGTCTGTTCTTGCATCTAACAGTATGTTTAGAATTTTATTTTTGTTGTTTTTAATTCTGTTGAGTTTTAGTCATAGGACTCTCCCTTTAGCATGCATGAGCAGTGGGGACACTGCTAGGTCTTAAGTTGGGGGGAGGACTTTACATGTTTATGTTTATTTTGTTAATTATTGTTGAATGAAATGCATGATCAGTTGAGTTTTCTAGTCTTGCAATAATAGAAATTGTTCTTTTTGGGCTAATTTTAATGATGATTAAATGCATAAGTGTAGTGTAGCCTTGCTTGATTAATGACTAGTCTTATTGCTGCTTCTACACTCAAACTCTAGGCTTAGCAAGGAACCTAGTTAGCTAGGGATGATCTGATGCTGAAGTTAGTCCTGGTTAACCATGGTTTAGTCAAGTTTTTATTAAAAATTGAGAGTAGCATTTGAAGCTAAGTTTGGGGGTGCATCGGTTATATTAAGGCTAGGTATGAAGATTATAGGATGGTCAGTGCAATTGGCTCACAAAGTATACAAATGTATTGTCAACTGGTCATGTATATTGTAATTAATTGCAATTGCCCGAAACAAATGCTGAACTGTTCCAAAAATGCATATAAAAAAACAAAACAAAAAAAAGAGAAATAAATGCAAATAAAGGAGTTCAGTAATGAGGGAATTGTAGCTACATCTGTTCATCAAGTCACCAGTGCTGTAGCATCTAACGCTATAGCACTGAGAAATCACCATATCAATAGATAGTGCACTGGCCAAAGATCTAAAATACCTAATCAAGCCCTTTGTTGTGCTTTGAAGCCCCTCAATTCTTATGTGAAGTTGTTAGTCTACTCTCTATTTTGAAACATTCTTTGATTTGACCAAAAGAAAGCCATTCTTTCCAAGGCTAAGAGAAATTCTGAACCTAGCTAGGAATTAAGCTAAGTTTAGAGATCACACACTCATAATTGAGCAGTAATAATTCTAGATATTGTGAAAAGCAATGGTGTGAGTGTGTGTGTGGGTGTGAATCTGAAAGGTTAGCCCTTTGAAAACAGTTTTGAAAAGTTGTTTGAATTAGAGAAGAAGCTGATTATGTCTTGAATTCTGTAAATATGTGTTTTATGTTTTCCTGTCTTATTCAAGTGTCATTACTTGAGGACAAGCAATGGTTTAAGTTTGGGGGTGTGATAACTCATATTTATATAAGTTATTTATGCTCTTATCCCTTAAATCAACACAAGTTCTCAAGTAATATTTGTGCTATATTAAGTAAATATTAGTTATTTAGAGGAAAGAAGGGTTAGAGCTAATTTGTTATCATTTGACACATTTGGTGCCTTTGTGAGTATTTAAATGTTTCTGCTAAGTGTTACAGCGTTAAGCGCTATAGCGCTATATGACGGTAGGGCAGCTGGAGATTAAAAAAAAGTTACATTTTGGAGCCTCATTCTTTATGTCAAGTCAGCACCTCACACCTCTATGCCTAGGATTGTGTGGGCGAATTTTATTGGCTAGTGTGGACACTTGTCCAGTTGTTGTTGGAAGATTGCTTTTAGTTGGTGAGATATGTCAAAGTCACTTTTTTGGGAAAACTACTTTATAGATAATAAACAAATATATCTCACTTCTTCTCCTCACAACACACACATTTGAAGGAAGGGAGAGTTCTTGGGAGAAAAACTTGACACCATTTTCCTCCATTAAACCTCCACTTCAAGCTTTCATTTTTCAAGTGAAGATCATCATTTCCAACGCTGTGCAGCTGTGCTATAGCGCCAGCAACCCGTCTCATGAGAAGGAGTCCACGTAGTGCATCTTTGGCAACCTTGTTTCTTCTTTTCATTTTCGGTAATATGAGCTTTTTGGTTTGTATTGTGTTGATGATGCTCATCATGAGCTAAACACTTAGTAGTTGGATTGCTTTAAGCTTTCTAATGACTCTTTACTATTGTTCATATAACATTATGATGTTTGCGTTTCAATCTTTGTGCTTTAATGCTTTCAAACTCGTTTAGGCATTGGCCAACTGAAATGGGTACATTCGTAGGTACATACATGGTCTACGATTCTAACTCAAAGATTGATATGAACGAAAGGTTGTTTAAAGACATTTAATCAATTTTTGCTTAACTCTAGACATAGGGGAGCAATAGTTCATAAGGTGGATGCTGTGGGTTCTTTATTATACAGGGGTGGACTTATCTAGAACTTAGAATAAGAGTCTTGTAATAAAACCCTGGCGACAGTGACCGAAAGGCACAACATCATATGCTACAGCGCTTAACGCTATAGCATTTGACGTTATAGCGCTTCACTATTGAGAAAATTACTTAAACTATAAAATTAACATCAATCCCTGTGGGTACGATCTCTATTTATCATTATATTACTTGTTGCAATTGTGTACACTTGCACAAACTACTTCTCGCACAACAACAAGCATTGGTTCAAATTTGGAGGTGTGATAACTCTTAGAAATAAGAGTTATCTAGGCCAAAACAAATGAGAATTAATCTTGTTTAAGAGTAATTTGTGTAAATAAGTGTGTAGGTTGTGCATAATTAATTATATTAATGTTTGTGCTGTGAAAAATATGTTTTGGGCACTTTAAGTGCCTATTTGTCGGATTACACTTGTGTATGAGTTGTGCAGAAAATTTTGAGTACTGATGCTATTCCTAGTGCTATGGTAGCAGTGAGGTAGTTGGCTGGAAGTAAGAGAAACGAGTGGAATATTCTCAGGTGGTATAATGAGGAAAGAGGTGTTTTGTTCGAAGTGGAAGAGGCGATAAAGCAACAACACATTTAGTGGGCCGCTAGAGGACAAACCGTCCATGATTTTAGGATTGGTAGCACTTGTCAGCGAAAAGGCCCAATTGGTATTTGGAAATAGAATGTCATATGAATAGGTACTTTACCCTAGAAGTGCACACAACTCAGCCTCCATGAATCCCTAGGTCAAAGAGTACACCTTCCATCTTCCATACACTATTCCATTATCTTCCCCAACCATCTTTCCACCATTTTTAGTGCTGAAGCTCATTTCTGAAGCTGGAAACTAGTAATCTGAAGCACAATTCTTCATCTAAGCAGCACAAAGACTCTGTAGCAGATCTACAGCACTGGAAGCTTGCTTTGGGCTTCTCATTGTTTGTAATTTCTGTATTTCTCTGTGTATCTCTGATTCCAGCTGTAATTACTATTTCCATGACTTTATTTATGTTGTTTTCGTATGGTTTTATCAAGTCTAAGCTCATTATGAGCTAATTTTCCTTTTTAGTCAAGACTATAGTGATGTAATTATAGATCTATGATAAATGATGTGATTAATGCTTGATGCTTCATTAACTCAGTCGATTTAATGCTATATACTCTTTTTGAACTTGATCACTTTAATTAAGGTAACGTGTTTTAATTTCTGGAAAGAATTAAAGTGATGATTTCATGAGTTAATATGGTTTAAAAGAAATATGAATATTACTTTTGTTACCAAGTGGCTCCAGTCTTAAGAGAGGGGGTGAATTGAGATTTTTAGAAAACCGTTTCCCTTTTAACGAGTTAGATTAATTTTCACACAGGTTTATGGAATGAACGAATTAGAAACAAAAACATTAAATAACACAGGAGATTTATATTGGTTCTGTAACATCCCCAAAATAATTAAATTAATTATTTTGATGTTTAACCCAATTAATTTATTTTAGTACTTGATTGATAAATTTTGTTAATTGAGTGCTAGATTAATTATTGATTGGTGTAGGGTTTTAAGTGAATAGTAGATAGAAAGGGGTATTTTAGGATATTAGAATTGAGTGAGGGTATAGAGGTCATTTCACCCCCACACTCTCACTTATGTTTTTCTTTTAAAAAAAGAAAATGAAAAGAAAGAAAGTTGAAAAAGAGAAGAAGAGGCCGAGAAGGAGAAGAGAGAAAAGAGAGAAAAGGAAGAAAAGAGAAAGAAGAGAAGAAGGAGAAGAAGGAGAAGAAGAGGAGCACCACCACCACCCAAAACCCTAACCTTGAATCATCATCATCTTTCCTACCATTTTCGTTTCCCATCTTCAAAGTAAGTTCATCTCTTGTTTTTTTCTCTCTCCTATGGCTTGCGAAATTCTTGAGTTAGAGAGTGAGGTGAGATGTGATTTTTGAGTTGTATGATGATTTTGAAAGTTCTTAGATGATTAGGAGCCACCCCAAGGTACATTGAGAATGGATTGAAGTTCGATTTGGCATTGGAAGCTAGTTGGTGACTTAGGGTTTCGATATGGGGATTTTTGGTAAATTTGGTATTTCGGTTCAATTGTTGTTCTCGCCGTTGAAGGCGAGTTCTACGTTTATTGTGTTTTAATTCTGTAGAAACATGTGTGTTTCTGTTCCTTGATGATAACATGCCTTGATTGATGGATTTGGTGCTTGTTTGGTGCTAATTGTGTTGTTAAGTGCACTGTTTTGAGACATTCTGGGGTAGGTTCGGTATTTCCGTGACTGGGAACGTTTTACTGATTGAAAAATTATGTGGTTTGTCATTTTGGAAACTAGATTGAATGCTTGTTATTTTGGCACTGGTTTGGTGGACTTTGGATTTGTACAACTCAAGTTACGAGTGTTACAAATTAGGGTAAAATTCTGGAAGCAATCTGGATATAGGTTTAGTATTTCGGGCATGGTATTTCCATTTGAACTCCTTTTTGAACAATTATTGTTCCATTGAAAACTAGATTCAATTTTCTTTGGTTTACAATCAAGTCCCATGCCATTTAATTGAGTTTTGAGCATTTTAGATGTGTCACAAGTTGGAAAACAGAATCTGTCCTGTTCAGGAACCAGTCAGTTTGTTTTGTGAATCTGTACTAAATGGCCCATAATTTTGCAAAACAAAAATGTCATTCAGAAACTAGACATCCTAAGCTTTCCGTAGAGGGGTCATTTGTTGAAATTCGTCGTCGTTTGTTCGGTCAAATAATTTTCCGAAGTTTATACATATTTGCTGAAGTTTTTATGTGGAATGATTGACATTCAAGTATACTCGTTGTTATTAAACCGTATAGTTTACTAACGAGTGAGAAAATGACACAAGGATCAAGTAATAGACCTAAGCGTCTAAGTTCAAGTAATAAGTTGAAAGAATACAACATTGTGTCGAGTAACGGGCTTAAGGTCCGAGATAATAATAAAAGATATCGAGGGGGATGACGATCCCGAGTTTCATGTAGCATACCTAGCTGAGGGGAGTCATGAACCCGAAGCTAGGGCCTTGGCATTATTCTGTATAGCTATACGAATTGAGGTTTCCGTTGAAATTGAGTATTCTAGAAAACCTGGCATTGTTTCTCAGATTATGCTAAGCCACACACAAGATTAAAAGATAGACATGAACAAGAATAGTTCATAGACAAGGAAAACACCGAGAGAGGAATTGTGAGGGGGTGCAAAAAATTCACTGAGATTTGTAATCTTACTGTTTTTATGTGGTGTTTTCAGATGTGCAGGGTAAAGCAAAGCAAATTGAGGAGAAGTAGCAGAGGCCTTAGCTACTTAGTTAGAGGGAAGATCCTTTGGTGATCTTTATGAAGTATTTTGCTTTTTCCCTTCTCATGTATCATTAAGTTTTAAATCCTTGAATTATATCAAGGTTACGTAGTATTTTATAACCTTGTCTTGTAAATGGACCATAGTCATGTTTATCTTATCGAATATGTACTTTTTGAGTACTTATTTCAGAAGTGTAATTGAGAAATTTTTATCTCAAAGTTAAGTAAGTGGTTTTTGTCCGCTTTAGTTTTTATTTGGTCCATTATTATGAGCAGGTTATACTATGATTGTTTATGATTATGTTAATACTTTTGGTTCACCTAGTTGTGAATTTAAGGTGTTACAGGTTCAGCCACCTCCTAGTGACCTACTCCAGTCCTCACAAACCCTTTGTGAGATTTTCATTATCAAATCAAAGCTTAAACTGGGTGCTCTCAAACCCTTACAAAACTTAGGCACTCTTCACTTAGGATACCCCACCTTTGTGCAAGAGCCCTAAAAAACAATTGGCAAACAAGAGATACCCCACCCTTGTTACAATCAAAGACCCTAGAGAGATTCCCCACTCTCTAGTATAGCCCAATAACAATTTAAACAAATTACAAGAAAATAAAAATACCTCTAAGAAGGTGAATACAACAACTTCAAGATTCCCAACCTAACCCTTGAGAGAGATCAGCTCAAAATTGATGGAAGCAGTGAAGAACAAGTGTGATAGTGCAATAGAGTTCGATTTCAGCTTTGTTATTCGTAGGTTGTTGGGTTTGGCAACCCCTAGGTCCCTATTTATAGTCTCTGTAAAAATATGACCGTTGGGGCTAATTTATAACACTGATAATCGATTATCAGTTAAGTGGATAATCGATTATCACGCACACGAGCGGGTTCTTTCAAAACACAAGTCTTCATAATCGATTATCACTATGGGATAATCGACTATTGTAATCTCTTACCTAATCTATTATAATTCTTCTGACTTTTGTGCGTATGAGCTTATTCTATAGTGTAATCGATTATTTACCTTTCAGCAATGGATTATGGACCTAAATAATCTATTATCACTTTGTTGTAATAGATTATGAACATACCTATCGTCAAAATCGATTATCTTTCTTGTTGTAATCGATTATGTACTTACATATTGCCATATTCCACTTCAATAATCGATTATGGATTCTATTTCTCCTAAAAGCGAGTGCTGCTACTTATAATCATTTTGGTTCTTGTGCCTAACCTATTTAGCACGCGTTTATCAATTGAAGGCATATGTTAGGTTAATTATGTGAGTGCTACTGTGTTAAGTGATTTAAGCCGATCCCCAAAAGCGGTTTACATTTTATTCCTAAGACACGACCGGACTTCCTAACTGTGGATATCTTGTACTGCAGGTGAATTATATTGCAGGTTAGGTTTTGATGATGAAAAAACAAAGCCAAAGTTGATGGCCAAAGTTGATGAAAGTGACAAAATATCAAAGTCACAATCCAAGACAATCAAGACTAAAGAATCATGTCTCAAGAATTAAGGGTAGTCCTTAGGGTTTGGGATTGTCTTAGGAAAAAGTGTAAGCTCTTCCGAGGGTCAGCTCATCTCTCAAAGTCCCTCGAAATGCATGCATGCACACGTAAACATAAAAAGCATTTTGAGAAACCATAAAATCGATTCACACTATCTTAAACTAAACATCAAAATCGATTTTCAACTCAATACACAACTATACAATCGATTCATATTGTTTTTACAAAGTATAAAATCGATTCACAAGTGTTTTCAAAAAGAAAGAAATCGATTCCTACTATTTTCCCTAGAGCATAAAATCGATTTCCTTCCAGTTTTCTGAGCACACAATCGATTTGCTCTTCACTATATTCAGGCAAAGAATCGATTCTTCTCTTAATGCACTCAAGCATAAAATCGATTCCCTTCCTGTTTTTAAAGCTATAAATCGATTTGCATCTTATTTCAAACAACACATTCTATTTTCATCCTAGATCTAGTTAGGCATAAAATCGATTATCACTCTTAGGCAAATCAAGCACATAATCGATTTTTCCATTTCTTCATTTTACTCAATGGCTATATTTTTTCTAAGCCTATAAATAGAAGGCTTTACAAATCATTTCAACAACAACCCATTCTCACGATCAAATTGCATCATTTTGAAAAACCCTTTACATTTTCATTTCTGCTCTTCACGCACTGTTGGTCCGTCAGAGCTGATCTCTCGCAAGGGTTAGTCGGGGTTGGAATCTTCAAGTTGTAATATCTGCCTACATTAGAGGTATTTTGGTTTTTACATTTGTAATTGTTTTATCGTTGTATTTTGTACTAGGGAGTGGGGCATCTCTCTAGGGCAGCTGTTTGTACTAGGAAGTGGGGTATCTTTCTAGGGCAGCTGGTTGTAACAGGGGTGGGGTATCTCTTGTTATTGTTGTAATAGATTTGAGGGCTCTTCATAGGTGGGGTATCCTAGGAGAGAGTGCTTGAGTCTGTAAAGGTTTCCAAGGCACCCGTAAGCCTTGTTGTGTTAGTGGAAAATCTCACAAGGGTGTGAGGACTAGACGTAGGTCACTGGGAGGTGACCGAACCAGTATAAATCTGCTGTGTTCTTTATTGCTTTATTTTCTTTTTCTTTCGCTTCCATTAACCTGTGCGAAAATTAATCTAAGTCATTTAAAAGGGGAAAAAGTTTTCAAAAGTTTTTAAATCTCAATTCACCCCCCTCTTGAGACTGAAGCCACTTGGCAACAAGTGGTATCAGAGCTAGACTCTTGTATAAAGGGCCTAGCAGCTTCAAGAGTAATGGCTTCAGGTTGGTCTACGCAAGAGGGTGCTTCTCTTACCTGTCCTCCGGGATTCAACGGGAAAGATTACGCATATTGGAAAGAAAGAATGAGAATATTTATTGAAGGGGTAGACTTAGATGTTTGGGATGCTGTGGAAAAAGGACCCTATGTCCCCACGCATATGGTAAATGGTATTCTTACAATTAAAGGGAGAAATGAATGGTCTGATGAGGAAAAGAGAAAAGTTCAACATAATCTGCGGGCTAAAAACATAATTACTTCTGCTTTGAGTCCTGATGAATTTTTTAGAGTTTCAAACTGTAAATCTGCTTAAGAAATGTGGGATAATCTTCAAGTAGCTCATGATGGTACTAGTGAGGTTAAAAGAGCAAGAACCAACACCCTTATCAGAGAGTACGAGCTGTTCAGAATGAATACAGGTGAAACAACACCGGAAATGCAAAAGAGGTTCACTCACATAGTGAATCAACTAAGCTTGTTAGGAAAGTCATTCCCTGCTGAGGATCTAATCAACAAAGTTCTGAGATGTTTGAATCGAGAATGGCAACCCAAGGTAACTGCTATAGCTGAATCGAGAAATTTAGCTACCATGTCACTTGCCACTCTA
Organism: Astragalus membranaceus; assembly: GCA_039519185.1. Classification (NCBI taxonomy): domain Eukaryota; kingdom Viridiplantae; phylum Streptophyta; class Magnoliopsida; order Fabales; family Fabaceae; genus Astragalus; species Astragalus membranaceus. Next base: position 82,418,326 of record CM076850.1, on the reverse strand, counting down.
TTTGGAAAACTTCCCGAGCATGAACTAGAACTCACCCGGCTGGCTGAGCACGAAAATAATGACAAGAGAAAGAAAAGCTTGGCACTGAAAGCATCTAGTTCAAGTTAACTTTGTGAGAGCGAAGATTCAGACAATGAGGAGGATGAAAATGAGGAAAGCATGGCTCTTATGGTTCGAGGGTTCAAACGGTTTATGAAACGGAAAAATTATTCTAAAAGGAACTTCAACCCTAAAAGGAAAGAAAGCTCATCCGGTCCTCTTACTTGCTATGAATGTGGGAAACCCATGCATATGAAGATGGAATGTCCTAATCTATAAAGAAAAGAATCAAAGTTCGAAAAGAGGGCATCCAAAGAAAACAAAGGGAGAAAAGCCTACATCGCATGGGAATACAACTGCATGGATTCATCAGATGAATCAGAGAACGAAGAAGCTCAAGTTGCACTAATGGCTGATCATGACAGCGACAACGAAAATGAGGTATCTTTGTATCTTTACAAGATGCTGATGATGAATTATATGAAGCATTTACTGAACTGCATGATAAATCATCAAAACTAGCTAAAGCACTAAGCAAATCAAGGAAAGTTATCACTCATCTTCAAAATGATGTTATTGCTTTAACTAAAGAAAAATCAGAGCTTAGAATAGAAAATGATAGTCTTGCATGCTTTAAAGAAAATTATACTTGTGATAAATGTGTTGAATTTGAAAAGAAAATTCATGAACTAGAATGGTGTTATACCCCAATTTTGTCCGAGCTCCTGTTAATAGCGTTTTAATTTACTAGGTCGCATTTTTTTTGCAAGTCTCGAGTCCTGTTAACGCGTGTCGGTGTCATGCAAGTGTCGTTAAGATGCCATTTGTGTAATTGGGCCAACAGTTGGGTTATTGGGCCTACACATATGCAAATTGGGCTTATCATTTTGAGTTGGGCCCACGAGCGTGGTTCCTAGTTAATTTTTAGTGTTAGCGGGCCTATTTGTTCTATTTGAGCCTCGTTCTAGCGCATTCGTCTAGTTGGGCCCGATCTCGTCTTTGTATTTGGCCCGACTCCTTTTTCTTGTTATTAATCTTATTTTGTTTATATAATTTATTTAAGCAATATAGTATCAAAAAAGACGTCAAAAAAATCTATTTAATTGTTATTACAGTATAGAAGTGTCTAAGATGTCCAAATGTCCAAAAATACAAAAAAATGATAATACTAAAAATACCAAAAAATACAGATCCGAAAATGTAAATAATAATAGGCAGCAGCAGCAGATTTAGGGTTTCCAGCAGCTGCTCCCCAAGCTGCTGGGCCTAGGTCGATCCGCTCCAAAACCTGAAAAATAATTCCAAGCCCGGTCAAAAGCAATTGATGCCAAGACCTAAGTTTTTAATATAAATAAACAGTCAGTCCATAGCAAAAGAAAAAAAGAAAACGTTTACCACTAGTTGAAAAAGATTAGAGGTTCTGAATAGAAACCCTAATCACGAAAAGTTCCAAACACAAGTGAAGGGAGCGGTGTCAAAGATGCCAATCTGGTGACAGAAAATAAAGAGCGTTTTTAAGAATCAAGGAATAACAAAGACGCAGATTAAAGGTCAATTTTCCAGAAACACGGAAGCCAAGTTGGTTTTTTTTTCCACACCTCTTCTTTAAACTTTGAAACGTGAATGAATATTATGCATGCTCAGTTAGTTTGTTTTGCTTACTTCAGTAAATAACTCATTGTTTGTATTATACTCTGTTAGCAACATATGTTTTGTTCTAAAATCATAACTAAAGAAGGGATAAACTGAACATGGTTTTTAAAATACAATGAATTATGATAGACATTTTCTTCAGTGGAAACCAATTAAATTCAAAGAATGAGCAATAATGATAAGTGGAAACCAAGAGACAACCCACGAGCCACCACGAGCCACCGTCGACAGCCCCCCTTTCGCCGGTCTCCAAAACTGAACCAGAAACGCGTGACCACCGTACGGTGGTCATCTCCGTCGCCAACCCCCGTCCGTTGTCCTCCCTCCGTTCACGCACTCCAACTGCCACGAAACACCAGCACTCCGGCGACCCATCACGAAACCGAGCCGCCTGAAATCACCATCGCGACCACCCCCACGCGTTCGTCGCCGCCGGAGAAACACCATTCTCCGTTCGCCGTCTCCGGTCCGACGCTCCCTCTCCTCCTCTGAGCTTCGGTCCTCAACTTCCAGGAAACCGGCACAGTTCTCGCCGTCGATCTCTCTCTCACCGTGAAGTGAGGCGAAAATTTCGCCTGGAATCTCTCTCTCAATTGGCCGCGGCGCAGCCATGGAAGGGGGGGAAGGCTGAAATCAAATTAGGGTTTTTTAATTTAGGTTTCCTCTTATATAGTGCCTCCAATATTTCATTTTATTTTTAATATTCAGATTCATAATTACACCCCACGGATTAACACACACACCCTCCCTCACTTAAGCCCAGTTTCGCGTACTGGGCCCTCCAATGCGAACTGGGCTTCCTTTTTACACCACCTATTAATTATACAACCCCTTGCTGCTAATAACACCCTATTTTACCATTTCACCCCCTTTTTTTTTTCTCTCTTTTTTTTAATTTAATTTAATTCTCTTCAAGACAAAATATTTTCTCATAAATCAAAAACTTTGTTAATAGTCTTGTGAAGCCTTTGCTTGCAGGATTATTAACAACGAGGTACTAGTGGTGATCACTTGGAGCCTTTGCTCAATTGATCATCATGAATGCCTAATTTTCCTAAAGATTTTCACTAAATCAAAAACGTTGTTAGTAGTCTTGCGAAGCCTTTGCTTGCATGTTTATTAACAATGGAGTGCTAACGGTGGTCACTTGGAGCCTTTGCTCAATTGATCATCATGAAAGCTCAATTTTCACAAATTAAACAAGATAAAAAACAAAAAAAACCATTTTCTACAAAGAAGAACTACGTAGCTTTGAATTCTCCATCGCACCAGGAGATACGTAGGAGCGGGTCACATCCCGTCAAGCATAACAAATAAAAATCATTTTCACAATAAGTTTTCAACAATTATTTTCAAAAGAACCTAGAACTACGTCGCCTTTGATTCTCCACCCGGAGATACGTAGGAGCAGGGCCACGCCCCTGTCAAGCGCAAAAATAAACAATTTCTAAAATTAAAGAATATACAAACAGATCTCCTTCATTTCAAGAGCAAAAGTCTTATTTTCAAAGTAGGGGATTAAGTCGGTCGTACGGCCGGGTTAATCATCGTTTTAAGATAAGTGAACTGTGGTCCCTCAGAGCCCCAGCGCTCCTTCAGCCCTCAGTGGCCCTTCAGAGCCCCAGTGCTCCTTCAGACCCCCAGTGGTCCTCCAACACAGATCACACAGTCCTAAAACCCCTACATTAAAAAACACCAACCCACAAACATTTTCTACACAGAAGAACTACGTAGCTTTGAGTTCTCCATCGCACCTGGAGATACGTAGGAGCGGGCCATGTCCCGTCAAGCACGTTTTTTCTAAAAAACCATTTTCCCCCTTTTTTCATAATAAATAAAGATTTTCATAAAGAGTTTTTCAATAAGAAGTAGAGAGGCAAAATTAAGTATTTTCAAGTCAACACACTAAAACCACACATTTAATTAAAGGTTCCCTCTCAGTAGAGAGGACGTGTGGGGTGCTAACACCTTCCCTGCGCGTAACCGACCCCCGAACCCCATTCTCTAGTTTCGCAAGACCAATCGCTTTCCAAAAAAGGTTTTCCTAATATTTTCCTTAATAAATATTGGTGGCGGCTTCATTGTCTAAGAAAAGTTGTGAACGAGGAAGGTTCTCCCTCGGGGACTTTTTCGGGCGCAACAGCTGGCGACTTCACTGGGGACACTAAATTTTTTTTTTTAAAAGTGGGTCAAGCCTAATTAATTAAATGTGTGGTTTATATGAGTGATTTGAATATCTTGCTTTGCCTCTCTTCTTCTTCCTTTTTCATAAGCATGTTACGTCCATGTGCATTCTTATTCTATGTTTGCTTTTGCAATAGATAGTTACTTCTTTGCTTAGTTCCCTCATGCATTTCTTCCCCTTTCTTATCATGTCCCCTTCTTCTCTGCTCCCTTTCCTATGGTAAGCACATGCATACTTCCCTTTTCTTATCATGTCCCCTTCTTCTTTGCTCCCTTTCTTGAGGTAAGTAGTGCATTGTTATTGGCACCCTAGATTAGTTTATATTGGATCGATATTGAACCCTAGGATGAACAACATGCTATTTGTCTGGACTGCTCTGGATTTTCATTTGCAGGTGGGGAAGGGTAGTTATTCCTAGGTGTTGTGCCCTCGACACACAATTCACATCCTATACTTGTGAGCATTGAGTGGGGCCTAAAACCCAAGGTCTGAACAAAAACCTAGGAGTGTGGGAATGATTAGTGACTGCCATTCGTAGACCTTTGTCTGTATGGCTCTCATGAAAGTTCCGCCCAAGAGTGCGCTTTGTCATGATGCCTCACACTCGGTAGCTTTCTACGATTGTGGGTGCCATCATGAGAGAGACTTTAGCTCTTGGTTGCCATTGTAAGGAAGTGATTAGAACCTACATGGGAGGATTACCCCTTTCGTCGACTTTAGACCCTAAGATTCCCACCCTTTGTAGGACACGGGGGCACGCCTTTGTTTGTTGCATTCCTTTTTCTCAGACTCTATTTCAAAAAATCGTAGAAAATAATATCCTTATTTTCTTACCCTCTTTTTATGTAAATGACACATCATTTCGCATTCACATCATTTCGCATTCACATCATTTCGCACCATTGCATTTGCATCTAACAAAAGTTTGACAAAAAAAAAAAACCATTCATCTTGCATTCCCTTTCATTTCATAAAGATAAGACAAAAAAACAATTATCATCTGCATAGCATAAGCATTTCATTTATAATCATGCAAAAAAAATCCTCGTCAAGTTCGTCCAAGATGAGACATTCATGCATAAGCATTATTTCAAAAAAGACACAGTAGAACTACGTAAGCTTTGATTCCTCATTACAATGGGGATACGTAGGAGCGGGTCATACCCCGTCAGGCACATTTTTCTAAAACCCTTTTTTCAATAAATCATTTGCATCTCCAAATAATTTTCAAAATCATGTTCCAAAACTAAAAAAAAAACAACAAAAAAAGAAAATCATTGTGAGTATCGTGCATTTCATTGCACAAAAAAAAATGAAAACAAGAAAGCATCTCATTCATAATCATGAATAAAAATCATCATCAAATTTATTCAAAATATAGCGTTCATGCACCATTTCATTAACCTCATCACTTTGGTTCAAATACATCATTCCTCCATACATGCATCATTCAAAAGAAAAAAGGGGCATTGGCATTTCATACATTGTCTCGCCTCTAAAAATAAATAAAAAAAAAATAAAAAAAATCATTTTGAAAAAAAAAGGGGCATCATTCTTGCATCATTCGCATTGGCATTCCATATTTTGTCTTGCATTAAAAATAACAAAATTATTTAGAATAAGCCACACTCTTCGAGTGGTCATTCTCCACGCATTTGCATCATACTTGCATATCATAATTTGTTCATTCATTCATTGCATAAAATAAAAGTTGTGATGAGAAGCGGGACGTTCTTGCGAAACAATCATCCTTTTTGAAAAAGTTTATCCTTACTTGGTTGCAAACTCAAGGTGTTCCAAGACACTCAGTTTTTCGAATCAATAGCTCATTTATATTTCTTTCAAAAGCACTGCATCCCATCCATTCTATGACAAAAGACTGAAATAGTGTATCAAAGAAAAAACAAATTTTTAACTGATGTTAACTCTCTGTGAAGCATTCTTCTAATGAGCGTGCATGCTATGAGTACATTCTCTTGCTTGGGTCCGTTGGCTTTCCTCCCTTACCACAGTTTCCCGTCCAAGTCTAGCCCCGCCCCGTCCACCCATAAAGTGCATATTCTCCCCATCAGTGCGTATTTGACTTTTGGTTCAAGTCCTCCATGCTGGGGCAGGTCTGTGATCACTTATTTTCCTTGTCGGTATCATATTCCTTCAGTGCAAGTCTCTCAAAAAATAATAATAATAATAAATATAATAAACAAGAAAACAAGCTCGGTAGGTTGAAAACCCGCAAAGGGCGGCCTAGGCAAAAAGGAGCGCCCGGTGGACTGAAAACTCGCAAAGAGCGGTCCAGGAAAAAATTAGGGCACAAAAAAGGAAAAAAAGAGCAAACACATGAAGATAGATAAATTATTGTTCTAAAGTTAAGTCTTATAGAAATAAGCAATCGGGATTTGAAATGAAGTTTGGCTATCTCCTCGAAAACCCCAAAATCCCAGAAAGTCCCTTTCCTACCCACCTTGAGCCAAGAAAAACCAAAATCCAAAAATCACCCTAGACAAGGATCACCCCAAATAAAAAAACAGTGCATCACTTTTTATCACCTCACCCGAGTCGAAGAAGGAAAAGAATCATAAAAATAAAAAAAATAAAAAAAAAAGGAAGGAAAATCAAAAAAAGGGGGATTCAAAAATGAAAATCCCAAAACAAAAGAAAATACAAAAGAAATGTAAGTGGTGAGCTGGTACATGAGATCCTTGTCTAAATAAACCTTCAAACACTTCATCATTCCAACACCTGATTCCATAAACCTTCAAACACTTCCTTTGGCCTCAACATCAAACCCCTTAGTCATTCTACCATGAGACACGAATTTGCTTTAACAGAGCCCAAACAAGCCCAATAACCATCTTCCTCATAGGCCATTAACCGTCAATCAACAAAACTCATCCTCCCTTTAGCCTCAAACACTTCATTAAGCCTAACCCTCTTTCCTCCACAAAACACCACAATCCCGAAAAGTCCATTCCGATCAATGACCGGTTGCTTTTGTTCACTCGAAATTCTAATCTTAGGACGAACAAGCTTATCTATGTACAATGTGTTTGCTCAAAAGAAAAAACGATCAGAAAAAAGAAAGCTGATCAAGAAAGAATAAACCCTCAGAAAAAAGAGAACTGAGGAAACAAAAACGAACAGTCAGAAAAAAGAAAGCTGACAAAATAAAAAAGAGGGACTTGCACTCCAAAACACATTCAAGATGCATTAAAACAAGGTTTAGTGATCACCAGGTAAGGATTCTTTCGCACCAAAAGTCAAGACATCAGTAGAGAACCAAAGATTTGCACTGAGAATACCACTCAGACCCAAAAGTTGGGGCATTCTCTTCACCACCCACACACCCTAGTCTTGGGAAAGTCTGTTCAATGCCCATCCCATGTCACTCCAGTTGTCAATGTCATTCCAAAGTGGGGCGAGTGCATTCCCATTCCTTCACCTCATTCGTTTCCATAAAAACCTCACCGGGGCAATCTCTCAACTCACTATCCTAAACAAGACCTTGTCATTCTGGTTGGGGCAGCTTTGTCCTCGTTATGACTGGGGCAACATCAAATTCTGTGGGTTGAAGCAAAACCCCTTTCATTCCAGCTTTCATCCCAAGAGCCGAAGCGTTCCCAATTCATCATCTTCTACACCCCTAGTTGTTGTCACCACTAGACAGGGGCAAGTTATTCACTCGTCAAAGACCTGAATTGGGGCGATCTTGTATCTCCTGGTCCCTCATAAGGTTCGGCAACAACCATGTCTGTCATTCCTTCACTTGCCATAAAAGTCCATGACCTAAACCAATTCCAAGTTAACTGACTCATTCATTCACATTTGCACTCCTATGCATGCTTACTAGATAATGCTTCAAAGGAGAGAACACAAGTTGTTTACGTGATATCTAAAATTCAGTCATCATGGAAAGAAGGAGAAAACAAATGAGGTTGTTTGTAAATAAAAACCTTGAGAACACCGAAGTTTGAATCAAATCCAATTTTTCAACAGAATGGGCAATAGTCATCTCAATTCCTTGCATTCAAAGTCTCGCATCTCATCATCACAAAAGTGTCTACCTCACGCATCTAGGCATCTCAATCTATTCATTATAGCATTTGCATCAAAGCATTACATTTGCATCTTCACATTTTGTGCATTCATCACATAGTAAAAAGAGAAAGCGTTCCACATCAGTTGCACCATATTAATACTTGCATCTCATAGAAGAAAATAGTAAAGAAGAAAAAGCAGAAATCTTTTCATTGCATTGGCATCATATTAATGTTCGCACTTCATAAAAAAGGGAAAAGAACAAAATCATTGCATGTCATTCATCATTAGAGCATTACATTTTGCATCAGATATTTCATAGAAAAAGCAAAGAAAGCAAAAAGAAAACAAAGAAAAGAAACCACAAAAGCGACACAAAAACATTCCCTGTCATCCAGCATTTCATATCATTCATCATTTCACAAGCATTCCTTTGTCATTCAATCATCAAACATTAAAGTAGTGCATATGCATCATATTAACGTTAGCATTTCCATAAAAGGAAAAAAGAACAAGAATCATTGCATCAAACATCAGAGCATTGCATCATATTAATGTTTGCATTTCATAGAAGAAGCAAAAAGAAACAAACAGAAGTTAGAACAGGAGCATTTCATTCATCAAAGCATCAATCACCGCATACATTTGCATCAAACATCAAAGCAATACAGTTGCATCACATTAATACTTGCATCTCATAGAAGAAAAGAAAGCTAGAACATCCCATGTCATTCATCATTTCATGTTATTCATCATTTTTCCCAAAAAAAAAAAGGGAAGAGAAAGTTTCCTTTGCATTAAAATACATGAGCTTTGCATTCGCATTCTTAAAAGAGCAAAAAGAGAAGACAAAAGTGAGAAAAGAGAAGAGCCAAGAGAGCAACAAAAAGAAAAGAAAAGAAAGAAAAAGAAAAAAGAGAAGCTAGAGAAAGAGAAAAAGACATATAAGAACAGGAGAAAATCATGCATTCATCAGACATAAGCAAAAGAAAAAGAAAATCATGCATTGTGTACAGACAAGAGAAGAAAAGGAAAATCATTGCATTCATCAAGCATATAGGAACAGTAGAAGATCATGCATTCATCCAACATAGACAAAGGAAATAAGAAACTCATCATTCAAAGAAAACAGCAATCATGGCATTTGCACTGCATGCATTTGTTCATTTTCAACTACAGGTACAAAGAGAGGATGAGCACTTCGGTGTTAGCCCTCGCCCCCAGATTCCAGAAAATGTTCCCCCAAGTTGGGAGTTCAGAAAGAAAAAGGAAAGAGAGAAATAGAAAGGAAAGAGAGAAACAGAAAAGAGAGCGCTCAAGCGCGCATTGCGGATTGGAGCACAGAGATCATCGCTCCCTTCTGCCCAGGTCTCACGTCGCGTACGAGCAACGCGATGGACCGCAGCCCCATGTGAGGTTCAACGGAATAGTTGTATCAGCCTAAGATACAGTGGACGCCGTGCATTGATCAGTATATCAGTTCCGGAGCTGATGACGATCCCCCCGGTCGCTCGAAAAGGCCAACAGGAAGCGTGCTCCTCAAAGCCACGTGCAAACTCGGATTCACCAAGAGTCCATTTAAGGATTACAGGTTTTAGGCAGCCTGGGCAATTTACCGCTTTCTGCACGCCAAGTGCCCATTTACCGCTTTCTGCACGCCAAGTGCCCATTTACCGCTTTCTGCACGCCAAGTGCCCATTTTACTTTTCTGTCTGCACGCCAAGTGCCCATTTTACCGTTTCTGTTTGCACGCCAAGTGCCCATTTTACCTTTCAGTCTGCACGTCAGTGTTCATTTACTGTTTTCGCATCAACACGAAAGTGTCTATCTCTCCAAAAAAAAAAAGGGAAATTCGGGTTTCTCCAAATGGACAAAATTGGTATAATTTCTGAATTCTTTATTTCTATTTTACCTTCGAAATATGTCTTGCGCAATTCATATTTCTTGGTAAAATCCAAATAAAGAGGGGCAGCTGTTATACCCCAATTTTGTCCGAGCTCCTGTTAATAGCGTTTTAATTTACTAGGTCGCATTTTTTTTGCAAGTCTCGAGTCCTGTTAACGCGTGTCGGTGTCATGCGAGTGTCGTTAAGATGCCATTTGTGTAATTGGGCCAACAGTTGGGTTATTGGGCCTACACATATGCAAATTGGGCTTATAATTTTGAGTTGGGCCCACGAGCGTGGTTCCTAGTTAATTTTTAGTGTTAGCGGGCCTATTTGTTCTATTTGAGCCTCGTTCTAGCGCATTCGTCTAGTTGGGCCCGATCTCGTCTTTGTATTTGGCCCGACTCCTTTTTCTTGTTATTAATCTTATTGTGTTTATATAATTTATTTAAGCAATATAGTATCAAAAAAGACGTCAAAAAAATCTATTTAATTGTTATTACAGTATAGAAGTGTCTAAGATGTCCAAATGTCCAAAAATACAAAAAAATGATAATACTAAAAATACCAAAAAATACAGATCCGAAAATGTAAATAATAATAGGCAGCAGCAGCAGATTTAGGGTTTCCAGCAGCTGCTCCCCAAGCTGCTGGGCCTAGGTCGATCCGCTCCAAAACCTGAAAAATAATTCCAAGCCCGGTCAAAAGCAATTGATGCCAAGACCTAAGTTTTTAATATAAATAAACAGTCAGTCCACAGCAAAAGAAAAAAAGAAAACGTTTACCACTAGTTGAAAAAGATTAGAGGTTCTGAATAGAAACCCTAATCACGAAAAGTTCCAAACACAAGTGAAGGGAGCGGTGTCAAAGATGCCAATCTGGTGACAGAAAATAAAGAGCGTTTTTCAGAATCAAGGAATAACAAAGACGCAGATTAAAGGTCAATTTTCCAGAAACACGGAAGCCAAGTTGGTTTTTTTTTTCCACACCTCTTCTTTAAACTTTGAAACGTGAATGAATATTATGCATGCTCAGTTAGTTTGTTTTGCTTACTTCAGTAAATAACTCATTGTTTGTATTATACTCTGTTAGCAACATATGTTTTGTTCTAAAATCATAACTAAAGAAGGGATAAACTGAACATGGTTTTTAAAATACAATGAATTATGATAGACATTTTCTTCAGTGGAAACCAATTAAATTCAAAGAATGAGCAATAATGATAAGTGGAAACCAAGAGACAACCCACGAGCCACCACGAGCCACCGTCGACAGCCCCCCTTTCGCCGGTCTCCAAAACTGAACCAGAAACGCGTGACCACTGTACGGTGGTCATCTCCGTCGCCAACCCCCGTCCGTTGTCCTCCCTCCGTTCGCGCGCTCCAACTGCCACGAAACACCAGCACTCCGGCGACCCATCACGAAACCGAGCCGCCTGAAATCACCATCGCGACCACCCCCATGCGTTCGTCGCCGCCGGAGAAACACCATTCTCCGTTCGCCGTCTCCGGTCCGACGCTCCCTCTCCTCCTCTGAGCTTCGGTCCTCAACTTCCAGGAAACCGGCGCAGTTCTCGCCGTCGATCTCTCTCTCACCGTGAAGTGAGGCGAAAATTTCGCCTGGAATCTCTCTCTCAATTGGCCGCGGCGCAGCCATGGAAGGAGGGGAAGGCTGAAATCAAATTAGGGTTTTTTAATTTAATTTAATTCTCTTCAAGACAAAATATTTTCTCATAAATCAAAAACTTTGTTAATAGTCTTGTGAAGCCTTTGCTTGCAGGATTATTAACAACGAGGTACTAGTGGTGATCACTTGGAGCCTTTGCTCAATTGATCATCATGAATGCCTAATTTTCCTAAAGATTTTCACTAAATCAAAAACTTTGTTAGTAGTCTTGCGAAGCCTTTGCTTGCATGATTATTAACAATGGAGTGCTAACGGTGGTCACTTGGAGCCTTTGCTCAATTGATCATCATGAAAGCTCAATTTTCACAAATTAAACAAGATAAAAAACAAAAAAACCATTTTCTACAAAGAAGAACTACGTAGCTTTGAATTCTCCATCGCACCAGGAGATACGTAGGAGCGGGTCACATCCCGTCAAGCATAACAAATAAAAATCATTTTCACAATAAGTTTTCAACAATTATTTTCAAAAGAACCTAGAACTACGTCGCCTTTGATTCTCCACCCGGAGATACGTAGGAGCAGGGCCACGCCCCTGTCAAGCGCAAAAATAAACAATTTCTAAAATTAAAGAATATACAAACAGATCTCCTTCATTTCAAGAGCAAAAGTCTTATTTTCAAAGTAGGGGATTAAGTCGGTCGTACGGCCGGGTTAATCATCGTTTTAAGATAAGTGAACTGTGGTCCCTCAGAGCCCCAGCGCTCCTTCAGCCCTCAGTGGCCCTTCAGAGCCCCCAGTGCTCCTTCAGACCCCCAGTGGTCCTCCAACACAGATCACACAGTCCTAAAACCCCTACATTAAAAAACACCAACCCACAAACATTTTCTACACAGAAGAACTACGTAGCTTTGAGTTCTCCATCGCACCTGGAGATACGTAGGAGCGGGCCATGTCCCGTCAAGCACGTTTTTTCTAAAAAACCATTTTCCCCCTTTTTTCATAATAACACTAATGGAAAAAAGGCTTTTTATATCGGTTAAAATTGACATTTCATATCGGTTCCCGAACCGATGCCGAAAAAGGAGATATAAAAAGTAGGGACATTTCATATCGGTTCCTGAACCGTTATGAAAAGTTGTTTTTATATCGGTTGCCCCTAGAACCGATATGAAAAGTCTATTTTTTTTTTAAAAAAGAGACTTTTCATATCGGTTCCCATAGAAAACCGATATGAAAAGTCTCTTTTTTTTAAAAAAAAGAGACTTTTCATATCGGTTCCCATAGAAAACCGATATGAAAAGTCTCTTTTTTTTAAAAAAAAAAAAGACTTTTCATATCGGTTCCCATAAAAAACCGATATGAAAAGTCTATTTTTTTTAAAAAAAAATGAATTTTAACAAATAGTAACCTGAACAGCCTCATCATTAGTATCTATATATCTAGCATAATCCCAAATACTCAAAAGATGCAACCACAATCTCAAATACATAGTACCAAATCTATATACAGATATGGACCCATATCTCATGGTGCATACAAGTTATGTGGAAAATGAGTCCCTTGGACAACCCCTGGTGTTCTGCATTTATTGATTCCATATCATCAAGCAGTTCCAATTGAAACTAAGTTGCCAAACGTCATTTTCATTTCTAGCACAGAATAATTGTTGCAAGCTTCAAACAATTAACACACCACATACTACTACTACTAGCAACTTAAATTTACCTAACAGAAGATAAACTTATTCATTATCCTACGAATGTAAAAACAACACAGAACGGATCAATGTAGAAAAATAAAGCTGTCGTGTCTGTTCAACGATCAAGCATGATGATCTTAATCTTGAAGAAGTCTTTGATCAAAGTGCCACACACCTACAAGCAACAAAGTAAACCAAAGCAACATGTCAAATGATAATATTTGATGTTTTTTGTTACAAAATCATGTGAGAAATGCAACGAAACAAATTGAATAGAATAGAAATATATACATACCATGACCCTTTCCAACTAATCTCAGTTGTGTCACATACTCTGATATCTTCTTTATTGCATGAATCTGTGCAAACCAAAACAGCATGTTACAAAATACAAGATTATTCATTCTATGCACAATTAAACTAATGTAATCCTATAATTAAACTGAAAATCCTAATGAATCCCAAGTTAACCAAACGGGATTCCTCATGTAGCACCAACACTTCAGAATGAAGAAGTGTCTCAACGCATGTCGGTGTCAAACACAAACGACACCGACACATATACTTACATTCAATCACTTTTGTTTTCTCAAATTATTATTGAAATTTCTTCTCTGGTGTCTGTGTTGGTGCTTCATAAATCAATCAATGAGGGATTATTTAAAACCGATTTGATGAAGGTGTAATGTGAGTGAAGAAGTTTTACAGCCTCATCATTAGTATCTATTTTTGACAGTTCAGTCTGCAATAATTCTAAGTTGGGTTTTATTAAATCTACTGGCATGTGATGTTCATGTGCATATATGTCAGAATTCAGAAAAGCTGTGATTAAGGAGTATGCTGCTTACTGGCAAATGGAATTAACAAGAATTTCAAAGAAATGTTTACCTACTTAAAAATTCTTAACTGACAAGATGAAGAATAACAAAAATATTAGTTAGAGAGTGCTACATACCTTGCAATTACTAAATTATGTGCTTCTTTTTTAGTCTATTGAGAAAAAAGGTTCCCGAAGAGGAGAAGCAACTCACTGAGCTAAGTCCAAGAAGTTTCTGATTTGAAAGAGTCACAACCTACAAACAGCAATATGAAGAATTTAATATCCCACAATAAATTGATACAACTAATTCAAAGTTTGGCACATAGAGAAAACCAACAAAGAATGCCACAGCACAGACCGAAGCAACTAATCGCTTCTTCGGTGATCCATCAGATCTTCCCCTCGACATTTATCAGTTGAAACTGAAAGCAAAAAATCCAATATGAACTGAAACTGATCACAGCATATATCTTGTTTCACTACACATGAAGCGCCAAATTGACCATCCAAAACACCACATAAACTAGCAACCACAATATTTATAATTTCATAGAACAGTCCAAATTCCTCAAAAGGTTTGTGAGAGATTCACTCACTGATTCAAGGGTTAAGATGCTCAGGGATTTTTTATAGTTCATCTTCGGCACGTTTCAACTCAGTCTCAACTTGATCTTCCGCATCAACATTTCTGCCCCTCTTCTTCGCTAGTTCCTGCTCAATATACTTAACCCTGTTCAAGATCAAGATTCAAGATATCAAAATACAAATTCGATAACCTCAGGAACCTGACTTTGCTTATTTAGGTTCTGATTTAATCATTTTAGTGGACAATTTAAAAGTCACCATATTCGACAATTGGAACTTCATTTTCCAACACAAAATGAAATATTTATATATGTGCGTCCATAAACGGGTGGAAGACGCCCGTATTGGATCTTGACTCCAACATGAAAGCTGTAGCTCTACTTCTCAGCTTTCCAACGCATATTCGCATGTTTCAATCGGGTCAACACGGCCTACGTTATGGCCTGCAGACTAAGGGCGAGATTCCTCTTCCACGTTTCGTTTGCGCTTAAATTCGTTTAAGCGTCTTTGGATCGTCCCTGCTCTTTAGGTCGTCCAACATCTTAGGTCGCTGAACCAGCATGGTCGATGCCCGCGTCTAGGGCAGTCTTCCGTGTGGAGCCATAGTCGAAGTAGGACAGCGCTCGGGCCTCCCACTGTGGTCGCCAATTGATCGTACCTTGACCAATAGAAGGACCTGGGTCGTTGAGGACCTGGGTCGTAGAGGACCTGGCTGGAACCAAGGGTCTTGGCCGCACGGAAGGACCTGGTTCGGTCGCTGATGGAAGGACCTGTGAGGAAGGACCTGGCCTGGACGATGAGGACCTGGCTGGAACCTGGGGTCTTGGCCGCACGCGGGTGGTACCTGCAATGACACTCCGACGCTCTAGTCAGTGTGACGCTCGGGCAGGATTCACAAGGTGAGATAACGTACCTGATTATGGAGCTCTGCCATGTATTTATAGTGATAGGGGCGCCCTGGCCGTTGGCGTGTCTTGCGGAGCACGCCTTGCGTGGGCCGAATTGGGCCGGCCTTGGTCGAATGGGCCGCTGGCCCATGTTGCACCTGGTTGCTGCGCGCAGCACCCCCTTGCTGCAGGTTGCGCTGGACTGTCTCGTTGGGCCTATTGGGCCACTCCAGAACAGTTGCCCCCCAAGCCTAGGTCGCCAGCGGGCGGGCTGAGGCTTGAGTCGTTGACCCCGAGTAATGTCGTAAGCGGCCGGGTTGCATTGCGCACTCGGTCTCCATCTCTTGAGGTGTGTGGTCGCCGCCACACCAAGTCACGGTCTGGCTTGAAGTCTAGGCACTGGGTCGCTCGGGACCAAAACCTATCCAGGGGTCGCTGCCCCCGTGGAGTCATGCACGGCCGACCTACCGGGAGCGACTTAGCGCAGCCTATTCGAGGCTTGACTCGTTGCCCCCCTGTCTAGCCTCGCTCGGCCGACCTACAGGGAGCGACTTAGCGTAAACCGTTGGGGGTGTGGTCGCTGCCACTCGTATGGGAACGTGGTCGTTGCCACTCCTATTGGAACGTGGTCGCGGCCACTCACTTTGCTTGGGCCATTAGATGGCGCTCGCTTTGGGCCATTCGATGGCACTCTTAGTAGGCCGCTCGGGACCTTGGGGCCATTCGATGACACTCTTTGTAGGTCGCTCGGGATCCTACGTTTGATTTGATCAACACGGTGATCTATTTTGGGCCAACTCGGTGGCACTCGCTTGTGTCAATGCGGTGACACCCGATGTAGGTCGCTCGGCGGCCTACGTTTGATTGTGGGTCATTCTGATCCTTGGGCCACTTCGATGGCGCTCGATGTAGGTCGCTCGGCGACCTACGCTTTGTGGGTTATTCAAACCCTTGGGCCACTTCGATGGCGCTTGATTGTGCCAACTCGGTGACACTCGTTTGGGCCAACTCGGTGGCACTCGTTGTAGGTCGGGCGCCCCACTTGAACGACCAGAAAGGGGTGTAGAACGCCCGAATATGATTTTGACTTCAACACAAAAGCTGTAGCTCTACTTCTCAGCTTTCCAACGCATGCTCACACGCCCCCATCGGGTGAACGTGGACGAAATTATGGTCTCCGAGCTAGGCAGACCTTCTGGGTCGCTCACGGGCGACCAGCTTTTGTGCGTCCCACTTTGGGCGACCATAAACGGGTGGAAGACGCCCGTATTAGATCTTGACTCCAACATGAAAGCTGTAGCTCTACTTCTCAGCTTTCCAAGGCATGCTCACACGCCCCCATCGGGTGAACGTGGACGAAATTATGGTCTCCGAGCTAGGCAGACCTTCTGGGTCGCTCACGGGCGACCAGCTTTTGTGCGTCCCACTTTGGGCGACCATAAACGGGTGGAAGACGCCCGTATTGGATCTTGACTCCAACATGAAAGCTGTAGCTCTACTTCTCATCTTTCCAACGCATGCTCACACGCCCCCATCGGGTGAACATGGACGAAATTATGGTCTCCGAGCTAGGCAGACCTTCTGGGTCGCTCACGGGCGACCAGCTTTTGTGCGTCCCACTTTGGGCGACCATAAACGGGTGGAAGACGCCCGTATTGGATCTTGACTCCAACATGAAAGCTGTAGCTCTACTTCTCAGCTTTCCAACGCATATTCGCATGTTTCAATCGGGTCAACACGGCCTACGTTATGGCCTGCAGACTAAGGGCGAGATTCCTCTTCCACGTTTCGTTTGCGCTTAAATTCGTTTAAGCGTCTTTGGATCGTCCCTGCTCTTTAGGTCGTCCAACATCTTAGGTCGCTGAACCAGCATGGTCGATGCCCGCGTCTGGGGCAGTCTTCCGTGTGGAGCCATAGTCGAAGTAGGACAGCGCTCGGGCCTCCCACTGTGGTCGCCAATTGATCGTACCTTGACCAATAGAAGGACCTGGGTCGTTGAGGACCTGGGTCGTAGAGGACCTGGCTGGAACCAAGGGTCTTGGCCGCACGGAAGGACCTGGCTCGATCGCTGATGGAAGGACCTGTGAGGAAGGACCTGGCCTGGACGATGAGGACCTGGCTGGAACCTGGGGTCTTGGCCGCACGCGGGTGGTACCAGCAATGACACTCCGACGCTCTAGTCAGTGTGACGCTCGGGCAGGATTCACAAGGTGAGATAACGTACCTGATTATGGAGCTCTGCCATGTATTTATAGTGATAGGGGCGCCCTGGCCGTTGGCGTGTCTTGCGGAGCACGCCTTGCGTGGGCCGAATTGGGCCGGCCTTGGTCGAATGGGCCGCTGGCCCATGTTGCACCTGGTTGCTGCGCGCAGCACCCCCTTGCTGCAGGTTGCGCTGGACTGTCTCGTTGGGCCTATTGGGCCACTCCAGAACAATATCTAATCCACATTCATTAGGTATTACAAAGAGATTACTTACTCCTGTTTCTTCTTTGACCTCTCTTACTGCTGCTGCACAAATATCTTCCCCCTGAGGTTGAATGACCAGATTATATATATCCAGTAAATAAACTTTTTAGTAAAACTTGAGCTCTCTCAACCACCTGCTACAAACAAATATAAGTAGTAAAACTTGAAACTGCTTTATAAACCAAAAGACACAATGCAAGGGAATCAGGGGCTACAATTGAATATTCTAGGCAGCAGCAGCAGGAAATGATAAAAGATTATCGAAATCATTAATCATTATTAAAGGAACTAAGGGAATGAAAACAAGAACTCAATAATATTAGAAACAACTTTCACTTCTCAATAACAACAGTTAGAAGGTATTTCAAAAATAAAATAAAGCTATTAGAGGCCTATGTAATATACTCAGTGAACAGAAACACTCAGTGAACAGAAACATGCCATCAGCATAATGAATCAAAATTACCCCAAAAAGAAAAGGAAAAAACTTTTTTGTCAAACATGAAACACTCGGTGAACAGAAACATGCCATCAGCATAATGAATCAAAATTACCCCAAAAAAGAAAAGGAAAATCAAAACAAAAACTTACCTAGTGACATACAAATTTAACTTCTTGCCTCATGTAATATAGGCCTGTGGGGTTTTGGAGCTGCAAAGAAATTAGAAATAATAACATTAGACTGATATTGGAAAATTAAAATAAATAAAAAAACTAATTCCTAGAGCCTCCGCCCCCCAATATCTTCAAAATCAATAAACCTCTGGACCATATATCCTAATCTGATAGCACCAGTATTACAGAAATGGCCTATTTGGACCGCATGGCAACAAAATCTTAAAGCTATGGAAGGATCTGCTTGCTAATAAAAATAGTGAAAAGAAATTTTCACAGTTGAACACACTGCAATACCGCATCACCTAAAAAGAAGCTAGGAACTAAGTATGTTCTATGCATTAAACCCAACACCATCTAGACTATATGGAAAAACAATAGTTAAGCTAATCTAACAGTTGTCAAGAGGATGATGACTTTATAAGCCTGTGTGCCCAGAACTAAATTTTCAACATGGGCCAACAGTGAGTAAAATCAATTGTTCACAAGATGAATTGCTAATCAAAACAGAGAAATCGCAGGTGATTTAATGAAAAGTTGCAAACAATTGCAATGTTGTAAATGTTGATCTTTTTGTTCTTACACAAGTGAGTAAAATAAAAAAAGTATTTTACTTTTTCTTCTTGCCGGCAACAGTAACCTTCTTACCCTTCAATGTCCTGCAATTATTCTTGGTACGCTGTCCTCTACATGGAAGCCCCTGAATATGCCTAATTCCTCTGTAGCAATGTATCTCCTTCATTCTCTTTATATTAAGCGCATTGAACCGCCTCTATAACTCCCAAAAGAAATCAAACCGTTACAAAAACTTTGCAGAAAATTAAAATAAGAGAGTGAAGTGAAAGTGAGAGTAAAATTACCAAGTCTCCTTCAGTAATGTATTTGGAAACTTCATCCCTGAGACTAATGAGCTCTTCATCACTCAATTCCTTTGTGACTTTGTTTTCCATTTTGATATCAGTGAGGATCTGTCGCGCTCTGTTTCTTCCAACTCCATGAATGTATTGAAGCGAAAACTCAATTCGCTTGTTGTTTGGAATTTCCACACCTCCAACACGAACGCACTGGATGGTTAACCTCTGAACCTGCACAATCGTAAGAATCAGAATCACGTTTAGGTTTTATTTTTCTTTTACTGTGCCAAAGATTGAAACCCTAATTATGTGTGGTTACCTTTGGTTTTTGAGGGTTCGGAACAGGTATGGAGACTCTATTGGAGAATCTGCCATTGCAGATGGCGGCGGAGAGTGGTGGTGCCACGGGCATTGCAAGCGTTTGTAGTATTTTCTGTTCTTTGTTCTTCAACTAACTGCTTCTGCGAAATAGAATATCCATCGTAACCATAGCCTTATCGTTATCCTTTCAAGAATTCAGACCCAAACTAACAGTTCCTATTTGGGCTAACATATCTAGACCCAAACAATAGTTAAGCTATGGAAGGATCTGCTTGCAGTGTGAACGTCAACGACGAAGCCGTGAACGTCGCCTCCTTCGCCTTCTTCGTTCTTTCAAGCCATCGCCTCCTTCACCTCCTTCGCCTCCTTCGTTCTTTTCAAGCGATTGACGGGTTGAAGAGAGAGAGAGATTCTAGGGTTTTTTCTGCGAGAGTGGTACTGAGAGTGAGGACCGAGCAGATGCACGCGAGAGTGAGAGGGAGCAACGTGAAGAGATGCGCGTAAAAGCCTAAGTTTTTTTGGTTTCTATATCGGGTGGTTTTGTGACCCGTTATGGAAGCCACAATTTTTAGACTTTCTATAACGGTTTATGTAGGGAACCGATATGAAAGATGATTTTTTTATTTTCTATATCGGTTCTAGTGACAACCGATATAAAAATTGTAATTTTAATTACAAAACTGCCACCGCGTCACTTTTAATATCAGGCCGTTTTTAACCGATATAAATGACCGTTATAAAAGGCATTTTTTCCACTAGTGTAAATAAAGATTTTCATAAAGATTTTTTCAATAAGAAGTAGAGAGGCAAAATTAAGTATTTTCAAGTCAACACACTAAAACCATACATTTAATTAAAGGTTCCCTCTTAGTAGAGAGGACGTGTGGGGTGCTAACACCTTCCCTGCGCGTAACCGACCCCCGAACCCCATTCTCTAGTTTCGCAAGACCAATCGCTTTCCAAAAAAGGTTTTCCTAATATTTTCCTTAATAAATATTGGTGGCGGCTTCATTGTCTAAGAAAAGTTGTGAACGAGGAAGATTCTCCCTCGGGGACTTTTTCGGGCTCAACAAATGGACTGTAGGAAAATTATCTAACCTACAAAATGTGCATCATAGACCTCCTAGAAACAATCTCATTAAAAGGCATGTGCATCATAAACCAAAGTTTTCCACTAGACCATACATTAAATGCTATTATTGTGATAAACCTGGACATACTGCTTCCGTCTGCATGGCAAGAGGTAAACAAACTATGAAAAAGGTATGGGTTCCCAAAAATACCATACCAAACACTAACCCACAAGGACCCAAAGAGATTTAGGTACCTAAAACCTTGTTTTGAATTACTGCAGGTATGCTTCAAGGTACGGGGGTCAGATTGGTACCTTGACAGCGGATGCTCGAAGCACATGACTAGAGAAATTACAAAGTTCTTAACTCTTACCCCCAGGTCAAGCGGTCATGTGACTTATGGCGACAACAACAGAGGAAGAATCCTCGGTGAAGGTAAAGTTGGTAAAGATCTATCTACTGCTATTGATAATGTGATTTATGTTGAAGGTCTTAAACACAACTTACTGAGTATTAGCCAACTATGTGATAAAGGAAATAGAGTAATATTTGATTCAGGTTCATGCATCATTGAGGATAAAATAAGTAAACAAGTTAGAATGATAGGAAACAGAGTAGAAAACATATACATGATGAGTCTTGATAGTGTTTCATCTCATAATGCATGTTGTCTTATTAGTAGGGAAGAAAATTCTTGGTTATGGCATGGTAGAGCAGCTCATATTCATATGGATCATCTTAACAAGTTAGTGTCTAAGGATCTAGTTAGTGGTCTTCCAAATATCAAGTTTGAAAAGAATAAACTGTGTGATGCATGCCAAAAAGGTAAACGGGTTAAAGTGTCTTTCAAATCAAAGAATATTGTGTCTACTAATAAACCATTGCAGCTGTTACACATGGATTTATTCGGTCCCTCAAGGACAAAAAGTTATGGTGGAAACTACTATGCTCTCGTTATAGTAGATGATTATTCAAGGTTCACTTGGACACTCTTTCTCGCAAATAAAAGTGATGCATTTGGAGCTTTGAAGAAGCTTGCTCGTAGCATTCAAAATGAAAAAGAATTGAAAATCATCTCTATTCGATCCGATCACGGTGGAGAGTTTGAAAATGAAAAATTTGAAAGCTTATGTGAAGAACTTGGTATAAATCACAACTTCTCAGCACCTAGAACTCCTCAACAAAATGGAGTCGTTGAAAGGAAGAATAGATCATTGGAAGAACTTGCTAGAACAATGCTAAATGATCTCGACGTCCCAAAATACTTTTGGGCGGATGCTGTAAGTACTGCTTGTTATGTTATGAATAGAGCTTTGATTAGGCCTATTTTAAAGAAAAGCCCCTATGAACTTTACAAGGGGAGAAAACCAAATATTGCACACTTACACTCTTTTGGTTGCAAATGCTTTGATTTAAATAATGGAAAGGATAACTTAGGAAAATTCGATGCTAAGGCTGATGAAGGAATTTTTGTTGGTTACTCTTTATCTAGCAAGGCCTTTAGAATTTTCAACAAAAGAAATAGGGTAATTGAGGAATCTGTGCATGTTACATTTGATGAGACTAACCCCAAAAAGCTGGGAAAGGTTATTGATAATGTTGCAGATGAACCGGAAGAATCAAGGCTAGATGAAAAGGAGAAAGATAAAGAGGAAGGGACTAAGTCCACTCCTCAAGAAAGAACTGAGGAAGAATCAAGCAGTGAGCTACCAAAGGAATGGAGAATTCCCCGGGACCACTCGCTTGAAAACATTTTAGGTGATGTATCAAAAGGGGTAACTACTCGAAACTCTCTTAGAAATGCGTGTAATCATATAGATTTTGTATCTCAAATTGAACCTAAAAACCTAGATGAAGCTATAGGAGATGAACATTGGACTATTGCTATGCAAGAAGAGTTAAATCAGTTTGAAAGAAACAAAGTATGGGATCTTGTCCCCAGGCCTGAAAAGAATCAAATAATAGGTACAAAATGGGTGTTTAGAAACAAACTAGATGAATCGGGCATAATTGTTAGAAACAAAGCTAGACTAGTAGCTAAAGGTTACAATCAAGAAGAAGGAATAGACTATGATGAAACATATGCTCCCGTAGCTAGATTAGAAGCTATTCGCATGCTACTTGCTTTTGCATCAGTTATGGATTTTAAATTATATCAAATGGATGTGAAAAGTGCATTTTTAAATAGTTTTATTCAAGAGGAAGTGTACGTTGAACAACCACCTGGCTTTGAAAATTATGAAAAACCAGATCACGTTTTTAAACTCAAAAAGGCTCTATATGGTCTGAAACAAGCTCCTAGAGCTTGGTACGAAAGATTGAGCAAGTTTGTACTCAATCATGATTTTCAAAGAGGGAAAGTTGACACTACACTTTTCATAAAAAGGACAAAAGATGACATCTTACTTGTGCAAATTTATGTGGATGACATTATTTTTGGTGCTACTAATGAATTGCTTTGCAAAGAATTTTCGAGTATTATGCAGAGTGAGTTTGAAATGTCAATGATGGGAGAACTCAACTTCTTCCTTGGGCTTCAAATAAAACAAACCAACAATGGCATCTTTATCTCTCAATCAAAATATTGCAAAGAACTACTTAAGAGATTCGAAATGGACAAAGCAAAAGAAATGTCCACTCCAATGAGCACTTCATGATACTTAGACAAAGATGAAGAAGGTAAACCGGTAGAACTAAGCAAATATCGAGGTATGATTGGCTCTCTTCTCTATTTAACTGATAGTAGACCGGATATCATGTTTAGTGTTTGCATGTGTGCTAGATATCAAGCAAATCCAAAAGAGTCGCATTTAGTAGCTGTCAAAAGAATAATGAGATATCATGTAGGCACACAAAATGTTGGTCTGTGGTACCCCAAAGGCGCCACATGCAGCCTTATAGGATATTTAGACTCTGATTTTGCAGGTTGTAAATTGGATAGAAAAAGCACTAGTGGAACATGTCACATACTAGGTAGTGCATTAGTCTCATGGCACAGTAAGAAACAAGTCAGTGTCGCACTGTCAACTGCTGAAGCAGAATATGTTGCAGCAGGAAGTTGCTGCGCAGAAATCCTCTAGATGAAGCAACAACTTCTTGACTATGGTGTAGAACTAGATCATATCCTGATAAAATGCGACAACACCAGCGCTATCAATCTTACAAAGAACCCCGTTCAACACTCTAGGACCAAGAATGTAGAAATTAGACATCATTTTCTTAGAGATCATGTCCAAAAAGGCGATTGTGTGATTGAATTTGTTGAATCGTCAAAACAGCTAGCTGGTATTTTCACGAAACCTTTACAAAAAGAAAGCTTCTTTTTCATTCGAAGAGAGCTTGGAATAATTGATTCCTCTTCTGTTTGAATGAAACAAATGCTGTTTCGACTCGCAAACTTTATCATATGTCGACCCTTTTGATCATGACAAAAAGGGGGAGAAATATAGTGTCGCATTAAGCATATTGAATGAGCATATAAAATTGTCATAGCATTGTCACCGTGCATACTTTGCATCGAGTTAATAAAACAGGGGGAGCATCATGATAGGGGGAGTATCATATATATGCATTATCCGTTTGATGAACTAACCTCCCACCTTAAGATGAGTAAAGTTTTGTCATCGTCAAAAAGGGGGAGAATGTGGATATCTTGTACTGCAGGTGAATTATATTGCAGGTTAGGTTTTGATGATGAAAAAGACAAAGCCAAAGTTGATGGCCAAAGTTGATGAAAGTGACAAAGTATCAAAGTCACAATCCAAGATAATCAAGACTAAAGAATCATGTCTCAAGAAGTAAGGGTAGTCCTTAGGGTTTGGGATTGTCTTAGAAAAAAAGTGTAAGCTCTTCCGAGGGTCAGCTCATCTCTCAAAGTCCCATGTTTTTCGAAATGCATGCATGCACACGTAAACATAAAAAGCATTTTGAGAAACCATAAAATCGATTCAAACTATCTTAAACTAAACATCAAAATCGATTTTCAACTCAATACACAACACTACAATCGATTCATATTGTTTCTACTAAGTATAAAATTGATTCACAAGTGTTTTCAAAAAGAAAGAAATCGATTCCTACTATTTTCCCCAACGCATAAAATCGATTTCCTTCCTGTTTTCTGAGCACACAATCGATTTTCTCTTCACTATATTCAGGCAAAGAATCGATTCTTCTCTTAATGCACTCAAGCATAAAATCGACTCCCTTCCTGTTTTTAAAGCTATAAATCGATTTGCATCTTATTTCAAACAACACATAATCGATTTTCATCCTAGATCTAGTTAGGCATAAAATCGATTATCACTCTTAGGCAAATCAAGCACATAATCGAATTTTCCATTTCTTCATTTTACTCAACGACTATATTTTTTCTAAGCCTATAAATAGAAGGCTTTACAAATCATTTCAACAACAACCCATTCTCACGATCAAATTGCATCATTTTGAAAAACCCTTCACATTTTCATTTCTGCTCTTCACGCACTGTTGGTCCGTCAGAGCTGATCTCTCGCAAGGGTTAGTCGGGGTTGGAATCTTCAAGTTGTAATATCTGCCTACATTAGAGGTATTTTGGTCTTTAAATTTGTAATTGTTTTATCGTTGTATTTTGTACTAGGGAGTGGGGCATCTCTCTAGGGTAGTTGTTTGTACTAGGAAGTGGGGTATCTTTCTGAGGCAGCTGGTTGTAACAGGGGTGGGGTATCTCTTGTTATTGTTGTAATAGAATTGAGGGCTCTTCATAGGTGGGGTATCCTAGGAGAAGAGTGCCCGAGTCTGTAAAGGTTTCCAAGGCACCCGTAAGCCTTGTGGTGTTAGTGGAAAATCTCACAAGGGTGTGAGGACTGGACGTAGGTCACTGGGAGGTGACCGAACCAGTATAAATCTGCTGTGTTCTCAATTCACCCTCCCTCTTGAGACTGAAGCCACTTGGCAACACTAACGACTACCCTTGACACGGACTTTCTTCTTGAGTTGGCTGTGCCATGGAGTTCCATTTGTAACTTTATTTCAGATTGCATCATCTTCAAAACTTAACCTGCAACGCAAGATATCCACAACTTTTCCAAGTGAAGGATATGAATATAAAGCTAGGGCCATAATGTGATCTAAAACATGCTTTACATTTACACACTTCAGAATAGACCAAATGTGAGCTTAGGAGCAAGGGAACCTTTGCAATATTCTAATCTTAAAACTGGAAAGTTTGTTTTCAATTCTGCACACTGAATGCTATCACAGCATTGATCACAACACTGAATCATTAGTGAAGTAATTACAAATCCTGGTCTTGGCTAATTTCATCTCTCTGATTTACACTTCGT
This sequence comes from Astragalus membranaceus, assembly GCA_039519185.1. NCBI lineage: Eukaryota > Viridiplantae > Streptophyta > Magnoliopsida > Fabales > Fabaceae > Astragalus > Astragalus membranaceus. Next base: position 82,392,253 of record CM076850.1, on the reverse strand, counting down.
GTTACTGTTTTTACTGATAGTTGAATTTATTTACTGTCAACACCATGAATTTTTACCATGCTTTATCATTTATTTTCACCTTACTAACTCAAGTACTAGTGAATAGATCTAGAAAGCATTTTTATTGAATATCTAAAGCTTTCATTTGTAAAACTCTTTGAAAAGGAGAAGCGGAGAATCTTTCAAATTGTCTTTGATATTGTATTTGTGTCATGTAGTGGCATTTTCCCTTAGATGCATAATCGTACCTGGTTGTTCTACGAAGCTTAGAGTTTAGCCAAGATTGGCAAATAAACTTGTAGGTTGTAATCTTTTAAAAAGATAGAGGAAAATCCTTCTAGTATTTGAGAGGACTAGGCGTAGCTACCGGGTGGTGGTGAACCAGTATAGATATTTTTGTTCCTTTTCTACCTCTCTTAACTTGTTTTTATTTAACTGTTTTGTTATAAAGGATTTTTAGAAAATATTGTTTGCGAAAGATTTAGAAGCCACTATTTGAAATCCCCATTTCGTGTGTTTTCTCACGCTCATGGTCAACTAGTATGGAACCGGCTAACTGAGAATAAGCTGATGCAACATCAATCAAATGTCATCTGCTAAGTCTAAATGGGCTTGGAGGTTGTTATTTGGTCTTAATGGAGTCGTGTGATTGTTGGTTAGCGGCCCGAGAGAATATTATATTATTTATAAAAATGAATATCATGAAAAGACCAAGTCAAAGTACAGCAACTTTCCCAAATTATTAGAATAGAGATTAAAGGTGTTCAACCATCTGGAATCAAGGGATAAATAGCTCATAAATATGCACCCATTCGCTTGAAAATAGGGATATATGGAACATTGGCAATGTGGTGTTTAATTAGTTGTTTTAGAGAATTTTGACCAATATCTTAGCAGATTGAGATATGTGATTTCTATTAGTCAACGAAGCCAAGGATGTGCAGGAAAACCTATTTTCTTATAAACATGACCATGAAGGACAAGATCATCTGATATGACAAATAACAAAATAGTTGACTAAGTGTTTTTTTAGCTATAACTTAGAAAGTGGGTACAAACCTATACTTTTGTTGTTGGTCATAATCATATATGATGTAATAGGAATAGTGTAAATTTCTTGGATAAATCTTTGTCTATTTTTTATAGGAAGAAAGATTTTTTGAAGAGAGTACAGGGGATACTCTAACCTATAGTACAAAGTAATGAGTTCTCACAAAGCTTGCATACAAGTTATTGGACAATTCCACCGGTCACTAAATTGCAATCCTATCGATTTATAGCAAAACCAACCCCATGATAAAATTTTGACATTCAATAACAACACTTCATTGAAGTTAGCCACCATGCTTCTAAATATTATTACCTTATTTCTTTCAAGCCAAATAGACCACACAATTTCACCTTTCTTTTAACCATTCTGGAGATGCACCTACTATGATACATGAAGTGAGCAGCAGCTTAATTTGGAAAAGGACCTACACCACCAAGCCACGCATAAACCGAACACCACATCACTAGTGCAAAAATGAGATTAGAATTAGACATTTAAAGTCAGGCGCTCAGACGCCTGACTACATAAGTAGACACGGTGGCAAACTTGTAATTAAGAGGCAAAACTTGCGAGTTTTAAAGTCAAGCGGATACACGCCTGACTTCTAAAGTGAAAAAATAGGAAAAAAATTAGACTTTAGAAGTCAGGCGTGTATTCGCCTGACTACATAAGTAGACACGGTGGCAAACTTGTAATTAAAAGATAACGTTTTAAAGTCAAGCGTATACACGCCTAACTTCTAAAGTACTAAAATAGAAAAAAAAATTCACCCTCATTCACACGGGAACCCCTAACATTCTCACGCCACTCTCTCATTCTCACTCAGCCATTCTCAGATCAACAATCTCTCCATTCTCAGATCAACACTCTCAGATCAACACTCTCACTCCCTCATCAGTACGCTCACTCGCGTTTCTCCTCCCCCTCACCTCTCACCGTCGTGTTTCTCCTCCCCCTCACCTCTCACCGTCGCGTTTCTCCTACCCCTCACCTCTCACCGTCGTCAGATCTCAGATCTCACCTCTCACTCCCTCATCAGTTATCACGCTCACAAAACTTAGTCAAGCAAGCAAGTCAAAGAGGCCCAACTTTGTGGGTATGACCTGGTTCGCGCTCTCTCCTTCGTCGCTGTTGCTCAAGAACGGTAGAGCTCAAGAACGAATTGGCCAAGGCAAGTACCCACTTCATCTCTCACTCTCTCTGTCACTATTTATCTCTCTCTCTCTCTCTCTAGAGTTTATTACTGTGTTTACTTTGTATTTTGTATGAAATTTAGGTGGAGGATTTAAGGTTTACGACGTTTTGAAACTTAATTTGGGATTATGGGGTTTTAAAACTTAATTTGGGATTTAGGGTTTAAGAAAAATAATCGGAATCAAAGGTCATTTATAACAATTGCAGTTTTGTGTATGTATATGTTGTATTTAGTGTGGGTGCTTTTGTATCAATTGGGAAGTAATAGGGTAGTGGTCATGTTCTCTCCTATTTACTAGCGACTATTTTTGCTAACAGAAGAAGGATATTGAGAACAGCTTTTGGACATGTAGTGTTTCCAAGCTTGGTTATTCTAGAACAGCAATAATATCAAGGGTAAGTTGACTATGTTCATCCTGCCTCCTCATACTTGATGGAAACATTTGTTACATGTTAAATTATTTATCCTTTTTGCAAAATCTGTAATAAGACAAGACTGAGTGTGCTCATGCAAGTGCGTAATTTACCATGTTCTTGTAGGATTTTATGTTTAAATAAATTGTCTCACATGGACCATTGGGAGTTTCTTATTTGACCGGCTGTGTTTATAACAGGTTGAGGCTCCAAAGAAAAGGGTGAAGAAAACAAACATTCCTGTAGCCGAGGTAGTCTTTGGAGCAATGACAACTTTGGATGTCCAGAAGGCTGTGGAGAAGGAGTTTGAAATGGCTTTGCAAGATCGAGTGATGGAGGAAACAAAAGACAAGAAAAATGCAGTTGAGGCTTATGTTTATGACACGAGAAACACGGTTAGGACTATCTTGTTTTTCTTGTTTATTCTTAAACATGGAAATATCTGATTATTATTGCTTAAACTAATTTCTTGTAAACATTTCAGCTTAATGAAAAATACCAAGAGTTTGTCACTCCTTCAGAGAGGGATGAATTTATTGCTAAACTTCAGGAGGTGGAGGATTGGCTTTTCGAGGATGGTGAGGATGAAACTAAGGGTGTATACGTTACAAAGCTTGAAGAACTAAAAAAGGTAAGAGATTTTAGGGATTGGATTATCCCTGCCCCTAGCTGACTTGGTATAATAAATCTTGGTGGTTGTTAATACCCATCAACATCCAGCACTTTTCAAAGTGGCTGGCCTTTTGCACATATTGCCTTCACTACTTATGCAACACAAATAAAAGTGAAAGATATATCTCTGCGGCAGCTTTGGTTTTTGCAGTCTTAATGGATGTTTAAATGATTGCAGCAAGGTGATCCAATTGAAGAGCGTTTACAAAGAACATGCAGATAAGGGTACGGTGATTGAAAAGCTCGTCTATTGTATAAATAGTTACAGAGAAGCTGCAATGTCAAATGATCCCAAATTTGACCACATTGACATCGAAGAAAAACAGAAGGTAATTGATTCCCAATTTTCTTACTCCTTGTTTCGCTCTAGTTGCCAATTAATCTGAAAGAGTTTTCTTCTTTGTTTGTTGTAGGTCTTGAATGAATGTGTACAGAGAAGCTGAAAACTGGCTCAGGGAGAAGAAGCAGCAACAAGAATCGCTCCCAAAATATGCCAACCCCGTACTCTTGTCTGCTGAAATAAGAAAGAAAGCCGAAGCGATAATAGAAAAATGTTTTTTCAGTTGGAGCATGTAAAGATTGCTCAACGGTAATACACAAATGTTTTTTCAGCAACGTCACAGTGCAGCAGTTTCAATTCTAGCATGTTTCAGTTCTTAGGTCTTAATCTAATGCATACAAAATTGTGCAGTGTTTCCGTCACTCAGATCTCAACAACGATCGTCCTTCTAGAACACAATTTAGAGAGAAACTGCCGTGGTTTCTTAGTGCTCTGCCATCTGCTGATTGTGCAAAAGGGGATCATGGGGCGTACACCAGCAGTGTTGAACTGAAAGGTATATTGATTTAAAGACACTATTTTGTTGTGTTCAAATTCACTTTTAAGCCCTGTTCAAATTCTCTCCTTTACATCAACTTTAGAAACGGGGCTCTCTTGAAGCAAGAACCCGTATAAGTTTCAGAGTGTGAAATCTGACTTTGATATTGTGTTTTGGTTGCAGGCTATGATAGTGGCATTATTCAAGCATCATCATTCCGTAAATATCATACCCCACTCAACAAGCAGGTTATATTTCTATATTATTTGTTCTATGATTAAAGTTTTGTATCAAAGGGATCCAGGTTTAATTGTAAAACTATTGTAGATTGATTATGTTAATTCCATGAGGGCTGCTCAAGAGTTCAGTTCAAGGGTTTCTGATTCTTTAAAGGTAATGTATCCATTTGTTCTACATGCTGAATCGTACTTTTTTGGCCTTTAGATATATATGTAAGAGAGTGTTAAGTAAGAGAGGGTTGTATATGTAGAACTAACTTCAATCATTTTTCAAATGACGGTAAAACCTCATATTTTTAGTCTTTCTTAACCAGGAAAAATATTTATATGAAGGGTGTTATCTGATCTTGTATTTTTAATTGAAAATATGTAAATGAGTTTTGTGGACATTTTATTGGAGGATATCAATTTTGTGGATATTGTTATTTTACATTTCAATTGTTACAAATAATGAAAGTTGATTTGATCTACTTATAACATAGTCTCTGATGTGTTCTGTTTCCTTTATGCATACAGGAAGTACTGACACAGATTCTTGAGGAAGCTGGCTATACAAAGGATTATTATTTAGTCTTGTCTGACTTTATGAAGGTACTGAAACAACTAATATCTAATAGCATGACTTGTTGCACTAGTTTCTTTAAGTTTAATTTAGGCAAACAGTTCAATAGGCAAGTGGCAGATTTAGTTTAAAGACATGGAAAGCCTTTGCAAGAGTAGTTTGCTAAAATCATTAATACAAGTTGGGGCTTGAACAGATGTCTATATGATTGCAAATATATTAACTTGCAGTGACAAGGTCAATGACTGCCCATCAGGATTGAAATAGATTAGGCCAAACCAGGTTTTAACTAAATAAACATGACCTCTTAATCAAATCTAGGGCCTAAACTTGGCCTGATTATTACATGATTTAGACTTACTACAAAGGCTGTACACTAATATCCACTAAAATGTTTAATATAATAGTAATGATGATAACTTAATAACAAGATAAGATGACTTTTATCAAGATTCTGTTGTCTGTTTTCTTACTCAATATTTTATTTTATCATATGCTCATTTTTTGACTGGGTATGTTTAGGGTGAGTATATTTGAATGAGTAAAACCTCAATTTAGCATCACTCTCTCATTTAGTAAAACCTTACTATTCAAATCAAACCCTTTTTGCAACCTAGGTAGGGCTTCTCACAAACTACCTGCTTAACCTTATCTGCTACATATGTTAGGATCTCATTTCTGTATCCTTCTGGCTATAGATTCTCTGAAAATGGTGATCTTCTTCAACATTCGGTTATTTTATGGTTTGTAGCTGTAATAGAGAGATATATAATATATTCTCCACTGCGAAATGGTTTTCTTTTTCTGGAATCCTGATACATTCTTCTTCTACGGTTAATTTCTCTATCAATAACTTGTCACGAAATATTTTTACTGCAAAAATCGTTGGATCTCAGTACATGGTAACTTCATGTTCTAGAAACTTTGATTTGAGTTTGATATCTCATATTTGAGTGCAGTTCCATGGAGGAACTAATTTTGGCCTTACTTCTAGTGGACTTTTCATTGCCACAAGCTATGACTATGATGCTCCCATCGATGAATTCGGTATGCAGTAGCAGTAGTAATGTTTAAATTGTTTACATGCTTTGAATGAAGACAATTATATATATTTTAAGCTTCTCAAAACATAAGGAAAAATAGGACTAGGCATCACATGGTTAAAGCTAGATAAATTTTCACATTAGCCTAAAGTTTCTTCAACTATGTTACTATATCAGGACTTCTAAATGAACCAATATGGGGGCATTTGAGAGATTTACATAAAGCAATAAAGCAATGTGAGCCAGCTTTGGTAGCTGTGGATCCAACAGTGAAATTGATTGGGAATAACCTTGAGGTAAAGTCCATGAAAAGTTCATCATAAGAAGTGCTAAAATACTACTGGGTTGAAATTTCATTCATTTAGTTCCTTTTTTTGTTAATGTATTCTAGGCACATGTGTACAACACAAACTCTGGTGCCTGTGCTGCATTCCTTGCAAATTATGACACCAAATTTGCAGCAACAGTTACATTTGAAAATGGGAAATATGACCTTCCATCTTGGTCTATCAGTATTCTGCAGCAACAGTTACAACTTAAGTGATGTTTATCATGTAGAATGTAAGTAAGTGACTGTGTTGTTCTGTAGAATGTATTTTTTTGTACTTAAACTGATGAATCATGTGACTGTGTTGTTCTGTAGAATGTATTTTGTACTTAAGTGTTGTATTTTGTACTTAAACTGATCTCATAATCTTATTGATTGTGTTGTTCTGTATTTTGTTCTGTTTGAATGTATTTTGTACAATGGGATGAATTTTAGCTTTGAATTATAGTAGAATGTGATGAATGACCAATAATGCTTAATGCTTGGTATAACCAGGGTGTATAGAATGTGATGAATTATAGTAGCATGTGATGAATTTCGTATAACCAGGGTGTATAGATTAAACCAAAATTTGAAGAAGAAAAAAAACTTTTAAGGTCAGGCGCAATAATGCTTGACTTTAAATAATACTTACGAAGTCAGGCAAAAATAAATGCTTGACTTTAAATCATACTTACGAAGTCAGGCAAGAATAAATGCTTGACTTTAAATCATACTTACGAAGTCAGGCAAGAATAAAATGCTTGACTTTAAATCATACTTCTGAGGTCAGGCAATAATAAATGCTTGACTTTAAAATAGACTTACGAAGTCAGGTGAAAAAAATGCTTGACTTTAAAATTGACTTACGAAGTCAGACAAAATAAATGCTTGACTTTAAATCAGACTTACGAAGTCAGGCTATCGCTTGACTTTAAAACTCCTGACATACAAAGTCGACTTAATAAAAGTCAAGCGGGGGCCTGACTTTAAATCCACTTTTCGCCTGACTTTAAATTCCTTTTTCGCACTAGTGCATATTGTAACATCCTCAAAATAATTAACCGAATTATTTGGATGTTAACCCAATTGAATTAATTTAGTACTTGACGGGTAAATTTATTTAGTGCTAAAATTATTTATTGGTTGTCATCGGATCGTTAACCGGATAATACGGGCCAAGGAAGTTTCGGAATCGAAATAAGAGATTTAGATCAATATGGTAATTGGACCACGTTACCACTTATTTATTAAATAAATATATAAGTATACGTGTATGTATGTGTATGTGAGGGAAGAAAAGAAAAATTAAAAGAAAGAGAGAAAGAAGGAGAGAAGAGAAACAGAGAAGAGAAAAGGAGAAAAGAAGAGAAAAGGAGAAAGGAAGAGAAAGAGGAAGAGAAGAAGAAGAGGAGCTCCACCCATCATCCCAAACTATCATCTTCATCATCATCTTTGCTTCCCCTCCCACCCTTTCAAGCTAGAAAGCCCACCAACGATTGTAAGAGGATTGAAGCTAAATTCGAAGTTTGGAGCGGATTGGAGATCCTAGGGTTCGATTGGGGATTTTTGGTGTCTCGGTGATTTCGGCTCGATATCGGCTCTCGCTTCGAGGGTGAGTTTTACTCACGCTTAGGATGTTTTTCTGTCTCGTTAGTTTTTACGTTAATTGATTTCGAGAGATTTTGAAACGAAAACCGTTATTTGAAAATATGTCGCGTTTTGATACAATTCTATTACAATGAGTTTTTGATTGATTTGATTGATTGTGTGACTTTGATTGAGACTGTTTTTATGGTTGTCAAATCTGTTTTCGGTCGGAACGAGAATCGTTCGAGAACTTTTGGGTCAAAAACCGTTATTTCGGAATATGTCGTATTTTGGTAAAATTCGTTTTGATTGAGTTTTTGATTGGATTGATTGATTGTGTGGTTTGTATTGGGTCTATTGTATTGGTTGTCAAATCTGTTTTCGATTAGAACGAGAATCGGAATTGAGCGGAATAGCGGTTTTCGCGCGAAATCGCCAAAATTCTGCAACATCAGGTCCCCATCGCGTCGCGACCTCCCTCCTTCGCGTCGCGACCATGCTTCAGTTTGCAACGAAAATATTTCTGTCTTTTTTCGCGTCGCGACGGTTTCGTATCGCGTCGCGACACTTTGCAGATTTTCAACAGTTTTTCACTGATTTTGTTTTCGCGATATCTTTTGATCCGGGAACCCGATTGAGGTGTTCTAAGATGCGTTGGAAAGCTTATTCAGAGGGATAACTGAATATTCTATTTTTAAGGCAAAATGAACTGTTCTTGATATTGAAAATTATGTTGAAAAGTGTCGAGTTAGTATGCGAGAGCGAATGTGGACTTAATGTTTTTATCGAAAAGAAAGCGGACTATGAGTCCTATGTGATATTGTATAAATGACGCGGGATGATTGTTAAATCATCTAAACCGGTCTATGATTCACGATATATAAATTATATCGAATATAGGAGTTAGCCCAAATGCGGGTGGATATATATATATATATACTAGATCAAGTTTGGGTGACGACCCATGAGGTTGACATACTAGGCGGGGAAGTCATGATCCCTTACCCTAGGCCCGTAAGCCATTAGGGAAAGTACTATTGGTAAAGGGGTTCACCGGGATTACCAAAGCTGGGGTCGGTGTCATTCTAAAGATATCAATAGTATGGTTACCGGGATTACCAAAGCTGGGGCTGGTATCATACTATGTTGACTAGTACGAGTCACCGGGATTACCAAAGCTGGGGTCGGTGTCGTGCTAAATTAAAAGAATGTAATTTATAATGTAAACTACGAATGTACGAGAATTCATAAAGGAACCGAGAGCGTAGTTAGGGGTCTCGGTAGAACTCACTGAGATTGTATCTCACTGTTTATATTTTGTGGTTTTTACAGAGAAGCAGGGGAAAGAGCAAAAGTGAAGAAGCACAGCTAGGTGGTGTGCTTATGAAGACGGTGAAGACTTAGTTTTCATTGTTAATGTCTTTCCTTCGAGATCTTTGTATTTCCGATTGTATAACTTGTACTAGTAAAAGTTGTAAAATCGTTTCCGCTATTTCTTGGTATTTGGATATTGGACTCTAGGTTATGAGCTGTTTTTATTTATGTTCAATATCTAAAACAGGAAAAAATATCTCTGATTGTTTTATGATAGTACACTTGGGTATTTTTACTCGATAAAAAATACCGGGGTGTTACAGTTGGTATCAGAGCAGTTCGACCTAGTCGGACTTAGTTTAGGGTTGAGTCGATTCCTTGTTAGTCCTTTTTGTAATTACACTTGTGATGCTAAGAGACATTGAGCCTGATCAACTTAATACTTAGTGCATCATAAGCGGAATTATGACTGGATGATCAAGATGCAATCCTCGACCAAAATCGGAATCTTCAACCGGTGCATCCTCAGGAAAGGTGACGTGACGGTGGAAGAATACACCGCTAAGTTTGAGAAGTTGTCTCAGTTTTACCAAGTGGTAAAGTAAGCTCTGGATGACGAATGGAAAATGCAGAAGTATAAGAAGGACATAAGTGCTCTTATGACTTGGGGGTCTCAGTTCTTATACTATGACCAATTATGTTGCCTTAGTGCAATTAGCCTATGTCGCCGAGGATGATCTCATAGGAAATATGGGAAAGGAAAGAAGGTAGTTGAATTATCAACTCCGAATGCAAAGTCCTAAGATAATTTCATCAAAGGAAAAGCAGATGCAATTCTTTGATTCTTCAAAGGTCAGAAGATGTTCTAACTGTGGAAAGCCTCACAGCGGTGATTGCAAGCGAAGATCTAATCGGTGCTATTATAGAAATGTAGAGGGTCACTATGGTAAAGAGTGCCCCGTAAGGAAGAGTTTCAAGGAGTTACAAGCAGCTCTAAGGCAAGGACGAGTCAACATTCTGGATGTTTAGGCAGACACGACTGCAGACAATCTACTGAGGAGTATGAGATCAGTTTTCAATAACTCGATCAGTATATTATATGATTCGGGTGCAACCTATTGTTGTATATCCCGATCGCATGTGAGTCGGCTGGGATCAGCCTTATCATCGCTATCCGAGCCGATAACTATTTTAACTGCTGCTAAGGGTCGTGTCCAGACCTAATCTTTGTATAGAATTGTCTACTTGTCATAGGAGGCAGAAATTTCGTTGTAAAAATTTATTGTTTGCCTATGAGAAGTGTGGACACCATTTTGGGTTTGAATTGGATGCCTGAGGTAAAGTTTCTGGGATAGGCGATTTCCTAATCAGGTGTTGCAGTAGATCCCAGTAAAGTAGAAGCTGTGTTGAATTGGGAGCGACCGACCTGAGTCACAGAGATCGGAAGTTTTTGGGTCTATCCGGTTACTGTAGGAGATTTGTTCAAGGGTTCTCACAGTTAGTTTTTCTACTTACTCGGTTAACTCGTAAGGGTCATCCGTTTACGTGGGATGCCGATTGTGAAGAATGTTTTCAAGAGTCGAAGATTTTGACTTCTGCTCCAATCCTGATTCTTCCGGATCCGTCATTGGAATTTTAAATTTTCGATGACGCTTCAGGGAAGGGTTTAGGATGTATTCTAATGCAAAATCAACAAGTGGTAGCTTATGCGTACAGACAATTAAAGTCTCATGAGAAGAGTTATCCGACTCACGATTATGAGTTGGCAGCTATTGTGTATGCACTGAGGATTTGGAGACGTTATCTGTAGGGGTGTCGTTTCGATGTCTTCAGTGATCACAATAGTTTAAGGTATCTGCTTGATCAGAAAGAACTGGATAGCAGGCAGAGAAGTGTGTCGAGTTTCTGGAGGATTATGAATTTGTGTTGATGTAGCATTCAAGAGAGGTCAGAGTTGTAACTGATGCACTGAGTAGGAAGTCCATCCACATGGCCGAGTTTATTGATGCATGAGATGGAATCATCGGAGTCTTTCAGAGACTTAAATCTGAATTCAAGATCAACGAGGAACCAGTTAGTGTTGAGCCATATGGGGATATCTAGTTCCTCAAGGGATTCTATACGCTTAGCACGGGAAGTAGATGTGAAGCTACAATCACAAAAGGTATTTCCAGATTTTACCATGGATAGTGATGGAGTCAGTTGTTTCAACGGTAGGATCTGTGCACCCGATGATGAGAAAAATAGAAGGCAAGTGTTAGAGGAAGCACACCGAGGTTTATATTCTGTACACCCTGGATCCACCAAGATGTACAGAGATGTTAAGCAAATGTATTAGTCTGTTAACCTCTCCTTTGTGAAAGTTGACAATGAGATAGTATTATAAGATTCCGTTTGACAAGTCGAACGTGAATACGAATATGTAAGTGAGGTAACTGCTGACTGTTTTCACGTTGCGAATAGCCATCAAAGGATTAATTGATGGATCAGCTTGCAAGTGAGTGAAATTTCCGGAATGAAGCTTGGTGTGCGACGTAATAGTTTTGAAAAATCATTTTTGTGAAAACCCGCATGCTAAAGTTAATTCTGGGAATGAATCAAGAGAATTACTTAGGTTGAGGGAAAACTCTCAATGCTATTGACTAATTTGGAAAGGAATGGGATGCGTCGTTGGTAAAAACCTCGTGAGGAAGTTGCAATAGAGGAAAAAGAGCTCTGAGTTCTATTTTGATAGTTGTTTTGAGAACAACAGAGGTGATTTTCATTACGTTCAAATTTATTTGTTGTCCCCACTGTTTATTTCTACGTTTAAGATAAACGTTTCTGGTAAATCCGCATTTCATCTTCTTTTGAAAAGTGCTATCTCGAAATCTTGGGGGCGGGTCAAGAAGTTTCACCAATGACTTTCCATCACATTTGTCAATGTGTACGAGAACTGTTAGGGAATTTTAGACAGTTGTTGAGAACGTGTTTACACCCTTTGAGGAAAGCGTGTTTGTTCTTATCTCGATCGAGGAGTACCGTGATGTGAACCTCATTTTTTTTCAACCTGTATTTCTATCAAGTTTCTTATATTACACCCTTTGATTTAGATTAATCAAAGTTGGGGAGTAAACGAGGATAATTGGAATGAAGCCTCGGAAGTGTTTTCAAACGCGGTGCCGAGCCTATGTAGGCGAATGATGGGTTTCTCGTGTAGATGCGTGACCAGAGAGTTCGTATCAAGGTAGTAGTGAATCATACTTGGAGATTGATGTGCCAACTTGGGAAGAGTTCCTACGCTCATTTCGTTAGTTCGAGATTGTTTCCAGCAACTTAAGATCTTTCTGAGAATGTCGATTCTCGGTTAGTCAGATGAAAGACTTCACGAAATTTTGAGGACAAAATTCTTTCAAGTTGGGGAGAATGTAACATCCTCAAAATAATTAACCGAATTATTTGGATGTTAACCCAATTGAATTAATTTAGTACTTGACGGGTAAATTTATTTAGTGCTAAAATTATTTATTGGTTGTCATCGGATCGTTAACCGGATAATACGGGCCAAGGAAGTTTCGGAATCGAAATAAGAGATTTAGATCAATATGGTAATTGGACCACGTTACCACTTATTTATTAAATAAATATATAAGTATACGTGTATGTATGTGTATGTGAGGGAAGAAAAGAAAAATTAAAAGAAAGAGAGAAAGGAGAGAAGAGAAACAGAGAAGAGAAAAGGAGAAAAGAAGAGAAAAGGAGAAAGGAAGAGAAAGAGGAAGAGAAGAAGAAGAAGAGGAGCTCCACCCATCATCCCAAACTATCATCTTCATCATCATCTTTGCTTCCCCTCCCACCCTTTCAAGCTAGAAAGCCCACCAACGATTGTAAGCGGATTGAAGCTAAATTCGAAGTTTGGAGCGGATTGGAGATCCTAGGGTTCGATTGGGGATTTTTGGTGTCTCGGTGATTTCGGCTCGATATCGGCTCTCGCTTCGAGGGTGAGTTTTACTCACGCTTAGGATGTTTTTCTGTCTCGTTAGTTTTTACGTTAATTGATTTCGAGAGATTTTGAAACGAAAACCGTTATTTGAAAATATGTCGCGTTTTGATACAATTCGATTACAATGAGTTTTTGATTGATTTGATTGATTGTGTGACTTTGATTGAGACTGTTTTTATGGTTGTCAAATCTGTTTTCGGTCGGAACGAGAATCGTTCGAGAACTTTTGGGTCAAAAACCGTTATTTCGGAATATGTCGTATTTTGGTAAAATTCGTTTTGATTGAGTTTTTGATTGGATTGATTGATTGTGTGGTTTGTATTGGGTCTATTGTATTGGTTGTCAAATCTGTTTTCGATCAGAACGAGAATCGGAATTGAGCGGAATAGCGGTTTTCGCGCGAAACCGCCAAAATTCTGCAGCATCAGGTCCCCATCGCGTCGCGACCTCCCTCCTTCGCGTCGCGACCATGCTTCAGTTTGCAACGAAAATATTTCTGTTTTTTTCGCGTCGCGACGGTTTCGTATCGCGTCGCGACGCTTTGCAGATTTTCAACAGTTTTTCACTGATTTTGTTTTCGCGATATCTTTTGATCCGGGAACCCGATTGAGGTGTTCTAAGATGCGTTGGAAAACTTATTCAGAGGCCTAACTGAATATTCTATTTTTAAGGCAAAATGAACTGTTCTTGATATTGAAAATTATGTTGAAAAGTGTCGAGTTAGTATGCGAGAGCGAATGTGGACTTAATGTTTTTATCGAAAAGAAAGCGGACTATGAGTCCTATGTGATATTGTATAAATGACGCGGGATGATTTTTAAATCATCTAAACCGGTCTATGATTCACGATATATAAATTATATCGAATATAGGAGTTAGCCCAAATGCGGGTGGATATATATATATATATATATATATATATATATATATATATATATACTAGATCGAGTTTGGGTGACGACCCATGAGGTTGACATACTAGGCGGGGAAGTCATGATCCCTTACCCTAGGCCCGTAAGCCATTAGGGAAAGTACTATTGGTAAAGGGGTTCACCGGGATTACCAAAGCTGGGGTCGGTGTTATGTCACAGTTATAAAACAGTTCACCGGGATTACCAAAGCTGGGGTCGGTGCTGTAATGAAGTTATGAAGCGGGTTACCGGAATTACCAAAGCTGGGGCCGGTACCGTGTTAAAGTTAGAAAGAATGGTCACCGGGATTACCAAAGCTGGGGTCGGTGTCATTCTAAAGATATCAATAGTATGGTTACCGGGATTACCAAAGCTGGGGCTGGTATCATACTATGTTGACTAGTACAAGTCACCGGGATTACCAAAGCTGGGGTCGGTGTCGTGCTAAATTAAAAGAATGTAATTTATAATGTAAACTACGAATGTACGAGAATTCATAAAGGAACCGAGAGCGTAATTAGGGGTCTCGGTAGAACTCACTGAGATTGTATCTCACTGTTTATATTTTGTGGTTTTTACAGAGAAGCAGGGGAAAGAGCAAAAGTGAAGAAGCACAGCTAGGTGGTGTGCTTATGAAGACGGTGAAGACTTAGTTTTCATTGTTAATGTCTTTCCTTCGAGATCTTTGTATTTCCGATTGTATAACTTGTACCAGTAAAAGTTGTAAAATCGTTTCCGCTATTTCTTGGTATTTGGATATTGGACTCTAGGTTATGAGCTGTTTTTATTTATGTTCAATATCTAAAACAGGAAAAATATCTCTGATTGTTTTATGATGGTACACTTGGGTATTTTTACTCGATAAAAAATACCGGGGTGTTACACATATTGTAAGAGAAGTTACACAAGTAAAAAAAGATGTTTATGATCCTCATTTTGTCCAAAACAAAGAACATAAGTAGCCCCATTAGATGGGACCATAATCCCTTTGTTCAAAAACTCCAATCTTGTTGGGATAGGGGATGTAATATGGTTAGTTGCACCTAACTCTACAACCAAAATGTCATTAGACTTACCATAGGAAGGGGTAGTAGTATTAGTGTTACGGGCTAGAGGATTGGTTGTGATGGAATTGATTGAATGGGTTAGATTTGGAGGTGGTGAGGATTGTTGAAGAAGCTTCAAAATCTATTGAACTTGTCCTTGCAAGTCAGTCAAAGATGATGACATAGTGGAATCTGAAGCGGCATCATGCGTGACATTAGTTTGTGCAGATGTAGCAGAATCGGTATTTGCATTGTTTACCGACTTTGAGTTATGTTACTTGTTTTGCTCCTGATATCTAGGAGGATAACCATGCTTGAGATAAAAGGTATAAATTGTGTGATTATAGCGAGAGCAATGAGTACTAAAACGGTTGGAACCTTGTCCATTGTTGGAAGCACGAGTTGCAAGTTGAAAAGCAGTTTTTTCCTGTTGTATGTGCATAACCATTTCTGGCTAGTCAGTGAATGAATCCGAAGAATGAGCTGCAGAATGAGTTCTTTCTTGTTGTATAACCAGTGAGAAAGCCTTGTGAATGGAAGGGGAAGACATCATGATTTGAGACTTTACATGCGCGTATTGTTCATTGATTCCTTTTAGAAACTTGAGAATATGATCTCGTTCTCTATAGATTTTGACGTCAGAAACAACTTTATATGTTCAAGGAATTTCGCAAGAACAAATTTCAAATTAGACGAAATATTTCAATTTCTTCCCAAAGTGGGTTCAGTGTTGTGTAACAGGAGGAAATAAATGTCAAGCATACCTTGCTGAAATTTAGACAGCTCATACTGAAAATCATAAGTTTTGAACATGTCACTCTGTAAAAACCTAGATTGCAAATCACGCCATACAGCAGAAGCTCTATCATACCAGATGATGCTTGAATGCCAAAGCCATGAAAGCACCAGGTTATTACATCGAATCCAGACGTTGTGTCGTCAATGAATTTTAGTTTGTTCTTAGAGAGCAGTGAAAGCTTCGTCGATCTCAGCCATGAGTGGTAGCTCTTGCGGTCTAGGGTAGGAGTGACCAACACTACTGCATGGGTTTTCATTTGGAAATTGAGATCAAGAGAAGTGACCTCCAAACCAAGAAAGATGAATTCGAAATCCAAGAAGGTGAAATCGAAATCAAGATGATGCAAATCAAACCAGAAAGCGAACTTAGAATCTCAAAGATGGAAAAACGATTCGCAAATGTGAACCAGTAAACAAGGGTGAATTTGTCAGGATGAAGGAGCAATTCATTAAGAAGAATCAAAATCAGAGCGCATTTTGCGAAAGTGAAGTCTAATCTAATACAAAGTTGGAGATGGAATCCATTGAGAGAGAAGAGAGGATTGGGATAAAAGGTTTTCTCATCTATGAATAACTAGAACTTACCCCATGTGATGCACGGGACAACATGATATCCTTATGAAAAATAGATATAGTATTATGCATATTTTGATTTTTTGCGTACTAGAACTATTTGATAGGCAGTATATTATTGGAAAATTTTATAAAAAAAAAAAAGAAAATCTAACTCATAGATAAAATTATGTGATAAAACAAATTAGTGACATATATCGAGTTTAATTTTTAAAAGGGAAAAAATGCTCACTTAAAAAATTTCAGTTAAAAAACGAAAACAAAAACAAATTTTTATTTTCAAGAAAAAAATTAAAATTATTATTTAGAATTTGTAATGGTCTTCAGAAGCACGTGAAGGTTTGTGGTAGAAGAAGGGGTTTGTGATGGGCACTTATTTTTTTTCCAAACCCTAATGTACCAAAAACACTGATAGGTGTTCGCTATACATGTTCTGTCATGAAATTGGGCGTATTTGAACAATTAAAAATATTTCCAATCCCTAAAGTACCCCAAAACACATTGCTTAGCGAGTTAGCGTCGCATTTTACATTCTTTGTCACATAATTATATTTTACCAAACTGGTGATCAAGGAACAAATTTTGCGTAGTTAAATAGGTGGAAGTTTTTTCCGAACCTTAAAGTACCCAAAAACACATTGCTTATGGTCGCACTTTAGTATTTTGTCGAGGAATTAATTTTGTTCACCAAATCGATTATTGATGAACGAACTTCGTGTATTTAAACATATAAAATTTTTCCGGACCCCAAAGTACCTCATAACACACTGCTCAATGTTTCACTTTACTTATTTTCTCACGAAATTTGTTTTTCCACCAACTCGGTTAGTGAGGAACATTTAAAATTAACTTTTTCGGATCCTAAACCCCAAAACACACTACTTAGTGCCGCACTTTACATATTTTATCACAGAATTAATTTTATTTTTCACAAAACTTATTATTGAGGAACGAACTTTGCCTATTTGAACAGTTAAAATGTTTGAACCGTAAAATACCCAAAACACACTGCTTAGCACCCACTTTACGTATTTTGTCACGAAACTAATTTTATTTTTCACTAATTTTACCTTTAGATTAAAAGATGCTAGCAATAAAAATATATTTTACCATAGTGGGACCCACCCTATGCACATGTATTTTTTATTGTAAATTGAATATCTCCCTTTTTCTTTCTTACTCACACATTGCTTGTGGGACCCACTAAAATGATTATGTAACCCCACCTAAAAATTGGCTCGAAAACACCACCACTAAATTTACTAACATTCAACTTAGCCTTAAGAGTATTAAGATATGGTTGCACTGTATAGTAAAACAATATATACAGTAAAATAGTAACTAAGCTTACAGTAAAACAGCAAAACAATATCTAACTAACTATTAACTAGATAAATAACAAACTAGGTAAACTATAACTATATACGAGTAAAAAAAACTACGATTAAGTTATATAATAACAAATTATGATAGCTAGAACTACTAGTACTAACAATAACCATGACTCATTTTTTTCTCTCTCGTTTCTTCGTGTGTCAGTTCTCTCCCGTGTTGGTGAGAGCTTTTTCCAGTTTTCTTATATTTCTCCTTACTGAGTAGCGATCACTTCCCCTAGACTACGGAGAGGCTTACTTTGAACGAAGATGTGGATTTGGAGTTTGGTGTAGAAGGTAACAAATTAGTTGAGGCGGATCAAGTACTCTGTCTCGTTGGGCATTTTTTTGAAGGATAGGAACATTAGGGTTTCAATCATGAAGGATCGTATGCCAGACATATGGAGGTCAGGGCGTGGTGTTTCGATCGGAGAGATGGAGGGTGGGCTGTTTGTTTTCCAGTTTTTCCATCAACTGGGTATTCAAAAAGTTTTAAAACTTGGGCCATGGACATTTGACAAGCACCTTCTACTCCTGAGTGCGGTGCCAGATGGAATGCAACCAGAGGAGGTTTCGTTGTTTCATGTTCTGTTTTGGGTTCAAGTTCATGGTGTCCCCATTGGTTTTATTTCAGAGGCGGTGGGCAAGGGTCTTGCAAATTTCATTGGAGAATTCCTTGAGTATGATGTCAACAATACATCAAACTTCTGGCGAGCTTTCGTGCATATTAGGGTTTTGGTTGATTGTGGGTGGGGAAGCGAAAATGGTTACGTTCCGGTGTGAGAGGCTGGAGACTTTTCGCTATTTGTGTGGGAGGCTAGGTCACGCTGAAAATGCTTGTGATGTGTTGTTTACGCCGGAGATCCAGACGGAGAGTCGGAGGCAAAGCGGCGGCGGTGGTAGGTCAAGATGGCTGAGAGATGAGAAAAACAGCGAATGGATCAGTCCAATAGTTAATGCAGGGCGAATTTTCGGGGAAAATGGTCACGGGAATTACGCACATCAGTTACAAAAAGAATTTCAAAATACAAATGAGAGACAAGGTTGGCCCGTGACAGAAGAGGCATTTACTTTAGGAGACAGCTCTAACGGTACACCAACAAATTTTTTTAATTTCGCTAACATGTTCAAAAATCCGCAATTGTATTTCCCTTTAAAGGTTACAAACAGGGTTGCCGGGGATTATGCTGCAGCAAATAAAAAGGTTGATTCGATGGAAGAGGAAGTTTTGGTTGAGGTGGACCGTAAACGTCAACATGCGCAGGAATCTATTCCAAGTCAGGATCACATGTATATTACTCCCTCCGTCCCATTTTGTTTGTTGTTTTAGCAAAATCAATTTGTCCCAAATTGATTGTTGTTTTAGATTTTCAATGTAACTTTTAATATTCTTTTCCCTTTATACCCCTATTAATGATGACAACTTTTTACATTTAATAAATTATTCGCATTTTTTTATGTAGAGAGATAAATGGTTAAATGGTAAATTAGACAACACTTTTTAAAAATCTAGACTTCTAATAATTTTTCTTAAAGGGTGTGCCAAAACCTTAAACTGCAAACAATTTGGGACGGAGGGAGTAATAATGAACATAATTTAAATGGTGTGGGGGTTGCAAATAGCAATTCACTGGGTGGTAGTAGCAATGACCAGAATAACTTATCTTTTTTAAAGGCAGGTCCTGGAAAGCAGGCCTGCCAGGATGAATGAGTTTCATAAGCTGGAACTACCGGGGCCTGGGCAACCCGAGTGCAGTTCTATCCATTCGTGACCTCGTTCGGACGTACCACCCGGACGTTATTTTTTTGTGTGACTTTGGTACATGCCAATATAATTGAAAAAATTAGAGCTCGAATAGGTTTTGACTTTGCTTTTGCAGTGGACAGGTTGGGCAGAGGTGGTGGGCTGGCGTTACTATGGCGTCATCCTTTCGATTGTCAGGTTTTAAGTTACTCCAGAAATTTTATTAATGTTAAGGTGAGTTCAGTTGGTCATCCTACTTGGCGATTCACTAGGTTCTATGGTTATCCAGAAAGAGGTCGGCGCAGGGACTCTTGGGATCTTCTCAGGATGTTATCAAGAGATAATGACCTTCCATGGTGCATAATGGGGGATTTTAATGATATTTTATCTAATGATGATATTAGAGGACAGCAAGAGCGACAACCTTGGCTTATTCGGGGTTTTCAAGAAGCTATTCAAGATAGTCAACTTCACGAGTTACCTATGGAGGGATATCATTTCACTTGGACGAAAGGAAGGGGGGCTCCAGACGTGAATGATGGTAGGCTTGACTGGGGTTTTGTTTTTCAAGATTGGCTTGATGCTTTCCCTCAATTTAAACTTGCTAATGGTGTCTCAGAAAAGCGGATCATTCTCCTCTTTGGCTTAGGTTAAATGAATGGGAAAGGCGAGAAAGGCGTCGTGATTTCAAGTTTGAGAATGCTTGGCTAGAAGAACCGGAGCTACCATCGATTGTTAGTGACAGTTGGAGTATGAGTGTGGGGTGTGACTTGCTTACTAAGATGAAGCGGTGTACCGATACCATTGATCCGTGGGGTAAGAGGTTGAGATCACGGTATAGGGAAGATATTAATGGTTGTCGTAGAACGATTGAAGAGATGTGAGTGGTGACGGGGGGTATGGAGGATCAAGTGTTGTTGGAAGAAAAAATTAAGTCTGTTGTTAGCGCAAGAGGAAGCACTTTGGAGACAACGATCCAAGGTCTATTGGTTATGTGATGGGGATACAAATTCTAAGTTTTTTCATGACATGGCTAGTGCAAGAAGAAAGAGAAATCACATTATGACGTTGGTTAGGGAAGATGGGACAGAAACTATAGAGCAACAAGGCATGTGTGATATTGCAAGTGGCTACTTCACTGAGCTATTTCATGGGAGCGAGGGGGACTATGATGATGTGATAAAACATGTCCAGAGTTGTATTACGCAGGAGGACAAACTTTTATTGCTTCTGCCACTTGATATTGAGGAGGTTAAGAAAGCCCTTTTTCAAATGCATTCAGATTAGGCGCCGGGTCCGGATGGTTTGAACCCATCTTTTTTCAAAAGATTTTGGAATCTCTGTGGGGTTGAGTTATTTCACACAAGTCAGGAGTGGCTAGAGAAGGGTGAGTTTCCTACAAGTCTAAACGATGCAAATATTGTATTAATTCCTAAGGATGAAAATCCGACTTCCATGAAGGACTTTCGTCCTATATGTTTGTGTAATGTTATCTATAAAATTATATCCAAAGTCCTTACGAATAGACTAAAACCAGTGTTGCATAAATATGTTTCTTTGGAGCAATCGGCTTTTGTTGAAAATAGATCTATTCTTGATAATGTTTTTGTGGCAATAGAGACTCTTCATTATTTGAAATGTAAGACGCAAGCTATCAACATGCAGAAGTCCGAGGTTTATATCAGTAGAAACACAACTTAGGAGAGCAAAGATGTTATTGCCAGAATAATGAGGGTGACCGAATGCTTGAGGACCGAAAAATATTTGGGCCACCCTTCTATGATTGGGAGGAACAAGAAGCAGATCTTTTTGTATCTCAGATACCGAATGTGGAAGAGAATTCAAAGCTGGTCGGGGAAGCATCTCTCAAAAGCATCTCTCGAAGCTTGCTTCAGACCATAAAGAGCCTTTTTGAGTTTGAAAACATGATCTGGTTTTCATAATTTTCAAAGCCAGGTGGTTGTTCAACATACACTTCTTCTTGAATAAGGCCATTTTGAAACACACTTTTGACATCCATTTGATATAATTTAAAATCTATGATTGATGCAAATGCAAGGAGCATGCGAATAGCCTTTAATCTAGCTATGGGTGCATATGTTTTATCATAGTCTATTCCTTATCTACTTTCAATCTAATAAAAACATATGATAGCATATTTACATTTTTAGACATCACCAAATTTTGACATTTGTCACAATTTAGGGGAAAAATAGACAATTCACCACATAAAGCCAAAACGGTACACTGCCGCAACAGTACGCTACAGTGCAAATTCACCACATAACTACTTTTATTAAAATCAATCAATTTAACCACTACCAAAAATTACAAAAATAACTATTTTATAATTACTAAAAAGGAGTAAAATGCCAACGAGAGTGCCAACGGGAGTGGCAACGAGAGCGCCAATGAGAGTGGCAACGAAAGCGCCAACGGGAGAGGCAATGGGAGTGGTAATGATAAAGGGAAAACAAAGTGAGGGACAAAAAACTGATTGAAAGCTGCAATCAGAAGCTGCAACAGTCGCAGCAAAAGGACAAAAAACAGCAAAATTTCAAAAACAACTTTTTTTTCATCTACTTTCAATCTAACAAAAACATATGCTTTCAATCTAATAAAAACATATGCTAGCATATTTACATTTTTAGACATCACCAAATTTTGACATTTGTCACAATTTAGGGGCAAAATAGACAATTCACCACATAAAGCCAAAACACTACAATGCCGCAACAGTACGCTCTGACGCGCTACACTACCAATCCAGTTTTTTTATTTTTTTTTTAAAACTGATTTTTTTTAACCATTCTGGAGATGCACCTACTATGATACATGAAGTGAGCAGCAGCTTAATTTGGAAAAGGTCCTACACCACCAAGCCACGCATAAACCGAACACCACATATTGTAAGAGAAGTTACACAAGTAAAAACCGATGTTTATAATCCTCATTTTGCCAAAAACAAAGAACATAAGTAGCCCCATTAGATGGGACCATAATCCCTTTGTTCAAAAACTCCAATCTTGTTGGGATAGGGGATGTAATATGCTTAGTTGCACCTGAGTCTACAACCAAAATGTCATTAGACTTACCATAGGAAGGGGTAGTAGTATTAGTGTTATGGGCCTGAGGATTTGTTGTGATGGAATTGATTGAATGGGTTAGATTTGGAGGTGGTGAGGATTGTTGAAGAAGCTTCAAAATCTATTGAACTTGTCCTTGCAAGTCAGTCAAAGATGATGACATAGTGGAATCTGAAGCGGCATCATGCGTGACATTAGTTTTCCCAGATGTAGCAGAATCGGTATTTTACCGACTATGAGTTCTGTTACTTGTTTTGCTCCTGATATCTAGGAGGATAACCATGCTTGAGATAAAAGGTATAAATTGTGTGACTATAGCGAGAGCAATGAGTGCTAAAACGGTTGGAACCATGTCATGAGAGCAATGAGAGCAATGAGATAAAAGGTATAAATGTCCACGAGGCTTGCCATTGTTGGAAGGAAGAGTTGCAAGTTGAAAAGCAGTTTTTTCCTGTTGAATGTGCATAACCATTTCTGGCTAGTCAGTGAATGAATCCGAAGAAGGAGCTGCCGAATGAGTTCTTTCTTGTTGTATAACTAGTGAGATAGTCTTGTGAATGGAAGGCAAGGGCTCCATCATCATGATTTGAGACTTTACATGCGCATATTGTTCAATGATTCCTTTTAGAAACTTGAGAATATGATCTCGTTCTCTATAGATTTTGACGTCAGAAACAACTTTATATGTGCAAGGAATTTCGCAAGAACAAATTAGACGAAATATTTCAATTTCTTCCAAAAGTGGTTTCAATGTTGTGTAACAGGAGGAAATGTTAAGCATACCTTGCTGAAAATCATAAGTTTTGAACATGTCACTCTGTAAACACCTAGATTGCAAATCATGCCATACAGTAGAAGCTCTATCATACCAGATGATGCTTGAATGCCAAAGCCATGAAAGCACCAGGTTATTACATCGAATCCAGACGTTGTGGAGAGGATTGGTGACAGAAGGTTGCAGAAGTGTGTCGTCAATGAATTTGAGTTTGTTCTTAGAGAGCGGTGAAAGCTTCGTCGATCTCAACCATGAGTGGTAGTTCTTGCGGTCTAGGGTAGGAGTGACCAACACTACTGCATGGGTTTTCATTTGGATGGAGGTAGTGAGGATTGGTAGGGTTTGAAGAAAAATCAGAATGAATAGAGGTAGCCATGGTTGCAGAATTGAAATTGAGATCAAGAGAAGTGAAATCCAAACCAAGAAAGATGAATTCGAAATCAAAGAAGGTGAAATCGAAATCAAGATGATGCAAATCAAACCAGAAAGCGAACTCTCATTGATGGAGAAACGATTGGCAAATGTGAAATTGAACCAGTAAACAAGGGTGAAATTGTAAGGATGAAGGAGCGATTCATTAAGAAGAATCAAAATCAGAGCGCATTTTGCGAAAGTGAAGTCTAATCTGATACAATGTTGGAGATGGAATCCATCGAGAGAGAAGAGAGGATTGGGATAAAAGGTTTTCTCATCTATGAATAACTACAACTTACCTCGCACCGGACAACATGATATCCTTCTGAAAAATAGAGAGTATTATGCATATTTTGATTTGTTGCGTACTTGAACTATTTGATAGGCACTATATTCTTGGAGAATTTTATAAAAAAAAAGTAAATCTAACTCATAGGTAAAATTATGTGATAAAACAAATTAGTGACATATATCGAGGCTAAATTTTAAAAGGGAAAAAATTCTCACATAAATAATTTCAGTTAAAACGAAAAAAACAAATTTTTATATTCACGGAAAATATTAAAATTATTATTCGGAATATCGCAACTATTTCCCTATTGTTTTAACAACTCTCCTGTTGAGAATTTCTAATGGTCTTCAGAAGCACGTGAAGGTTTGCTGTAGAAGAAGGGGTTTGTGATGGGTACTTATTATTTTTTCCAAACCCTAAAGTACACACAACACACTGATAGGGCTCGCGCTTTACATGTTTTGTCACGAAATTAATTTTTCTTCCCGTAAGCCGGTATTGAGGATCAAATTTGGCGTATTTCAACAATTAAAAAAATTTCCAATCCCTAAAGTACCCCAAAACACATTGCTTAGCGTCACATTTTAAATTCTTAGTCACGAAATTATATTTTACCAAACTGGTTATCAAGGAACAAATTTTGCGTATTTAAATAGTTAGAAGTTTTTTTCCGAACGTTAAAGTACCTCAAAACACATTGCTTATGGTCGCACTTTAGTATCTTGTCGAGAAATTAATTTTTTTCACCAAACCGGTTATTGATGAACGAACTTCGTGTATTTAAACATATAAAATTTTTCCGGACCCCAAAGTACCTCATAACACACTGCTCAACGTTTCACTTTACTTATTTTCTCACGAAATTATTTTTTTTCCACCAACTCGGTAAGTGAGGAACATTTAAAGTTAACTTTTTCGAACCCTAAACCCCAAAACACACTACTTAGCGCCTCACTTTACATATTTTATCACAGAATTAATTTTATTTTTCACAAAACTTATTATCGATGAACGAACTTTGCCTATTTGAACAGTTAAAATTTTTGAACAATAAAATACCCAAAACACACTACTTAGCACCGTATTTTATGTATTTTGTCACGAAACTAATTTTACCTTAAGATTAAAAGATGCTAGCAATAAAAATATATTTTACCATAGTGGGACCCACCCTATGCACATGTATTTTTTATTGCAAATTGAATATCTCCCTTTTTCTTTCTTGCTCACACATTGCTTTTGGGACCCACTAAAATGATTATGTAACCCCACCTAAAAATTGGCACCAAAACACCACCACTAAATTTACTAACATTCAACTTAGCCTTAAGAGTATTAAGATATGGTTGCACTGTATAGTAAAACAATATATAAAGTAAAACAAAAACTAAGCTAACTATGCTTACAGTAAAACAGTAAAATAGTAAAACAATATCTAACTAACTATTAACTAGATAATTAATAAACTAGGTAAACTATAACTATATATCAGTAAAAAAAACTACGGTTAAGTTACATAATAACAAATTATGTTAGCTAGAACTACTAGTACTAACATTAATCATGACTCGTTTTTTTCTCTCCCGTTTTTTCGTGTGAGAGTTCTCTCCCGTGTTGGTGAGAGGTTTTTCAGTTTTCTTATCTTTCTCCTTACTGAGTAGCGATCAGTTTTCCTAAACTACGGAGAGGCTTACATTGAACGAAGATGTGGATTTGGAGTTTGGTGTAGATGGTAACGAATCTATTGAGGCGGATCGGGCACTCTGTCTCGTTGGGCGTTTTTTGACGGATAGGAACATTAGGGTGCCAATCATGAAGGATCGTTGGGTTGTTTGTTTTCCAGTTTTTCCATCAACTGGGTATACAAAAAGTTTTAAAACTTGGGCCATGGACGTTTGACAAGCACCTTCTGCTCCAGAGGAGGTTTCGTTGCTTCATGTTCCGTTTTGGGTTCAAGTTCATGGAGTCCCAATTGGTTTTATGTTAGAGGCGGTGGGCAAGGGTCTTGCAAATTTCATTTGAGAATTCCTTGAGTATGATGTCAACAGTACATCAAACTTCTGGCGAGCTTTCATGCATATTAGGGTTTTGGTTGATGTCAGGGAACCTCTGAAGAGATCAAAAAGAATCAAGAAGCAGGGTGGGGAAGCGAAAATGGTTACGTTCCTGTATGAGAGGCTGGACTCTTTTTCCTATTTGTGTGGGAGGCTAGGTCATGCTGAAAATGCTTGTGATGTGTTGTTTACGATGGGAGCATATACTGGTGAACGTGGGTGGGGGCCGCAGATCCGGGCGAAGAGTTAGAAGCAAAGCGGCGGCGGTGGTAGGTCAAGATGACTGAGAGATGAGAACAACGTTGAAGGGATCAGTCCAACAGTTAATGCAGGGTGAAATTTCGGGTAAAATGGTCACAGGAACTACGCACGTCAGTTACAAAAAGAATTGGGTTTTTTTTTATGTACCCCCATCATCTCCCTATTTACCCCCACATAAAAGTGAAACCCGAAAATACCCCTGCCCAATTTTTAATTCGCTCGGATTTACCTCCATTTGAGGTAAATCCGCTTTGTTATTTTTAAAGTCGGATTTACCTCATATGGGGGTGCCCAATAGGTAAATCCGATTTCAAAAATAACAAAGCGGATTTACCTTAGCTAGAGGTAAATCCGCTTTGTTATTTTGGAAATCGGATTTACCTAGTGGGTACATAAATCCGATTTCCCTAAAAAAAGAGAAAATCGGATTTATCCCACCTAAGGTAAATCCGATTTCCCTAAAAAAAGGAAATCGGATTTATCCCACCTAAGGTAAATCCGATTTTGTTATTAAAAAAATTGTTTTTTATTTAATTTTTTTAAAAAAGGTTATAAAATACTACTAAAAATCCGTTAAACAGCCAAAACTAATCCAAAAATTATGAAAACACCACTAAAAATCTAATAAAACCAAAATAAAGTTATGCAAATTTTTTCAGATTTTTTGGAGATTATGAAAAATTTAAAAAATTAATAAAAAATAGTAAACGATGGAATTTGGGATTTTGAGGTCCCCAGTCCTGAAAGAAGTCACTTCTTCAGGAGTATTGATCCTTGATATTTTTCGGATTTAAAGAATGTGGTTTCATTACAATTTGAGTAGGTTGCCCGAAAACTGATTTTTTAGCCTAAATTATTCTCCCGACGTACAATATCGTCACGTGTTAACGAACTACACACTAAACAGAACCAAAAGATGGTCGAAATTTGTTTTTAAAATTTTAACTGATTTATTTATTTATTAATTGGGTTAACAAAGCGGATTTACCCCCACATAAGGTAAATCTGCTTTGGTTATTTTTAAAAGCGGATTTACCTTATATGATGGGGTAGATCCGCTTTTAAAAATAACAAATCGGATTTACCCCCACTTAAGGTAAATCCGATTTGTTATTTTTAAAAGCGGATCTACCCATCTTAAATAAATCCGATTTAAATTTTTTAAAATTTTTAGTGGAAATCGGATTTACCTAAATCCGATTTAAATTTTTTAAAATTTTTTGTGGAAATCGGATTTAGGTAAATCCGATTTCCAAAAAAAAAATGAAATCAGGATACGTTCGGGATTTTTAAATTTTGTTAAGGGCAATTGCGTCTTTTCGCAGGGTCGGTGGGGGTAGCTGGGAGATGATGGGGGTACAAAAAAAAAATCCCAAAAGAATTTCAAAATAAAAATGAGAGACAAGGTTGGCCCATGACAGAAGGGGCATTTACTTCAGGAGACAGCTATAACGGTACACCAGCAAAAAATTTTAATTGCGCTGACATGTTCAAAAACCCGCAATTGTATTTCCCTTTTAAGGTTACAAACACGGTTCCCGAGGATTATGCTGCAGCAAATAAAAAGGTTGATTTGATGGAAGAGGAAGTTTTGGTTGAGGTGGACCGTAAACGTCAACGTGTGCAGGAATCTATTCCAAGTCAGGATCACATATATATTAATCCCTCCGTCCCATTTTGTTTGTTGTTTTAGCAAAATCAATTTGTCCCAAATTGATTGTTGTTTTAGATTTTCAATATAACTTTTAATATTCTTTTCCCTTTATACCCCTATTAATGATGACAACTTTTTACATTTAATAAATGATTCACATTTTTCTATGTAGAGAGATAAGGGTTAAATGGTAAATTAGACAACACTTTTTAAAAAATCTAGATTTCTAATCATTTTTCTTAAAGGGTGTGCCAAAACCTTAAACTGCAAACAATTTGGGACAGAGAGAGTAATAATGAACATAATTTAAATGGTGTGGGGGTTGCAAATAGTAATTCACTGGGTGGTAGTAGCAATGACCAGAATAACTTATCTTTTTTAAAGGCAGGTCCTCGCAAGCAAGACTGCCAGGATCAATGAGTACCACCCGGACGTTATTTTTTTGTGTGACTTTGGTACATGCTAACAGAATTGAAGAAATTAGAGCTCGACTAGGTTTTGACTTTGCTTTTGCAGTGGACAGGTTGGGCAGAGGTGGTGGGCTGGCATTACTATGGCGTCATCCTTTCGATTGTCAGGTTTTAAGTTACTCCAGAAATTTTATTAATGTTGAGGTGAGTTTAGTTAGTCGTCCAACTTGGCGATTCACTGGGTTCTATGGTTATCCTGAGAGCGTTCAGCGTAGGGACTCTTAGGATCTTCTCAAGATGTTGTCAAGAGATAATGACCTACTGTTGCACCCCAAAAAATCCGGTTCGGACTTCTCATTGTACAACGTGGAAAAGGTATGGAGCCGCCACCAATATTTTAATTTTAAGACCAAAACATTGAAAAAAGGTCTTTTAGACAAGGCGGATGGTCTTTCGAAAACTAGAGATATGGGTTCGGGGGTCGGTTAGGCATGGGGAAGGTATTAGCACCCCGTACCTCCTTTCTACCGAAAGGGAACCTTTAATTAAATGTGTGGTTTGAAGTGTTGATTTGAAAATGCTTTTATCTTGCCTCTTTATTGAGAAGGGAGTGAGAAGACTTAATGAAAATTTTTATTTTTGGCGCTTGACGAGAGTTGGCCTCTCGCTCCTACGTATCTTCTGGTGCGATGGAGAATTCAAAGCTACGTAGTTCTTGGTTGTCCTAAAAAGGTTTTTGTTTTTTAGTCTGTTTAGATGAGTTTTCGCAGTAGGAGTGAGGATTCGCGATGACCAAACAACAACGGTTTAGAGTGGCCGCGCTACTAACTCTTTTGAAAATGAAATTATCATTAACAACCAAACGGCAACGGCGCGAGTGATCATTAACGATAATCGGTTTTGCTTTTGATTCGAGTGTTCGCGACGACCAAACAACAACGGTTTAGAGTGGCCGCGCTACTAACTCTTTTGAAAATGAAATTATCATTAACAACCAAACGGCAACGACGCGAGTGATCATTAATGATAATCGGTTTTTATTTTAGATGATCAAAAAGGGCTTTCGCAATCGAATTAATTTTGGTTTGTTGTGCTTGACGAGGACGTGGCTCGCTCCTACGTATCCCAAATGGGAATCAAAGAGACGTAGTTCTAATTTCTTTAGTTTTGAAAAGGTTTTCGAAGTAGGACGAGCATTAGCGAATGATTAAACTAACAAAGGTTATGGGTAATCATCGCTGAGTACTCATGTGAAATTGAAGAGCGTTCATAGAGATCAAACTAACAAAGGTTATGGGTGACCTCCACTACTTGCTTATTTTTGTTTATTGAAAATGCTTTGAAAATTAATTGGTTTGGAAAAGAGTTTTTAAAAAAATAAATAAATCATTTTCAATCGAATTCTATGTCCAAAACCAAATGCAACATGAATGAATGAAGTTCAAACATATTCAACTAATCAAGCAATCATGAACATGTTGATCATCAACTAAGATTAAGCATGCCAATATAATCAAGAGATTTAATTGTCATAGATGCAAGACAAAGTTCTCAAAACAATTGTGTTTGTGTGTGAAGGAGAATTGCTACACAAGTTGGAAGCAATCTCAAGAGGGGCACATATGCCTCTATGCTACACATGTTGGTAGCCTTATAAGGGCACATGATTGTATAAAAGGGTTTGTGCACAATTAAGTCAAGACATTCAAATGGCATCAAGAACAAAGGAATACAATTGATCATAGGCATAGAGTATTCTAGGTTAGGTGAATGAACATGTGAGCAATGATGCATGATTTGGCAAGCATGTGAATGCATGAGCATACAAGAATGAATGCATGAATGAGTAGACAAGAGGATGCATGAGCATACAAGAATGCATGAGCATTTGAGTATGATTACGTTTATTATGCAAGGCATAAATACTCGAGAATGCATGAGAGTGTCGCATAAATAGGGATGGATGAAGATGCATGAGGGTGAAAATGTTTTGGTAAAAGGTTTAGGTAAGAAAGTGGTAAAATGTTTTTGGGTTTTGGTGTTTTGTAAATGAGATGAAATGTTTTTGGTCTTGAAAGTGGTAAAAGTATTTTGGGGTTTATTTTATAAAGTTGAAAAAGTATGAAATGCAAATGAGAAAATGTTTTGGGGTTTTTATGCAAAGATGCAAGTGGTAAAATGTTTTGAATGAAGGTAAAAATGTTTTATGTGATGAGATAAAAATGTTTTGGTAAAAACTAAGTGAAATGGTAAAAACCAAAGTGGTAAAATGTTTTTATGTTTTTTTGGTAAAAAGTTAATGAAGTGGTAAAGTAAAATGGTAAAAAGTAAACAAACACAATGACATAACTTGCATTTACTCAAACACAATCAAAATGACAATCTTCAAGCAATCAAAGGGGTAAAAACCTAGTCATGGCCGAATGCATACAAGCATGGAATCATCAACTTATTTCATGCAAAAATTGACAAATTAACACACAAAACAACACAAAAGAAGAGGACCTAATCTATCATGCAAGTTCCTAAGACAAACATCAACCAAATCATGCATTTATTCACGCAAAATCAAAGGAAACAAAACTAGCAAAATGGGTATGAGAATGGGTTTTTATTTGATGAAAATTATACCAACAAGGTTTAAAATACAATAAAATGCAAGAAGACACAAGAACAATTCCTTCAAAGCCAAGGAGCCACCTCAAACACCCAAGCCTCCCTAAGTGCTTGTCAATAATGTTTGAGATGGCTCCTCAAAGCATCAACAACAATATATGAAGGAGTTGAGATGAGGAGAAGAGAGATTACATAATGAAAATTAAAGAAAATGCAAGAGTTTGTGAGCTTACCTCTAGATCTTGCTTGAAATGAAGAAGAAGATCAAAATAGAAACCAAGAACACTTGAACCTCCTCTTGAATCCCACGAAAATCACTTGATATTGAAGGATTTGATGATGAACTTTGAAGATAATGCAAGATTAGAAATGGATCTAGTGTAGGAATCAAGAATAATGAAGTTTGGATGGTTGAAAATTGAAGAATTGGTGGTGGAAATGGTGGGAGGTGGTCTTGGGTTTGAGAGGGGAGGAGGAGAGGAATTGTGATCTGATTGTGTGCTAGGGTAAAATGAGAATCCCCCCCTATGGTCTCTTATTTTGGGTTTTATATGAGGTGCAAAATTAAGGGTATATAGGACATTGTGCTTTTGCCAACCATTGAGATTTGAGATAGAATTTGAATCAAGGGCCAAGATTGCAATGCACATGGATTAGGGACAAAGAGAAAACACAAATGAGTGAGGAATGGCTGGTGTCATATGAAATTGAAGAGTTTTTTGTACACAAAAATTGTTGAGGGCAATTAGGTCAATTTGCACATAGTTGTAGCCTAGGATTTGATCTAGAATTTTAATCAATGGCTAGGAATACAACTCACATGGATTAAGGGCATGAAGAAACACAAAATGAGGGAAAAAGGAGGGCTGAAATTCGCAGCCATGAGGAGGGAAGGAGAGGGAAAAAATGCAAGTTGTCACAAAATAGTACATTTTGTCTTATTAAGGACACTACCTTATTTTGATTCTTTTTGATTTTTCTTTTTATGATCATTCTTTTATTCCATGAAGATTCTTTTTTTTTTATTTTGGGCTCATCCTAGGATTCAATCATTGGGCCCAAAATTCCATGACAACACCATTCCCAAAATTGATTTTGGGCCTCACTCTAGCGGAAATGACCATTTTGCCCTTTTCTTCGAAACTTGACTTTTTATGCAAAATTTAATCAATGATGCGCAAAAATTTATAACCCAACTCATTTTGACCCAAATGAATTCCTCCAAAGATGCCCAATGATTTTTACTGAGAAATTATCTTTTAGGGTAAAATGACCAAAATGCCCTTTTTGACCCAAAAACCCTAATTTTGCCCGATAATGCATTTCCACTTCAAAAATGAATCTATAACCCTAGAAATGACCTCTAGAATCTTAGAATGCATGCTCAATGACCTTCATGAGGAATTATCATTTTTATTGTGAAATGACCAAAATACCCTTTTGGACTCAAAAAAACCCGATTTACCCAAAAAGTGCATTTCAACTCTAAAAATGATTTTAGAAACTTTGGAATGACTTTTAGGACTCAAAATGCAATGCATGATGCTTCTCACTCCTCAACTTATTTATTTTTGTGGAAAATTAGGGTTTTGATCTAAGCTGGACAAAATTGGGGTATGACACCTACCATGGTGCATAATGGGGTCTTTTAATTATATTTTATCTAAAGATGATATTAGAGGACAACAAGACCGACAACCTTGGCTTATTCAGGGTTTTCAAGAGGCTACTCAAGATAGTCAACTTCACAAGTTACCTATGGAGGGATATCATTTAACTTGGACGAAAGGAAGGGGGCTCCAGACGTGAAGGATGGTAGGGCATGACTGGGGTTTTGTTTCTCAAGATTGGCTTGATGCTTTCTGTAACACCCCCTTTTACTAATATTAATTAAACGCGCAATTATCAGAGTCACCACGAGGGCGCTACATTTTTCACCACATAAAAACTTCAAATTGATTAAAAATAAATCCTCAAAAATATAATTAATTAATCTCTAAGCAGCGGAATCATAAACTCATTTAACATCTCCAAAGTAAACAAGACATTAAGTCAAACTCCGAAATTAAATAGGCATTAAGCCAAAACTCCAAAGTAACAGTAACAGTATGAAAAACGGAAACTAAAACCCTCCCCGGTGCTACACATTAGAGCTGACTCAGGCCCAACGAGAAGGAACTACACCTAGCAATCCTCCACGAGTGCTAACGATCACCTGCAGCGTTGCCACATAAGAGCAACATTCCAAGCAGAAGGGGTGAGCTTAACAGAAATAATGAGTGCATGATAGCAGTATATAGGCAGCAGGTAAATCACAGTAACACAGAAAGTCAACACATCATAGTTATACCATCAGGTCTCGTTATAAATCATTCACAAAAATACCACGTGTTGTAGCATCACAGCTACCTCGAAAATCAACACATAGCACCACACAAGACACAAATTCCATCAGAATGGGACACCCAAGACACGTTACATATGTATATATGGACTATGCAACAATGCAACCCCTCTGGGCATATGCATGCGGTACCGATCTCGTAAAATAAGCCACGACGGGCAAGAGGCCGAAGCCTATACCACCAAAAATAATCTCAAAGAGGCCGAAGCCTATACCACCAATAAATGCATATGACAATGCGACTCATGACTCATGCACCAATTACGCCAACTCAAAGTATTTAATTAACAAATACTATATCATCATATCTCGTTATGAAGCATTTATAATAATACCACGTGTTGTAGCATCACAG
This sequence comes from Astragalus membranaceus, assembly GCA_039519185.1. Lineage (NCBI taxonomy): Eukaryota > Viridiplantae > Streptophyta > Magnoliopsida > Fabales > Fabaceae > Astragalus > Astragalus membranaceus. The sequence continues at coordinate 82,358,301 of CM076850.1, read as the reverse complement.
CTACCTCGTAATTCCATCATATATCGTTATAATTCATTTCATAAAAATACCACGTGTTGTAGCATCACAGCTACCTCGTAATTCTCACCCGTTCACAGCATCATTACAATAGGGAAACAACACCTCTAAGACAAGAACAACGCCCACATTTATTTCCTCTTCCTTTCACATAACCGTGACTCGAAAGGTATAAGAAAACAGTGCCTTTAAATTCAAGGCAACAGCACACTTAGATTTAAGGAAACAGCACATTAAATTTAAGCAAAACAGCACGTTTAATTTAAGAAAGACAGCACATTTAATTATAAAGAAAAACAGCAGCATTAGCGTTTTAAAACAGCAACATTAGCCTTCATAAAACAGCAACAGTAACATTCATTTACAGCAACAGCAGTATTTATTTTACAGTAACAACAGTGTTTAGTTTACAGTAACAGCAACTTGTAAATATAGGAAACAGCACTTTTGAGTATAAGGAAACAGCACCATTTAACTTAAGAAAACAGCACTTTAATTTTTAAGGAAACAGCACTTTAAATTGGAGTAGACAGCACATTTAAATTTGAGTAAACAGCACATTTAAATTGCAGAAAACAGCACTTTAATTTTTAAGTGGACAGCACCTTTAAATTAAGAAAAACAGCACACTTAATTTGCGAAAACAGCACCTTTTAATTGAGAAAAACAGCACACTTAATTTGCGAAAACAGCACATTTTAATTGAGAAAAACAGCACACTTAATTTGCGCTAAAAACAGCGGCAAAACAGCAGCAAAAACGCACTACAACAGCAGCACAAACAGCAGCGAAAACACGATACAACATCAGTGAAAACAGCAGCAAAACACGGTACAACATCTCTCAATTTCATCATGATTTTATTCTCAATTTCATTGTATCATTCTAACAACCATCTAATATGCACAACGAATTATCGTATATGTATCGACACTCAATTAACATACTCTTATCACCAAACAATATGAATTCAACATCAACTCTCATAGAATCACCCAATTAAGATTCAATATCACATCTTGTATAATAACAACATCATAATTCAATTCACAAAAACCCTAACTACCCTTAAACCACCATCATAACCCATTATAAACGTTAAAACCCACCCTTACCTCGAATACGTAAGCTCCTAGCACGAAGAAGATAGTCACGCACGTAAACACCGCAACACGAACGATCTCCTCTTCACGAAAGAAATTGCGAAAACCCTCATTTCCTCTTCTCTCCTTCGCGACGGCGCTCTCCCTTCTCACTCTCTCAACTTTCGATTTTTCTCCACAATGAAACCGTGAGAGGGTTTCATCTAACCCTTGGGGTTTAAGCTGTGGGCCTTTCACGCACTGGGCTCACAGTTACACCCCCACTACTACTCGCTCCTACTCCTACACAAAATATAACATTTCCCTCTCTTTTTAATTAAATTGTCACTCGCTTCTTTACTACCCACCACCCCTCATTTAAATCCAACACCCTATTATTATTTTAATACAACCCACCAAATACCACTTAATTAAATTAACTAAATAAACATTTGAATTATTTTTGGGGTGTTACACTTTCCCTCAATTTAAACTTGTTAATGGTGTCTCAGATAAGTCAAATCATTCTTTTCTTCGGCTTAGGTTAAATAAATGGGAAAGGCGAACAAGGCGTCGTGATTTTAAGTTTGAGAATGCTTGGCTAGAAGAACCTGAGCTACCATCGATTGTTAGTGACAGTTGGAGTATGCGTGTGGGGTGTGACTTGCTTACAAAGATGAAGCGGTGTACCAATGCGGTTGATGCGTGGGGTAAGAGGTTGAGATCACGGTATAGGGAAGATATTAATGGTTTCCGTAGAACGATTGTGGAGATGCGAGTGGTGACAGGGGGTATGGAGGATCAAGTGTTGTTGGAAGCGAATAAAAATTTAAGTCTGTTGTAAGCGCAAGAGGAAGAATTTTGGAGACAACGATCCAAGGTCTATTGGTTACGTGATGGGGATACAAATTCTAAATTTTGTCATGCCATGGCTAGTGCTAGAAGAAGGAGAAATCACATTATGAAGTTGGTTAGGGAAGATGGGACAGAAACTATGGAGCAACAAGGCATGTGTCAGATATCGCAAGTGGCTACTTCACTGAGCTATTTCGTGGGAGCGAGGGGGACTATGATGATGTGCTAAACCATGTCCAGAGTTGTATTACGTAGGAGGACAACCTTTTATTGCTTCGGCCACTTGATATTTAGGAGGTTAAGAAAGCCCTTTTTCAAATGCATTCGGATAACGCGCCGGCCCGGATGGTTTGAACCCAACTTTTTTCCAAAAGATTTTGGAATCTCTGTGGGGTTGAGTTATTTTACACAAATCAGGAGTGGCTAGAGAAGGGTGAGTTTCCTACAAGTCTAAATAATGCAAATATTGTTATAATTCCTAAGGTTGAAAATCCAACTTCCATGAAGGACCTTCGTCCTATATGTTTGTGTAATGTTATCTATAAAATTATATCCAAAGTCCTTGCAAATAGACTAAAACCAGTGTTGCATATGATAGACTGGATTGGCATTACCTTCAGGGCATGTTGTTGAAGTTGGGTTTTGATGAAAAGTGGGTTAGATGGATGACCATGTGTTTGGAAACTGTGAGCTATTCGGTAATGGTTAATGGTGAGAAAGTGGGACCTATCACTCCAGGGAGAGGGCTAAGACAGCGTGACCCACCGTCACCTTATCTCTTTATCCTTTGTGCAGAGGGATTGACTACACTTCTCAAACGAGCTGAGGCTAGAGGAGATCTCCTTGGTGTACGGGTGTGCAGAGGGGCTCCTTCCCTCTGACACCTCCTTTTCGCTGACAATTGATTCTTGTTTTGCAGGGCTAATGAGATTGAATGTAGACATCTGAAGGATATTCTAAATACCTATGAGCGAGCATCCGAGCAAACTATCAACATGCAGAAGTCCGAGGTTTACTTTAGTAGAAACACAACTCAGGAGAGCAAAGATGTTATTTCCAGAATAATGAGGGTGACCGAATGCTTGGGGACAGGCAAATATTTGGGCCTCCCTTCTATGATCGGGAGGAACAAGATGTAGATCTTTGGGTATCTTAGAGACCGAATGTGGAAGAGAATTCAAAGTTGGTCGGGGAAACATCTCTCAAAAGCAGGTATGGGTTTTTGTCACTTTCACGGCTTCAATATGGCAATGCTAGGGAAGCAAGCATGGAATATTGCAACACATGCAAATACTGTTGTAGCAAGGGTCATAATCCCAGTTTTGTTTGGCGTAGTATCTTCACTTTCCGGGTAGTGGTCAATTTGGGGGCGCGTTGGAGAATTGGAAATGGTGAGCATATCTCCGTTTGGTATGATCCGTGGGTTCAAGGAGGTAGTGATTATTTTATTCATACACCTATGGCTGGAGGTACTGAGAACCTTAAAGTGAGGGATTCGTGGCTACCACAATCAAGGGAGTGGAACATGCCGTTAGTTGAGCAGCTTTTCTCCCCTCAAGAAGCAAATCGTATCAAATGTATGCCATGACTTAGTGAAGAAGAGGATGATCGGACGTTTTGTTGGAGGAGTAGAAACAGCGTGTACTCGGTAAAGTCGACGTATTTTGCAATTCAGGACCAGTTAGTTGACAGTTTTGGTTGGCGAATACAAGGAGATTGGATGAGGATTTAGAAGCTCAAAATACCACAAAGAATCAAACTTCTCTTGTGGAGGGCAGCAAGAGGATTGTTACCTACAAGATGTAATCTTCAACGTAAACATGTTGCTTGCGAAGGTCATTGTCCTATGTGCGAAGGTAACCCGCAAAATGAGTGGCATATAATTTTTGATTGTGTGCATGTTGAATCTGTTTGGGCAGCGAGTGGTCTTTTGCAGCAGATACAACAAGTTAGGGAGTCCACAGAGGGCTTTCGCGAGTGCCTTTTTAGCCTGCTCTAGTCCCTGGCCGAACCAGCAAAGACTTCAATGGCGATGATGTGTTGGGCTCTATGGAAGACACAGAATGATAAAGTCTGGAACGGTGTTGTCCAACCTGTGAATTTTGTGGTGAACAGCGCCATGGACCTACTCTTCAATTGGACAGCAGCAAGGAACAGAATTGATCATGCAACTACTCATGGAAACCGGTCACAATCTTATGTGCAAAGCTAGCAGAAACCAAGTGGAGGATCGTACAAATGCAATGTGGATGCCGCTATCTTCGCAAACGAGAATAAGTATGGCATAGGTATGATTGTTCGAAACGACACATGTGCATTTTACCAAGCCAAGACTATGTGGTTTCACGGACTTCCTACCCCAAAAGAAGCAGAAGCAATGGGTCTTTGGTGAGCAATTCTTTGGTTGAGAGATTTGGGTTTACCATCTATCTCCATAGAACTAGATTGTCTTCCAGTGGTTGACGGAGTTAAGGAGGATTCCAATACTAATACAGAGTTTAGTTTACTAATTTCTTATTGTAAGCATCTTTTAATTAATTATTCTAGCTTTCAGGTGAGCTTTATTAGGAGACAAGCCAATTGTGTCGCTCATACTCTAGCTAGAGCGTCAAGGCTTAATGCTAGCTCCAAAATTTATGATTGTATCCCAATTTCTATTGACTCTCTTATTATCAATGAAATGATGTGAGTTTCTATTTGTCAAAAAAAAACTACTAATACTAAAACTATTTACATCTGGCAATATATTTTCCCCCAAAAAATTTAAGTATCACAACTATTATTGTTAGCTGGATTTAATATTATCTTTTTTCATATTAAAAATAAAATACTACCCCCTTCATTCGATAATATTTGATGTTTTAAATTTTTAGTTTTGTATCAAAACTTTTGATGTTTTATAAATCCAAGGTTAAATTCATAAATTAAAATTATGGTCATATTTCATCTTCATCTCCAGAAACAAGTTTGACAATTACAATGGCTAGAAATGTCCATTGCAATCGTTACCGAATGGGAGTTGGCTACAAGGTGAATGAAGACGGGACTGTAACCGAAAACTATTGGGAGCAAATTGAAGATGAAGAACCTGAACAGGTTGGAGGAAAAAGAGAAAACTGTTCCGGACTGGGCCGACGGCCCAATTCCGGCCTTGGAACTAGACGCAACCCAATACGAGCTAGACACTGGCAACCCAACACAAGCCTGTCCCCCGCGAAGGCGAGGCACTGACTTCTTGATAAGTGGCGACCCGTGCGCAACTGTTATCAATGGCAGACATCGCTTTCCGAGATCCGGCGGTCACGACGCGACCTGGTGTAACACCTTAAATATTTAATTAATTTATTTAATTAAGTATTTAGGAATTTAATTTAATTAATTGGATATAATTTAATTATTAGAAATTATATTAAAATGGTGTAGGTGGTATTAGGAGATGAAGGCGCCAATTAGCTAGACTTGGGCTTAAGTGAAAAGCCCAATCCCATGATCCAAGGTCATATGCGAAGGGGGCAAGTCAATTGAGGTTAGGGTTTGTGTTGGCTTTTGCGAAATTGAGAAGAGAGAAAGGAGAAAGGAAGAGCGCCGTAGGGAGAAGAGAAGGAGGAGAAGAAGTCGCAAGCTCCAAGGGCCAAGGGACGTGATTCTGTTGTCGTGGTTTCGATCGTGACTGTCTCTAGGGCTTCTATTCTTCAAATTCGAGGTAAGGGGAGTTCTATCAATTTATATAATAGATTGTATGATAGGTTTTAGGTAGTGATAGCCTAGATTTAACCACGATCATGATTATGTTTGTGAATTCATGTTCTTGTTGATGAGGTATGCGTGATGTTCATGGTTTGTGGCTAAAAATTCATTTTTGGGTGTGGCATGGGCGCCTAGGGCGCCATATGTTTGATGGATGTTGCTGGATTTTGTGCTGAAATTGTGATGAATTTTGTGTTGCTGGAAGTGTGCAGGCGCTGGGCGCCCATGGGCGCTGTGCACCGTGTTGCTGTGTGTGTGCGTGTTGCGCTGGGCGCCTGTGTGTGTGTGTGTGCGTGTGTGTTGCGCTGGGCGCCTGTGTGTGTGTGTGTGTGTGTGTGTGTGTGTGTGTGTGTGTGTGTGTTGCGCTGGGCGCTGGGCGCCAGTGTGTGTGTGTGTTGCGTTTTGCTGGGCGCTGGGCGCCAGGTGCCTGGGCGCTGGGCGCCCAGGGCGCCAGTTTTTCAGGATGTTCCCAAATTTTTTATGAAAACTGTTTTCGCTATATCTTTTGACTCGGACATCCGTTTTGAACGTTTCAAAAAGTGTTGGGAAGCTTTTTCAGTTGTCTATCTGTGTGTTCCATTTTTAAAAATAAAAACTTATAATTTCTGAAGGTTGCTGGGCGCCCAAGTGGCTGTTCCCGGTGGTCGTTGTCGTGACATTGAAAAATCGTTTTGGTGTCTTTAAAAATCCCCTTTTGTGTATAGCCAGTGGTTTTTAACGTTTTAGTGTCAAAAGTGATGTAAATGACGATGATGCCCTTAGTGGCTAGTTAAATGACATTTTTGCCCTTAGTGGCCAATGTTGTTGATAATGACGTGTAAATGACGATGATGCCCTTAGTGGCTAGTTAAATGACCTTTTTGCCCTTAGTGGCCAATGTTGTTGATAATGACGTGTAAATGACGATGATGCCCTTGGTGGCTAGTAAATGACGTTTTTGCCCTCAGTGGCTATTGTTTGAGCTGATGATGTTTATGAATAAGTGACGATGAAAATAAGTGATGTTGAGGCCCAAAAGGCTAAGTGATGATGAGGCCCAAAAGGCTAAGTGACGTTGTTGTGTGTAGTTGTGAATTGACAGGTGATGTGCCTCTTATTTGGCAAATTGGTAAGTGACGGGTCACATAGTTGACCGTGATTGTGTGTTTTGTGCGTGGTGCATGTCATAGTGTCTCATGCCTCCCATATGCATAAACCCAGTGACGTTTGAGGCCCAAAAGGCTAAGTGACGATGAGGCCATAAAGGCTAAGCGACGTTTGTGAAAAGGTACCTCATGCATATGCCCGCGAGTGGGTTGCATTTCATATGCCTACATGACATAGTGATGAGCTATTGTAGTGATGTAATTGATGATTGTGATGTGATTACTCTAGAGTTGTGACTTGACTTATTGCTTATCATGTGATTTATTATATGGATTGAATTGGACTCACCCTTCTGTTTGAATGTTACCCCTATGCGGTAACGTGCAGGTGATCACGAGTGAAGGACTAGGTACCTTCACTACTTCGAGTCGAGTCGTCACGCTCTGATACGTAGCACTCAGGGGGGGGGGGGGACGAACTTGATTTTTATGAATGATTTCGGTTGTTATGTTTTTGTTGTCGATTCCGTTTTATTTTGTTATTCCGCTGCGTAGTTGGTTTTATTGACGTAAGTTTTATTTGTGATGATAACTGAGGTTTTTGAGGCCCTCCTTTTAGTGACGTGCTACGTGATGCATGATTATTGTGTTTGAGCTGTTTTATTGAGAAGCGTTGTTTTATGTGTAACATTCCTCATGCGAAATAAATTTTGAAAACTCTGATATTTTTCCAATTAATTTAACGGGTAGAAAAGGGGTGTTACATTAGTGGTATCAGAGCAGTTCGGTCTGTCCGGCCAATGTTGTCCTGTCATAGTGTCTTATGACAATAGATTAGTACTAAATTCTTGGTTTGTGCTGCAGTGACAATTTGAAATGGCTGGGAGAAACGACGCTGCTCTTGCTGCTGCGTTGCAAGTTATGGCTCAGGCTGTGCAGAATCAGCATAATGCTGGAGAGAACGCTGGTTTTCAGAGTCTGACTACTTTCCAGAGAGAGAATCCGCCCACATTTAAGGGCAAATATGATCCAGATGGTGCTATGGCTTGGTTGAAGGAGATCGAGAGGATTTTCAGGGTGATGGACTGCACTGTTGAGCAGAAGGTCCGTTTTGGTACCCACATGTTAGCCGAGGAGGCTGACGACTGGTGGTTAGCTACTAGGCAGAGGTTGGAGGCTGTGCAGGAAGAGATTACTTGGGAGGTATTCAGCAGGGAATTTCTGAGAAAATATTTTCCTGAAGACGTCCGAGGAAAGAAAGAGATAGAGTTCCAGGAATTGAAGCAGGGTGGTATGTCTGTGACTGCTTATGCGGCGAAGTTTGTGGAATTGGCAAAATTCTATTCGCACTACAGTGAGGCGACAGCTGAGTTCTCAAAATGCATCAAGTTCGAGAATGGGTTGAGGCCTGATATCAAAAAGGCCATTGATTATCAGAAGATTCGTGTGTTCGCTGATCTGGTTGATAGTTGTAGAATCTTTGAAGAGGACAGTACTGCACATTACAAAGCTACGTCTGAGAAAAAGGGTAAGTTTCCGAGTCGAAGCAAACCGCATGAGGTTCCTGCAGGCAAGAGTTATCAGAGGGCTGCTGGAAGTAAGAATTCTAGTGGGGGAGATGCTCCTGCTAGCATTGTCTGTTATAAGTGTGGTAAACCTGGCCACAAGAGTACTACATGCAGGTCTGATGAGAGAGTTTGCTACCGTTGTGGTAAAAAGGGTCATATGGCGGCCGAGTGTAAGGTCAAGGATGTAGTGTGTTTCAACTGTGGTGAATCTGGGCACATTCGTACAAAGTGTACAAAGCCGAAGAAAGAAAGGTCTAGTGGGAAAGTGTTCGCATTAGCAGGAGAGGAGCCTGATGAGGGAGATGGTCTTATTAGAGGTACGTGTTTCATTAACGGTACTTCTCTGAAATCTCTTATTGATACTGGTGCTACCCATTGCTTTATATCTGTTGATTGTTGTAAAAGATTGGGTCTTGTTTTATCTGCTATGTGTGGGGATATGGTTGTCGATACTCCTGCGAAGGGGTCGGTGATTACGTCCCAGGTGTGTTCTCAGTGTCCCGTGTCAATCTTCGGCAGGGACTTTATTGTGAATTTTGTTTGCTTGCCGTTGAGAGGTCTGGATGTAATCTTGGGCATGGACTGGTTAGAGAATAACCACGTCCATATCAACTGTCATAGCAGGTCGGTTAGTTTCGGGGAAGAAGATTCTGTTTTGGTATCTGCTGGTCAGTTGAAGAAGTTAAGGAAAGAAGTTCAGCTATTTTCGTTGATGGCATCGTTGTCTGCCGAGAGTCAGGCTGTTATTGAAGAACTGCAAGTGGTACGCGAGTTTCCTGAGGTTTTTCCTGACGAAATTCCGGGTGTGCCGCCGGAGAGGGAAGTTGAGTTTTCGATTGATCTTGTACCTGGTACGAGGCCTGTGTCTATGGCACCGTACAGGATGTCGGCGTCTGAATTGTCTGAGTTGAAGACGCAACTCGAAGAATTGCTTGAGAAAAAGTTTGTGAGACCGAGTGTATCACCGTGGGGAGCTTCGGTATTGTTAGTGAAGAAGAAAGATGGGAGCATGAGGTTATGTGTGGACTATCGTCAGTTGAATAAGGTAACTATCAAGAACAAGTATCCGCTTCCGAGGATCGACGATTTGATGGATCAGTTAGTGGGTGCCCGTGTTTTCAGCAAAATTGATTTGAGGTCCGGATATTATCAGATTAAAGTGAAGAATGAAGATGTTCAGAAGACAGCGCTCAGGACGAGGTATGGGCATTATGAGTATTCAGTGATGCCGTTCGGTGTGACCAATGCACCTGGTGTATTTATGGAATATATGAATCGTATTTTCCATAATTACCTAGATCGGTTTGTGGTGATCTTCATAGATGACATTCTAGTTTATTCTAAGTCGGAGGAAGAGCATGCTGAGCACCTGAAGTCAGTATTGGAAGTTCTGAAAGAGAAAAAGTTGTATGCTAAGTTATCAAAGTGTGAGTTCTGGCTGAAAGAGGTGAGTTTTCTTGGGCACGTGATTTCTGGTAATGGTATTGCGGTTGATCCGGCAAAAATAGAAGCAGTGTTGGAGTGGGAGGCTCCGAAATCCGCAACAGAAATTAGAAGCTTTTTGGGTTTGGCTGGGTACTACAGGAGGTTCATCGAGGGTTTTTCCAAGTTGGCCCTTCCGTTGACTCAGTTGACTTGTAAGGGTAAAGTTTTCGTTTGGGATGCTCGGTGTGAGGAAAGTTTTATGGAACTGAAAAAGAGATTGACAACGTCGCCTGTTTTGACGTTGCCTAATCCGGAGAAACCGTTTGTTGTATATTGTGACGCTTCAAAGATGGGTCTTGGTGGTGTGCTGATGCAAGATGGGAAAGTCGTTGCGTATGCGTCGAGGCAGTTGCGGGTTCATGAGAAAAATTACCCTACGCATGATTTGGAATTGGCTGTTGTGGTATTTGTGCTTAAGATTTGGAGGCACTACCTTTATGGTTCGAGGTTTGAAGTGTTCAGTGATCATAAGAGCCTAAAGTATCTGTTCGATCAGAAAGAGTTGAATATGAGACAGCGTCGGTGGTTGGAGCTATTGAAGGATTATGACTTTGGTTTGAATTATCATCCCGGCAAAGCTAATGCCGTGGCTGATGCTTTAAGCAGAAAGTCTTTGCATATGTCGGCAATGATGGTGAAAGAATTAGAGTTGATTGAGGAATTCAGAGATTTGAGTTTGGTTTGTAAAATGACACCTCGCAGTGTCAAGCTGGGAATGTTAAAGATCGATAATGATTTCCTAGGCGGCATCAGAGAGGCTCAGAAGTCAGATGTCAAGTTAGTAGATTTAATTAATGGGGTTGGTCAATCTGAAGATGAAGATTTCAAGTTAGATTCCCGTGGTGTGTTGAGGTTCCGAGGTAGGATCTGTGTTCCGGATGATGCGGAGATGAGAAAGGCAATTTTAGAGGACGGTCACTGTAGCAAGTTGAGTATCCATCCTGGAGCGACGAAAATGTATCAAGATCTGAAAAAGATGTTTTGGTGGTATGGTATGAAGAGAGATGTGGCACAGTTTGTGTATGCCTGTTTGACCTGTCAAAAGTCGAAGGTCGAGCATCAGAAGCCTGCGGGGTTGATGCAACCGTTGGAAGTTCCAGAGTGGAAGTGGGATAGCATTGCGATGGACTTTGTGACGGGATTGCCGAATACAGTTAGGGGTCATGACGCTATTTGGGTGATCGTTGATAGGTTAACGAAGTCTGCTCACTTTGTCCCTATCAATATTACTTATCCGGTGTCGAGGTTGGCAGAGGTTTATGTCAAAGAAATTGTGAAGTTGCACGGTGTTCCGAAGAGTATTGTGTCGGATAGGGATCCGAGGTTCACTTCTGAGTTTTGGACGGGTTTGCAGAAGGAATTGGGTTCAAAGTTAAAAATGAGTTCGGCGTATCATCCTCAGACAGATGGTCAGTCGGAGAGGACAATTCAGTCGTTAGAAGATTTGTTGAGGGCTTGTGTATTGGAACAACGGGGTTCATGGGATTCCTACTGATAAGTCTATTTTTAGAGTCTTTTTAATAGTTATTTTATTAAGTCTTTTTAGTATTTTAATTATATTTTTGATCTATTTTACTGCAAATGATTACTTTTTATCTTCAGGTTTTATTTTGAAGCAATTTGGGCCGCTTAAGCCTCAGCAGGTCAGAATTCGACTGGATCTCTCAGAATTCGACCAAGATCCCTCAGAATTCGACCAAGATCTCTCAGAATTCGACTGGATCTGCCAGAATTCGACAGCATCTGTCTCAGCAGGCCAGAATTCGACTGCTTCTATCTCAGCAAGTCAGAATTCGACTGGATCTCCCAGAATTCGACTGCATCTTCCAGATTTCGACTGGATCTGCCAGAATTCGACAGCATCTGTCTCAGCAGGCCAGAATTCGACTGCTTCTATCTCAGCAAGTCAGAATTCGACTGGATCTCCCAGAATTCGACTGCATCTTCCAGATTTCGACTGTACCTGCTTCTGCCACCAGATTTCGACTGTGCCTCAACTCTGCTATCCAGAATTCGACTGAACAAGTCAGAATTCGAATTGCCCACTTGCTGATGGATATTTTGCCCACTTGTTGATGGCTTTGCCTTGCCCACTTGTTGATGGATATTTTTGCCCACTTTTTATGACCATGTGCATTGTCCACTTGAGGATGGCTCTTTGATGACTACCTTGGCCAACTTGATTTGCCACTTTTTCCTCTTTTGGACCATTTTGCCCCTCATATTTTCCTATAAATAGAGGCTTGATCCTCACTTGTACCTAAGCTTGAATTTTGTTAGAAAATCAATGACAAAGGCTCTCTAACGATTCATGACTTCAATTTACTCTTCATGCTTTTTATGATTCTTGTTTATTTACTTTCTTGCCCTTTAAATTCTTGCTATTTATTTTCTTGCCCTTTTACTTTCCAAGTCATTTACTTTCTTGCTCCTTTAAAATTCTTGCACCTTTATTTTCCAAGTCATTTACTATTCTTGCTATTTAATTTCTTGCACCTTTATTTTCCAAGTTATTTACTTTCTTGCACTTTTATTTTCCTTGCTCTTTAAATTTCCAAGTCAAGTAAACTACTGGCAAGTCAAGTAAATTACTGGCAAGTCAAGTAAATTACTGGCAATTTACCTTTCAAGCAATTTACTTTCTTGTCATTTACAATTCCGCTATTTATGATTTTTGCACTTTACCGCTTTCTTTTATTTCTCGCTATTTAACTTTATGTCTTCTTCTTTTATTTTCCTCCTTTCCAAAAACACTTTCTTTTCAGTTAATCAAACTTTGAAAAATTAAATTGGTATTCACTTAGGCTCTCCCTGTGGACCGATACTCTTTTATTACGCGATACGACCCGTGCACTTGCGGGGCTATCAAGTTTTTGGCGCCGCTGCCGGGGAGGCAGTGATATTAATTAAATTTTTCAAAACCGGTTAGACTGAAATTTTATTTTCTTTATTTTTACTTTTTCTTCTCTTGTCCCTCGAATGCGAAGGACCAGAAGTTTCGGTGAAACTGTTCAACAAATTCCCGAAATCGAAAGGTTCTTACATAGAAGGAGGAGAGAAATTCCCAATAACCAAATGGCGGCTAATGAAAATCGTGCTCTCAAAGAGTACGCAACACCTTCAGCAGAACCATCGGCTGCCATTGTACATCCAAATGTGGAAGCAAATAATTTTGAACTCAAATCATCTCTGCTTTCAATTGTTCAACAAAACCAATTTTCTGGTTTTCCCACGGAGGACCCAAATCTTCATATTTCAATTTTTCTGGAATACTGTGGGACTCTCAAATTAAACGGGGTACCTCAAGATGCCATAAGACTAAAGCTCTTCCCTTTTTCATTAAGGGATAGAGCTAGAGCATGGCTACATTCTTTGCCTTCGGAATCCATTACCAGCTGGGACCAGCTAAAACAAGCTTTTCTTACTAAATTCTTTCCCCCGAGTAAGACAGCTCAAATGAGAAATCAAATTACTCGATTTTCTCAAAACGACGGGGAATCTCTTTATGATGCTTGGGAACGTTTCAAAGAAATGTTAAGGCTATGCCCCCATCATGGACTAGAGAAATGGCTTGTTGTTCACACTTTTTATAATGGATTACAATATGCAACTAGAATGACTGTTGATGCAGCTGCAGGTGGAGCTTTAATGAACAAAAATTTCACTGAAGCTTATGCACTCATTGAAGATATGGCTCAAAACCATTGTCAATGGGCAAGTGAGCGAGCCATAGCAGATAAACCAGCATCATCAAAGGAGCCGGGTAAGTATGAAATATCCGCTGTTGATCATCTTGCCTCAAAAGTGGACGCACTTTTTCAAAAATTTGAAAAATTAAATGTAAGTGCCGTTTCACAAACTTTTTCTCCTACTACTCCACCATGTGAATTATGTGGGGTTGTTGGCCATATTGGAGCTAAATGCCAGCTTGAGGCATCTAGTACTGGAAATGAGCATATAAACTATGCTCAAAAAGAAGATCCGTTTTCAAATACTTATAATTCTGGGTGGAGAAATCATCCAAATTTTTCTTATAAAAATCCTCCACCCAATCCAGCACCTAGACCACCTCCTGTCTTTCAAAATCAAAGCGTTTTTAACAACCCACAAAACAGCCCGCAAAAGTCGAACTTAGAATTTTTGATGGAAAAATTTGTGTCATCTCAAACAAAACAAAATGAAGAATTCAAAAATCATACTTGTTATTTGAATGACACACTTATCAAATTAGAATCAAAAATCGACTCTATTGCCACTCACAGTAAGATGCTTGAAAATCAAATAACTCAAGTGGCAACACAGGTGGCTTCATCCTCTAAATCTTCGGGGGTATTTCCTGAACAGCCTGAACAAAATCTAAATGGCCAAATATATGCTGTCACCCTTAGAAGCGAAAAACAATTAGAGGAACCAAGAGCAAGCCAAGAAAAAATTGTGAGTGACAAACATAATTTACCGTGTGAGCAAGAAGAGAGAGAAAAAGAGAAGGAACTAGAAAAAGAAAAAGAGAAGGAACCAGAAAAAGAAAGAGAAGAACCATACATCCCCCCACCACCATACAAACCATCTCCTTTATCTTATTTTTCACCTTCCTTTGTGAAAAAAATAACATTTGATCTGGGGGGAATTGTAAAAAAGATCCTATTGCTTACACAACTTCCATTTTACAAGCCATGGGATCTAGGAAAATGCTTTCATTCTTCATATGTCACTTGGTCTCTATGCTTCAAGCAATGGGACCCAGGAATAACTTTCTAAAAGGAAAAGGTCAAGCTAATGACCATAAAAAGAGCGCTGCGTGGGAGGCAACCCACGGCTTAATGCATTTTTCGATTTATTGAAAAATAAAATACCCCAGGGCCGAGTATCCTGAACCAGACAGCCAGGTGAGCTCTCCTAACCCCTTTTGTCTTATTTGAAAAATCATTGAGGACAATGCCTAGTCCAAGCATGGGGGGGTATTTTATTGCTTTTATTAAAGAATGTCTTTATTGCTTTGCCAAGTTTTTATCTTTTCTGTACTTTGAATTGTATCTGCTCCCTCCACCACGAAACTTTGTGAACCCCAAAGCATGTTTTAGATTAGCCAGTTCTGGACAAAAATAATTTTTCAATTTTTCATTAGCAATCATCTAGGTGGACTGGTTGGGAACAACAAAAATTATATCATGGTTCGATTTCTACTTATAAGGCTTTTTCACACACACACTACTGAGACTATTTTCAGTTATTAATACAAATAGAGAGACTGAAAAGAAACTAGTAACCTGGTTCTCTTGGTGACATTTACTAGATGCGCGGTTACTGGAGAAAAACGTCTGAGTTGGGGTATTCAAAAAAAAAAAAAAAAAAAAAAAAAAAAAATTTATGTATATATGCAAAACCAATTCAAAAATGCAGAAGTTAGTGCATTTTAAATGTCAAAATAAATGGTTAGCGTATAAGATCAAAAAGAAAAGAAAAATGCTTGAATACCCAACGTATAAAGACCCTCCTTTGAGACCCGGTCTTAGTAAATGGAAGACCCAAGCTTAAGAATGTTGGGGAACCGGTTCTATGATGACATTGATATCCCCTCTATAGTACTGATGCTTTAAAGTTGTCTCTCAATTCCACAAGAAGCCCAAAATAGTAGCTCTCATACCAAAGTGTTAGAATTGCCCCACAGTTCACTTAAGGTTTCAATGTGAAAATAATTTTCCTTCAGAATTGGCCTAAAAATTTACACTGTTTTTGCTTGAGGACAAGCAAAGGTTCAAGCATAGGGGAGTTTGATAAGTCTATTTTTAGAGTCTTTTTAATAGTTATTTTATTAAGTCTTTTTAGTATTTTAATTATATTTTTGATCTATTTTACTGCAAATGATTACTTTTTATCTTCAGGTTTTATTTTGAAGCAATTTGGGCCGCTTAAGCCTCAGCAGGTCAGAATTCGACTGGATCTCTCAGAATTCGACCAAGATCCCTCAGAATTCGACCAAGATCTCTCAGAATTCGACTGGATCTGCCAGAATTCGACAGCATCTGTCTCAGCAGGCCAGAATTCGACTGCTTCTATCTCAGCAAGTCAGAATTCGACTGGATCTCCCAGAATTCGACTGCATCTTCCAGATTTCGACTGGATCTGCCAGAATTCGACAGCATCTGTCTCAGCAGGCCAGAATTCGACTGCTTCTATCTCAGCAAGTCAGAATTCGACTGGATCTCCCAGAATTCGACTGCATCTTCCAGATTTCGACTGTACCTGCTTCTGCCACCAGATTTCGACTGTGCCTCAACTCTGCTATCCAGAATTCGACTGAACAAGTCAGAATTCGAATTGCCCACTTGCTGATGGATATTTTGCCCACTTGTTGATGGCTTTGCCTTGCCCACTTGTTGATGGATATTTTTGCCCACTTTTTATGACCATGTGCATTGTCCACTTGAGGATGGCTCTTTGATGACTACCTTGGCCAACTTGATTTGCCACTTTTTCCTCTTTTGGACCATTTTGCCCCTCATATTTTCCTATAAATAGAGGCTTGATCCTCACTTGTACCTAAGCTTGAATTTTGTTAGAAAATCAATGACAAAGGCTCTCTAACGATTCATGACTTCAATTTACTCTTCATGCTTTTTATGATTCTTGTTTATTTACTTTCTTGCCCTTTAAATTCTTGCTATTTATTTTCTTGCCCTTTTACTTTCCAAGTCATTTACTTTCTTGCTCCTTTAAAATTCTTGCACCTTTATTTTCCAAGTCATTTACTATTCTTGCTATTTAATTTCTTGCACCTTTATTTTCCAAGTTATTTACTTTCTTGCACTTTTATTTTCCTTGCTCTTTAAATTTCCAAGTCAAGTAAACTACTGGCAAGTCAAGTAAATTACTGGCAAGTCAAGTAAATTACTGGCAATTTACCTTTCAAGCAATTTACTTTCTTGTCATTTACAATTCCGCTATTTATGATTTTTGCACTTTACCGCTTTCTTTTATTTCTCGCTATTTAACTTTATGTCTTCTTCTTTTATTTTCCTCCTTTCCAAAAACACTTTCTTTTCAGTTAATCAAACTTTGAAAAATTAAATTGGTATTCACTTAGGCTCTCCCTGTGGACCGATACTCTTTTATTACGCGATACGACCCGTGCACTTGCGGGGCTATCACCTACCTTGCGTTGATTGAGTTTACCTATAACAACAGTTACCATTCCAGTATCGGGATGGCACCGTTTGAAGCATTGTACGGTCGAAAGTGTAGGACGCCATTGTGTTGGTATGAGTCGGGAGAGAGTGTAGTGTTGGGACCGGAGATTGTCCGGGAGACTACAGAGAAAATTAAGATGATCCGTGAAAAGATGAAGGCTTCGCAGAGTCGTCAGAAGAGTTATCACGACAAGCGGAGGAAAGATTTAGAGTTTCAGGAGGGTGAGTATGTGTTCTTGAGGGTTTCTCCTATTACCGGTGTTGGTCGAGCGTTGAAATCGAAGAAGCTCACTCCTCGCTTTGTTGGTCCTTATCAGATTTCTGAGAGAATCGGAAATGTGGCTTATAGAGTGGCTTTACCGTCGAATCTTTCGAATTTGCACGACGTGTTTCATGTGTCGCAACTTCGGAAGTATGTTTCGGATCCATCTCATGTGATCCATATGGATGATGTAGAGGTGCGGGATAATCTCACTGTGGAGACGATGCCCGTACAGATTGAGGATCGTGAAGTGAAAGTGCTTAGAGGCAAAGAGATTGCATTAGTGAAAGTGGTTTGGCTAGGAGCTGCCGGTGAGAGTATGACATGGGAGCTGGAAAGCAAGATGCGGGAGTCCTACCCAGAGTTATTTGATCAGGTAAATTTTGAGGACGAAATATTCTAAGTGGGGGAGAGTTGTAACACCCTAAATATTTAATTAATTTATTTAATTAAGTATTTAGGAATTTAATTTAATTAATTGGATATAATTTAATTATTAGAAATTATATTAAAATGGTGTAGGTGGTATTAGGAGATGAAGGCGCCAATTAGCTAGACTTGGGCTTAAGTGAAAAGCCCAAGCCCATGATCCAAGGTCATATGCGAAGGGGGCAAGTCAATTGAGGTTAGGGTTTGTGTTGGCTTTTGCGAAATTGAGAAGAGAGAAAGGAGAAAGGAAGAGCGCCGTAGGGAGAAGAGAAGGAGGAGAAGAAGTCGCAAGCTCCAAGGGCCAAGGGACGTGATTCTGTTGCCGTGGTTTCGATCTTGACTGTCTCTAGGGCTTCTATTCTTCAAATTCGAGGTAAGGGGAGTTCTATCAATTTATATAATAGATTGTATGATAGGTTTTAGGTAGTGATAGCCTAGATTTAACCACGATCATGATTATGTTTGTGAATTCATGTTCTTGTTGATGAGGTATGCGTGATGTTCATGGTTTGTGGCTAAAAATTCATTTTTGGGTGTGGCATGGGCGCCTAGGGCGCCATATGTTTGATGGATGTTGCTGGATTTTGTGCTGAAATTGTGATGAATTTTGTGTTGCTGGAAGTGTGCAGGCGCTGGGCGCCCATGGGCACTGTGCGCTGTGTTACTGTGTGTGTGCGTGTTGCGCTGGGCGCTGGGCGCTGGGCGCCTGTGTGTGTGTGTGCGTGTGTGTTGCGCTGGGCGCTGGGCGCCAGGCGCTGGGCGCCTGTGTGTGTGTGTGTGTTGCGCTGGGAGCCAGGCGCTGGGCGCCAGTGTGTGTGTGTGTTGCGTTTTGCTGGGCGCTGGGCGCCCAGGGCGCCAGTTTTTCAGGATGTTCCCAAATTTTTTATGAAAACTGTTTTCGCTATATCTTTTGACTCGGACATCCGTTTTGAACGTTTCAAAAAGTGTTGGGAAGCTTTTTCAGTTGTCTATCTGTGTGTTCCATTTTTAAAAATAAAAACTTATAATTTCTGAAGGTTTCTGGGCGCCCAAGTGGTTGTTCCCAGTGGTCGTTGCCGTGACATTGAAAAATCGTTTTGGTGTCTTTAAAAATCCCCTTTTGTGTATAACCAGTGGTTTTTAATGTTTTAGTGTCAAAAGTGATGTAAATGACGATGATGCCCTTAGTGGCTAGTTAAATGACCTTTTTGCCCTTAGTGGCCAATGTTGTTGATAATGACGTGTAAATGACGATGATGCCCTTAGTGGCTAGTTAAATGACCTTTTTGCCCTTAGTGGCCAATGTTGTTGATAATGACGTGTAAATGACGATGATGCCCTTGGTGGCTAGTAAATGACGTTTTTGCCCTCAGTGGCTATTGTTTGAGTTGATGATATTTATGAATAAGTGACGATGAAAATAAGTGATGTTGAGGCCCAAAAGGCTAAGTGATGATGAGGCCCAAAAGGCTAAGTGACGTTGTTGTGTGTAGTTGTGAATTGACAGGTGCTGTGCCTCTTATTTGGCAAATTGGTTAGTGACGGGTCACATAGTTGACCATGATTGTGTGTTTTGTGCGTGGTGCATGTCATAGTGTCTCATGCCTCCCATATGCATAAACCCAGTGACGTTTGAGGCCCAAAAGGCTAAGTGACGATGAGGCCATAAAGGCTAAGCGACGTTTGTGAAAAGGTACCTCATGCATATGCCCGCGAGTGGGTTGCATTTCATATGCCTACATGACATAGTGATGAGCTATTGTAGTGATGTAATTGATGATTGTGATGTGATTACTCTAGAGTTGTGACTTGACTTATTGCTTATCATGTGATTTATTATATGGATTGAATTGGACTCACCCTTCTGTTTGAATGTTACCCCTATGCGGTAACGTGCAGGTGATCACGAGTGAAGGACTAGGTACCTTCACTACTTCGAATCGAGTCGTCACGCTCTGATACGTAGCACTCAGGGGGGGGACGAACTTGATGTTTATGAATGATTTCGGTTGTTATGTTTTTGTTGTCGATTCCGTTTTATTTTGTTATTCCGCTGCGTAGTTGGTTTTATTGACGTAAGTTTTATTTGTGATGATAACTGAGGTTTTTGAGGCCCTCCTTTTAGTGACGTGCTACGTGATGCATGATTATTGTGTTTGAACTGTTTTATTGAGAAGCGTTGTTTTATGTGTAACATTCCTCATGCGAAATAAATTTTGAAAACTCTGATATTTTTCCAATTAATTTAACGGGTAGAAAAGGGGTGTTACACCTGGGGGCTACGTGCAACCAACCTCTAATGCACACCCGAAGCCTATAAATAGCGGTCAATCCCTGGCGCCAGGTACATTCATTCTCTTATAGCTCCCATATGACTTCTTACTTCTGACTTGGACGTCAGAGTGTCATTGCAGGTACCACACTCCGGGTTGAGCTCTGAGGAACGACTTCAGCAGAAGTGCCCTACCAACTATCCAAGCCGGTCCTACCTAGTTTCGGATAAGGTACAGATCAAAAACCATATAGGATTGAGCTGGTTGGAGTGGTGTGTGGTGCTTACCTTGCAGTTGTTAGATGCATAAGGCCATCTTTAATCTTTCTATTTGACAGTATTACTTACAGATCGTAATCCCCAACACCCTAGCTCCACACCACCTCCCCAACCTCTCACCACGATTCCACTCCCAATCCCCAACAACCTTCTCCATCTTAACAAACAAAATAACCATTTTGGGAATCTCATCAACATCAACCACAGTTCTTCCGTGGATTCTCCATTTTGTTTTCCAAGTTTGTGTTAGTTTAGGGATTGAAGGAAGCATTATGGCAGGGTTTTATGGAGATGGGAAAGAAGGGAAAGATGAAGATGAGAGAAATTCTAGAGGGGAAGAAGGACAAGAAGAAAAAAAAACTAATTTGATTTGGGATCCATGTCACCAACTTAAAATAAAATAAAATAATGGCTTAAATATGTTTTTAGTCCCTACAAATATAGTGATTTTCTATTTTAGTCTTTGCAATTTTTTTAAAATAACTCCCTCCAAATATCAACGGCTATTATTTTAGTCCATCTATTAACTTCTCCCTTAAAAACGCTGATGTGTCAAGTTTTTGTCTTTCATGACATTTCCATGTCATATTTTTCCATTTCTTTTAATTTGAAAAGCTGAGTTAATTTAACCATCTCATTATTATCTTCAAACTCCAACCCCCAACCTCCATCACCTTCTTTCTCAGGGGCTTTCCTCTATGTACTCATCCTCTAAGATGCAGGCACGGATGTACATAGTATAAATTGGGGGCACTTGACCCCACTTATTCCATAATTTTCTAACCAAACAATTCTAGTAGTGTGTATTTGACCCCATTCTAAATATTATGATGACCCCACATAGACATAGTACTCATGTAAGACAAAGTAAGTATTACTACTATATATCCCAAGTAGGTAGTTCAGTTGGCGAGTTAAGGGATAGCGAATGAGTGCACCATAGGAGTGCAAGTAGAAGGCCCTGGGATAAACCCGAGAAACTAACATTCCCTCCTTCCCCACTACAAAGCTTTTAAAAAGCTTTGACTTTTTAAACAAGTTTTTGCTTTTTAATAAAAGGAAAGAAAAGAATACACAAAGGAACAAGGGTTTTTAATCTCTTTGATGCTTCTCTCTCAGAATCCTAATCTCATTCCTCAACCACAACAACAAATTATTCTACTCTCTTCTCTAATTCATATTTAGGAGACCGGTTTTATTAAGGTAAAAAAAATTCCTTATGTGGAGATTATGAAACTTGAGAACCGACTTAAAAATTATATCATAGATGTTTGTTCTAGTGAACAATTTTCTAATTTGTATGGGATTAGTGATCTTTCAATAATATTGTTGGAAACTAGAAAGAACATTGCTTATCCAATGGTGTATTTACTTTTGAAGTTAGTGTTGAACCAAGGGTAAACACTCTTTGTTTTGTATGATAACAAATTACATCTTATCTACTAATGGTTCAAGTTGAATTAAGTACAAGACATAAAGCAAAGAGCAGGAAGATTAAAATGGAGCAGCTTGGAGAAGAAGCCACCTCAGCAGTTCAAGACCTATTTGTTTATCCGCTTTCTTTAGGACACTGTGTAAGGTTCTATCACTGAAGGTCTATGACTTTTAGTAGCTGAGAGATGGGTTTTTCAAAACTTGCATGGTGCATCAAAATAGTTTTGAAAAATATTTTATAAAATTGCATGCATGCATAAGGTGGCAACAAAAACCCTAAAATTATTTTTTGTTGAAAGATTAAAACCCTAAAAATAGTTTTGTTGAAGGCTTGAAATCAAAATCCTATTCTTTTACAAAGATAATAGATTATGGTAATAGATTAGGTGCCTGAATGTTTTCAGAGCACATAATCGATTACTCTCCTATTTTAACTAAAACAAATAATCGATTAGTGGCTTGCCTTTCTTTCCTTTTTTATAAATATAAATCGATTATACCTTCATTTCCACCAAATCACATAATCGATTATGTGCTTCCTTACTTTCCTTTTTTAGATCAATAATCGATTAATGCATAAAGACAACTACATCACATAATCGATTACTTGCTTGCCTTGCCTTCCTTTTGACAACAATAATCGATTAAGAGCCTTATTGAACTATATATGATAATCGATTATCAAGCTATTCCAAGTTTCCATATTTAAACAATTAATCGATTATGCATATGCTTTTCATGAGGGCCTAATCGATTATACATGTCATAAATAAGAGTTTCTTTTTTTTTCAAACATTCCTACGCCTATAAATAGGCAAGTGTGTTTCACAATTCAACACACCACACTTCTCAACAATTCTCTCTTCCTCTCATACGAAATTTCTAGATCTGAGAGAGAGAGAAAATAGAGCTTCAACTTTCATATCATTTTCTATTTTCCATATCACTCATCTCTAAAGTTACTATATTGTCATACTGTCCGAAGTGATTGGATCATAGATCTCAAAGTTGTATTTGTTATTTTAAGTGGGGTCACTTTGAAATCCTGGGAAGTTTTCTTGGGTCTCTCAATCAGGAGATTGAGTTGGTTTGAAATCCTGGGAGGTGATCTTGGGTCGTTCAATCTGGGAAGATTGAAGTGGTATTGAAATCCTGGGAGGTGCTCTTGGGTCGTTCAATCAGGAGATTGCAGCGGTTGAAATCCTTAGCGGGGAGCTCGGGTTCTCAATTCAGGGGAATTGAGATTTGCTATTTGAAGTTGATTTTTTGTAAAACATTGGTTCTTCATATAGTGGTTATCAGCAAAGTCCAAAGGTTGCAAAGCCGGAGGCCGAGGACGTAGGGCTTTTATCCCGAACCTCGTAAAATTCCTGGTGTATCTCTATCCCTCTCTCTTTACTTTATTTACTGTTTATATCTGTTTATAATATCACTACTCTGATCTGAATCTGTTAATCTGGTTATAGTTATACTCGCTGTACTACAGATCTGTTTATCTATCATCTTCTCTATCACTACTGTAGATCTGCTATATTCAATATCATTGCATTACTTATAAAACAACCTTATTGTAAATATTGAATATAGAATAATATCTCATTGTGCCTAATCTGCCTACTTGCATATATCTGATAAGTTCAAATCTCTTTTTCCGCATTTGATTTAAACAAACTTATCATTTATTTTGAAAAGAATCCAAGAATTACACATAACCTTATTCACCCCTCCCCTCTAAGGTTATACTATAGTATAACAAGTGGTATCAGAGCTAGAAATTGCATATAGAGCTTTACATCTCGCAATTTAAATTTTATTTATCTATCTGTGATCATGGGTTCTTTTATGAAAGAGGGGATGTCCTTCAATAGGCCACCCCTGTTTGATGGAACTAACTATGACTATTGGAGTAGTCGAATGAAATGTCATGTGCAGGCTATAGATTTCACCCTTTGGAGGATTATTGTTGATGGACCACTGATTCCTATGAAGATCAAAATTACAAAACCAGGTGGTACCGATGGAGACACTACAAAAAGTCAAGCCACCGGCAAAGCAGAAGAAGTTCCAATTGAAGACATCTACACCATCGATCTGAGCGAGCTGAGAAAATCTGAGCTTGACAAAATATCTCAAAATGCCAAGGCTATGAATATTCTTCACCTATCACTTTGTGAAGAAGAGTATGGAAGAGTAAAAGGGTGTCAAACTGCAAAAGAAATCTGGGATTGTCTGGAAGCTACACATGTCGGTACAAGCCAAGTAAAGGATACAAAAATCAGAATCCTAACTTCTGAGTATGAATCATTCAAAATGAAGGAAGGTGAATCTGTTGCAGCTATGCACCAGAGACTGAGTCTGATTATAAACAACCTAAGGGCTCGGGGAAAAAGGTATTCTACAAAAGATATAAATGGGAAGATTCTTGCATCTCTGACTGGTGAGTTCTTTCCAAAAACTTGTGCAATCACTGAAGCCAAAGATATTGGCACTCTGCCTCAAGAAGACTTGATTGGGTCACTTCTTGCCTTTGAGGTTGTATTGGCTGCTAACAAAGATCAAGAAGCAAAAATAGTAAAAGAAAGAAAATCTCTTGCTCTTGCTGCTAAAACACCTAAGGTAGCAAGGAAAGAGGTTGAGTCTGATGAAGAATCTGATGATGAAGACATGGCTGAATTATTTGAAGAATTCATGAGATTCAACAAACTTGAAAAGAGAAATAACTCAAAGAAATCCAAGAAAGCTAAGAAGGCTACATGGAACAACTATACTGACAGTGAAGAAGAGGAGGTTGCAAATGCCATTTGTCTCACGGCATGTGAAACACCTAAGGCTACTATATGGGATTGTCTTGGCACTGATAGTGACACAGACGAAGAAGAGCAAATTGAAAATGGTGTTTGTCATATGGCAAATGACTCATCTAAGGTAAGCCTTAACTCTTCTAGTCTTGCTGATTCCTCTATGCATGATGATTTACTTGATGATGGTTGTAGTAGTCAAGAATTGAGTGAGGCTTTTGATGCTCTCTATTTTGAACATGAAACTCTTTTGTTAAAATCTAAGAAATTGGCAAAGAGTAACAAAAGCATGCTCACTCAAATTGAGACTCTAGAAAATGAGGTAGTTAAGTTGAAGAATGAGCTACATGAAATAAAACCATTCAACCTTGAGTTTCTAGAGCTTAAACAAAATTTTGAAAAAGTCAAGGTTGAAAATGAATTTTTGAAAGAATATTTGAAAAAGTTTGAGGTTGGTGAAAAGACCTTGACCAAGCTACTTCACTCCCAACTTGAATATGTTGATAGGAGAGGTATTGGGTACAAAGGTAATTCCACCTCCTCTGTTTTAAAGAAGAAAATAACTTTTGTAGCTGCTACTTCAAGCTATAAACCCATTGTTTTCTCATGCACCTACTGTCAAAAGGGAAACCATAGCTCACCTAGATGCCCTATCCGTAAATTATGTGAGCTTGGTACCCTTATACCTGCCTATAAGAAACCAAGGTGGATTGTGAAAACAAACCCCTTGAGGACTAACCCACAAGGACCCAAAGAGAATTGGGTACCGAAATCTTCTACTTGATTTTTATGCAGGTATGCTTCCAGGTATGGGGGATTGGTACCTTGATAGCAGAAACTCAAAGCTCATGGATCTGGTGATGCTTCATTATTATTGAAACTGAGCAACAAACCCAGTGGATCTATAAATATTGCCAACTATAAATCTGCTTAATAGGTAAAGGTTGTGGGGTAAGGAAAACACAACTATATTTATCAAGTATTAAACACTTATGTGAAGTAATTGTTTGTATACATCAAAGCTTTTTCTCAAGTGCTATTATACTAGATCTTTGATGCAACATATTTTTGATGTTAAAAATGATACCTATATTGTTGAACCAAGGATGATTATATTGGGTATCATATTTTTAAAACCATGATGATCCACCCTCTTTTTACTAAAGCCTTGCATTCTAAAATTATTAAGGGGGATCACCAAGTAAGGGGGAGCATAGCATGAACTACTATTTCTGATATCTCATATGCTATGTGCTCCTTTGCTAGTTTACAAAATGATTATGTCTGTTTGTGATTATCTCATATGCTATGTGCTCACCCCCCTCCTTTTTGATGAAAACAAAGGGGGAGAGAATATTATGCATGTTATATGTGGGAGAGAATATATGCATGGTATATGTGAGGGGAGAAAATAATTGCTGCTATCCTGCTGATGTACTGTTTATTTAATTATGCATACGCTTAGGGGGAGCTTTTTGAAAAAGTTCCATTACTATCAAACCCCCTATGCATAATGTAATTTGTTATCATCAAAAAGGGGGAGTTTGTTGAACCAAGGGTAAACACTCTTTGTTTTGTATGATAACAAATTACATCTTATCTACTAATGGTTCAAGTTGAATTAAGTACAGGACATAAAGCAAAGAGCAGGAAGATTAAAATGGAGTAGCTTGGAGAAGAAGCCACCTCATTAGTTCAAGACCTATTTGTTTATCCACTTTCTTTAGGACACTGTGTAAGGTCCTATCACTGAAGGTCTATGACTTTTAGTAGCTGAGAGATGGGTTTTTCAAAACATGCATGGTGCATCAAAATAGTTTTGAAAAATATTTTATAAAATTGCATGCATGCATAAGGTGGCAACAAAAACCCTAAAATTATTTTTTGTTGAAAGATTAAAACCCTAAAAATAGTTTTGTTGAAGGCTTGAAATCAAAATCCTATTCTTTTACAAAGATAATAGATTATGGTAATAGATTAGGTGCCTGAATGTTTTCAGAGCACATAATCGATTACTCTCCTATTTTAACTAAAACAAATAATTGATTAGTGGCTTGCCTTTCTTTCCTTTTTTATAAATATAAATCGATTATGCCTTCATTTCCACCAAATCACATAATCGATTATGTGCTTCCTTACTTTCCTTTTTTAGATCAATAATCGATTAATGCATAAAGACAACTACATCACATAATCGATTACTTGCTTGCCTTGCCTTCCTTTTGACAACAATAATCGATTAAGAGCCTTATTGAACTATATATGATAATCGATTATCAAGCTATTCCAAGTTTCCATATTTAAACAATTAATCGATTATGCATATGCTTTTCATGAGGGCCTAATCGATTATACATGTCATAAATAAGAGTTTCTTTTTTTTTCAAACATTCCTACGCCTATAAATAGGCAAGTGTGTTTCACAATTCAACACACCACACTTCTCAACAATTCTCTCTTCCTCTCATACGAAATTTCTAGATCTGAGAGAGAGAGAGAGAAAATAGAGCTTCAACTTTCATATCATTTTCTATTTTCCATATCACTCATCTCTAAAGTTACTATATTGTCATACTGTCCGAAGTGATTGGATCATAGATCTCAAAGTTGTATTCGTTATTTTAAGTGGGGTCACTTTGAAATCCTGGGAAGTTTTCTTGGGTCTCTCAATCAGGAGATTGAGTTGGTTTGAAATCCTGGGAGGTGATCTTGGGTCGTTCAATCTGGGAAGATTGAAGTGGTATTGAAATCCTGGGAGGTGCTCTTGGGTCGTTCAATCAGGAGATTGCAGCGGTTGAAATCCTTAGCGGGGAGCTCGGGTTCTCAATTCAGGGGAATTGAGATTTGCTATTTGAAGTTGATTGTTTGTAAAACATTGGTTCTTCATATAGTGGTTATCAGCAAAGTCCAAAGGTTGCAAAGCCGGAGGCCGAGGACGTAGGGCTTTTATCCCGAACCTCGTAAAATTCCTGTTGTATCTCTATCCCCCACTCTTTACTTTATTTACTGTTTATATCTGTTTATAATATCACTACTCTGATCTGAATCTGTTAATCTGGTTGTATAACTATATCCCTACTCTGATCTGAATCTGTTAATCTGGTTATAGTTATACTCGCTGTACTACAGAAAGACTCAAATGGAAACGTGTGTATTTGCATGGATTTATTTTTGAAAATTTTTTTTGCAAGAACTAAAACCGAATGACACTCTATTTGTAGGGACTAAAAAGATATTTAAGCCAATGATTAATCTCAACTTTACCCCTATTTAAGTTTTGTGATGTCATTAATTAGGAGTATAAATCATTATTTAATCAAAAATATAATTTTGGAAAGAAGTACTAACTATATGAGAATAGTTAGTACTTTTAAGCCAATAATTAAACTTTTAGACTTGTTAAACTAAATGAGAATAGTTGATTTCAATTTCATTCATTAGCGGTGATTTGTACATTATATTGTAGATTAAAGATAGTACTAACTATAATTAATGATTTCTTATTATTTCATGAGATAATTGGCAAAACAAAGAGTATGGAATGGAATCCATGAATGGATGGAGGGATTGTTTATTTTTCCACATGATCCAAGAATTAATGTACTCCCTCTGTCCCATATTATATGTCGTTTTGGGTCATTTCACACATATTAAGAAAAGTAGTTAATTTTGTATGGGAAAGAGAAATTGTGAGTTAGTTTACCAAATTAACCTTATTAATGATGACATTGGGAAGATAAATTAGTAGAGTTATGAAAGAGATATTATTAAATATTGGAGAGTATAGTAGGAAAGAAATATTAATGTTTCATTAGGATTCTAAAAAGTCATGTATTATGAGACAAATTTTTTTTTACTAGAAAGTCATATAATATGGGAGGGAGAGAGTATACAACAATTAATTCTTCAATATTTATTCCAACTCAATTGTCAATTTATGTCATACACGGGTCAACGTCGAGTGGGTTGTCAAACGAAAAAACATTAAATGGTGGGTAAAGTACAGGGTACAATACAGTATCCCGTCTTCAATCTCATAGGCTTTATTATAAGAAAAAAAACTATTTTTATGGTGATTAATTAAGAAAATTAGTTGTTTTTTTACTAAAAGGAATATGCATTCATTCAAATTTATAGATTCCATTAATGATAAAATAAATTCAGAACTAAAAACACAAAGAATGAATCTGCGAACAAATTGACAGCACCCAAGTTAATAGCATAAAACAGCAAAATGCCTACAGTTGTGATAAAATAAAAGTCATCGGAGTAATTGTGCCTCCAGATCTATAACTTTGAGGCACTAATCATTGATTGAATGTGCAACAGGTTGAAGTTGATCTACCGATCTGAACCAAACGAACACCGTCAAAAACGCTGCACCAAGATGATGAACAACTATAACACCGCACCAAGACGCCGAACAACTATAACACCGCATACAACCGACGAAATCCAGAAAGAAAAAACAAAATTGAAGCTAGATTTATGTGATAACCACTTATTTAGATAAAAAAAAAGCAGAAAAACTATACTAATGGGTGATTCTAGGCCAAAAACTGACCTAAAATCACCCTTCTTGGTGGTGAGCAAGAAAGAAGAGAAGAGTGAGAGAAATTTGAGAAACGACTAGGATTTTGAGAAAAGAATTAGAATGAACTGTTTATTCAATTAAGAATGATAATTAGTTATTTAGTTTTCTTACAAAAAATTAACCAAATTTACTAAATTAATCCTTTTAAATTTAATGAAAAGAATCTCTTATTTCACTCTAATGTCAACAACTCAATTAAAAGAATTCCTTCATCTATCTTATAAAAAAAATTATTTTTACTCCCTCAATTTTAAATTTTACACCCAGACTCCTAAATTTAATTTAAAAGACCATTGTACTGTATCACTCAATTTGTTTGGATGAACAGTTGTAGAACAAGTTTTTTTTTTGACAAAGAGAAATAAGGAAGCTTCATTAAAACATTCTGATATAAAAACATAATGAAGGAAAAAGAGTATTTCCCCCTATTTTATTAAAAAAGAAAAAAAAGAAAGAGGACAAAAGAGAGTCCAAGGAGACTAGACTAATACCCTTGGCAAGAAACGAAATTAAAATCATAGCAGTAATACCGTAACTTGTTACGGCAAAAGACCCCTAGTTGTCTAATTGCTTATATTAAGATAAATGTATTCAGTAACATCGACAATGAGATTGTCATTCAACGATTTCAAATCATAAAATCGTGTATACTATAATTTTGAGGTGCGTAATCTATTTAATTAAGTATACTAAAGAAATTATGATATTTTTAATGAGGTACGATTCTTTAAAAAAAATCATCCTCTGGGTGTCAAATTTAAAATTGAGGGAGTAAAAGTAGTAGCATTAAAGAATCGTATTTTTTTATAAGCAATGTTAGTGGGGTGGGGGAATTGTTAGTTTTCGGGGTTTGAACCCGAGACCTCCTTCTTGTACTCTTTTGGTGCATTCCTTCAGTATCCCTTAGCTCACCAATTGAGTTACCTACTTGAGATTTTATATTTCTATTTGCTTATTTGCTCTATTAACTCTCCTCACATTATCAACCACCAAATCTAGCTTGTGGTTGAACATCTCTTTCCTCTCCATGTAGCATAATAAAAGCATTTAAGCCAGATAAAAGACAACTGAGAATGATATAAAGACACCATTGTGTTGGTAAACCACTAGTTAATAGTATGAGTGGAAGCTGGTTGGTGAGAGGAAGGTTGTGTGAGTGTGACTATTTAAAAGTTGCTTTGATTTGAGTAAATAAGACACACATATTAGGGTTTGGATTCTCTTTATTAACGGAAAATTTCTAATAAGAGAGATAGACTGTAACATCCTCAATATAGCTAATTTGATTTATTTAAATTAGCATAAAGTCAAGTTGATTAATTAGCATAATTAATCATAATTAGCGCAAATTATTAAATTATGAGATGCTGAGATAAATGATTATTTGTTATGCATAATTGACATATTATGCTAAGTTAGTGAGTTATGGAATAGTTGCTGAGTTAGAAATGGATTTAATTGAGAAATTAGGACATAAGGGCATATTGGTCAAATCCCTAGTTATTTTACCTCAGCTTACTTAAGTGAACCAAGTCTGAACCACACCAACAAAAATAACATAACCCTCATTTCAAAAGTGCTGAGTTTCAGAAAAATAGAAGAGTGAGAGAGGAGAGAAGGGCGAGAACTAGAGGAGGGAGAAGAGGGAGGATCCACCATGAGTTCTGAATGCATGTTACAATTTTTAACACCACCTTGATCAGTTCCCTCCCCTCTTCCCATTGATACCAAGAATAGCACATACACCCCTTCCCTTCCCAAATCACCATTTTCGCACCCAAGCTCCCCTTTGGAGGAAAGTTGGGTTCCTACTGTGTTTGTGATTCCGTTAGAGCTCCACAAAGGGTCTGAGGCATAGCATTTCAGTTGGGGTGTCTTTTAGGCAAGTTCAGGGAGCTACATTTCGAGTTAGGTGATGTTGGAGAGGACATAGTAGTTGAGTTCGCTAGTGAGGAGCATTTCAGGAACTGTTCGAGAAGTTTTGTTCCGAGTGGGAACTCCGTAGATTGTTGTTGGGTGATTTTCACACCACACGGTGAGTTCTATACTCGCTTAGGGAAGTTTGTCATTTTTGAGTTTGCATGTCTTGCGTTTCGTTTCAAAAATCGAATCGAGTCATAAAACCATTTTTAACGAAATCACGTTTTAACGATAATTTATACGATTGATTGATTGGCATTGTGATTGTTTGAATTGGTTGATGTATTGATTGTTGTCTGGGCTGGAATACTATTTATTGTATTAGGAAATCAATCGGAACGGTATTCGGAATGAACGGAATGGACAAAATACGAGAAAACAGCAAATTCTAGCCTACTGATGAACGCGCACGGATCGTGCTCCCCAGGAGCACGGATCGTGCGTATCGTTCGTAGGAAGCCTGGAAATTTTTTAAGACATGGTACAACCCGTGCGCCCTAGGGCACGGACCATGCGCTCTGTTCGGTTTATAAATGTTAAAATTCAAAACACGCACGGGTCGTGCGCCTCTGGAGCACAGACCGTGCGGAAGCTTCTGTTACTCATTTTTAAAATATGCCTTAGTCCATTCCAAATGATTCCAAATTCCTTCTAATCATTTCCCCAAGGTTGCCTAATGATTTTAATGCTTGAATATCATGCAATTGAGTATGTTTCAGATAAAATTCATGAATTATGAAATTGTGAAGAAACCGTACATTAGTAAGCGCGAGTGTACACAAGCCAAGTCAAGATAAAGGACTATAAGTTCATACAAGTCAAGATAAAGGACTATAAGTCCAAACAAGTCATGTTAAGATAATTGATTGTAAGTCTATACAAGTTATATATAAACTCTCAATCCATGTAAATACAAGTCAAGTTACTTTCCCTTGAGGAAAGGAATGATTACTTTCCATAATGGAAAGGTAGAATGGCATACATAATAATATATGTATATCAAGGGTGATGACCCTAAGGATTAGCATACTAGGGGAGGGGAAGTCATGAGCCCCAAAACCTAGGCCCCATGAGGTTTGCCCGCTAATTAGTGGTTAGTGGATTGGGTTCACCAAAAGCCAAATAAATAACCGGATAAGGTAGGCTTGAGGTGTTGTGCTAAGTTAAAGGAAAGATAAGACATGAAATGTAGTCGCTTATTAGGGCTACAAGACGGAATAAAGAAAAATATGTCCACATGGTCGCTTATTAGGGCCATGATGTTCAAAGTACAAAGCATAATGAACCGCTAGAGTTAGTAAGGGGTCTCGATAGGACTCACTGAGATAATGTTTATCTCACCCTTCATTATTGTGGTTTTTACAGAGAAACAGGGAAAAGCAAAGGCGAAGAAGCACGGTTAGCAAGTGTGACTTATGAAGTCATTGAAGATTCAGCTTTATGTTTAGGCCTTTGTCCCTTTTGTTGTCTTTGTAATATAGATTGTATAACTATTATTAGTAATAGTTGTAAATCGTTTTCGCTATTTATGTTTTGGGTATTGAACACCAGGATTATATAAGTTTTAAGTCATGAGACTTAAGTACTTAGTTAAGTTTAATGAGGTTCATGAAACCATTTGGTAATTATTTATCGAAAGTTTTTTGTTGTGTTCAATATTCAAATACAGGAAGTTACTCTGATGTATGCCAGGTGGTGCACTTTGGTATTTCTACAAGCTAGAAATATATGGGGTCCTTCTAAGTTTAGTCCCTACATTCACTACAATAGATTTGGGGATGGGCAGCGCTTTTTTTTAGCCATGGGTAGCGTTTCTGAGCGCTGCTAAACTTGGCGCTACTGATTCCACTCTCACAATGGGCAGCGTTTAAGAAGCGCTGCTCATTGATAGCCATGGGAAAAGCGCTGCTCATCATGTTAGTGCATTATGGGAATGGGTAGCGCTTTTTAGTGCAAGCGCTGCTCATTCCCAAAAGGCACTAACACAATGGGTAGCGTTTCGAAAACCCGTTTTGTACCGTTTCGCTTTTTATTCGACCCCGAGACATTTCCCAACCATCGAGACTTAAAAATAGATATTATAACCAACATTTCAGTCCATTTTCCAGCGAAAGCATCAAAATCAACAAATCGATAAAGACATATATATTCACCAAAAAACCGTAAAAACGTTATTTTCCCGAAAACGGTTTTTGACTCGATAATTCTTTCGAAAATGAGTTAGCTTCAGAAACTGAGTTTTAAATCATTCAAGGTCATAAAAATGAAACCCTAATCGTGAGTAAAACTCACCGGTATGACCAGTCCCCGAGAAGTCGCGTCCTCGCTCGAACAATCGAACCGTTAACCACTCGAACAATCCCCATAATCACGAACACGCTCCGAATGCCTCAGTGACTGAACTCAGTGGGCTCCACTTGCACAAACAGCAACTCGATCAATCGTTCTTACTACTGAACTCCCCTCCGGTATATTGAACTGATGACCCTCGAGACTTTGACGAGCCGAACCCAAGTTCGACGAACAAACATTTTCCAGTTTTGTTTCCGATTTCCAGTATCAGGGTACAATTTTGCAACAGGTGTAACTTGGTCAATCCGTGACCAAAACTACTCAAATCAGTGCCCAAAATGAAGACAATTTTGTCTACTTTCTGATGAAGAAGGATTCACACACATGCA
This sequence comes from Astragalus membranaceus, assembly GCA_039519185.1. Taxonomy (NCBI): domain Eukaryota; kingdom Viridiplantae; phylum Streptophyta; class Magnoliopsida; order Fabales; family Fabaceae; genus Astragalus; species Astragalus membranaceus. The sequence continues at coordinate 82,324,626 of CM076850.1, read as the reverse complement.
ACCAGTAATTTCGGAGATATCACCGAAACAAGGTGACTGATCCAATACAGTATCTGATTCTCAATTGAAATTTTAGGACACGATATCACCCTCATTTCCCAATGGAATCCGACGGTTCTTGTGCTCATTTTGAAGCATTTTGTGTCTAGTTTCCGTAGAAACAAAAAATCGTGAACAGAAGAGTAGAATACATGGAGATACGACGAAAACAATGAAGGTAGGTCATACGGGTTTTCCAGCAGAAATTTTGAAGAGCTTGTATCTACAGCCCCAACCTTTAAAACTCGAATCTAGCAACACTACAACACTCTAACCTCTACTCCAAATGATCTGAGCAACCATGAGGCTAGTGGAATACACTTCAGCAACGATTTATGAGCTTCCTTCAACCACATGCAAGCCGCACAAGATGACAAGACTCCATTGTTCTTATTTGAAGCTCTAGGTTCACCAATGGTAATCTGAGTTATAAGAGGAATTAGGAGCTGAAGTTATGCTCATTGAGAAGAGCTCGAAAAAATAAAGGGAATGGGAAGGAAAGGACTTACATGCATCAAGACCCTAAGGATTTCCTCTTCTCCTTCTCTCCCTCTTCTTCCTTGCGTTTCTTTTCTCTTCTCTCCCTATTCTCTCTTCTGAATTTTCCTTCTATTTTGGTTCAGCTGGAAAGGTAAATAGGTGGAGTTGACTTGATTCAAATGGGCTTAGGGTGTTAATTGGTTGTAAAAGACCAAAATGCCCTTGGTTCATTAAGTCATGGTTTGGAGGCTAAAACTCTATTAACCCCCATGGTTTTCCATTCGGCACAGATTTCTCGACTACCTTTCATTCAAGTTGCGACTAATTATATCATTCAATTGATAAATCTTTGATGTGAGGCGGAAATTACGATTTTACCCTTTCTTCTCAATTTCCCAAACGATGCACACAATCCGAACAAATTGTGTGTACATCATATGCTTGAGCGATTAAACATTGTTTTCACGAATCATCATATCCATTATTCTATTTATCATCTAATCGAATGATAAATCATTAGTTAATTTCGTAAATTGAAATTAACAAAACTAGGGATGTTACATATATGAGGTGTTACATTATGGTATCAGAGCAGTTCGACCTAGTCGGGCTTAGATTAGTTGTAGGGTTGTGTGTCCCTTGAGTAATTTTTCTATCTTGCTTCTTATGATGCTAAGAGACATTGAGACTGATCAACTTAATACTTGGTGTATCGTTTGTAGAATTATGGCAGGAGGATTGAGGAACACTCAACCAATCGATCCACATGCTGCTTGGATGCAGAATATGATGGAAATGCAGCAAAAGATGCTGGAAGACATGCTGCTAAGGCAACAAAATTTCAAGCCCACCCCCAACAAGCTCCTGAGCCGCAAGTTAACCCAAGGCAGGTTTACTCTGAATTCTTGAAGATGAAACCTCCGAGTTCAGAGGAGGACCTGATGTCATGGAAGCCCAGCATTGGCTGGATGATATTGAAAAGATATTCCTCACAATGCAAGTTACTGATGAGGATAAGCTGAGATTGACATCCCATATGCTGAAGGGAGAAGCCAACAACTGGTGGACTAATGCTAAGGCCATGATGGCAACTATGGGTACTACCCAGACTTGGGAGAATTTCAGGCAAACATTTCTAGAGCAATTCTTTCCGACTGCTATGAAAGTTGATAAGGAGAATGAGTTCTTAGTTATCACGCAAGGAAGTTTAACTGTGGGCCAATACACGGCCAAATTTGAAGAGATGTACCAATTCTTCAGTTTGACTGGGTATGCTCCCAATGACAGGTGGAAGACTGACGGGTACAAGTATGGGCTGAGGGAAGATATTTCTCAGAGTCTAAGTTCATTTGCATATACCAACTACACAACTATGCTACAACAGGCTCATATTGCTGAGAGTGACTTGAAGAGACTGTATGCAAGCTAAAAGGCGTTCAATCAGAATAGGAAGAATGTTGGATCATCTAATGCTCAGTTGGGCCCCAGGCACAACGCAAACAAAGGGAAGCAAGTCCAATCATCTAATTCACCGAGGTTCAGTACGTGTTCCAACTGCAGAAAGTATCACCAGGGCAAGTGTCAACTTGGGACAAACCACTGCTATTATTGTAAGAAAGAAGGTCATTATGCTCATGAATGCCCAGCAAGGAAGAGGAACAAGGAGGATAGCCCAACTACTACAATTCATGGGAGAGTCTACACTTTGGACGCTCAGAATGTCACACCGTCAGATAATCTGCTAAGGGGTATGGGATCTCTTTTCTATAACTCTGTTAGTATTTTATATGATTCAGGTGCGACTCATTGTTTTATATCTCAAGTTTGTATTGATCGGATGTGATTGCCTTTAACTCTGTTGCCTCAACCAATCTCCATTAAAACTGCTGCTGAGGGTAGTATTCAGACCCAAGCCTTATGTAAAAATTGTCTTCTATCCATTGGAGACAGGAATTTTGTGGTGGACTTTATTTGTTTACCAATGAAGGGTATGGACATTGTCCTAGGTATGAGTTGGATGTCTGCCAACCATGTAACTCTTGATTGCTTTCATCGGACTATCGGTTTCACCTCTGAATCAGTGGAGATACAACTGGCCAATTCCGAAGCAGTCATTTCATTCACTTCTGCAAGTCATTGTCTATTCTAAGGTGCGGAAGCTTATGTCATGATGTTGTCTGCATCAGTGGAGACAGGTTTAGATCTATCTTCTGTACAAGTTGTTAACGAATTTCTAGATGTATTTCCCAATGAAGTTTCTTCGTTACCTCCGGATCGTGAAATGGAGTTCTCTATAGAATTGGCTCCGGGCACAGGGCCAATTTCTATAGCTCCTTATAGGATGTCTCATTTAGAGCTGAAAGAGTTGAAAACCCAACTTGAAGAGTTAATATCAAAACAATTTATCCGACCGAGTGCCTCGCCATGGGGTGCTCCTGTATTGCTTGTCAAGAAGAAGGATGGAAGCATGAGATTATGCATTGACTACCGTTAGTTGAACAAGGTAACTATCAAGAACAAGTATCCTCTGCCGAGGATTGATGATTTGCTAGACCAATTGCGAGGAGCTTCAGTATTTTCTAAAATTGATTTAAGGTCAGGCTATCACCAAATCAGAGTTAGAGCTTTGGATATTCCGAAGACCGCTTTCCGTACTAGGTATAGACATTACGAATTTGTAGTGATGCCATTCGGTCTAACCAACGCTCCAGCGGTGTTCATGGATTACATCAATCGGATTTTCAATCCTTATCTGGATCAGTTTGTCGTGGTGTTTATTGATGATATCTTGGTGTATTCTAAGACTATGGAGGAGCATGTGCAACATCTCTGAATTGTTCTGAACGTACTCCGAGAGAAGAAGTTGTATGCCAAGCCATCTAAGTGTGATTTCTGGATGCCTGAAGTAAAATTTCTGGGCCATGTGATATCCCAATCCGATGTTGTAGTGGACCCCAGCAAGATTGAAGCTGTGGTAGACTGGGAACAACCATCTACAGTCACTGAAGTGAGAAGTTTCTTGAGATTAGCTGGGTATTGTCGGAGATTTATTCATGGATTTTCTCAGCTGGTTCTTCCACTCACTCGGTTAACTCGCAAGGGTCAACCATTTGTATGGAACTCTGACTGTGATGAATGCTTTTCAGAATTGAAGAATCGTTTAACTTCTGCACTCATTATAATTCTTCCAGATCCGTCTATGGGATTCCAAATTTACTCCGACGCCTCTGGAAAGGGTTTAGGATGTGTTCTTATGCAGAGCCAACTAGTGGTTGCTTATGCCTCTAGACAGTTGAAGCCTCATGAAGAGAATTACCCGACTCATGACTTAGAGTTGGCGGCGATTGTGTTTGCCCTAAAGATTTGGAGACATTACATGTATGGGTCTCGTTTCGAAGTCTTTAGTGATCACAAGTGCCTTAAGTATCTGTTTGACCAAAAGAAGCTGAACAATAGACAGAGAAGATGGGTAGAGTTTCTGAAAGATTATAATTTTGAGCAGAAGTACCATCCGTGAAAGGCTAATGTTGTAGCCGATGCTTTGAGTAGGAAGTCTATTCACACGGCAGAATTGATGATTCATGAGATGGCATTGTTGGAATCTTTTAGAGATCTTAACTTGAAAATTAAGCCAAGAAGGAACAGATTGGTGTTGAGTCATATTCAGATTTCGAGTCCCTTGAGAAATCTGATTCACTCAGCCCAAGAGATTGACTCAGAGATGCAAACGCTTCTGAGGTTGCCAAATTACACTGAAGATAGTGATGGTGTGACTTGTTTTGATGGGAGAATCTGTGTGCCGAATGATGAAGATGTTAAGAAACGGGTTTTAGAAGAGGCTCATAAGAGTCAGTTCTCAATACATCCTGGGTCTACCATGATGTATAGAGATTTGAAGCATTTGTATTGGTGGTCGGGTATGAGAGTAGAGATTGCAGAGTTCGTGTCTCGATGCTTGACTTGTCAAAGGGTTAAGATGGATCATCAGAAGCCCGCCGGCCAGTTGCAGCCGTTGAATGTGCCAGAATGGAAATGGGAAAGCATTTCAATGGACTTTGTCATGGGATTACCACGATCCCAAGCCGGAAATGATTCTATTTGGGTGGTGGTTGATCGCTTGATCGCTTGTCAAGATAAAGGACTATAAGTCCAAACAAGTCATGTTAAGATAATTGATTGTAAGTCTATACAAGTTATATATATAAACTCTCAATCCATGTAAATACAAGTCAAGTTACTTTCCCTTGAGGAAAGGAAGGATTACTTTCCATAAAGGAAAGGTAAAATGGCATACATAATAATATATGTATATCAAGGGTGACGACCCTAAGGATTAGCCTACTAGGGGAAGGGAAGTCATGAGCCCCAAAACCTAGGCCCCATGAGGTTTGCCCGCTAATTAGTGGTTAGTGGATTGGGTTCACCAAAAGCCAAATAAATAACCGGATAAGGTAGGCTTGAGGTGTTGTGCTAAGTTAAAGGAAAGATAAGACATGAAATGTAGTCGCTTATTAGGGCTACAAGACGGAATAAACAAAAATATGTCCACATGGTCGCTTATTAGGGCCATGATGTTCAAAGTACAAAGCATAATGAACCGCCAGAGTTACTAAGGGGTCTCGATAGGACTCACTGAGATAATGTTTATCTCACCCTTCATTATTGTGGTTTTTATAGTGAAACAGGGAAAAGCAAAGGCGAAGAAGCACAGCTAGCAAGTGTGACTTATGAAGTCATTGAAGATTCAGATTTATGTTTAGGCCTTTGTACCTTTTGTTGTCTCTGTAATATCGATTGTATAACTATTATTAGTAACAGTTGTAAATCGTTTCCGCTATTTATGTTTTGGGTATTGAACACCAGGATTATATAAGTTTTAAGTCATGAGACTTAAGTACTTGGTTAAGTTTAATGAGGTTCATGAAACCATTTGATAATTATTTATCGAAAGTTTTTAGTTGTGTTCAATATTCAAATACAGGAAGTTACTCTGATGTATGCCAGGTGGTGCACTTTGGTATTTCTACAAGCTAAAAATATATGGGGTCCTTCTAAGTTTAGTCCCTACATTCACTACAACAGATTTGGGGATGGGCAGCTTTTTATTAGCCATGGGTAGCGCTTTTTTTTAGCCATGGGTAGCGCTTTTTTTTAGCCATGGGTAGCGCTTCTGAGCGCTGCTAAACTTGGCGCTACTGATTCCACTCCCACAATGGGCAGCGTTTAAGAAGCGCTGCTCATTGATAGCCATGGGTAGCGCTCCTGGGAAAAGCGCTGCTCATCATGTTAGTGCATTATGGGAATGGGTAGCGCTTTTTAGCGCAAGCGTTGCTCATTCCCAAAAGGCACTAACACAATGGGTAGCGCTTACAATCAAAAGCGCTACTCATTCCCTTAGCGCTTTTTAGGAATAGGTAGCGCTTCCGCATAAAAGCGCTGCCCATTCCTGAAAGCGCTAAGGGAATGAGTAGCGCTTTGTCCTAAAAGCGGTGCCCATTGTGTAAATTTTTTTAAAAAAATTTTCCTGTTTTTGTTTATTTTCCTTTTTACATTTGCACTTTTCCTGGTCATATACAACCAATCAATCCAGTCCAATCCATTATGTATACTTAACAACATATATATAAACTTGCTAACAACAAATTATAACTATCCAAATGCATCAATATGTCAACATATATATAAACTAGCTAACAACAAATTATAACTATCCAAATGCACCAATTATTATGTCAACATATATATACCCAACAAGATGGAACCAAAACAAACTAGCTAACAAGTTACATTATCCAATTCATAAGTATCCAAAACTAGCTAGGAACCTACAATATGAACCAAAACTAGCTAGCAACTTACAATATGAACCAAAACTAACTAGCTAACAACTTATATGTATCCAAATAAAACTCTAACAACTTACAATATTACATTCTAACCAAAATAAAAAAATGGGAGACATAACGGCACCACTCTCCCCTAAGCTCGGTAAGCTGCTCATCAGAGTATGTCTTCAACCGATAATCGGGAAAATACTGAAATTATAGAAATAAATAAAACTAGAATTGAAATGGTTAAATAGAATTAACTATTATTATATCAAAATCAAAAAGAATTCTAAGTAGATACCTGTCTGGGAATAGTCGTTTGGTTGTGGGTAATAATTTCCTTCATAAATTTCATTACGTAATACCCACAATCAATGGTATTGGGTTGTTTTGGACACTAAAAAAAATTAATTGTTAAATTTAATTTAATACATTTTTGACAACATAATGTAATTAAATATATAAGAACATTGATTACAAACTTACAACTATTGGTATCCATTTGGTCCTTGATTGTTCCAATCCCCAATATTCCATCAATCAACTGAACACAATGTCATATAACTATATTATTCGAAAAACATACGTATATAAGTAAAACTAAGAAATATGCAGATGGATCGAAATACACACACCAATTAAATATCTCGATAAACTCAGGGTAGTTGTTGAAATGACCATGCAATGAATCAACGTAGCACACCTTATCTTTCGTAGGATTTATTGCAAACAGAATCCAATGTTGCCTACAAAATAATATTTTGAATAAGTAATTGACTAGTATTTAAAAAATGCATGTTATATAAGAATAAATCTCTCACCGTAAGAGACACGGTGCCAAAAACATGGTATCGACGTTTGTATTTTGAGCTTCCCATAAGCGTTGAGTGATATAATTTGTAACCTCTTTTCTGTTTTGTTCCACAAGCGTCTCATAATTACGCAGATTGGGCAACACATCACGAAGGTTTGTATTATCCGAACACAAGAACACAAATCTGTGTCTGTTCCGAATGGACCAAAATGTCCTCGTACAAGTACCTATAATTAGAGATATATATACAAATTAAATTAACGATATAATAAAATAAATTTAATAATGTCAAATAATAAATTACATACGTACCTGACATATGCTCTAACAGAAGTACTGGTTGCCCATTTCATTTTACATACATCATCGATATCCTGACGTGTGATCGTCAGTGTTTTACCGGAAATCCCAAAAATTTGGTCATCCATCTCTATTTCAAGCGGCTACCTCAATCATCCTGCATTCTGCGTGCATTTCGGCATAACAAATCATCTTATAATCATTAATGGAAGAGGCGGAGGGCTAAGACACAATTGGAGAAGGGGGGCTGAGTCACTTTTGGAGGAGGGGAGGGCTGACTCACTATTGGAGGAGGGGAGGGTTGAGTCACTTTTCGAGGAGGGGCGGGCTGAGAAACTTGTGTAGAAGCGCCAGACCGAGACACTTTCTTGCCAGTAGAATTTTCCTTGCAAACACTTGTGCCCCTAGATTTTGCATTTTGGCATACCTATATATAAAAAATAATAATTACTTAGTTAGCACACAATATATGACAAAAAATAATAACTAGTTAGTTACAAATATATTGTCACTTACAACAACAAAGTCTGCTGGCCATGCCACAAAGGTACCAACTGCATTTTGCACAATCAGTAAATCTATACTGTCAACTGGAATAGACAATGGTGCATCCCCCACAATTGCACAGTCAACTCTGACTCTAAGATGATCTGGAGGTAGGGATAAATTGTGCATCAAGGGACCCAATTGTTTACATATAAATCCTATTGCAACCATTTGATATGGGTTTGACATATACAAAACACACTCACACTCATTGTTGTCCTAAATCAATTATAAACAAATAATAATAAAGACATTATTTGATGTAATATATATGTACCAGGGTCATGATCGGTTTTCACATACCCTTTTAATATCTTCATGTAACGCTCAAACGGATACATCCATCTCATGTAACATGGGCCACACAATTGTGTCTCTCTAATCAGATGAACTATTAGATGAATCATTATGTCAAAAAATGAAGGTGGGAAATACATCTCAAGCTCACACAAAGTGACAGTAATTTCTCTTTGCAATGATGGCAACTTTCCAGGGTCAATCATTCTACTACAAATCGCCTTAAAGATGAAACAAAGTTTGGTTAGGGTATTGCGCACTTTCTTAGGCAAAATGGATTGTATACCAATGGGTATCAAATTCTCTATTAGAACATGACAATCATGGGACTTTAAAGACTTTAACTTGAGGTCTTTCATCGATACAAGGTTCGTAACATTTGAAGAGTACCCCTCTAGAACTTTAACTCCATGAAGAAACTTACAAAACCCGGTCTTCTCCTTTTTAGATAGAGTATGAGTTGTCGGAGGTAGATATGTATGTGTACCCTTCTTTATCGGACCCAATTCTGGTCTCAACCCCATACTAAGCAAGTCCAACCTCGAGTTGATGGTATCTTTAGTCTTTCCTGGCATATTGAGTAACGTACCAATGACACTTTCAAAGACAATTTTTTCAACATGCATCACATCAATCATCAATGAAGTGTCTTACATATAATGGCTTCCAGTATGGCAACTCAAAGAAAAATGACTTTTTCTTCCACCCCCGTTTGGCAAGCTCTCCTGCAAAAGGCTTCCCAAATTTAATGTTCAAATCTTTCACCTTTTCAAATAGTTGTTCACCCGTCAAAGCCATGGGAGCATTACGGGTTTCGGTATTCCCATTAAATGCCTTTTTCAACAGTCGATACTGATGAGTAGATGGAAAAAATCTACGATGACCATGGTAGATATTCTTCTTACAATGTTCCAACCACATCCAATCAGTGTTATCTTCACATATAGGGCATGCACACTGACCTTTGTTACTGTACCCAGACAGATTGCCATATGTTGGAAAGTCATTAATTGTGCCAAAAATCATAGCCCTCAGGGTGAAACTTTCTTTTCTGAACCCATCATACACCTCTACTCCAGTCTCCCACATTAGCTTCAAGTCTTCAATTAAAGGATCCAAGTATACATCAATATCATTCTTTGGTTGCTTGGGCCCAGAAATTAACAAAGACAACATCATATATTTGCGTTTCATGCAAAGCCGTGGAGGTAAGTTATAGATCACCAAAATCACAAGCCATGTACTGTGGGAGCTACTCTGAATACAGTGCGGGTTAAATCCATCAGCAGACAATGCAAGTCGTAGGTTGCTTGGAGCCAACACGAAATCAGGATAATCAATATCAAATTTTTTCCAATGCGGAGAATCCACCGGGTGTCGTAGCATCCATCTTTAATCTTTTCATCCTCATGCCATGTCAAGTGTTTTGCATCTTCTGAACTACAGTACATGCGCCTAAATCGAGGAATTATGCATGGAAATATACCACAACACCTTTTCTGGAGCAGATTCTTTCTTTGTATACCGCGATGCATTACATTTAGGACACGACCTTAACAATGCATGTTCATTCCGAAATAAAATGCAATCATTGGGACAAGCATGTATCTTCTCATAGCTCGAGCCAATGGACCCTAACATTTGTTTTGCATCGTACGTCCGAGAAGAGAGCACATTATCCTTCGGCAACATTTTTTTCAATAGTGTGAGTAATTCCGTAAAGTTCTTATCCGTCCATCCATGGCAAGTTTTCAAGTTATACAACTTTATCACAGTCAATAATTTTGTGAATTCAGTACAACCCGAATACAACAGTGTCTCCACATCCGTTATCAACTTCTCAAACATTTTAGGATAGTCATTAAGATCGTCTTCAACAGCCTCTGCCATCTCTTCAAATTCGTCCCCATCAAATGTAGGTCTTTCGGTGTCAACCGGCGCACATCTCTCAGTACTATTACCCATATTTGAAGATTCACCTCTTTCCTCACCATGCATTGTCCAACAAGTGTAACTTTGATCAATTCTGTAACCCTTTAAATGTCCTGCCAACTCCTCTGCATTAACTGATTTTACATAACAACAACTTAAACAAGGACATTTGATATTACTAGAAGTCCCTAAACGTTCAACAGCACAGTTCACAAAATAATCCACTCTAGCGACATATTCCTTGGATAGACGATTGGCAGACATCCACTTTCTATCCATAATTTCCCAATATTTATAATAAAATCCTGATAAGAGAACTTAAACCTATTATAGGTGAAAAACACACAACGTACAATTTTTTTGAAGCTAAGGCATTCAACTATTTTCAACTCAAGAAATCAAAGACTTTGATGTCTTCCATATTTCCATTCTTCACATAATAAATACAATAAAACAACAAAAGTACCTGAACAAGTGAAAGCAACAATGAACTCGAACAAACGAGAGCCACGAACTAGAACGAACTCTCCAACCAGGATTAACTCGAACAACAAAGGCGAAGCTCCAGCAAAACAAACTCGCAAAACCTAACAAACAATTCGCATATTCAACAAAGTCATGTATAGAATTACTAGTTTCGTGGAGTAAAATAAACAACAAATCAACCCCAAATTCAACATCAATCCTCAATTTCTCAAGTTTAGAAATACAACACAAGAATCCCTTAACCTAGAACAACATTCAAATAACAAGCATTTCATTTGGTAATTTCAACAAACACTTCACCTACATTTCACCTCAAGTTTAGAAACACTTCACCCTTTCAAACAACCAATCATCAATCATCAACTTCAAATAGAATCATCTAACCTAAGGCTCCAATTCCATTAAAATAACTAGAACAACATGCAATGACGTGAGGAAACGAGCGTGGAGGGATACTAACCTCTGTACGCAGAGAGGAAATGATGACGAGCTTGCGACGTCAAGGGGGGAGTAAACGAAATCAACGCGAGCTCAGCGAGAGTGAACGAAACCAACGCAAAAATGATGAGTTGGGGGTTTTCTGGAACGATGGTTTTCAGGAAACGAAAGAGTGAACAAAACGAGGGAGAGAGTGTGAGGTTGTTGGGTTGTTCTTCGCAATGGAGCAAGTGTGAGGTTGCTGAGTTTGTTCTTCGCGAGGGAGAGAGTGGGAGGCAAACTGTGAGAGAGAGACGTTGAAGAAGCTGAACGCGAGGGAATGTCAAATAAAATATAAGTGGCAGCGTTTGCCTTCAAAGCACTGCCCATTGCCAACAGCGCGTTCACCCAAACGCAGCGCTTCCTAAAAAGCGCTGCCCATCTCCCCACCCATACACAACATTTTCCTTTAAAGCGCTGCCCATCACCAACAGCGTGTTACCCATACGCAGCGCTTCCTAAAAAGCGTTGCCCATCGCCCCACCCATAGGCAGCGTTTCTTAAAAAGCGTAGCCCATTGCGACAGCGCCTTTTAACCAAAAGTAGCGCTTACAGTAGGAGCGTTGCCCATTCCCTGCGTGTTTTAAACAAATGCAGCGCTTACATCAAGAGCGCTGCCCAATAGGGCGCCCTTTTTCTCAACATCTGGCGTAGTGATTAACGAAATAGGCCTTTTGGTCCCCATCTTATTTTGCCATTTTCATTATTAGTCCCTGACGTTAAATAATGCTGATTGTGTAACGGAAATCTGACTTGGCAGCGTACACGTGTAATTTTTTAATCTACGTGGCACAATTAAATTAGGTGTCATCCACTTTTTTATCTATGTGGCTTTTTTTTAAACCAAAATTTTATGTTTTTTTTTCCAAAAAAAATCATCATCTTCCTTGCGCTGGGTAGCGATGAAGAAGACAATGAAACCCAGAAAATCCCCATGAACCCATCTCCCATCTCTGTCATCACCTCCCTCCTCTTACTCACGGATCTCTCTCTCTCTCTCAGCACCTCCACAGTGTTTCACTACCCTCATCAGTATAAAGATGGAAGCAATAATAGATTCAAGATGCGATTCAAGAAAAGAATTTTAGAAATCCTAAATTTCAAAATGTAAAACGCAAATCCCCATTGCAAAACGTGAATCACCATCACCATACGCAGAGAAAGGTAAACAGTACGAAATTAAAATCCCTAAAAATGCAAAACACAATACGAAATTCAGAACAGATCATCAATGGCGACAGAACAAATCGAAACGAAGAACAACAATGGTGGGTCTTCTCTGGTGGTTTGGCCGTCGAAACTCAGAACTGATTCATCAATGGCGACAGAATAGATCAAAACTCAAGCGATTCAGCAAATTAGCGATGAGAGAGGAACGAGAGAGGAAAGCAATGGTGGGTCTTCTCTTGTGGTTTGGCCGTCGCGGTGGTGAGTCTCTTTTGTGTTACCAAGTGGCTTCAGTCTCAAGAGGGGGGGTGAATTGAGATTTAAAAAACTTTGATAACTTTCGAAAACGTTTTTCCCCTTTTTAATGACTTAGATCAATTTTCGCGCAGGTTAAGTGGAAGCGAAGGAATTAGAATATAAAGCAGTAAAGCGGTATAACAGTAAAGCAGGAAAGCAGTAAAGCACGCAGAGATTTATCCTGGTTCGGTCACCTCCTAGTGACCTACGTCCAGTCCTCACACCCTTGTGAGATTTTCCACTAACCAAAACAACAAGGCTTACAGGTGCCTTGGAAAACCTTTACAGACTCAGGCACTCTCCTCCTAGGATACCCCACCTATGGAGAGCCCTCAAATCTATTACAACAATAGCAAGAGATACCCCACCCCTGTTACAATCAGTTGCCCCAGAAAGATACCCCACTTCCTAGTACAAACAGCTACCCTAGAGAGATACCCCACTCCCTAGCACAAATCACAACAATTAAATAATAACAAATGTAAAGACAGAAATACCTCTAATGAAGGCAGATATTACAACTTGAAGAATGCAACCCCAACTAACTCTTAGCAAAGGATCAGCTCAGACAGACCAACGGTGCGTGAAGAGCAAAAGTAAAAGCGTGAAGAATTTTTCTCAAAAGTTCTCTGATTCGTGAAAATGAGTTGGTGTTGTGAAAATGAACGTAATGCAGTGCCTATTTATAGGCTATGAGGAAATCAAGTTTACGTTGAAAATAGTGTAGGAATCGATTCTTTGTTGAAAGCATTTGATCTAGGAATCGATTCATTTAAGTGAGGAATCGATTTTGCCTTGTTTGAAAAATAGGGACAATCGATTCTTGAGAACCATGGAGGGCTAGGAATCGATTCTATACTCAGTTAAAACTTGTATGAATCGATTCTCAGCTTGCCTGAGACATGAAGGAATCGATTCTCAGTTAAGTGCAAAAGAGTGGGAATCGATTCTTCCTTTAAAAAAGTTTGGCTCGAGAATCGATTTATGCACTGAAGATACATGAAGTGAAAATCGATTCTTCCTTTATTGATTGGCCTGAAAATCGATTTTGATGTATGTATATGCAAGATGAAATCGATTTTTATGTTTTAAAGATGATAGGTATGTTTACGTAAGTATGCATGCATCTTTGAAAAACTTGTGAGTGTGTGAGGCTTTGAGATACGAGCTGACCTTCGAAAGAGCTTACACTTTTTCCTAAGATACACCCAAACCCTAAGGACTACCCTTATATCTAAGGACTACCCTTAAACTTGAATCTTCAATTCTTGAGCTTGATTGACTTGGATTGTGACTTTGATGTTTAGTCACTTTTATTAACTTTGACCGTCAACTTTGCCTTTGTCTTTTTCATCATCAAAACTTATCCTACCATATTAGTTTACCTGCAATACAAGGTATCCACACTCTGGTGGTTGGCCGTCACGGCCATGAGAGGTGAGAGTGAAAGGTGTCACTGCTGTGAGAGGTGAGAGAGATAATGAATGAATATGATTTTTGGAAATTAGGTTAATGAATTGTTTTTTGAAAAAAAAATCAAAAACTTAATAAAACATAATAAAACAAAAAAAAAAGCCACGTCATAAAAAAAATCACTTGTAAATGACACGCCAGCATTCTGTTAGCCCAGTCAGATCATTTAACGTCAGGGACTATTAATGGAAACGGCAAAAAAAGTTGAGGACCAAAACACCTATTTCGTTAATGTAGGGACTAAACTTAGAAGGACCCAGTTTTGTAGGGACTAAAAACATATTTAACCCATAAAATAATAATATTGTAGAACTAGAGAAGATTCACACCCCGCATATTATACATTGTACAAAACTTAAGTGGTAGTCAGCTGTACTGATGTAGTATTTTTGATGTAGATGTAGTATTTTTTTATGTAGATGTGTTATAAGCATCATCATATTCGAAAGCAACAAGAAAACTTTGAATTTACTTTTATTTTTAAACACTCATAAATTTTAGGTTTAATTACAGATTTGGTCCCACTATTTTCACCAACTCACGATTTTAGTCCCCTAAGAATATTTTTCATGAATTTAGTCCCCCTATTTTCCCCAACTCACGATTTTAGTCCCCCAGGAATTTTGTTGACGAATTTAGTCCCCCTATTTTCCCAATTTGTAAAATTAAAGTCCCCCTATTTTTCCAATTTATAAAATCAAAGTCCCTCTATTATTATTATTATTATTATTATTATTATTATTATTATTATTATTACAAAAATTGTTTTTAATTATTATATTTAATAAATAAAAATTTCATCTTTCTTCTTCATTCGATACTTCTCTACGTTTACGAACCCTAATCCCAAAAACCCAGCAAACCCAACATCGTTCCTTCAAAACCAAACCAATTGGAATTTGAACAGTAGGTATAATCACGAGCAGATAAATTAGTTTCTTCAGCACGTTGTCGTGGATTTGCTCATATCATGTGTATGAAATGTCATTTTGAGATTCAAAACTCACTCCGATAGTAAAGTATATCTAATGAAGAAAATTTGAACTCCAAATTCACAGGAATATTGTTCTTCATTAACTTTTTTTGACAGAACGTTATCAACTTTAATAAACACAAAACTATTCTTTTTTTTGGATAAAAACACAAAACTATTTTTAGAAACTACAATCAAAGATTCCTAGAGCCAATACTGATATTTATATGGTTTGCTTTTAAAGGAACGATGTTGATTTTGCTGGGTTAGGGTTCACGAAGCGAGAGGAAGTATCGAATGTAGAAGATGGAATTGTTATTAATTAAATATAAAAATATAAAAAACAATTTTTGTAATAATAATAATAAGGCTTAAAGGTACTTTTAGTCCCTGCAAATGTCACAATAATCCAGTTTAGTCCCTGCAATTCCAAAACTTTTAAAATAGACCCTGCAATTACTAAACGTTACTACTTTTAGTCCCTGCTGTTAGTTAAGGGTTAACACTGTTATCTTTTGATGATGTGGCACACCCCCCACCCCCCCCACCCCACCCCCCCCCACCCCCCACCCCATCCCCCCCACCCCCACCCTTCTTCTTCCTCGTGAACCCCCCCACCCCACCGACCCCACCCCACCCCCATCCCACCCCACCCCAGCCCCTCCCCCTCCCCTTCGCCTCTCCTCCCCTTCGCCCCTCCCCCTCCCCTTCGCCTCTCCTCCCCTTCGCCCCTCCCCCTCCCCTTCGCCTCTCCTCCCCTTCGCTCCTCCCCCTCCCCTTCGCCTCTCCTCCCCTTCGCCCCTCCCCCTCCCCTTCGCCCCTCCTCCCCTTCGCCCCCCTCCCCTTCGCCCCCCCTCCCCTTCGCCCCCCTCCCCTTCGCACCTCCCCCCTCCTCACCGATCGCTCTCGCTCGCCGTTCTCCGCTCGCTCTCGCTCGTCGTTCTCCGCTCGCCGTTCGCTCTCCGTTCTCTCTCTGCGTCTCTCTCTCTCTCTCTCTCTCTCTCTCTCTGCGAACTCTGGGGGTGGGGGAGGGGTCACGGTGGGGTGGGGGGGGAAGAGGGGGAACAGTGGGGTTGGGGTGGGGAGGAGGGGCGAAGGGGAGGGGGAGGGGCGAAGGGGAGGGGGAGGGGCGAAGGGGAGGGGGGGCGAAGGGGAGGGGGCGAAGGGGAGGAGGGGCGAAGGGGAGGGGGAGGGGCGAAGGGGAGGAGAGGCGAAGGGGAGGGGGAGGGGCTGGGGTGGGGTGGGATGGGGGTGGGGTGGGGTCGGTGGGGTGGGGGGTTCACGAGGAAGAAGAAGGGTGGGGGTGGGGGGTGGGGTGGGGGGGGGTGGGGGGTGTGCCACATCATCAAAAGTTAACAGTGTTAACCCTTAACTAACAGCAGGGACTAAAAGTAGTAACGTTTAGTAATTGCAGGGTCTATTTTAAAAGTTTTGGAATTGCAGGGACTAAACTGGATTATTGTGACATTTGCAGGGACTAAAAGTACCTTTAAACCTAATAATAATAATAATAATTTTTATGCTTTAATTCTAACAAGGTAAGCCAGTGTGTGAGCAAACGTAGGATAAGTGACTGACAACTCAGCGCCAATTTTGACCAAATTAGAGGGGAACTAAAATCGTGAGTTGGTGAAAATAGGAGGACCAAAACTATAATTAAGCCTAAATTTTATTAAATCTCTACTTGGGTAGCCCAAAATTTTCTTGCAACTGGATTTTTTGGATATTTGCAGGAACCAAATGTACCTTTAAGCCTAAATTAAATGAGAATAGTTAATTTTAATATCACTCGTTAGCAGGATTTGTTTAATATATTGTAGATTAACGATAGTACTAACTATAATTAATGATTTCTTATTATTTCATGATTTAATTGGCAAAACAAAAAATATGGAATGGATGGATTGTTTGTTTTTCACATGATCCAAGAATTAATGTATACAACAATTAATTCTTCAACATTTATTTCAACTCAATTGTCAATTTATGTCATACATAGGTCAACTTCGAGTGAGTTGTCAAACGAAAAAACATTAAATGGTGGGTACAGAACAGGTACAATACAGTATCCCGTCTTCAATCTCATAGTCTTTATCTCAAGTAGGTAGCTAAGGAATACCGATGGAGTGCACCAAAGAAGTGCAAGCAGAAGGTTAATAGCATAAAACAGCTAACATTTCCCCCACCCCCGCTAACATTGCCTATAAAAAAATAGCATAAAACAGCTAAATGCTTACAATTGTGACAACATAAAAGTCATCGGAGTACCCATATGCCTCTGGATCTGTAACTTTGAGGCCCTAGTCATTGATTGAAACTACAACAGGTTTAAGTTATCTGTCGATCTGAACCAAACGAACACCGCAACAAGACGCAAAATCAAAAACGCTGCACCAAGACGATGAACAACTATAACGCTGCACCAAGACGACGAACAATTATAACGCCGCACACAACCGACGAAATCTAGAAAAAAGATGAAATAGAAGCTAGATCTATGTGATAACCACTTATTTCGATAAAAAAAAAAAGCAGAATAACGATACTGAGGGGTGATTCTAAGCCAAAAATTGACCTAAAACCACCCTCTTTGGTGGAGACCAAGAAAGAAGAGAAGAGTGAGAGAAATTTGAGAGACGATTAGGGTTTTGAGAAAAGAATCAAAATGAATAGTTTATTCAATTTAAGAAAATTAGTTAGTTATTCAGTTTTCATACAAAAAAATTAGCTAAATTTAATGAAAAGAATCTCTTATTTCACTCTAATGTCAACCACTCAATTAAAAGAATCCCTTCATATATCTTATTAAAAAATTATTTTACTCCCTCAATTTTAAATTTTACACCGAGACTCCAAAAATTAATTTATTAAAAGACTGTTGTGTTGTATCACTAAATTTGTTTGGATGAACAATTTTCGAATAAATTTTTTTTGACAAAGAGAAATAAGGAAGCTTCATTAAAACATTCTGATGTGAAAACATCAAGAAGGAAAAAAAATTCCCCTTATTTTAATAAAAAAGAAAAAATGGAAATAAGAGAGAAGAGAGTCCAAGAGGGACTAGACTAATACCCTTGGCAAGAAAAGAAATTAAAATCATAGCATTAATAGGGAGCCTGTAACTTGTTACGGCAAAAGACCCCTAGTTGTCTAATAGCTTATATTAAGATAAATATATTCAGGAACATCGACAATGAGATCGTCATTCAACAATTTCAAATCATAAAATCGTGTATACGACAATTTTGAGGTGTGTGTAACTATTTAATTAAGTATACAAAAAATTTATGATATTTTTAATAATGTACGATTCTAAAAAAAATCATCCTCTGATTCAGGTCCTAGGTTCATCACTGATTATATGGAATAGAAGCATTAAATATAGGAAAACTAGCTAACTTTTGCTTAAAAAAAGTCCAAGAATTAACCCCAAGGGGTTGTTGGCCTAGTGGAGCATGACAGGAGTTGTATTCGAGAGGTCTCGGGTTCAACTCCCCACTTGTCCCCTTGGGGCGAGGTAAATGTAATTACCTTCGTAAGTGCTCAAAGAGCCCGAAGGTCTTCCCTGACTTGGACTGGGGCGCCATCCCCTCACCCTAAATTTTATAATCCCAAAAGAAAAAAAGAGTCCAAGAATTGAATCATTTTTTTGCTTATAATACGGGTAAGTATATATCCAGTATTTGATTTGATGTATAAATAAGCTCAACTTGTAAACCTGAATGAAATCTAATATATCAAATATTTGATACTATCCAAAATAATAATAATAAACTAAAATTTGTAAATATATTAACTACAAAGCAATCAACTTGTAAACAAGTGTAAATAAAATAGTGAGTCAAGTATCCCTTATTTAATCTCATGTATCCAATATTTGATGTATAAATCAACGATTTTATACAAACTTTTTCATAACAAATTTTACAACTTTTGTATGTTAAAAGCCACTTAGTTTCTTTACTGGTTGACTCGGTTTAAATGATGGGTACAAACCACAAGGACAATAGCTATTTATATTTCTATTTCACTCTCCTCACATTATGAACCGCCAAATCTAGCTTGTGGTTGAACATCTCTTTCCTCTCCATATAGCATAAGAAAAGCATTTAAGCCAGATAAAAGACAACTGAGAATGATATAAAGACACTATTGTGTTGGCAAAAGACTAGCTAGTTAATAGTATGAATGGAAGGAGGTTGGTGAGAGGAAGGTTTTGTGTGAATTGTCACTATTCATATAAGACACACATATTAGGGTTTGGATTCTCTTTATTAACAGAAAATTTCCGACAAAAGAGATAGACTCCTTTAATAAAATAATAATATTGTAGAATTAGAGAGGATTCACGTCCCACATATTATATATGGTACAAAACTTAAGTGGTTGACAACTATATTGATGCAGTATAAGTACAACTATGTGTTATGTGTATGTATTTCCCAATTAATGCATCGATGTAATATTTTTGATGTAGATGTCAATATATTTATTTCTATTGACTTGTGTTATGAGCATCATCATAAAATTCATTATATTATGTTCCAAAGCAACAAGAAAATTTTGAATTTATTTTTATTTTTAAACACTCATAAATTTTCTTGCAACCCGAAATCTAAAATTAAATCATTCATTCATAACCTATATAACCAACTCCAATACTTCAGAGTTTGATTTCTCACTATGCATGTGTTTGGATGAATAAGAAGTCCATTGTTTAAGAAATTGAAAAGATGGGGTCCTCAACTTTTTTCTTGACTTGCTTTCTTCTTCTTGTTGTGGTACTCACTATGACCAATGGACATCCTCTTGTTCCTGCATTGTTCATCTTTGGAGATTCTATTTTTGATGTTGGCAATAATAACCATCTATATACTCTTATTAAAGCAAACTTCCCTCCTTATGGGAGAGACTTTGAGAATCACATTCCAACGGGAAGATTTGGCAATGGAAAGCTTACCATAGACTATGCAGGTTCTTTTCTTTAATTTCCATGAAATTCTCATTTAACTCTTTTCTTTCTCATAATTCCTTATTATGACATTATCTCTTTTCTGCTTTTATTTTCAGCTAGTATTTTATCCATATTTTATTAATTATACTTTAATTAACTGCAGCTGAACTCCTTGGATTTACCTCTTCCCCACCAGCTTACCTTAACTTAGATGTGAAAGGCAAAAACCTCTTGAATGGTGCCAACTTTGCCTCAGCTGGTTCTGGTTACTATGACGTTACATCCACAATATTCGTAAAGACATTTAAATATTCTAAAAAATATAACTTCTCTCATGTTCTGGAATTTACTCTATTTGTTGTATGTTTTATGGGTACAGAATGTTGTTTCATTGAGCAAGCAACTTGAATACTATAAGAACTGTCGGAACGAATTGATGAAGACAGTAGGGAAATCAAAGGCATTATCAATTATATCTGGTGCTTTATATCTTGTTGCCGATGGGGTTGATGATTTTATATTGAATTATTACGGAAATCTTCTACTTCACAAAGTTTATACAGTTGATCAATTCTCAGACTTTCTTACAAGATGTTATTCCAATTTCATTCAGGCATGCCTCTCAAAACCATGAATCTTACCTTAAAAAACCATTGAGGAATAGGAAATGGACTCCATTGATTAAAAATTACCAAACATAAAAAATAATATATATTTATATATATAGACACACACACACACTAAAGAACCTTGCTAATTATGATCGATGATTTGTGTTTCTAATCTTACATGCATCATGCATGTGGCAGAATTTATATGCGCTTGGTGCGAGGAAGATTTGGGTGACAACATTACCTCCATTAGGTTTCGTTCCTTTAGCCAAGACTCTCTATTGCTTTGATGACAATGAATGTGTGGCCAAACTAAACAACGATGCTATTAACTTCAATAAAAAGCTCAATTTGACATCTCAGGAATTGCAAAAAGTGCTTTCGGACCTCATTTTGGTCCCCCTTGATATCTATCAACCTATGTACGACTTTGTCACCAAGCCTTCTGAATATGGTATGAAATCTAATTATGCTTAAGTCTTAGTGATCGAGCTCATGAACTAGAAGTGTTTATTTGCTTTTATCTGGCTTGTATGCACTATTTATCACAGGATTTTTTGAAGGAAGGAAGGCTTGTTGTGGGACGGGTTTGTTCGAGACTTCTTCTATACTTTGCAATCAAATTTCCATAGGAACATGTGCTAATGCATCTGAATACGTATTTTGGGATGGTTTTCATCCCACACAGGCTGCATGCATGATTTTGGCGAGTAGATTGGTTTCGGCTAGCCTCCCCTTCATATCTTAATCACGTGCTTCTCGGGTCATACTCTATTGTGTATTTCCTATAATTTTGGGTTGCTAGTAGCTAGATGCTCTAGGCATTTGGTTTATCTAAAATATTAAAGAAAGTTTTAAGAATAATCCATGATTCACATTGTCCCGTCAACTCCATTATTGATAAGTAGGAATTTATTAATAGGGTCGTCTAACGAAGGGCAAGGAACAAACTTTAAGTAAATTTTGCGTAAGGAAGTTGGAAGTTGTAAACAGGCATTAGAGATAACGTCAATAAACACCGAAGCACTAAAGAGATCGAAGCAGCTGCACATAACTCTGCGCAAAATTAATCAAATTTAGTTATGAGAAACTAGTTATAATTAAGGGTATTTCTGTAATATTAGTAAATGTGACTTATGAATTATAGGAAAACAAGAAATTAACTATTATTCTAAATCTATTTAAAAGTGGTTAACTTTACTTATAAATCGGTCTTGAGGGAGTACGCCTATGTTGGTGACAAGGACTCAACATAATATAAAATATTTATAGATTTTTTTATGACATATAAGAGAGATAACTTTTGGAGTGCAGTAATTAATTAATCCGACATTGAAAAATGGTTTCGCATATTGGGATTTAACATTTACATTTGTACGAGTATTTAATCAAAAAATATGGGGGCCATGATAATGTAAATATTTAGTTAGGATTAGTTTGGTAAAACATAGCAGATAAACAAGCTTAAAGCGGGCGGACGAGATAGTGGATAAGCTGGCGGATTAGTTTTAAAATGTTTGGTAAAATTAGCGGTTTAACTAAGTTATAAATATAAAATGACATAAATGGACATTTGTAATTAATACCTAAAACTGAGAGAGGCCAAATGAGAAATTTAATGTAACTAACAAGGATAAAAATGAGTTAAAAAAAGAAACCTTATATGTTATAAGCTCAAACGCTACTTTAAGTAGTGTTTCAAAAAAACGTTATAAATTAGTGAAAAAAACACAATATGCTAGTCATATATCAAACACTTTCAAAGAGCTTATCCGCTATAAACTATTGATTACAAGCTAGCGGATTGGCCTTGCCAAACATAGAATTGTGCCATACTCCCTCACTTCATTTTTAAACCTCACTTTTGTTTTGTAAAAGAATTTTGCTTAGACTTATTTATTGTTTCCGATGTTTATCGCAATATCATCTATTGTTTTGCAATAGTATTTTAATTATTTATTGTAGAGAAAAATATGTGAAATAAAATAATAAATATTTAAGGGTATCATGAGAAAAAACACAACAAGAGTCTCCACCCAAACACCTTAATTTATGAAGGGACTTTGCACTCCCAAAGCCGACTGAAAATCCCCCGCTGATGAGCTTGACCCTATTTAAGACTAAGTTAGAAAGCTTCAAATCTTTAACTCATAGCCCTTCTTGGATTAGCTCTCACTGGAATCCCCAAGAACTTAAAAGGGACCTCACTCACTTCGCAAGCCAATAATTGAGATGCTGCCCTCACGAAGAAGTCTGAAAGGTTTAAACCAAACAAACAACTTTTATGGAAGTTTACTTTTAACCTAGAAACCATCTCAAAATTACAAAGTATTGCCTTAAGACTCCACAGATTATCCCAAGATTCCTCACATAGAAGGATTATGTCGTCTGCAAATTGTAAGAATGGGAAGTTGATCCTCAGAAAAGCTGAAAAGTCATTGAAAAGACCTTTGTTCTCATCGAGAAAACTATCTTTGCAAGACCTTCTGTAACAATTGTGAACAAGAACAGGGAAAGTGGATCCCCTGTCTAAGACCTCTTTCAGCCACCAAATCTCTAGTAGGGTTGTCATTCACTAATTCACTAATATTCATGACATTGAAGTTGATGGTGAACAAGCCTACACCCACTACCTCCACTTACTTTGAAAGCCAAATCAAATCATCATATACTCTAAGAAGTCTCATGCATGAAACAGAGTCGTAAGCCTTTTCAAAATCCATTTTCAAGAGAATGCATTTATCTTTCCTACTCCTAGCAAAGTCAATCACTTCATTTAGAACCAAGACACCATCAAGAATCCGTCTCTTGAGGATGAATGCAGTTTAACAACTAGAGATGACCTTATAAAGGACCCCTTTCAATCTTGTAGCCAGAGTTCTAACAATGATCTTATTTAAGCTCCCTATTAGAGAAATAGGCATATATTTATAAAAGGAAGAGGGTCGGTCAACCTTTAAGATGAGGGCCACAAAAGAGGCTATAAACCCTTTGGTAAACATGTGTTATGGTGGAACTCCTCTAGGATCCCTGTAAGTCCTTCTTTATTAACTCCCAAAAAGCCTTTAAGTTAAGTTGAAATAAAAGTCGTCAGGGTTGTTCCTACCACAACTCCAAATTGCCTCTTTAATCTCATCTAGAGAAAAAGGAGCTGTCGTAAACTGCTAGAGAGTATTAGTTAGATAGCTTTCATTGTACTAACTGTACAGTTAGTAACTGCACAGTTCTATTAGTTGCATTCTGTTCACAGTTAGTTGACACCTGCTTGTAAGTCAACTAACTATAAATACATTTGTAACTCATTCAGTTAGATAATAGAAAATGATATTCCAGAAACCATTCTCTGATTCTATCATGGTTTTCAGAGCATTCTAGAGTCACCTCTGTGGCGCGATCCATTTTTTCTCTTTTTCGCGACGTTCCGCCGCTTATTCCACTGCAATGGCGATTCCGCCATCGTCAAGTCCTACTCCGCCACTGGCGACAGTGCCGTTTCTAACGCCTACTTCAAACAATCTTCCATTATCCAGTTTCAATTACAAGATTTCACAGAAATTGGACGAGAACAATTATCTCGCTTGGCTCCAGCAGATAGAGCATATGCTTCGAGCACACCGCTTACACCGTTACTGCGTTGCGCCAAAGATACCTCCACATTTCCTCTCTGGACAGGATCGTCTCTCCAATATGGAAAATCCTGCGTATTCCGCCTGGGAATTGCAAGACCAGTTACTCCTGACATGGTTACAAAACTCGCTATCACCGTCAATCCTTCCTTCAGTGATTGGTATCCGATATACCTTTTAGTTGTGGGAGTGAATTCATCAATCGTTCCAGTCTGAAACAAAGCGCGGGCGCGACAATTGCGAACTCAGTTACGTACAACAAAGAAAGGTACCACTTCCGTTTCTGAATTTCTGGCAAAACTTAAGTTCATTTCCGATTCTCTTCTCTCGATCGGTGAAATCGGTTAGTCTTCAAGATCAGTTAGATTCGATCCTTGAAGGTTTACCAACCGAGTTCGAGTCTTTTGTTACGCTCATTAATAGCAAGATCGCCCGATTCGATCTCGATGAGATCAAAGCTCTCTTGCTTTCACATGAGCTGCGTCTTGAGAAGCAGCGTGTTGTCGAAGAAGTCGCTTCTCTCAATCTCACTCAGGCTAAGCCTCTCAGTGAATCTTCTACTAGTCAACAACAACAGACTCCACAGGCTAATTTCCCTGGTAATGTGAACACTTTTGACAATTCGCAAAACCTAGGTACAGGTTTCAGAGGAAATCATCAATTACATGGTCGCGGAGGTCATTTTGGTAGGCGTAGAGGTCGTGGAGGTGGACGCTTTCAGGTGCAATGTCAACTCTGTCACTGTCCTGGACACGATGCTCCTACTATTACCATCGGTTCAATGATACTTATGGATCTTTGCAACAAGCACAGTATCCAAATGGTAATCCCTATCAATATGTTAGACCTAATGCTAATAATACTGCTCCTTCGCAACAGGTTCCTGTTGTTCCTCAGGCTAATCACACCATCGCCTATGCCACTGCTCCTATGTAGATGACATCATTATCACAAGCTCTTCACACACTGCTGTGCCATTAGTGATTAACAGGCTTAACTCGGCCTTTTCTCTTGAGCAGTTGGGCAATTTGGACTACTTTTTGGGTATTTAGTGTAAACACACTCCAACTGGTGCTCTTGTTCTGACTCAGTAAAAATATATCGGGGATCTGCTGCACCGTGCTAGTATGGATGATTGCAGAGGGATTTCCACCTCCTCTTCCTGCAATTTTAAAACTGTCACGTAATCGGGCTGACTACATTGAAGATCCTCTACTCTATATGAGCATTGTAGGTGCTCTTTAATATGCAACTATTACACGACCAGAACTTGGATATGCAGTTAATAAGGGGTGCCAATTCATGTTGATCTTGGTACTGTTAACCGCATCCTGAGATATCTAAAAGGTACTGTTGATCATGGACTAACTCTGCAGCCTGCTACAAGTGTTGTTCCTCTCTGCATCAGGGCATTTTGTGATGTTGATTGGGCCTCTGATGTTGATGACAGAAGGTCCACATATGGTGCTTGTATATTCCTTGGCCCAAATTTCATTTCTTGATGGTCCAAGAAGCAAACATTGGTGGCAAAATCCAGTGCAGAAGCTGAATATCGCAGCCTTGCCCTTGCTGCCTCTGAAGATCTCTGGGTTCAGTCACTGTTACAGGAACTTCAAATGTCGATACCTGCTCCTATTATCTTCTGTGACAATCAAAGTACTGTTGCCCTTAGTCACAACCCAGTTCTTCATTCCATAACTAAACACATGGAGCTTGACATCTTCTTTGTACGCGAGAAAGTGCTCAACAAGTCTCTAATTGTAGAGTATGTTCCTTCACAGGATCAAGTAGCAGAGATCCTCACCAAGCCACTATCCAAGACTACTTTCTGTCTCTTCAGAGACAAGCTCAGAGTGCACAGCACTGCTGAGCTTGAGGGGGGACTATTAGAGAGTATTAGTTAGATAGCTTTCATTGTACTAACTGTACAGTTAGTAACTGTACAGTTCTATTAGTTGCATTATGGACATTAATTGTCTCACATTTCCAAGATTCTAGATACATCCATCCACCTTGTAAAATGCATCTCTTAAATTTCTAAGCATGTGTACTTTACTTGGAATTTTCAGTTGATCATTTCCCAACATCAACATCACCGTCGTCAACATCAACATCTCAATTTCCCCGATCAAAAGTGATCTCAATTTCCCACAAGCTCTACAGATGGGTAAGGTAGACAGTAAGATGAAGAAGACAAAGAGATGGCACGAGAAATGGTGTGTTTGACTTGATACAGAGAACATGGATGTCGAGGAAGATGAGAGTGAAGGTGTGAGGAAGAAGAAGAATCCCAATTATGGATTTAGGCTTCATATGGGATTTTTAGGGTTTTTTTAAAAATATTTTATTATTGTAGTAGGTGATGTGGCAACCACATATGATACTTACATGAGATGCCACGTCAATTAATGACCGCATCATCAATTAAGTTGAGGACTAAATCCCATGTTGAGCTAAATGTCTGAATATTTTAAAATAAGGAGGCTAAATGTCCGAGTTTTAAAATAGGGGTATTAAATATCTGAATTTTTGAAAATAGGCTAGGAGGACCATAAGTATAATTTAGCCTAAAATGAAATATAGTAATATTCCAAACGCATGAACATGCCACCATTACTTATTGAAGCACAAGCGGGGTCGACTTGGTGGCATAAACATTACCATTGGCCTAATGACATAAGCTGCACTGGGACACATGGGACACATGAAGCACATGAGGTTTTAAAATAGGGGTATTAAATATCTGAATTTTTGAAAATAGGTTAGGAGGACCATAAGTATAATTTAGCCTAAAATGAAATATAGTAATATTCCAAACGCATGAACATGCCACCATTACTTATTGAAGCACAAGCGGGGTCGACTTGGTGGCATAAACATTACCATTGGCCTAATGACATAAGCTGCACTGGGACACATGAGGTTCGCCTGATGCTTCCAAGTTTAATTCTCGCAGTGACAAATTCGGTGTTGGTGAGTGCGAAATTTGCTCCTAAAAATAAGCAGAGATTAATCTATTGCTGAAAGCGTTGAGACACTCTCTAAATAGCCAGCAATGCTTGGGGAAAAAATGACACTAATTATTGAAGCAAGTTATGTCAAAACAATCAAAGCTTTTTATTTGAGTATAGACGCCATACTACATTAGGTGAAAAGTTAACTATCATCCGTATGTTATTGGCGGCTAATGATAGAAATTTAGGTTGAATATTTTAGTTGTAGTATTTTAATTAATTAGTTGGACGGTTACTATGTATTATTTTAATTGGGCTTTTAGCTCTTAGACCCAATGTTTTAAAAACCGGACCGGTTCAACCGGTTGAACCGGAAACCGGACCCCCGACCGGTTGGTTCAACCCCATTTGAACCGCAGGTCTATTGAACCGCCCAGAACCGGATCGAACCGGGGAAGAACCGGGTTGAACCGCGGTTCAACCGCTTTGAACCGGAAACCGAACCGGATTGAACCGCCCGAAATACATTTTTTTATTTTTAAATTTACTTTTTTCTCCAAAATTTAATATTTTTTATTTTTTATTTAATAAATTACTCATCCGGTTCAACCATGGTTGAACCGGTTGAACCGATTGAACCATGAACCGGAGGCCTCGCCGGTTCGATCTCCGGTCCGGTTTTAAAAACATTGCTTAGACCTTTTATCTTATGGGTTTGGCTTTCCTGCATCATCTCCTACTCCGATCACTCCACACCCCCAAACTTTACGAAATGACGAAAATGCCATTAATTAGGCATGTGCTCGTGTTTTTTTTTAAATTTTAACCGGTTCGGTTAGGTTAAACCGAACACGTACGGTTAGGCACACCCGAACGTCAAATTTGTTGACACACACCCATTTTTGAATTTTTAGCAAGTACGGGTGGCCCCAACTGAGGGGGGACTATTAGGGAGTATTAGTTAGATAGCTTTCATTGTACTAGCTGTACAGTTAGTAACTATACAATTCTATTAGTTGCATTCTGTTCACAGTTAGTTGACACGTGCTTGTAAGTCAACTAACTATAAATACATTTGTAACTCATTCAGTTAGATAATAGAAAATGATATTCGAGAAACCATTCTCTGATTCTATCATAAACCTATTATCCTCTTCCTTGAGAGACAAAAACTGGATTATATCCAAGCTTGGACGGCAAAAGGATCACTACAACATTTTGACCCTACGGCAACGGTCGAAAAACGTTGCATAAAGCCATAAAACCGTTGCCAAAAGCTATGGCAACGGTTATCAAACCGTTGTACCTGCGGGCGTTGTCTTAGCTTTAGGCAACGGTTATTTGTCCCCAAAGGCAACGGAAGCTGAAAACCGTTGCCACTGCTAGATGGAACGCAACGGTTTTAGTTTACACTCTATGGCAACGGTTGAAAACCGTTGTCAGCTACGGCAACACTTTGAAACCGTTGCCATGTATGGCAACACGTGGAAACCGTTGCCATAAAGTGGAAACCAAAACCGTTGCCATGTATGGCAACATGTAGAAATCAAAACCATTGCCATGCTATGGCAACACTTTAGAACCGTTGCCATGATATGGCAACACATAAAAACCGTTGCCATAAAGTGGAAACCAAAACCGTTGTATGGCAACACTTTAGAACCGTTGCCATCTATGGCAACACGTACAAACCGTTGCCATAAATCCAAATAATGCAATCACATCAAACATTGACCATTCCCTGTTTATTTTGCTACTTCAATCACATAATTATATTGCTAATTCAATCATATCCATTGCTATCAATCACATATCAAACGTGTAACAATTTAACATACAAAATGCTATCAATCACATAATTAAGACTTGAAGAGAAATGCTCTACTATATTGCTACTTCAAAGACATAATTAATGTATGTTGAACAACATTATATTGCTACTTCAATGTTGCCAACATTGCTATCAATCACATATCAAACATGTAATAATTTAACAGACAAAGATTAATATCTTGCAAGTCTTCAACATAATTAATGTGTTGAAAAGTTATATTACAAAAAACATGTTCCATTTCCAAAATAAAGCCATTCAAGTCTTCAACACATGTCTTCAAACTCTTCCTCATCCAAGTCCAAGCCATCAAGACCAAGATTTATACCTTCATTATTTTCCTACAAAAGTAACAAAATTCGATTAATGCCATAAAATCACCAAAACAAGTGTTGAAGGAAAAGAATATGGATCATCAATTGCAATCTTTATAGTTTTCAGTTTTCAGTTTCAGTTTTCAGTTTTCAGGCAATCTTTTTGCAATCTTTATAGTTTTCAGGCAATCTTTTTGCAATCTTTTCAGTTTTCAGTTACAGAATAGAATTTATCCTTCTGTTTTTTTAAACATGTAAAGACAATGGGATTAACTTAGAATTCAGGCAATCTTTATACTTAAAGACTTAGTATTGGGATATAGGGACAGCTTTGGAATACTTAAAGACTTAGTATTCAGGCAATCTGTTTGTTTCTCTCTTAATTATGTTGAGTAAAAAAACAAACAAGAAATGGATGAAAAACTTGAGTAAAAAATTCATTCAGGCACATGGAAAAAAAACAAACAAGAAATGGATTCGTAACAGGACAACTATCCAGCTTGGTAACAGTATGCAATGGCTTCGTAACAGGACAACTATCCAGCTTCGTAACAGGACAACTATCCAGCTTCTGTTTTTTTTGCCAAGTCAGCAAATAGGACAACTATCATTCAGGCAATCTTTTTGCAATGGCTTCGTAACAGTATGCACATGGAAAAAAAACAAACAAGAAGTTTACCAGTTTTCAGTTTCAGTTTTCAGTTTCAGTTTTCAGTTTTCAGGCAATCTTTTTGCAATGGCTTCGTAACAGTATTCAGTTTTCAGTTTTCTCACAGTATTCACTAAGTCTCTAACTAACACTAACTTCTCCTTATCTTCTATTCTAACAGAAGACTTACTTATCAATCCCACATACAATTGGACATAACATATGCAATCACCAAGAGAAGTTTACCAGCAAGCAGAATAGTTTACCAATCCCACATACAATTGGACATAACATATTCTGACTTCAATAAATTGTTTAATCAGTTTATATTGATCAAAATTATAATATTACAAGATTAGAACCAGGAGAGACATCATGCCTTAGAAGAAATTTGAGCACTTGCAAGACAGTATTCAGTTTTCTAACATATTCAGTTTTCTTTTCAAGACAGTTTTCAGTTTTCTCACAGTATTGCAAGACAGTATTCAGTATTCAGTTTTCTCACAATATTCAGTTTTCTCACATATTCTAACATATTCAGTTTTCTTTTCAAAGTATAACTTTCAAAGTATAACTCAAACAGCTGGTGTTAGATACTTACTCTATGAGCTTCCGGGGCAAGTGTTGATGTCGAAGAACGTGGAGCACTAGTAGCATCCGGCGGAGTTGAAAACATAGCTGCCAAAGCCTCCACATTCAACCCTGAGTTATTTTGATCTAATACGGTCTTTACTAGAAGCTGAAACTTTTTCTCCATGCCCTTCTGATTCTCTTGTAGTTTCTCTTCAAGTTCATTCATCTTATCGACATGTTCTTTTCTTAGTATTTCCATCTCATTTGCATGTGCTCTCTTCATTTCTACAACTTCTTCATTTCTCTTCAACATAGTAGGTGTTACCGCTCTTCCATGGGTACGTACTCTCCCATGTTTTTCTTTACCAACCACCTTTTGAAAAGCTTCCGAAGGAGAATGACCAGAACTCACGAAGTCTTGAAGTTTTATCTACCATATTTAAAAAACAATCACACTTAATTAAAGATATACATTATTATATTTGAAATGAATCAAATGATAAATTCATTTGATAAAACTTACAATTGTATCATTTGTTTCTTCGTTCAATTGCTTTCCTTTCTTACTTTGGCGTGTTTCGATGAACAACTCAAGTTGAGAAGGAGGCTCTCCATCTTCACTAATTGCACACTACCAAGATAATAAGCTCATTAACACAATAGCAAAATCTGAATTATTGATTTACTAGGAGGAAACATGAAATAAGCTAATTTACCATTGTCTCCCTTATGCGAGCAAAGCTTACAAGACCAGCTCGATGTCTGCATTTTTGTTGAGCTATATTTTGAGCATTTTGCTGACTGGTTTCCTGAGTTGATTAATGGACATTGCAATTTATTAAGTTTGAGAAATGAATGTAAGACAAAACACAAATATCACTATTTCTTACTTCAACGGGCTTAAGGCTCCAATATTCCATCAATGCTTTAAAGTGTTCCTCTGGTATGTCATCGGGACGATTCTTCAACCGCTCGCGCAAGGTTTTATATTGGCTAAAATGTTTCTTTTTAATATCCCACTTATGCCGCCTCCATGCTTCATCTATAATAGTATACACGACCCTCTTTCCTTTCTCAGGTACATTGTATTTTTCCTACAAAAAAGAAGCTTAATTAGAAAGCTCTAATTTATTAAAGTCAACTAAACACACAAATTGAACAAGGGAAAGTGTCTCAAAACTTTATTAGGAACTTTATGAGCTTTATTGTTTTCCTCAACTTGATAATCTCCTTCGGCATTAACAACCCACCGTGGAAAACCGCAAACAGAGCAAGAAGTGTCGTTCTCATGATCTTTCCAATATAACATGCAATCATTAGGACAAGCATCGATCTTTTTATAATCAAGACCTAGGTCCCTTATCATGCCTCTGGTTTTATTGAATGTTTCAGGAATGTTCAACTGAGGCATAGCTTCTCTCAAAAGCTCTAAGAGGGCATTGAATGATGCATTGCTCCAACCATAAAGACACGTTAACAAATATAGTCGAATGGTGAACGATAATTTAGAGAAGTTTTTGCAACCCGGGTACAACTCTTGTTTTGCTTCTTCTAAAAGACCATAGAACTTTTTAGCACCTTCACTGAGGCCTTCATTAACTCCACATTTTCTGTGTGCGACATCTATGAATCTTTCATATAGTAGTCCACCAACATCATCAATTTCGTCATCTTCATTTGTGCCACCGTCGAGACGATTGGGGTCTTTACGCTTTTCACCATGACGAATCCAGACATCATATCCTCTTTCAAATCCGAAATATACCAAATGATTAAATACAACTGCCCTTGTTTTCCAAAAAGCATTGTGACAATCAATACAAGGGCATAGAATCTCTTTCCCTTGGGGTTTTCCTATGGTGTATGCATAATTTAGGAAAAACTCAACACCAAGAATGTACTCTGGGCTATCTCTTGCTGATTTCATCCACTCTTTGTCCATCGAGTTTACTAGAATATATAGTAACAAATGAGAAGGTTGAAGAATATCTAATTGTTAACAAATACATAATGAAAAGAACTATCAACACTACAATTATAACTATAATATAACACATTCAAAACAAGTTTCAGTATACATCCACGATACATAAGTCAGTAGCATCGAAATGCACATCACAACAACAATAA
Organism: Astragalus membranaceus; assembly: GCA_039519185.1. NCBI lineage: Eukaryota > Viridiplantae > Streptophyta > Magnoliopsida > Fabales > Fabaceae > Astragalus > Astragalus membranaceus. The sequence goes on along the minus strand of CM076850.1, from coordinate 82,291,875 downwards.
GCTGGAGTAGAAAAACAAACTTGTTTCCTTTAGAAGCATAACTTCAATGCGGATTGCAAATGTAAAGCACATAAGATACAAGCATGGCCAAGATATAGTAAAATCACAAAGTGTAGAAAGTCCCACAGATATAGTAAAATAACACAGGTGAACATCACATAAGGGAACGGGCATTGTGTGAAATTGAAATTATTAAAGAAACTACAAATCAAATGGAAGAGAGTTTGTAACAACATTCTCATTTCATATTTAATTAACATGACATAAATTAACTCTACATTTGTTTCACCAAGATATAGATTAGATTTACAAATAATAGAGAAGATGGCAGTGAAAGCAAACAGCAGTACACAAATAGAGTAACAACTAACAGCAGATTAATCATAAGATATATCTAACAGAAATCCATAAATCAGCATCAGAATTATAAAATATAAATCTTAGATTATATACACCAAGAAGCACAACACAAACAGAAAAAGAAATCATATTAATGGGACAACTGTATGACTTCAAAATTATCCCAATAAAACCTCAAAGAGATACAAACCTTGTACTAACTCGAGCCTCCACCAATTTTGAGAGCTGTGTCAATGCTTCCCTTGAGACGTTAGCTTTCTGAAGTTCACTTCGCCTATACCCTTCTTCCCCAATCACCAATGCACGTCCTGATTTTATGTCTGTACAAACAAACCCCAAATAAATAATAACTATTATTAAACTGAAACTAAAAATCCATGCTTTCAGCCAGAGAGACATATTAAGGTACTAAAGTTAAACAATATCATCAAAACCAGAAAAAACTAATAGTAATTTCAGCAACCCAAAAAGGGAAAACAAAGTAATAGATACATTAGTACAGATTTACTCTATGTACTGTTAAATAGAATTAACTAGATACAGTTAGCAGTTTGTTGCTTACTGGTTAGTACTGTTAATAGTACAGTTAATAGGTTAATTAGAAGCTGTTAGCAGTCTGTTACTAACTGCCTAATTTCTGTTAGCCTATCTGTTCTAATCAGTCAGTTAACTGTACTATTAACTGTACTATTAACAGTACTAACCAGTAAGCAACAAACTGCTAACTGTATCTAGTTAATTCTATTTAACAGTACATAGAGTAAATCTGTACTAATGTATCTATTACAAAGAACTTTGAAAAGATAAAAAATAAACTATGTTATGACTTTGAACTATGTTATTGGTTTTGTTCCAAATAGTTCACAAGTTTTACGAAGATAAAATTATGACATCGAAGCTTTATTGCAAACAGAATATTTATTGCAAACAGATTTATTTATTGCAAATAGAATATTTATTGCAAACAGATTATTTATTGCAAACAGATTTATTTACCCCATAGAAGCTATGTGACATAACAAATTTATTGCAAACAGATTTATCGAGGACATAACAGATTTATCGAGGACATAACAGATTTATTCAAAAACATAGAAGCTATGTGACATAACAGATTTATTGCAAACAGAATATTGCAAACATAGAAGCTATGTGACAAAACAGATTTATTAGTGAACTGGATGATGAAACTGAATGGGAACTCAAAATTCGATTAATGAGAACTGGAAACTGAATGGATCATCAAAAGTAACAAAAAAATGGATACAAAAGTCATTTTAAATCTGAATAATGATTTCAGATATACTATAAACCTGAATAATGATTTCAGATATACTAAGCAAACAATCAGAATGAATATATGAATGAATATCCGAACCGATCCAGGAAAAGACTTTTTTCCCAAACTCTCTTAGCAAATTCACAGCTGCAAAAGAGATGTGTTGTTGTTTCAATTTCTCTGAAACAGAGCTCACTACACAAGTCTGAAACAGAGCTCACTACACAAGTCCAGTTCATAAGTTTTTTTTCAAATTTGGGTTTTATTGTCAATGTCGTGTCTTCATCTAGTAAACGTCATGACGAATTACAAGCTGCTGAATTGGATGAAATATCTCAATTATTGGAAATTGGTGAACTAGAAACTGGTAAAGGAAAACATCAGACTAGGACTTTAAAGTGAACTAGAGATACTCGTTGGAGCTCACATTTTCAATCTATTTGTAGTATGATGAAACTATACAATGCAACTTGTGTGGTTCGTCAAAAACTTATAGTTGATGGATCATCTTATTCTCAAAAAAGGGATGCCGATGCTGCTTATTGTTTTTTGTCATCATTTGAGTTCATATTGATTTTACATATGATGAAAGGGATTCTGGGAATTACAGACTCTCTATGTCAATCTCTACAGCAAACCATCTCTGCTTAATGCTATGCAGCTAGTCCGTACTACTAAAATATTGATTCAGAAGCTAAGAGACGATGGTTGGAAAGATTTGTTGAACAGTTGAAGGATGTGACATTATTCTGTGAGCAACATGACATTGATATTCCTGAATTTAGTGCTACTTATATAGCACGTGATGGGCGCTCTTGGAATCAAAAAGATCATATCACAAATGAACATGTTTTTAGAGTGAACATATTTTTAGTTACGGTAGACAAGCAGTTGCAAGAATTAAATAGCAGGTTTAGTGAACAAACACTGGAGCTCTTAACTTTAAGTTCTGCTTTAGTTCCTAAGGATGCTTATGTTAACTGGAGCTCTTAACATTGATGCTTTAGTGAACAAAAACTAAGACTAAGGCTACAAACATGAAAGAAAATTATCAAAAGACAAGCAGAGGGTTTGAAATCGCATTAACTAGGGTTTGAAATCGCAAATTATTCCAATAGATGATGTGAAATTGAAATCTGAACCTAACTAGGGTTTATTCAAATTGAAATCCAGTAGAAGAGAACTCACCAGCAAATGAAGAAAAACGCCCTTGCAAATGAAGGAAAACGATGCCCAGCAAATGAAGAAAAACACCCTTGCAAATGAAGGAAAACGATGCCCAGCAAATGAAGAAAAACGCCCTTGCAGTGTGATATGCATAGAAGAAGAAGAAGGTTCGGACATGAAGAAAAACGCCCTTGCAGTGATGAAATCGAACTCTTCACGCGTATTGGGTTTTCTGATCTCTTCACGCGATTTCACGCTGGGTTTTTGATTAACGCTGTTGCAGTGATTAACGCTGTTGCAGTGAATCGGTGAAGGTGAATCGGTGAAGGTGAAGGTGAGTGAAGGTGAAGGTTTCTGATCTCTTCTCTGATTTCACACGAAGACAGGTTTTGCCAACAACAGCGTATTGTTGGTGAAGGTGAAGATTTCACGCGTATAGATTTTTTTTTTTTAAAAAGAAAGGTTAACTTAGTGGGCGTGGGAGAAATTATACGTGCCATGTTTTAGCGCTTTTTTTTCATTTTTTTTAATATTTGATATATATATATATATGGGAACGGTTTTAAACCGTTGGCTATAGATGAAACAAAACCGTTGTCGTTGCCATTCGGGAACGGTTTTAAACCGTTGCCTGAAGATAAAACAAAAAACCGTTGGTATTGACCTTTAAGCAACGGTTTTAAACCGTTGGCTAAAGATAAAACAAAAAACCGTTGCTATTGACCTTTAAGCAACGGTTTCTAGTCGTTGCCACAAAAAAAAATTAAAACACCAACGGTTTCATAAAACCGTTGCCATTTCTTCCTAAGGCAACGGTTTTTTAAGAGTAGCAATTTTAGGCGTTGCCGTAGGGCCAAAATGTTGTAGTGGATTCTCCTTTGAATTGCTTCTCAAAGAGATTGGCTATCATCTACAAAATAAGGTTTTTTGAAAGCAAGAACCTATCGATTCTGCTCATAGTTGTGTCGTTTGACTTAAACCACGAGAAATTCTTTTCAAAGGCCAGGTTCCACTAGAACCATTTACATATTTAGCCAACAGAATTACTTAAGACTTCACATTAATTTAAGCTTAGAGAGTATAAATAACTCTTATAAACAAGAGTTATCACTTCTCATATAATAAACTACTGGATTTCAAGTTGAAGCCCTTGTTGGATTAGGTCTCACTGGAATCCCCGAGAACTTAAAAGGTACCTCACTCACTTTGCAAGCCAAGAAATGAGATGCTGCCCTCACGAAGAAGTCTGAAAAGTTTAAACCAACCAAACAACTTTTATGGAAGTTCACTTTTAACCTAGAAACCATCTCAAAATTACAAAGAATTGTCTTAAGACTCCACAGATTATCCCAAGATTCCTCACATAGAAGGATTGTGTCATCTGCAAATTGTAAGAGTGAAAAGTTGAACCTCAGAAAAGCTGAAAAGTCATTGAAAAGGCCTTTGTTCTCATCGATGAAATTATCCTTGCAAGACTTTCTGTAACAATTGTGAACAAGAACAGGGAAATAGGACACCTCTTGTCTAAGACCTCTTTCGGTCACCAAATCTCTACTAGGGCTGTCATTCACTTATATTGACATTGAGGTTGATGGTGAACAAGCCTACACCCACTAACTCCACTTACTTTGAAAGCCAAATTAGATCATCATATACTCTAAGAAGTCTCATGAAACAGAGTCGTAAGCTTTTTCAAAATCCATTTTCAAGAGAATGCATTTATCTTTTCTACTCCTAGCAAGAATCCGTCTCTTGGGGATGAATGCAGACTGACAACTAGAGATGACCTTATCAAGGACCCTTTTCAATCTTGTAGCCAGAGTTCTAACAATGATCTTATTTTAGCTCCCTATTAGAGAAATAGGCATATTATTTATAAAAGGAAGAGGGTCGGTCAACCTTTAAGATGAGGGCCACGAAAGAGGCTATAAACCCTTTGGTAAACATGTGTTATGGTGGAACTCCTCTAGGATCCCTGCTAAGTCCTTTTTAATTAACTTCCAAAAAGCCTTTAAGTTGAAATAAAAGCCGTCGGGGTCGTTCCTATCACAACTCCAAATTGCCTCTTTGATCTCATCTAGAGAAAAAGGAGCTGTCATAAATCCATTATCCTCTTCCATGAGATGAGAAAACTAGATTTTATCCAAGCTTGGACGGCAAAAGGATTCTCCCTTAAATTGATTCTCAAAAGAGATTGGATATCATCTACAAGTCAATAAGATTCCCATAGTTGTGTCGTTTGACTTAAACCACGAGAAATTCTTTTTAAAGGCAGCAGGTTCCACTAGAACCATTTGCAGGATAAAAATATTGAATTCAACCATCTCCCTTTATCTACATCCAACGCTAACACCTTTCCTTTTACTACCTACTAGTGCTTGTACCCGTGCATCGCACGGGACAAAAGCTGAATTTAATACATAAATATTTTAACATTGTATGAATCAAAATAAAATTAACTATATATTGTTGAAGTATATGAGAATGTAAATCATGATTAAAAATATCATTTTTAATTAATAAATACATTGAAATTAAACACTTATAGACAATAAGAAGAAAAAATCTAAAGAATTTTAATGACATAATTTATATTCATCAAATGTAAATATAAAAATTTAACTCATAATTTGAAAGAAAAGAAGACAACGCAATTAGAAGGTGAAAAACGTGGATATCATGCAAAGTTGAATGAGAACCACCAATAAAATCGAAGCAGCTAAACAAAGTTGAAGGAATACGGTCTTTAAATTCTTTTTTTCAAAGCATCTTTAAATTATTTCACCAACTCGATTATGCAGGAACAAAATTCGCGTATTTGAACAATTAAATTTTTTTCCATATCCTAAGTACTCTAAAATACACTGTCTAACATCACACTTTACGCAATTTGTCACGAAATTAATTTTCCTTTTCACCAAACTTTGCGTATTTAAATGATTTAAAAATATAAAGAAAAAAAAAAGAAAAGAGGAAAAAAGATAAAAGAAACAAAAATAAAAAGAATGGAAAAAAAGGGAGGGGAGCTTGGCCGAAGGCTTGGCCCTGGATTTATATTTTAGGATACAGAGTGCATTGAAATCACCTTTCCTCTTCCCTTCTATATCACGATCAGAGTATACATTAACCAAATACAATCCTTGTCTATAAATACTGCTTGCATAACTTATTTTTGAAACACTCAATCGGTCAAATAGAAGCTTTTACATATTTATCTTTTCTTTATTGCTTTTATTGTTTTTATCCTGTCTTTAAAAACTATTTTTATTCGCAATACAGACAGACTACTTAAACAGAATATTGAAAAGTAAAGTGCTGAAACAAAATATTGAAAAGGTATAACTTGACCAAAAAATAGGAATAACTAGTTTAATCTATTTACATTGCAAGACATTAATTATAAATGAGTTAAAAAGTATGTCTGCTACTCTCGTTCCACAAGCGCTCATGAGCACAACATAACAAACTAAACTATATAATTACTACATATTTTTGGTATATACCAGGGTATCTACCACCGAACGCAATGACTAATTCCTTTGCTAAATTGGAGGCGCCTAAAAGGGTGAGACAGTTGGCCCAGGGATTTAATGCTGCTTCATAGCCAAGGCGAAGATCGAACCCTTGACACTTGGTTAAGGGATGATGAACCCCAACCGCTCAACCACACCCCTTGGGTTATATAATTACTAAATATTGAACATGAAGAAACGTAAAAATAAATTTTTTATAAGCAAATGTTAGTTGTTAATTAGTTAGAGAGAAGAGGAGATGTTAGTTTCCCAGGTTTGAACTCTGGACCTCCTGCATGTACTCTTTAGGCGTCTTTTAGCTCACCAACCGAGTAAGTAACCTTCTTGGGACAAGAAACGTAAAAATAGTTACAGATGTAGAATCAAAAAAGTAGACTTTACAAACTGGTTTAAGTAAGTTGCCATAAATAAAGCAAATTGCACATGATCAAGATCGTGGAGCTGCCATTTGCATCTTCTTTATCCTGTCCCCGGACTTCACCATGCTGCACATGCAAACATAAAAGTACAGTCACATTCCAGATATTCAACAGAAGTCTAAGATGCTATCATTAATTTAGTTTTGCAGTCATCAATAATAGAATTGACTTTTGTCTTCTTAATATAACCATTCAAATTTTCTGTACTTATTTGCTCTCATTCCTAGCAACTATTTATAGTAATATATTAGGCCAACTATTAGTATAGTACGACTAGTACACGCCCAATTAAACAAGAATCCCAATATTCAAGCAGTTTCACAACAAATAATCATGTCTACTCTTAGAAGTTGAAAGCAATACCTAGTTTCATGAGGAGTGATGAATATCCACTGGGATCCTTGTGCCTCAGCAAAATCAACCAGAGTGTCCAAGCTGATTTTTCGGCTTACAGCATCCTGAAGATCAAACCCAAACAAACCACAGTAGGAAAGTTTGTTAATAAATGGATTTCAAAACTTTGAATAAAACAAAGTACAAACTAGATGCATCTGCAGATAATATTCACAAAGAGAGCAACAAAACAAAGAGCTATAATTTAGAGTACCGTACACATATAATAATCATGGCAAATTTATCAGCAGTAAATAGCAATACCATAAAGACATCAAATTCATCCATTGCTCTGAAAGGGGCCTCCGTCATTTCATGAAGGGCTAATGCAAAGCACATTGTTGAAAAAGAACGCTCCCCACCTATTTATCAGAATAAATAAATAAATGCACACGCAACAAAAAAGTAAGAAATTTCTTAAATAAGTCATCAGAAAGTTAAGTAATAACTAGAGGTACACAGATATTATACCCATATATATAACTCACCCTTGCGCGAAAGATATAAGATCGTAGAAACTGTTAGAAATAGTCATATTGGTCTGGGGCTTTTACAAGTTAAACTAACTCTAGAGCTAATTAATAGAATAAATAGGGCATTAGGTCATTGTATTTGGGAGAAACAACATACAACATAATTCGTTGTCATTCTTTTCCCTTTTCCTCAAGGAAGTGCATGCACTTCAAAATTGCAGCTGTGTCTGTGTTGTACATGTGACGGATAATTCATGAACACTTTGAGCAAAGCAAGTTAAATTTTCCATTCTTTTTACTTCTAATTTTTGAATTTTTACACCAATACAAATAGAAATACCACAATTATTAGACAAATGACAGCATTTTATTATATCTATAGTTGCTTGTGCTAGTTATCAAAATATCACTTCTCTCTTTCATCTGAGATTGTTTTTCTAAATTTTTTATTTATAGCTCAGTTGTGACTTGTAATTTTGAGAAGTTGTTTTATTATGTTGTTGCATGCATGTCCCATGTCGCCTCTCTGCTTTCTGGTTTTACCTTGTACAATCCCCAAAATTTCAACTCATAAAAACATGTGATATAAATGATTGTGTTCTAATGTCTGTTTGCTGTGAAATTGAAGGAGACAAAAATGAACTGATATTTTTATTCCAACAATGGAAAATATTTTCATTTTTATCCTATCATGGCAGCATATCCATCATTATCCAACAACAAACCTGAAAGCCCCCGTGTATCCCGGACAGCTCTGTTTGACGCATCTTGGGGCATCTGTACCTGTAAACAAATGAAATAAATCAAAATAAGGTTACAGTTTAGGTCACACACCCGAAATGAAACCCAGGAAATACCATGAAAAGCAATAATTCGCAACTAAGGTAAGGAATAGAAAGGACTTTGTAATTTGTAAACGGAATACATATGACAAAAGAAGACCAAACTTACCTCAATCAGCAAGGTTTTCTGCTCATAATCAACTTTGATAAGTCCACTTATTCCCTTCTTTTTCAAATGGCCATTAAATCTAATATCAGGACAATTCCAAGAAGTCCAGGTTAAAAGAGTTTTTTTTCCTTGTGACAGTCAAAATTGTAGCAACAAAGATGAAACTGAAAAAATTCATACTTCCAAGAAAGTTGATGTTTCAGATAAGTTGCATTTGTCAGAAACTTGCTCCTCCGTATCCGTAAGGCTCCCTCGCAAGCCTGCAATGAGCGTAAAAGCAAGGAAACAATAAAATCAGGCCAAAGTGTCTGAAATAAAAATGAAGAATTAGAATTAGTAAAATAGTTTAATCACAACATCATATTCATGCACTGGTACTTAGAAACACATTGCCGAATTTTAAATGTGTTTTCTAACATTTTCCCTCAAACTAAAGCTTACTCAGCTTATTCCGAAATTGGCTGTCGAGGCTGTTGGGAATGAGTCACAAAAAAGGCGCAATTGACTGAAATGCAGCTGGCAGGGGAGAGAAATGCATCAATGAGAAAGAAACGTGTTGTAAATAGTAATTAGTGCATCATTGTAATTGTAATCATATGGCCCATTTATAAGGCCCGCTAAGGTTAGTCTTAGAATAGCCTATATATCATTTAGCACTTGTATACCGAATACAATTGAAATATTATTCAGATATATTTTTCTACATGGTATCACGAGCTCTCTTTCTTGAGGGCCTTGCTTCCGCATAAACCCTAGCCGTCCTTATTTCGGCAAAGGAAAAAAACCCTAGTCATCTTCATTGTGACCCTTCCCTGCCTTCATTGCAGACTTTCTCAAAACCCTACAACCCCAAACAGAACCTGTTTTACTGTGCTGTCTTTGTACAACAGTTTTTTTTACAAAAAACGTTAAACAACTGCCTGTCCCGTTTCTCCAGCGTACGCTGATCATCTCATCTCACCACCCACACCATCAGTCTCGCCTCTGAATTCCGACCAACCCTCTGAAATTTCTCAGCTGCCAGCCACCGGACGCGCCCCCACGCACTGCCAGCCACGCTGATCATCTCATCTCACCACCCACACCATCAGTCTCGCCTCTGAATTTCGACCAACCCTCTGAAATTTCTCAGCCACCGGACACGCCGCCACACCTCTAGCCACTCTCCAGCACGTGGGCCCCACGCGCCTTCCTGCAGACATGTTTTGGCGACGGTTCTTTAGGACAGTTTGTTGATCGTCATCTCCTCTTTCTGTTTTGGGGGTCCACTCTCCGATTTGAGAAACTGTTTTTTGGTCCTTGACAGCTCATTTGGATATACTGTTGCTGTTTTTGGTTCTGGTTGCTGTTGCATTGTTTCTTGCTGTCATTGTTATTGGTTTCAGCCTTCAGGCCCTTGTTTGAGGGGTCATATCTCATTCTTTGAGAAATTGTGCTTGTGAGTTAGTTTGAAACTCACCGTTGGAAGTTTGTTGCTGGAATTTGGTCAACATCTCACTGCTTTTTGCAGGAATTTTTTCCCTCTTGTTGCAGCTATTTTTAATTGATTGTTAGAGATGGCTGGAAAAAATTTTGTTGATTACTCCTTGTGCTTCACCAAGGAAGATGTGCTTCGTTTGAAGTCTCTACTTAACTCTCTGAGTAAGCGGCTTGGTTCTCTATCCATGAATGGTATGAGTGTATGCTCTCGATCTTTTAGTATTTGTGACACAATCCCTAAGAATGCTTGGATTCTTGACTCTGGTGCAACTGATCACATGACATTTAACTCTAATTGTTTTTCCTCTTACACCTCTGAGAGGTATCGATATGTTACTGTTGCTAATGGTTCTCATGCTCGTATTGATGGCTCTGGGAATGTTAAGTTTCAACCTTCCCTTCAATTACAGGATTTGCTGCATGTTCCCACTCTCTCTCACAACCTAATATCTATTCATAAACTCACTCGTGATCATAACTGCAAAGTAACCTTTCTCACCTCTCATTGTGTTTTTCAGGATCTTGCTACGGGGAAGACGATTGGAGTTGCTAAGGAACAGGAAGGGTTGTACTATTTATCTGATGAGCATGCTATTCAAAAGGTGTTGTCCTCCGCCCTTCAGTCTCGATCAGAGTCTCCCTCTCCTACTTCACAAATTTGGCTTCTGCATAAGCGTCTGGGTCATCCTCCTTTCTCATTACTCAAGTTTATGTTTCCATCTTTATTTGTACAACGGTCTGTTGAGTCTTTTAAATGTGACATTTGTCAATTTGCTAAGCACCACCGAAGTACTTTTCCCTCTAGTGGTACCAAAAGTGCTGAACCATTTAATCTTATTCATTTTGATGTTTGGGGGCCAGCCCCTGTTTCTAATATTTCTGGTGCAAGATGGTTTGTGTCATTTGTCGATGATTTTACTCGAGCAACTTGGTTGTTCTTGATGAAAGATATATCCGAGGTACCCCAATTGTTTATTCGTTTTTACAATATGCTAAAGACTCAATTTGGAAGAGGTGTTAAAAGAGTCCGTTTTGATAATGGAAAAGAATATGTGAATCACAATCTTTCTGATTTCTTCATTAGACAGGACATCATACATGAACTTACCTGTGTTGACACCCCTCAACAAAATGGGGTTGCTGAAAGAAAAAATCGTCATCTTCTTGAAATTGCACGAGCTCTTCTCTTCCAAATGTTTGTTCCAAAACCATACTGGGGAGAGACAGTATTAACTGCTGCCTATTTGATTAATCGGATGTCATCTCGTGGTCTAGGTAATGTTAGTCCAGTTCAACTTTTGGTCTCACAGTTTCCTTCTATTCCTGTCTTGCAGAGCCTTGAGTCTCGGGTATTTGGTTATGTGGCTTTTGTCCACGTTCACCCACAACACCAAAGTAAGTTGTGCAATCCGTTGTGTCTTTATAGGTTATACTCCTAACAAGAAGGGTTACAAGTGTTATCATCCACCAAGTCGTAAGTTCTTTGTTTCAATGGATGTCACATTTCATGAGCATGTTTCCTTTTTCACTCGTCCGCAGCTTCATGGGGAGAGTGATTCTAATTCCAATTTGGAATTTGAGTCCGAGCTCGAGTTTCTCTTCCTTGGTCCATGGCAACATGAGTCACCAGTTACAGACTCTGTCTCCTGCTCCTTCTCCTCCTCCCACTTCTCCTAGTTCTGTTCCTAATATTCCTCCAGCATCTCCTGTGTCTTCTGTTTTGCAGGAAACAATACCTAGTGAGCCTATACTTACTTATCAGAGAAGAGGAAAACCCGATCTGGTCCAGCAACAGCTCCAACCGCCTGAACCAGAGGTAAGTACTAAAAGTGACTCATCAAGTAGATGACTTACCTATTGCTTTGAGAAAAGGGAAAAGGTCTTGTGCTAAGTACCCTATTTCTTGAATTGTTTCTTCTAAGCATCTTTCCTTGCACCATCAAAATTTTATTGCAGCTGTTGACTCTGTAAGAATCCCTACATCAGCTCAAGAGACACTTAAAGATAAAAATTGAGTCCAGACTATGAATGAAGAGATGAAAGCACTTGAGAAGAATGAAACTTGGGAGATTGTTGAGAAACCAAGGGACAAGAAGCCTGTTGGTTGTAGATGAATCTACACAGTCAAGCACAAATCAGATGGTACCCTTGATCGGTACAAGGCAAGACTGGTGGCAAAAGGATATACTCAAACTTATGGAATTGATTATGAGGAGTCTCCTGTGGCAAAAATGAATACTGTTCGGATTTTACTCTCTCTTGCTGCGCACTTTGGTTGGGATTTACACCAGTTTGATGTTAAGAATGCTTTCTTGCATGGCAATTTAGAATAGGAGGTGTACATGGAGATTCCACCAGGATTTGGTCCCACTAATGGAACGAATGTGGTTTGCAAATTGAGAAAAGCTTTATATGGACTAAAACAGTCTCCTCAGGCCTGATTTGGGAGGTTTTCAGAGGCAATGTTGCACCTTGGCTATAAGCAAAGCCAGGGAGATCATACATTTTTCTCCAAACATTCACAGGGTGGTAAACTGACAATACTTCTTGTTTATGTTGATGATATTATTGTTGCAGGGGATGATTTGACCGAAAGGCAATTGCTTAAGGACAAATTAGTTACAGAATTTGAAATGAAGGACCTTGGGAAACTTAAGTATTTCCTAGGGATTGAGGTAGCCTACTCCAATGAAGGCATTTTTATTTCTCAAAGAAAATATGTTCTTGACCTTCTGAAAGAAACGGGAAAGCTTGGATGTAAACCTGCAAGCGTCCCTATTGAGCAAAATCACAAACTGAGCACTGAAGAGGAAAGTGCTAAGGTTGACAAAATGCAATATCAAAGACTAGTGGGGAAGTTGATCTACTTAGCCCACACTAGACCTGATTTGGCTTATGCAATGTGGTGAGCCAATTTATGTATGACCCGAGGATGAGACACTTACAAGCTGTTGATCGTGTTTTACACTTACAAAAGAGGTGGAAGCCTAATTGTAGAGGCCTACACCGATGCTGACTATGCAAGCTCAGTAAGTGATAGAAGATCCACTTTGGGATATTGCACCATTTTGTGTGGGAACCTTGTTACATGGAGGAGTAAGAAACAAAACATAGTGGCTCGATCGAGCGCCGAGGCAGAGTTTTGAGCTTTGTCTCAAGGAATCTGTGAATTACTGTGGGTGAAAATCATACTAAATGATTTGAAAATTCAATGTGAAAGACCTATGAAGTTGGTTTGTGACAATAAGTCGGCAATCAGTATTGCCCATAATCCTGTTCAACATGACAGACCAAACACATAGAGATAGACCGCCACTTCATCAAGGAGAAACTAGACAGCGGTTTAATAGCTACATCCTACATTTCTTCCGGACATCAACTGGCAGATGTGCTAACAAAGGGCCTGCCAACGGAACATTTCAACCAACTTACTTGCAAGCTGGGAATGATAGATATCCATTCACCAGCTTGGGGGGGAGTGTTGTAAATAGTAATTAGTGCATCATTGTAATTGTAATCATATGGCCCATTTATAAGGCCAGGTAGGGTTAGTCTTAGAATAGCATATATATCATTTAGCACTTGTATACCGAATACAATTGAAAGAATTGGATGAATCACAGTGAATGCACACAGTAGGACGAAAACAGCGATCAAAACCTTAAACAGTGACCGAACAATGACTACTGATGCCAAAACAACACCCAGCAAAACAAAACAACACCCAACAATACGTAATAGAGTTGATCAGATACCAGAAAAATACATAAACAGTAACATATTCAAAGAAGTCCCTAGAACACCCCTCAAAGTGGGACACACAAGCTGAAAATTGGCAACGAGTAGATCAGAAGGAGGCATTTCAAAGGGTGGGATTCTTTGCTGAAAAGATTGCCAGAAAAGCAGCAACAGATGGTGGTCAACTCGACGGCTGCTTTGGCAGCAGGCCACAAGGTCCGACTTGCATAAAAAGCCAAGTTCAACGGTGGTAGTGGCAGCAGTAGATGAGCACCAAAGGGAGATATCTACAAAAAATCTGAACGGCTAGCCAGAGTTTGTGGTGGCCGGTGGTGGTCCAGTGGCAGCTTTGACGCCAGAATTGAGTCATACTGAAAAGTATTTGTTGAAAAATAAGATAGAATCATGTAATTAGGAGTAGAATATCTTGTATTTATTCCAGTCATTATTTGTATTTATTGCCTTGAGCCTATATATAACAGTCTCTGTTGTGTAGTTTAGACACACGGTTTCACCATATGTCTCTCTTTCTTTTTCACTCTTAACATGGTATCAAGAGCCAGTTGAGAGACAGCCCTAAACCGTGTTTACCTAGTTGACCCACTGTCTTCTGGTGATAATTTGTTCGGCAAACCGTGTTTCAACTCCGATTTGCCCTTCATCTGATCCCTACTGCCGTGTTCTCCTTTTTCCGGCAAGTTTTTTACAGTTTCCAGCAGTCCCGCCAACGTTTGCCACCGTCTGCCGCCACTAGAAAAATTTTCCAGCAACCTTTCCCGACGAAACCACCACCATCAGGGTCGCCTCCTCCTGATCTACACAGCGATCAAATTTCCATCCCCATCGGACTACTCACGCGCTCACACGCGCGTTTTCCACTGTTGCGGATTTCTCACCATCGCCGCCATCGCAGCCGCGCGTGGCGGCGCGTCCGCCGTCTTCTCTGGCCGAGCTTCCATCGCCCGGGTCGAATTTTCCTGCTGGTTCCGGATCTGTGGTTATTTTTCGGGTTCAGTTGTAGGTGTTAAAGTGGAAACAGCCATTTCTCCCTCTTGTTTGACGTGTTCTCTCTCTCCTGTGGCTAACCTATGACGTCCACTGACACTTCCTGGCTTGAGACTACTTTGTTCACAAATTTTGTGACTTCTCTCTCTACGGAGATATTTGATGGTTCCACAGTGATTAGAGTAATTTGGAAGATGATATTTGTTATATTGACAACAATTTTTGCCATGACATTATCAATTTTCAATGAGGTTCTTTCCCTATCAAGAGCCATAGGATTGGAAGACTTTTTCAAGGGGTTTGAGTACAACCAAAACTCTGGATCCACTACTTTGGTTGCACACACTGGTAATTCATCTGCTTGCGCAACTAAGCCCTCCATTGGTCCTTGGGTTCTTGATTCAGGTGCATCTGACCACATATCTGGTAATAAGTCTCTTTTCTCCTCTCTTTCTACATCTGGTTATTTACCAAGTGTAACCTCAGCTATGGTTCTCAAACACAAGCACAAGGTATAGGTAGTGCTCGCATTTCTCCTTCCTTGTCAGTTGATTCTGTCCTTTACATACCTGAGTGTCCATTTAACTTAACTTCTGTTAGTCGTTTAACTCGTTCTCATAAATGCAAAGTTACCTTTACTGAAGATGATTTCACCTTGCAGGACCGGAAATCGGGACAGACGATTGGCATCGGATATGAGTCTAATGGCCTGTACCATTTTTCTTCCTCACCTCGAGTATGCTCTACCACAGATTCCCCTCTCACTATACATGCTCAACTGGGCATCCTAGTCTTACCAAACTTCAAAAATTGGTACCTAACCTCTCTAAATTATCTAGTTTACACTGTGAGTAATGTCAGCTACGTAAACACACTCGTAGTCATTTCCCAAATCGAGTCAATAAACGAGCTTCATCCCCCTTTGCTTTAGTTCACTCTGATGTTTGGGGTCCTTCCCGCACTCCTAGTTTAGGGTGCAAATACTTTGTTACTTTTATTGATGATTTTTCCCGTTGCACCTGGTTGTTTCTAATGAAAAATAGGTCCGAGTTATTCTCTATTTTTGAACAATTTTATCAAGAGATCAAAACTCAGTTTGGTGTTTCCATTCAATCTTTGCGCAGTGATAATGCCCGTGAGTATTTGTCCCACCAATTTCAAACATTTATCGCATCTAATGGCATTCTTCACCAAACTTCTTGTGGGGGGAACGCAAGAATCGACACCTTATTGAAACCACTCAGACCCTTCTTCACAGTAATGTCCCGTCTCAATTTTGGGGGGATGCTGTTTTATCGGCATGTTATCTGATAAATCGCATGCCTTCTGCTGTCCTTGATAACAAAATACCTCATTCGATCCTTTTTCCTAATACTCCTTTCCACTCACTTCAACCACGTGTCTTCGGGTCCACCTGTTTTGTCCACAACCTATCCCCGGGTCTTGAAAAACTCTCGGCCCGTTCACTCAAGTGTGTCTTTCTTGGTTATCATCGGTCCCAAAAAGAATATCGTTGTTATTCTCCTACTCTTCAACACTATCTTATATTGGCCGATGTTACCTTTTTCGAGTCTGTCCCGTACTATGAGTCAAACCACTTGTCTCCTGAGCCTCTTTCTGCAGTACTATTAGTCCTCTTGAGACTGTCACACTAGACCCCCCTCCTGTGGACCCCCCTGTTGTACGACCACTACAAACATATCACCGTCGCCAGGAACCCTCTATGGTACATGTCCCTGCCCCCGTTTCTCCTCCTGAGACCATGCCAGACTCGCCACCGATGCCATCTGCTCTACCGCATCCGGCCCTGCCTCCTGAACCACCTGAACCTGACCTTCCCATTGCTCTTCGTAAAGGTATATGGTCTACTCGAAACCCATCCCCTCATTATGTTGCTTTGAGTTATCACCGTCTTTCTCCTTTACATTATACTTGACTTTCTTCTTTGTCTTCGGTAGCTATTCCTAAATCTGCAGGTGAAGCTTTATCCCACCCAGAATGGAGGCAAGCGATGATTGACGAGATGTGTGCTCTTCAAAGTAGTGGTACTTGAGAATTGGTTCCTCTACCTCCTGGGAAGTCTTTGGTTGGTTGTCGTTGGCTTTATACTGTTAAAGTCGGGCCTGATGGTAAGATTGATCGCTTTAAGGCTCGGTTAGTGGCCAAAGGATACACTCAGATATTTGGGTTGGATTATAGTGACACTTTCTCACCTGTGGCCAAAATGACATCTGTTAGACTCCTCATCTCTATTGCAGCCATCCGACATTGGCCTCTCCATCAGCTTGACATTAAAAATGCCTTTTTGCATGGCGATCTCGAAGAAGAAGTGTATATGGAGCAACCACCTGGGTTTATTGCTCAGGGGGAATCCTCTAATATGGTATGTCGGCTTCACAGGTCTCTTTATGGTCTTAAATAGTCCCCACGAGTGTGGTTTGGCAGATTCAGCGCTGTAGTACAACAATTTGGTATGATCCGTAGCGAAGCCGACCACTCTGTATTTTATCGCCATTCATCTCAAGGATGCACTTATCTATTTGTTTATGTAAATGATATTGTAATAACTGGTAGTGATCAACAAGGTATACTACAGTTGAAGCAACATCTCTCTCATCAATTTCAGACAAAAGACCTTGGTAAACTTCGTTACTTCTTGGGCATCGAGGTGGCCCAATCCAAAGATGGTCTAGTAATTTCACAGCGGAAATATGCTATGGATATTCTTGAAGAGACAAGTTTATTGAATGTCAAGCCAGTTGACACTCCAATGGATCCAAATGTCAAACTCCTTCCTAATCAGTGGGAGCCCCTTTCCAATCCAGGAGATACAGGAGATTGGTTGGAAAATTAAACTACCTCACTGTTACTCGTCCAGAGATTTCCTTTGCAGTTAGCGTGGTAAGCCAATTCTTAAATGCTCCTTGCCAAGATCATTGGGATGTTGTGATACGGATCCTAAAGTATATTAAAAGTGCTCTAGGAAAAGGTCTTATTTATGAAGATAGAGGACATACTCAAATAGTTGGCTACTCCGATGCCGATTGGGCAGGCTCGCCGATTGATAGACGATCTACGACTGGGTATTGTGTACTAGTTGGAGGGAATTTGATATCCTGGAAGAGTAAGAAACAGAATGTAGTTGCAAGATCTAGTGCTGAAGCTGAATACAGGGCCATGGCATTAGTAACTCAATAACTTATATGGTTGAAACAGTTACTCAAAGAGCTTCGCATCGAAGAGGCTACACCAATGACACCATGGTTGTCAAAATCGCGAGTCAACTCGTACGATTCTACGAGTTTACGAGTTAATGATGCCCCAACGAGTCAAATTTCGTGTAGAATCGGAATCTATCAACTCGCTCAGACTCGCTCAGACTCGTTCAGACTCACGAGTTTATCACAGAATTGAATTTTTTTTTAAAAAAGCCCAAAACACTGTGTTTTAGGTTAACTTGTAGAGGAATCTCATTATGTCTAAGATGTGTACAAGTGTTATTCCTTTCAATTGTATTAAAAATGTGGAGTTTACAAAGATGTTTGACATGATTGGGAGGTATGGAATCAGTTACAAACCTCCTTCATATCATGAAATTAGAGAAAAGCTTTTAAAAAAACTTGGAGTTTTATCTAATAGGAATTGTTATCTACATACTTTATTATTTTGCTTAGTTATGGTGTTTGAAGTTGGAATGTTGAAAATTTTGATAAATTTTGCTGTTATTGATGAAATGTCTTCATTGTTATTGATACTGTTTGACACTACAGTAATATTTTTTCATATTTTTTTAGTGTATTTTTTTTTCATAGACTCATACGAGTCTACGAGTATGAGTCTACGAGTCGAGTCTACGAGTATGAGTCTACGAGTCGAGTCTACGTTCCTCTCACGAGTCTATGTAGACTCTCGAGTCTGACAATCATGAATGACACTGATATGTGATAATTAGGCAGCATTGCATATTGCCTCTAATCCTGTTTTTCATGAGAGGACTAAACATATAGAGGTAGATTGTCACTTTGTCAGAGAGAAGATCTGATCAGGAGACATCACCACTAGTTTTGTCAACTCCAATGACCAATTGGCGGATGCCTTCACTAAATCTCTAAGAGGTCCTCGAATTAGTTATATATGTAACAAGCTCGGTGCATATGATTTATATGCCCTAGCTTGAGGGGGAGTGTTGAAAAATAAGATAGAATCATGTAATTAGGAGTAGAATATCGTGTATTTATTCCAGTCATTATTTGTATTTATTGCCTTGAGCCTATATATAACAGTCTCCGTTGTGTTGTTTAGACACACGGTTTCACCATATGTCTCTCTTTCTTTTTCACTCTTAACAGTATTGACACTCGCTGGAAAAAAAATTCAGTTTCGGTTGCCATCCGCAGCAATGAATTTTGCTGGTCACAGAATCAGAACAGCTCTCATACCATGTAAATTATTGTATTGGAATGTTGTGTATGTCATATGACCACACATGGTAAATTTTATAGTAATAGAATGATTACAAGAGAATCTCCTAATATTTAATCACACATGGTAAATTTTATAGTCATGGAATGATTACAAGAGAATCTTCTAATATTTAATCCATGACTTTATTATCTAACAAATAAAACCAAAGAATGCTTACATTCAATTTCTGTCGAAGGGCTTTGTACACTTGCTGCCTTTTAATAATCTTACGTTCTTTTTTTGCATACAGCATCCTCAGATCATCAATTGATTCAGAGTACCTAAAGAGGGAAACCAAAAAAAATACATCATATAATGTGTGTAGTGCGTGTGTGTGTGTGAGAGAGAGAGAGAGGGGGGGGTTGCTTGAAACATGATAAGGTAAATCACTAGTCTAATGACATGCCTTCCACTCTCACGCGTAAGCGTGTGATTTAGTCTATCTAATTGAGCACTGATTTGCTCTGGGGTAATCCCATCACAGCCTCCTAACGAAGCAAGCTCATTCCGACAGCAAATTATGGAAGCCTTATCAACATTCTCCTGCAGTTCCGACCAAGGTTAGTATCAATAAGTGTCGATACTTCTACATCTTTTATGATTTATAATGCGTACAGAGTCATCCAAAATTGCATAATTCTTATCTAAAAAGATCCCATAATGCATAGAGACTTGATGAAACTCGCATAGTAGATTTTTTTTCACACACAAAACAATCAAATAAGAGTAATAATAAGCAAAATAAACTTTCAATTTATGAAAAAATTTAGATTTTCGACGTGTAATAATGAATTTGAAGGCATTGACGGGATAACAAGTACAAGTAATATGTAATTGTTCGCACAAGTTAGACCCCAAAACAAAAGTGCTGCTTAAAATTCAGGGTCTAAATATACTAAACAGAAAAAGTGCATCATAACGATAATACCATAAAAATCCCTAAGGAAGTTTGGAGAGACCTGTATGTATGGCATTGTATGCCTAACATAGGTTATCTTTCTTTCTACATCTGCTAGACAGGTTTAAAAAGAATAATAAGGTCCATTTTGGAGTTATGCTTATGCTCCTCTTGTGGCAGTACGGAATATTTGGTTGGAGCAAAATTCCAGAATATATAGCCAAAGACTTATCCCCAGTCCCAATATGGAACAGGGTTGATTTGATCCGAAAATTATAGGATCATGATAGCATCACAGAATTATTTCGATTATACCTCTCATGTATTTATATTGTACACTTGCCACTTATCAATGACAGATAGCGTAGTGTAGCGGCAAACCCCTTAAACGCTATGGGGAAATAATAGTTGCAATTTATACTATAAACATAAAAGCTCAAAAATAAAAGAATACAGAATTAAATATATAATCATAATGTTACAAATATTTAAATCTAATTGAAACTATTAAGTTCTAGCATTGAAAAACTTATTATAGTATATGTTATACTTTATTTATTTATTTTTGCTTAATGTTATGCTTTATTTAGATTATTACTATTATTATTTAATTTATTACCATTATTATTTCTGAATCATCATCATCAGTATTATTTAGTTTCATATTATAGGTTATGTTTTATTTAGTTTATTACTCTTATTATTTAGTTTACTAAATTATTTTTGGTTACAGGTTTATTATATTATTTTGGAAGTTTTCTAATTTATCTACGGATTTAATGAGTCAAAAAAATCTAGAGATTTAATAAATCATAAAAAATTTGGAAAGATTTATTTAAGCATAACTTATGTTGGCCCAATAATTCAACTATGGCCCAACTTTTCCCAGCTGTCCATTTAGCAAACCCCTAGCTTTCTGTTCAACTTGTCGCATCTTCCTGAAGAGTGCTGCACAGCAAGCTCCACCTCTAATTTTTTCGTTTCTTCTCCTCTTCCATCTATTTCTCTTTATCCCTGTCAACATCACTGCTTTTGGATGCATCCAAGGCGGGAATACCACTGGTCTTCCGGCCGCTGCATAATGACCCACTGGAAAGTCTCACCAGTAGGAAACAAAGCCGGAAAGTTGGAAAAGCTTCAACGTTGGGGTGATGCGGCTGTGTATTGGCTGCTATTCACGGCCGAACAGTCCCTATGGTAAAACTTCACACTACAGCACTATTGCAACCGCTATGCCATGAACATGGGTGATGGGTGTTTCCTTGTCCAATATGCAATGGAACTGCCTAGCTCTTTCAAGCCGAAATATTTCTTTCTTTGTCTCATTTTAAATGTCCTTTTTTGGTCTAAATTTTTGTTCTGATAGAATAACATGATCCTTATCTGGGATTTTATTCATGCTTAAAGGCATGTATTGGTAATTTGAAGTCTTAGGCATTTTTAATAATTTCATAGTTTAGGATTTTATGGCTATCAATCTTGGTAAACCTAGGTTTCCATCTCACATATGGAACACCATCTCACATATGGAACACCAACTCACCACAAAAACCTATGGATCCTCAGGTTTGCTGGTGTCGAAAAAATCTTTCCCAGAAAAGAACTAAGAAGCTAGCCAGGCAATGGGAAAATTTTAAGATGGATGTGATTTTGTAATGGTATGTTTGGATAGGGTCTTTTTGGGGGGTAATGTAATTTTTGGAGGGAATTGAAAAATTTTAGCTCAAATTTGAACTAAAATTTTTCAATTCCCTCCAAAAATTACATTACCCCCAAAAAATACCCTATCCAAACACACACTTAAGAACATAATATTACAACTCTCTGTTTTTGTAAGCCTATACTATAAGATTGTAATAATGAGAAAACAGTGAGTACTTAGAACTATTTGAATAATTTTAGGAATCGCTGGCTAAAAGCTTATGGACCAGCTCATTGACTATATACTTGCTTTTGCCTTCTACAGATGAAGTGGGAATGATAATTCGATCTACAAATTTAGATAACATATATAAATCAAACTTCACCTCACGCCTCTTTGTAAGCCCCCGACAGTGTTCCTCTGCCTCCGTAATATCATGTAGGACCTTGTTTTTCATCACACCATCATAATGATCTTTTGCCTGTAATTTTTTTAAGAAAAAAGTTGAACCAACATTTTTAAAATATTTATTTAACAGAAGAAATTATCAGATGTGTAAGCACTTGGAGCATTCTCAATGGAGAAACCCAAATTTAGTCTTTAAATAAGTCTCATGTGTACACATCACTCATTTATAATTTTTTAACAGTAGTACTTATATAAGAACTCCATCTCTCCAACCCAGAATCCCAACAAAATTTATTAAATGGGTACCACTAACTTTTTATCCTTTTATATTTTAACAATAATTTATACTATGACACAGGAAAAGTAAATGTGTGGGTCCCTACGTCAGAGGAGATAGAGAGTTTCTTTTTCAAGAGTTCCATTTTAATAGGTACCCACTTTTCAATCTCCACAATGGGGGTACTTATAAGATTCCAACTCTTAAGAGACCCATTGTAGATGCTCTTAGAAAGCACACGAGAGTAAACAAAAGATACCTTTTTTGCTGCATCCATTTCTCTTTCAATCTCCATAAGTTCATTCTCAGCTTTCTCAAAGGCTACAAGTTCACTGTTTGCTGATTCTACAAGATTATGCACCAAATAACGTTTCTACAGTTAAATCAACATAACTTCATATGAATAGCCAAAAAAAAAACTAGTTAAGCATCATACCACACAGTTCATCAAATTTTACTTTAAGATCATCTGCTTTTCCCACTGCTTCATGCCTCCTCAGCTCAAGGCCATCCAACAAGACCTGCTCTTCTTTTAATTTATTTTTGATTTCCTAACATTCAGTTAGAATAACAAATTGATTAACCTTTGGTTTGAAAAACGACCGCATTGTGCACTGTGGACCAGTCTACCGTGTTTTAGAAAGTATTAGGCACAAGAACAACCTCAGGGAAGCAAATGCTCGGTGCAAAACTGGATTTCTTGTATATGGTGTATCTGATGGATTCCCATGTATGGGCATTTTTCAGATTTTTGTAATTGTATGGGAATTAGTTGGTTAGGGAGTTATTTTGTAACACTAGTTAGTTAGGAGTTTGTTACTCTTATCTTCTAGTAGTTAGCTAGTTTGATTGGGTAGTTATAAATTAGTTAGGTTAACTCCCTTCTATCCCTTGTATGAGAGGCCTATAAATAAAGGCTCCCACCCCTTTGAATTGCATCTTGGAAAGTATAGTGCAATAGATTAGAATTATCTGGGTTATGCCGGAGTTCTAAAAGGTGGGTTATGCCACCACCCGATATTCAGTAAAATTCCCGTAATCTTCTACTCCATTTCTATTCTTTAGTTCTTTTTTTCTATTGCGGATAGGCTAGGCACCTATCAGTATCTGACTGTTTGGTTTTGATGCCACTCCATATTTACATCAAGAAAACTAAACAGGGATAACAAATTGTTGTAATTCTTAGAGTAAAACAGTTTATTATTTCAATGATACATAGAGCCAATTCCTTAAAGTTAGGAGAGATAGAATCAATTATTAAAGGATAAAATAAACCAAAATAAATTAAGAATAAAATCTTATCTAATTAATAAATACTAAGGATCTCAATATCTTCTACACAAATATTCTTAATTTGTGTGTATTTTCATAATTTTTGCTTTTATTTGAGTCCAGAGCGAGTATTGTATTTCCTAATATTCTGATAAGCATTTTTTAGGATTAGTCTATATATTAACATTATTGCTTGGAATGATTGTGCCTTCAACTGTTAACCAAACTGCTTGGAACAAGTAATGTCTTGTTAGAGAATAGATGATAGAGAACATACTGAAATAGCTTCATCAATCTCATCAACTGAAGACAAAGGCGTAGAGCTACTTTCAGCAGCACGCTGATTCATTGCATCTTCCAAAGCAACCTTCTTTGAAGTGAAACTTCTTCCAGCATTTACACAAAGTCTCTAAAAGAAAAAAGAAAACAAATAAATAAAATGCTGCAGATGAAAGCACACATCAATAAGAGATATATCAAAATGCAATAAATTGAATTTGAGTATTCTTTTCTTCATGCATGGGAATACGTTTACGGTTTATCTTATCCTTTTAGAATATATTTTCAATGTCATGCACAATTTAGAGGACTTGAATAAGATTTTAAGGTCCTCTCAAGATATCTTCAAAGAGCTTGTGGCAATCATGGATCTAGCTTTTAGCTGGAATTATTTATCAGGGATTTTTTCCCTCACATAAGGGATGAAGTTGTTCTTATGCTTCTATGTAGATATTAGCAAGAGGTTTATTCAGGACGGCTTTTCTGTTTAAACATTTGCAAAGGGAGTTAACAGCTCCACAAAGTTATATTTTATGAATTTAATGAGGAAAAAATGAGTAGTGGATTGGATCATAAATATCTTCCACAAACATACCACAAAGAAGGGGGCCAACATAGGAGGAAAATGCACACACAAGTATGCAATCATGCGGATCTCACAGTAATATTTCACAAATGAACCTCTATTAATTAACCGTTAACCAACCATTAGCAGAGCACTGCTGCTGTGCGATTAGAAGTCAAGGGTTTGACATGTCGAATTAGAAGGTAAGGCTACCAACAATAATCTACAATGGGCCAAACCCATTCGCACAACCCACCAAGTAGGAGATCTATATCTCCAGGCCCTATCCACAGGCACCAAACTGAACACTTAACACAACCAGTATTGTCATAGTCACAAGTTGACTCGATGACTCAAACAATTCTATGCGCACATATCCGATTTGAATCGGAAGAAGGATCAAGCCATACCAAATCAAAGCTGAACGCTTAACTTGCTGCTGCTGCGCTGTTCCGAGTTTTGGGCACTGGGTTTTGCGGGTCATTTTCAGAAAATCTGGGGGTTTAGTGTTTCCCAACACATTTTTCAGAGAGGTGGGGATGGGGGGTCGGTTTTTTGGGACACGTTCTGAATTTGCTGCTTCTATTAACGAAAGCAAACTTTAAATATTAGCTATATAGAAAAGTTTTATTTCATCCTAATACCTGCTATTAATGGAGTATTTCAACTTACATTAGTTAGATCAAGATGGCACAAAAACTTGAGCAAGCAGCAAAATATTGGTAAATCTAATTGAAAAGGTATTTTGGAACAAAGCAAATCACATTGCAATGATTTAAAATCTAAAAAATGTTTTACCTTTATAGAATGCATCTTCTTGCTAAGATCCTCAAGCTTGATATCTGCCTCTCTTTTATTTCTTTTATATTCATTAGCTGCCCTTTGTTCATTAGATGCTTCATTATGAAGTTTCTCAATGTCACCTTCAACAGAACTACTTAGACGACCAAATCTTAGCTTCCTATTTGGAGGAAGAGTTGTCTGTACTGAACCTCGAGAAAACCTAGAAAGAACTAAGATTAGAAAACAAGCATTCTAAATTATGGATTAAAAATACATAAACACATATAACTATAAATTCTCACGGTTTGAGCCTGAGTCATACTACATAACTACTCCCTACAAATCTTATGAAGTGAATTAATAGAAGTGGGGGCAGTAGGATGCATGCCAATACACTCAGCATTGAAAGAAAATGGTACATAAGCTCACAAACCAGTATTGCATTTCAATGTGATAGAAACTGATATGTGCAGAGAAAACAAAGTCTGTTGAATTCAGTTTTTCTGTTCTGAATATCTTCTGGTTGCGCTTAGCTCAAGGCTAAGCTTGTTTAACAAGCTTTGGAAAAAAGAAAGCATACGAGAGAACCTGTGTCTCAATTACACACTAGACTAGAGACTGTTATATAAAGAGAGTAAAATATATAAGGTTTACAAATCACCCTAATTACTGTAATTGCCCAATTTAGAATAATTCTAACAATTCTTCTCAGGCTATAGCATATAAATTATATGCACCAAGATTGTTAGATATACAACCAATTAAAGGTGATAAGCTGTCTCAATGTATTTGATTCTCTCATGAAAACTTGAATTTGAAGCAAACATGTAGCACAACTTGTTGGTCATAGATTACTGGGATCATTTGACTCTTGAGCTGAATGAAGGGAAGAAAGGATGAGTTTCAAAGAAGCACACATTCAGCGACAATGTATCGATGAAGATCGGGAGAGTAGCATCAAAAGACTTTCTACAAACTAGACTAGCCATGGAAAAGACACTTGAGGGACTTGGCACCAAGCTTATCCTTTCCCAGAGTAAGGTCGTGGACAATAAGCATGTGCATAGAGTAAAGGTGTCGTTTAGGAAACAAAATGGAATGTGGTACCGGGTTGTTGAGAACAAGAGAAAGCATTCAATGATTAAATAACAAGTTGTGAAAATCACATCTCCCCATAAGCAAGGTGGGACATTGTTGTGAAGGGCATGGTAAGATGTGTTTCAACTAAATGTTGATTCATACTTTTAGTGGCACCATTCTGTTGAGGGGTATGACTACATATACACTATAGAAAATAAGAATTCATATGGCCTTTGTGCCTAAGTTGGACCAAATTCATCTCTAATTATAATGTACAACAAATATTATAATTGCCACTTGATATGAGTAGTAAGTTCTAATCTTAATCTAAGATCTAAGACTTTGTACAGCTGAGGACTGGATATGATGTTAGATTCTAACAAGCACCATCTTCAAAAAATCTTCAAACCTCAATTCCATAAGCAACTATTTTTGCCATATAAGTTCACAAGGGGTGAAATCATAGTTCAATATTCCTTTCTACACTTGATCTTGGAGAACGAGTTATCACCAAACAAACACCGAGAAATGGATCTCCTGTCTTAAGGAGAGCCATACCAATCTGCATATGAATAGCCCAAGAGTCATGTCTGACCTTTGTCCTAATCCAAGAGACCTTTTCTTGGATCTCCTTTAATATATCTCATAATGTAAATTTTTGCATCCCAATGCCCTTTACAAGGAGAGTAAAAGATGCTAGCATATCACTCCAACTGCAAAGCAAACGTCTGGATGAGAATCCAGTTTCCTAACTAACATGGCTCACAAGACATGAAGGATTGCGCCACCTAAGTAAGTGTTCATCAACTACATTTGCTCTAAAATATTCATTGCATACTTTCACCGAGAAATCACAACGCCATTCTTGGATTCCACAATGCCACTGTCTCTATCCCCAAGAAGTAACAAATTTTGACATCAACTTTTGTTTGAAAATGATGGCAAAGGTGATGTGTTAACTGAGAGATTCCATGTTGATCATAACATGTAAAGACGGTGTCCTCAACGTACACAATCAAGTAAATGCATCCTACAGCTGAAAGGTGATAGAAAATTGAGTGATTACAAGATTTTTGATGAAGAACGCCATGGGACTAACCACAATCACCATTGAGAGACCAAGGCTAAGAGTCAATAGGTAAGACGTCCACATTAAATGATTTTGTCAGTACATGCAGTCTCATGAGCACAAATGATCTACTTCGGGGAAGGATGAATAGTGGATTTGATGACGACGCAGGTTAGACCAACAGGAAGATTGGCCTCTAGAGGTTCTAAACCAAACAACGGTCAACTAAAAAGAGAAAGAAAAGAACCCAAAATGGCAGTCAAACCAAAAGAATGAATAGTGGTGCTCAAAGCTTCCAAGTGGGGCAATGGTGGGCCTGTAATTTGGCAGTGGAAGAATCAACCAACCTCAAAGGATGTGGCACATGTGGGGGAGGTGGCCAATGACTTCAAAGTTCACAGCTGGAAAAAATGGTGCATGCGAATGCATTGGCGACCAACTGTTAGAACTGCTGACTCAGTAGTGACTCATCTTGTGCAGTGTATATAAACACTCACTCTCTTGTAACAAAATCAATTAGTCAATATACAAATTGTTTTCAGTTTCCTTCGTTTTCTCCCTCTAGATCTCTCATTCTAATATTATCAAAGCTTCCCTTATGCCCTCTTCCAATGGCTTCGATTAGTATATCACCTTTGTAGATGCCTCTTCTAGGTTCACTTGGCTTTACTGCATTAAATCCAAGTCTGAAGCCTTCACTATTTTTGAAGACTTCAAAATCATGGTTGAATTGCAATTCAACACTTGGTTAAAAACCCTTCAAACTAACTGGGGGAGAGTTTAGACCTTTCACTGTGAGAAGGTAACAGAATTCATAGAGAAGAAAGAAGGACGAGAGTGAAAGTCTCAAACTGAAATATATTTTTCTGTTAATGAATGAATGAACAGTTACATCACTTAGTATTTATATGAGATCTTATCGTGTGCACACTTGCTACCTATCGTGTGCACACTTAACAGAAAGGTATCTGAAAACAATATTGAGCTAAGACTAATGCTATGCACAATTAACAGCAGTTATATGATACACTCACACACCCCCCCACAAGCTTAGGGTGGGTGAGCAAGAGAACACACTCTAAGCTTGTCTCTGGATTCCATAAGTGTAGCAGTGGAGAGAGGTTTTGTGAGGGCATCAGCAACTTGGAATTGGCCAGGAATGTGAGTGACCTGCAACTGTTTTGCCAAGACTTTTTCTCTAACAAAGAAAAGATCAATCTCCATGTGCTTAGTCCGAGCGTGTAAAACAGGGTTGTGCGCCATTGCTACGGTGCTCTTATTGTCACAGTGAATTACAGGGCTCAATGTTTTGACATGAAGTTCACTGAGCAGAGTTTCTATCCACAGAATTTCAGAAGCAGTGTGTGCCAGGCTTCGGTACTCAGCCTCAGCGCTGGACCTAGCCACTAATGGCTGTTTCCTTGACCACCAAGACACAAGATTTGGTCCAAAAAATATAGCAGAGCCAGAAACAGATCTTCTGTCATCTGGGTCTGATGCCCAATCCGCATCACAGAAGCCTGTGACAACAAAGGGGTGCTGTCTATTGGCAGGTTTGAAATGTAGTCCATGATGTATAGTCCCTCGTAGGTACCTTAGGATTCTCTTTACAGCTATCCAATGATCCTCTAAAGGGTCTGCCATGAATTGGCAGACCTTGTTGACTGAATAACTCAGCTCAGGGCGGGTAAGAGTTGCATATTGCAGAGCTCCTACAACAGAACGATACAATGTAGGGTCCTTGAACTTAGTAGAGCCATTCTTGGACAGCTTAGTGGTGGAGGCCATAGGTGAGGAAACTGGAGTGGAGTCTTGCATGTTAGTCTTGAGAAGCAAGTCACGAATATACTTGGATTGTGTCAATAAAAGAGAGCCATTGGATTGCTTGTGAACTTCAATGCCCAAGAAGTAGTCAAGATGACCAAGTTCTTTAAGAGCAAACTGTTGATGAAGTTTAGTGGTGATCACTTTCAGTAATGAAGGAGAGTTCCCAGTTAGAATTATATCATCTACATAGACTAACAAATATGCCACAGAAGATTTAGCATGAAAAACAAATAATGAAGGATCACATCTGCTACTTCTGAACCCGAGAGTGTGTAAGGTAGCTGTCAGCTTTTCAAACCATTGCCTTGGTGCTTGTTTGAGCCCATAAAGTGACTTGTGAAGTTTACATACCAAAGAGGGGTCACCTGTGACAAAACCAGGGGGCTGCTCCATGTACACCTCCTCATGTAAAATGCCATTAAGAAATGCATTATTTACATCCAATTGATGTAAAGGCCATCCATATGTTAGAGCAAGAGTAAGGATGACTCTTATAGTGACAGGTTTCACCACAGGTGAAAAGGTTTCATGAAAATCAAAACCATGTACTTGATGGAAACCTTTGGCAACAAGCCTAGCTTTGTGTTTGTTTATAGATCCATCAGCATTTTCTTTTACACGAAATACCCACTTACAACCAATGGCTTTTCTATGGGATGGAAGGGGAACAAGGGTCCAGGTGTGATTGTTTTGAAGAGCTTGGAATTCAGCTTGCATGGCAGCAAGCCAATTAGGGTCTTTAAGTGCTTGTTTGGCTGTTTTAGGTTCTGTTGTGGTAAGAAGAACAGGGGTAGAATCTGGGTAACAGTATGCCAGATTTGGATCTGGTTTGCATACGGTGAATGTTATTGGTTGGAGGTGAATTGGGTGGATGGGGAGGTTCTGGAGGTGGAGTGGGGTCACTTGGTTGAGGTGTCTGGTCTTGGGAAGTGGCTGTGCTTGGAGGGGTGGATATAGGTACAGTAGCAGTAGGTGGAGGAGAAGTAACAGTTTGTGGTTGGGGATGCTGTGGAGCAGTTGCAGGGGCATTAATTGACTGAGAGGTATGAGGGAGAGGACTGAGACTCACTGAAGTAGAGGAGACAGTAGGTGAGGATGAAGAGGACTCAAATAAGGAGGGATAAGGAAATCTAATTTCATTGAAAATGACATCCTTGGACACAATGAGTTTGCCAGTTGGAGAAAGACACTTATAAGCTTTGTGAGACGTGGAATATCCCAAAAAGACACATTCATGAGACCTAAAATCAAATTTGTGTGCATTGTAGGGTCTTATTAAGGGAAAGCATGCACACCCAAATACTTTCAAAAAGTTGTAGTCAGGCTCTTTCTTAAACAGGGCAGTGTAAGGTGGTGTATGGTTGAGAGGTGCAGAGGGTTGTCTATTAATGAGGTATACAGCTGTTTGTACGGCATAGTCCCAAAATTTAAGTGGCAGTGAAGCATGACTAAGGAGGGAAAGACTAAGGTCAACAATATGTCTGTGTTTTCTCTCCACAACACCATTTTGGTGATGTGTGTGTGGAGCAATTAGTCTATGTATGATACCTAATTCAGCAAGGTATGTGGAAAAGGGTCTAAATTCCCCACCCCAATCAGTTTGTAAAGCTTTTATAGGTAGACCAAACTGAAGTTCAACTAAAGCTTTGAATTGTTTGAATATGTCAAGAGTGTCTGATTTTCTTTTTAACAAGTAGAGCCAAGTGAATCTAGTGGCAGCATCAACAAAGGTTACATAATAGAGGGCTTTGTTTGTTGATTCAATTGGGGCTGGACCCCACAGGTCACTATAGATAAGCTCAAGTGGTGTAGTGTAGGTGGTTTGTGATGGTGGTGCATATAACTTGTGTGCTTTGCCCATACAACATGCAGCACAAAATTCTGACACATCTTTATTAGAAATAGGTATATTACATCGATGAAATACATTGTTCATTGAAACATGATTTGGGTGGCCTAATCTTAGATGCCACGTAGTTCTAAGACTAGGGGAGGGGGATGTTACATTATTTGGAGATGGAACAGCCTTAGAGACAGTGACATTGACAGATTTGGGACCATTACTAGGTGGTGAAACTGAACTGGAAGTAGACTGTAATGCAGAGACAGAGTTTGAACTGGTAGCAGCAGCAGGAGACTCAAATTGATGGTGAAACTTGAATGGGGCAAACTCATAGAGACCATCTTCACGCACAGGACCATGAAGAAGCAATTCATTGGTGTCCTGAGAGAATACAAAGCAATCTTTAGCATGAAATTGAAAATAAACATTGTTGTCAGCAGCAAACCTACTAACACTAATGAGATTTTTCGTTATGGAGGGAACATGAACAAGATTTTTTAAAAACAAGGGAACTTGAGGATTAATTGGAGAAGAGAAAGTAGAAGAGCCACAGTTCTTAACAGACAAACCTTGGCCATTGCCAATGTAAATTTGGTCAGGCCCCTCAAAAGGTGATTGTTGGTGTATGTTTTGTGATTGGTGAGTTGCTGTTATGGAGGCTGCAGTATCAGGGTGCCACGGAAGTTGTGCTTGACTAGTGGTTGAGGGTACAGATGTAGTCATTAAAGCTTGGGGATAGGGATAGGATTGTTGATTGAAGTAAGTATTGGTTGGTGTTGTGAAGCCTTGATAGTCAGGGGGTATTTGTGCTTGGAACTGCTGATTAAACCTATGGTAACACATAGAAGCTAGATGGCCGAATTTGAAGCAAACTTGACACTGCACATTTCCAAAACGGCCACGTCCTCGGCCACCACGGCCTCCCCGGCCACCACGGCCACAGGAGGCACCAGAAAAGTTGGTGTTCTGATAACTACTATCTATTCCAGC
Source organism: Astragalus membranaceus (assembly GCA_039519185.1). Taxonomy (NCBI): domain Eukaryota; kingdom Viridiplantae; phylum Streptophyta; class Magnoliopsida; order Fabales; family Fabaceae; genus Astragalus; species Astragalus membranaceus. The sequence continues at coordinate 82,259,681 of CM076850.1, read as the reverse complement.
ATTAGTAGAGTAAGGAACAGAATTACCAGGTGCAGTTTGTTGAGTATCTGAGTTCTGTGCAGGTGTCGGTGAGGTGTTTGTTAAATTGATTGAGAGAGTTTCAGTCTGAGATTTCTTCTTGAACCTTCCAGATCGTAATTCATGTGCAAGAAGTAACGCTTCAACCTCCTCAAGTTGATTAGCCTCGAATTTGCTTTCAATCACAGAGATAACCGGTGCATAATCCTCAGGGAGACCTTCTAGAATCACGTCAATATGCTGCTCCAAGGGAACGGGATCACCGACGGATGCAAGACTATCTACGATCGATTTGATGCGTAGAAGATACTCGTCAATGGTTCGCGATTCAAGCGTCGTCGAACGAAGCTCAGTGCGCAGTTGACGTGCCTTCGCTCGTGTAAGTTTCTGGAAGTGATCGTGTAATCGCTCCCAAAGTTGAAAAGAATGAGTGCAACCAAGAACTCGAGGTATAATTGCGCTCGAGAGAGTGGATTGAAGCCATGAAAGTAACCACTGATCTTGCTTCAACCAGTTGCGATAATGAGGATTTTCTCGGTGTGCGTCGCGATCAGCAGAGGTGAGATATTGATCAGGTATTTGTGGAAAATGAATGAAGCTTTGCAAATTGTGTGCGTTTATCATCGGTTCCACCTGTTGCCTCCACACGAGAAAGTTTTTCTCGTCAAGTTTGTCTGAGATTTTGAGCGTAAAGGTGATGAGAGGATCGATCGCCGGCGCTGTAGAGAGCGGAACCGGCGTAACAGGCGGTGTAACATGCGGTGGCGTGCCACCGTGGGATTCATTGTCGGCCATGGATCGCTAGCTAACTGATACCATGTGAGAAGGTAACAGAATTCATAGAGAAGAAAGAAGGACGAGAGTGAAAGTCTCAAACTGAAATATATTTTTCTGTTAATGAATGAATGAACAGTTACATCACTTAGTATTTATATGAGATCTTATCGTGTGCACACTTGCTACCTATCGTGTGCACACTTAACAGAAAGGTATCTGAAAACAATATTGAGCTAAGACTAATGCTATGCACAATTAACAGCAGTTATATGATACACTCACATTCACCAAGTTCCTAACTGAGTTAGGTGTCTGTCATTCACAGACTCACTTGCCCACATACACACCACCAAAATGGTGTTGTAGAGAGGAAGCACAGACACACTGTTGAACTAGGACTTAATATGATGTGTCAAGCTAACCTACACTTACAGTTCTGGAATCATGCCTTCTCCGATGCAGTCTTCCCTCAACTTTGCTGCTCCTTTTACCACTCCCTATGGCCAACCACCAAATTAACCATCCCTTAGAGTCTTAACACAGGTGTTTACTATTTAGGGTCAAGGAGAACGCTGATGGCTCCCTAAACAACTATAGCGCAAGACTAGTTGCTAAGGGATTCTCCAAATTAAAGATTAGTTATGCTGTCAATAAGGTGTGTTAGTTCATGGCTAACCCTCTTGAATCTCATTGGGTTGTTGTCAAGACGATTATACACTATCTAAAAGGCACCTTGCATCATGGCCTTCACTTCAAGCCTGTTGATACATTAATGAGCTTGCTGTTAAGAGGATTGGGCAACTGATGCTGATGACAGGAAATCCACCTCTGGGGCTGCCATCTATCTAGGCCCTAATCTGATCTTGTTGAGGTCACACAAGCAGACTGTTGTTGCCAGGTCCAATGCAGAGGCAAAATACAGTTGTTGTCAGGTCCAATGCAGAGGCAAAATACAAAAGCCTTGCTCACAATGTTGCTGAAATCATCTTGGATTGAAACTTTGTTCGAACTCTCCATTCCTCGCTTGGTGTCTCAGGTGTTTTGTAATAACCAAAGTGCGGTAGCCTTCGCTCATAACCCAGTGCTCCATGCACGCACAAAATACATGAAGCTTGATGTCTTCTTGGTTCACGACAGAGCTCTCTGCAAGCAACTTCAAGTTCAGCATGTTCCTGGCCTAGATCGGTGGGCTGATCTGTTCACTAAGCTTCTATCACCTACCAGATTCCTACATCTTCGTAGCAAGCTCAATGTAGTTGCTCCCTCTGAGGTTCAACCACCCTGAGCTTGTGGGGGGTGTGAGAGTACTTTCTGTTATGCGTATATGTGTTATTTGTGTAAGACTGGCAGTTAGTTATGCCATGTCAGCTTTATTGTTAGAAGCTGTTAGGACTGCTGACTCAGCAATGACTCATATTGTGCAGCGTATATAAACACTCACTCTGTTGTAACAGAATCAATTAGTCAATATACAAATTCTGTTTTCCGCTTCCCTTGTTTTCTCTCTCTGGATCTCTCATTCTAATACTACTTGGTAAAATAACTATTTTGTCATCTTTAAATTTAGAAGTTTTTATCACCTTTGTATTTCACTCAAAAGTGTGGCACAAATATGAATCCAAGTAATGTCGAAAATGCAACAAGATACAGATGTAGGACACATGGAAGCCATTTTCAACTAGCATTGACTTACATTTTACATCCTTCTTCCGTAAAGACCTCCTTCAAATTTGGGATCTTTTGTTCAAAGGCAACCAGTTTCCCAATATCATAGTCATTAACGAGCACTTGTCTCTCAACATTTCCCTAGAAAGGAAACAAGCACATTAGAAATGCTAACAATAGACTAAAAACTTGCATATATTCCCATTTTTAATTATTTTCCAATTTTGCTTCTACAACAGGGAGATAAGAGCAATCACCATAATAAAGTAGGAAAAACAGTTAAATTAGGATACGCACACGGGTTTTTTAATAAAGAAATTCAATAAGATGAAGAGAGGATCATTGCAAAGAGTTGACGATGACAAGAGATCCTCAATGCAAATGAAAATAAAAATAATAAGAAACAAAAAAGGAAACCCATCAAAAATCAACAAAATATACTACTCAAGCTCTCAAGATTTATTTAAACCAAACCCATGTAAAAACACCATGGACTTCACATCAAGTAGAAGCCAAAAGCTTATTGTCCTCCCAAAGGACTGTTCATCCAAAGAAACATCCTTAAAGATGTGTGACAAACCATACGCCAAAGAAAGGAAAAGAATTGCCACAATAAGGCAATAAAAAAGCCTTGAATAAGGATATTAGCTACAGCATAAGCAAAGACTCAGACAATTACATGATCCACCAAGACATTAATCACAGTGTGACTCTCGCATTGTAAGACAGAAAGAGTTGATGGATGGTTTGTATGAGGAAGCATGTGCTCTGGTATCCTCAACCTAAGCAGAGAGTAAAAGAAGTTGATCACGGTTAGACATATGATCAAAAAAAGAAACAACCCATAACACATAAGAGCATGGTGACAGGCAGACAGATAAGGAACAAATAATGTACCTTGGGGTTGAAAAATCATAAATAATAATCTGAAGATGACCGTAGTTTACTTCCTTCGCACATTGTTTTAAAAGACGAAAATCCTTGTGATCAGTCACTATAAAAGAATTTAGCAATCTCCCAATGGCATGTTCAACAGCAACCGCCCATTTATTGGCATTAATCAACTTCTGTTAAAACATAAAAACCAATACCAAATATTAATAACTTCAGACAGAAGAAGTAATTAACATTCAATCACGCATTTATTAAATTCAGAAACTTCTGTTAAATCTCATAAAAAGCAATACCAATTAATAGTAACTTGGTATGGAATTTAGGTAATTAACCACCTTAAAAAGTTTAACTAACTTCTTAAGCTAGGAATTACAATTTAAAATGGTATAAGATCAGCAAGAAGACTGGGAATTAAACAAGGAGCAGCCCGCGCCTTTGTACAGTTCAACTAATGCAGCTTAAGAAAAGAGATACGTAAATAACTTTCTGAATAGGTCCTTCTATATACTATAATCTAATGAATAAACCCCCCGGAAATAGTCAAGTGCGTATAGCCAAAAAGAAGCATGATAAGTCATCTTATTGCAAATACAATTCACAGGAGCAAACTGAAGACCAATGGAATTAAGATTATATGAACATATTAGTGTATTCATTTGATTCTCCCTCTTAGGAGAAAACAACAGCCATCTACAAAATGAGTGTAAACAGATACACCGAGAAAGCAGTGTATAAATGACATAAAGGCATTACAAACTATATTACCAAATGGGAACCAATTGGACCAATGGGAGGCATCTTGAACCTTTGATGACATCTCTCAATTGCACGTAATAGATTAATCACTTTATCCCCTCCGAAAACTGTAATCTGCTTCCAAATTAAGATTGTCAAAGTCATGAAATACAGGCAACGCCAAGGCAAGACTTCTCCATAATCTGTCATGGAAATAAGCAAAATTAATAAACATAAACACAAAATCTGTGAGGTTTGCCATACCTTGTTGCTTTGTTGTTGTTGAAGATCACGAATATTACGTGTGAAATCACGGTACTTATTTTCATGATATTGGATCTAGCAAGAGCATATAAATTACGTTAACAACGTGAAATATTGTAATAAACAAAGTTCAAAAATAAAAGAGCTTTCAAAAGGACATTAAACTACTCATGAAATTGCTCCTTTTGTTCAACCAAAAATATTTTTCTAAGCAGACAAACATAGAACAAGCATTTTGCATTATAAGTTTTAATCAGAAATGTCATTACCTTTCAAACACCAAAATCAATGTTCCTAAGGTTAGAAAGCCATAAGCCATCATGAAGAAAGAAACTTGCAGTTTATTGAATTATAGTTACAAGTCATTTTACTGATGATGGTTTGTCGAATTGAAAATTCAGATTTACCTTAGATTTACCTTGAAAACTCAAAATTTCATAACAAAATGGAAACCATAAATGAATATTTGTTTAATCAAAGAGAGAAAGGGGATTATGAACAACTAATCTAGCTTTAAAACCAATGACACATCAACACAATGCCAATTCAATGCATCCAAAATCAAACTGCACCTTGTCATCAATCTCTCTGATTTCATCATTTTGCATATTTATGATGTTCATTAACATAGACTCTTCTTCCTTCAATCTGGAACAAAAAAGAAACATTAGGAAGTGGATCTTCTTTAAATCCAAGTAATGCACAGTACAAAAAGCCACACAAATAAAATCATGACCTTTTGAATTCTTGGTCAGCATCATTAACCTCATCTCGAAGCCCCTTCAATTTCTCCTCCATGTCAGATTCTTCTGCCTGCATTGTGTGAGCAAAATCACCATAAAAATTATAGTAGCAAAGAAGAGTAAGGAAAAGAAAACCATAAACTAAAATAATTATCCATGATAGGGATTAGGAGAACCTGAGTATTTTTCACATGCTGCTCATGAATATCCTGCACTTGTTGTTCAAGCATTTTGAGCTGTTGCGCCATCTTCTGTATGTTGCTAGTTTTGGATTTGCAGTCTCGCTGAAGTTCAAATGCCTCTCTTTTTGCCTTCATTGTTTGGGGGTGGGGGAGGGGGGGAGATTAGCAACCAGAATAACAAATGTGTAATGAAAACCAAAAGCATAGTGATGAAAAATGGTGCATAACACATCGCCTCAACAAATGTTCCAAGAGGAGGCCAAACACATTAAGGTAAATCATCATTTCAATAGAGAGAAGATCATCATTGTCTTCGTCAATTAAAATGACATGCAAGATGTTTTCACGAAGTCTCTGACAGATTGTTGGATAAATTATACAACAAGCTTGGAGCACATGATATAAATATATATATATATATAATATTCAGGTGAGTATTGGGAAGTATGTAATTACTACCGAAGATCATTGTATTATGAAATTACACTGATTAGGATAGCCGTGATATTTTGTATTTGTTGAAAGTAAATAGGATCTGGTAAATAAGGATAAAATATCATGTAGCTAATATTTTGTGATTACTTCTGTCATTATTGCTATTTATTATTTTTAAGTCTATATAGTCTATATATACGTCTTTCTTTTTTCACTCTCATAATAGTATTAATTGATTTTCATCGGCATATTCCCCCCCCCCCCCCCCATTTTGTAGCTTAACTCGGATTTCACCAAATGACTATTCTCCACTCTCTTCCAACAAATACAACACAAAATAGTCCTGGTAAAGAAAGTAAACTTGGCCCACAATTAAAATAACAAGCATAAGGAAGAAGCTAAAGGGGTAAACAGGCATAATATAAAATGGTAAACCAGAGAATTGAAAAGATTTGCCCAGTTGCAATAACAAAATTTCCTCTTGAAAGCATTTGACAAAAGGGAAGAGTAGGACTAAAACCTCCCAACTCCTACATACCAAGGACATAGACTGGCTTAAATTTTCCTTCATTTGCTTCACTTGTGATGTCATTTCCAACATACTTGCAATTTCAGCTTTCTTCTTAGATCGGCTTTCCATTAACTTTTCAAGCTGATGCTGCAACAAAATCAGATCCAATTTAACCCTACAGAATAAAATATACATATAAAATAAAGAGTGAAAATAGCGATTACATATAATGATGTGAAAGTCTACATAAAATAATAGGGCAAGCCATCGATGGAATGAACAAATAGAGCATCTTCGAGCTAAGCATGTGCAATAACCAAATAAGCAGAAAGGTCTGCAACACTGTTTTAAGCAATAAATATTCACATAAACACCAAGTTTTTCACAACCACAAATGTCACTGATTTTTTTTCCATACAGTATGTCAGAAATGCACTCAATCATATAAAATATATTGCATAAGGAAACAGTAATGATAGTATAAAGGTGGATCCTTTGATGAACAATTGATACTTCAGGCATTATCCCTAATCAAGTTTGACCAAAGCATCATATCAATAATAGTAACTCATTATTACAGCAAAGGAAACTGCAGCGGTCATGTTAACTACTTTTCTGGAAAAAATTTACAATATTTACAATAGGATATAAAAGGATGTTATATAAGGGAGAAAGGCAACAACAAAAAAAGCAGATGAGAACATCCTAAATGACCTTGAAAAGAGACACAAGAGAAAAGCCATAAACAAAGTTCTGTCTTAAAAGTAAAGCTCGGGTGAATGCAAAAACCATAAAAAGGCAGCATTTTGTCTCACCACTAACGAAATACTTCAAAGTATCAAAGAATTTTGAAAGGCTGCATATTGTCATAAATATTTTGGCCTGCTTCAAACCAATATTTTGGGTAATCACCGAAAATTGCCAAAATTAAAGGGATAAATCCAATGTTCATCAAACACTGCCTCATATACAATGCTTTATATGGGAAATTGATGCACCTTGATCTATCATAGTTCGGGCAAAAGCTAGACCTACTACAAATAATATTTGGACATATTTTATTATGGAAATTCTTGCTTGCATGAAAATGGATCAAACACATTTCAACACTGACTACTTACATATCTATCTAGCAAGACCAAAGCTTGTAAATACTTATGAATATAAAAATGTGTCATTATTAACCTACCCAGAGTAATGTTTTCAATGTAGCGGGTACTGCCAGTTTTTGCTAAAATGGGATTATAAACAGACACCAGATCCAATTCCCAACTTTCATTGTATACCAGATCAAATTGCCAAAATGTGTCATTAAGAATGCTTCATTATAAGACAGTGATGCAGGCATACATACCAGATGGTGATCAATCTTAGCTTGGCAGGTAGGTATCCGATTTTTCAGCTTTTCAATCTTTACATTTTGTTGCTCAAGTTTCTGGTCCACGTCATAAACCCATGACCATGCAAGTTTCTTTTTTAACTGCTGAACCTGTATGGAAATTTGTTCAACATGTTCCATAGTTTTAATTTTAACCTGCAGCTCATTAAGCTCCTTCTCTATAGGCCTTATTGCAGTCTCTAATTCTTCAACTGTTGCATGTGCATTGGTTATTTCACTGGAAATGCTTTCCAGAAGATCATTGACTTGCTGAAGTAGGGTGGCCTTGTAAAAGAACTGTTAATAAAGCGTCAGATAAGCTTCTGAATAAGATTTATCTCAAAACAATAACAACAACACGAAGAGATGACCTTAAATTTATCTTTGTTATTCCCAGAATGCAAAAACTCTCTGCTTTTGTCTTGACTCATAATTACACATGGATTTTCCACATCAATCTGCAAAACGAAAAGAATCAAAATATACAAAAGAGAAAACTACTGGAATAAAAATTACTATCATTGCAAAAGAACTATTGCTCGTTGGTGATAAAAGTGATACAAAACCCTGTACTTTAAACACACATGCACAAAAGAGGCTTTTGCTCAATGAATTCAATTAAGACAACTTCTCAATACATCATTAATCATGAACTAGTCACAAGTACAGTACTAACAGTAGTTCTTCCAGTCATCCACCTTCATAAAGAAAGGTTAGAAACTGAATATGCCAGTACTTATACTTTGAATACTTTATAATGTTACAGAGAAGCGAAATAGAGCAACAAGATCAGATGATGTCACCCAATAATACAAGATAGTATGTTAAAAAAAACAGTGTCGTAGGGGAGAGAAAGCCTACATTGAAATGTTCAATGATTTCTTGAAGATCTGCTTTCCGACCGAAAACTTTCTTTCCTGTCATCAAACTCAGATAGAATGTAAATATTCTTCATATCAGCGCAAAGAAACATTGGCATACAGACAGACTGAAAAATCATTTCAAATTCTTTAAATCGAAGCAAAGAAGAATGAAATAATTAACTTAAGATGGAATATATGAGCGCATGGAAATCCATTTATCAAAGTTTAATTCAACAAGTCAAACCGCAATTACAAGAATTTGTTAAATAATCATTTAGTGCCCCTTAAGACCTACTCCACTTGGTATTCACTCACCATAAACTAATGAAGTAATGATCCCCTGTTAAAAATTTGTCTTTGCATGGTTATAACTGTAACTTTTATCAATACGAGTAGAATCATAACAAACTGTCATGAACCAACTATTGTTTTTAAGTGAAAGAATAGGGCAACAAGGATCAAACTCTGGCACATTTGATCATACATGATTTCGTAACAGGTTATGAACCAATTATCCAAAAAGCTTTGAGCAAATACACTAATGGAATTTATATTATATCTCACACAAAGACAACTAAAACCTAAAGAATTAACATCAACACCTTTCCAATGTTTCAACCGTCCAACCAATGACGTATATCTCATATATCTCCTTAAAATAAAATCCACATGTTGTCATAAAAAACATAACCAAAACAAGTTAATAATGAAAAACAATTACAGACACAAAAAATGCACCTTGGTGATCTTTTAATGTAATAGAGCTTGTTGATTCAGATATCCTACGATCTACAATAATAGCATCACCATATATTTCAGGCTTGAAAGCCTCCTCTCCTTCATTTTGAATTTCAACATGGATGACCGCATTACTACAAAAAGACAACAGAATAAAGAGCAGTGTAAAAACATTATGGTTGGCCATTTACATTAACAATTCTATCCGAACTTTGAATCCAATTGTGTGTTATCTTCTTTCTTGCAATTGAAAAACAACATTGTTAAGTAGTAGTCTTGGCAAAGGGCATGAGAAGAAAACAAGATATATCCTAATTCACCCATAATATAAATCATTTCAAAATTTTTATCATCTTACAAAGGATAAATTCCTTCTCAAAAACTCCTTGGAGAACCAAAGCTCCGTCGGTATTCATTTCAATCCCACATGATGGATAAAGAAATTTGAAAACCCCACAGTGCAAAGGATAAAAGAGAACTAATGTCATTTACCTAGCACCAGTTTTAATGAAATCCTTCAAAGTAGCAGCCCTTTGAGTCCCTTTAGCTCGACAACCAAATGCAACACAAAGTGCAGTCAAGATTGCACTTTTACCACCTATAAATACCAAACCCAAACAAACAACAACGATTTATTACAAAACAAACTTCAACAAAAATTATTCTTAAACACTATATCCTAAATCCTAAATGAAACCAAAAACCCAATAACTCGCACCATTGCAAAACACTAATTCCTTAAAAGATGATAAAAAGAAAACTTTTTCCCAAAAATACATAACTAAGCACAGAAATTTCATAATTTTCAGAAGTAATATTTCGAAAAAATTAATGAAAAATAATACATATAAAAAAAGAGGACATACTTCCATTTTGGCCAGTGATGAAATTAACGTGAGGTCCAAACTCGGTTTCGTGATTAGAATGACACATGAAATTCTCTAATCGGAGTTTCTTGATGATCCCTGCTTGAAGAGGAGGCGAAACCCTAGAAGAACTAGAATCATCATTGCTTCGTGCTCGCTTCATTTTAGCGTGTTCCCCAACGAAGGGAACTCGCGAGAACACGGAGAGAGGAAATAGCGATGAGTCAGAAAGACTGAGTTAACTCGGTGGTGAGAAGTACAGAAAAGGACGAAGGGTTTGATAAAGTAACCCTGCAAAGTATTATTGGCGGGAACGATTGTATCAGTAGTATACTAACTCGGTACGAAGCTTGGACTGCAAGTTGGGATCGGATATTGCTTTTTGTAACCCTTTTTTTTGTTATACACCTTCCCCTTTTTGTAACTTTTTTTTGTTTTCCAAATCAAAATATATCTCTTGAGAAGTTTATTGTGGAGGTAATGTTTTTGTTTGAAATGACTTTCAAAGTAAAAAGCTTTTCAAAACTTTGATTTTTTTTAATTCAAAAGTTTGATTATAATGCATAAAATATATGTTTTGAAAATTATATTTTAGAAGGTATTTGAACATGTTTAACTTTTCGAAACATCATTTTCCAAATATATATATATATATAGTTTACACATTCTAGAATCGGACTTTATACTTTTTTCGCTATAAGTTTAGCTTTGGAAGACACTTTTTTTTAATTATTTTTTTACATATACTTAAAGTGACATGATGTGATAAAATAGTGTATGGAGCATCTCCTTCATAAATTATAGAAGTGAGAGAAGATCATTAAAATATAGAAAGATAATGAAGGGAGAGATAGAGAAGGTGAGATATGGAGATATGGAGACATATATAAAAGAAGAGGATCTAAATCCGATAAAATTGTTATGTTAAAAAAAGATAGTCAAAACAGTAATATGAGATCAAAAGGTGTATTTGTAGATAGAGTATCTCTAAATAAAGCATAAAAGTCAAAGCATAATATATATAAGTGGTGGTCAAGTGGCAGACTGAGCCCTCTTCCTTCTTTGATATGTGATGCCACTACACGAAAACGCCTAATGCCTTACCCACCTAGGTCATACTCTCGTCCACTACATCCTTTCTAACGAACAAGGCATGAAACAAACATAATAAGGGATTAACTTTTCTGGTTATTAGTGATCTAACATGTTTGTCAAATGCAAAGAACGAGCCATTAAAAAGCAAAATAATGTTCTATCTAAAGGACCAAAACACATCAGAAATCAAAGGTAGTTGTAAACGCCCGATTTTAATCGGTATTTTCTTATTTTCGAAAAAAATATCAAAAAAAATTTCATGTGTTGTGCATCTTGGGTTCTTGTTTGTTTACGCGTGTCATTATGACGCTCATTAACATTTTTGATTTATTATTGTTGTTACTTTTTTTAATAGAACTTTTTTTAACCAAAAATAAAAAATAAAACAAAATCAAAATCAAAAAATACTATAATTAGTTTTAAGTTGTCCAGTTTATTTAAATTTAAGAGAGATACAAACAAAAAGTAACAAATATGGTTACATGTCAAGACAAAGCAAAAACAAAAGTACAAAAAAAATTAATAAAGAAGAGGCACATGCAGAAGACATGCGCATCCCCCTCCCTCTCTATCCATTTTATTTTGAGCTTGCAAATTAAGCCCCTAACTTGAGAAGGTTCATTGTTCAGAAAGATCAAGAGTTGGGAAGGTTAAGACTTCAGAAAGTTCAAATAGAAGAAGGTTTGAGAAGGTTAAAGTTCAGAAGGTTTAAGAGAGTAGCCTCCTCAAACAATAGAAGCTTAACAACTTAAGAACATTCTCTCTCAATGATGAACAAAATTTTTAAATGCATAACTGAAGTATTAAATGGCTCTGGAAGGTTTAAAAACTAGTCAAGAACTCAATGATTATTCCTAGGATGCACAAAAGGTATTTGTCAGAAGAATGAAACGTGAGAATGTTTGAAGGTGCAGAAGAAGCTTGCAGGAAAGTACAACAGCAGACGAGAAGGTTCAGAGTGTGCAAAAATAGTACAATGTACAAATGAGAAGGTTAAAAAGCTGTCTACTTTATCAACTTCCATCAAATCACTCTAAATCACTCCTATGGACCAATGGGCACTTCCAACGGTATTTTCATCATCCAAGTGCTATATAAAGGCTGGATTTCGAAATTACAAAGTACGAGTTTTAGTTGGAACCTTCTCAAGTTCAAGCTTCTCAAATATCCAACCTTTTCATCCCACATTCAAAGCTTCTAAAATTTAATTTCTGGGATACTTTTGTTGAGTGTGTGTTAGCTTGATAAGCATCGTTGTATACACTTTTTTAGTTTATCTTCAAGCTCTTAAATATCTCAAAATCCAAAACCCCTTATTGTAAACACTATCTTGTAACATCCCATCAAGCTACCTAGAGAGGTGAGTGTTGGTGTTGACCTTACTTAATAGAGGAACCTTAGGAAACTAGTAGAGAATTTTCTAGTAGGTGGAAACAACCGGATGTAGCTGTGTAAAGAGAACACTTGAGTCTTTTGTGTGTTGATCAAAAGCAAGTGTTGGTGTAAGTCTTTTGTGTTTGATCAGAAGCAACTGTAACTATTTAGGAAATAGTGAAAATACTCACAATGAAGTGGGGAGAGGACGTAGCCAAGGATTGGGTGATCCTCTATAACTCTACTGTGTTATTTACTTGCTTTCCATCTATTCTCTCACTTGATATAAATTGCTTTTGTTTTCATACTAAGAGGAGGTTTGTTTTCTCCAACGTTCTCAAAACTGATTTAAACTAGCAAATCATTTCAATTCTTCTAAAATCAGTTTAGAGCTTACTCTCTCATTACAAACTAAGGTTATTCATAGCCATTTTTGTTTTTCATTATCAAATCAAGTTAGATTTCTGTGTTGAGTTTATTATTAACCCTAATAGGGTTAGTAATAAACTCAACACATAAGAAGATTTCAAGTCTCAAATTTTAAAATGGCACACAAGAAGAAGGTAGGGGTTACTAACCTAGAATATTCTTCAAATGATATTCTAGGTAGGGTTAGTAGTAAGTTACACAAGAAGAAGGTTTCAAGTCTCAAATTTTAAAAGGACACACAATTCAACCCCCTTCTTGTGTAACTTAGTCACTTCACTAGGTAGTTAGTGGGGAGACTTCATAGGTTTTTTAGTGCATGATAGGCTTGGTGTATGTTGTTTTTAGCCTAGTAACCGCTTATTGATCGTAGTTACCTGTAGGATAGTGATCGTGGTCAATAGAGACTATCATATATATATATATTACCCAGCTTGTAAATATTCAAAACACATGATCATCAATTTCTTATATTTCAAGCATTTTACTTCTCTTTTACATTTTGTATTTCCTTAGAATAGTCTTAGTTTAATTAAAACTACTCCCACGCCTAATTCTAACACTCTTTGGAGTAGTTAGGGAACCCATAGCTGAGGAACATAATTCTTTTCTCAGCGTAGTTGCTTGAAGAAAGGAAATCAATAGGCTCAAGCTACCTAGTCGATCCTTGGCTTAATTCAAAGTTTGACAATATTATTTTATCTTTAAATATCAATGAGGAAACACTACACATTGCTGACTGTTGTGTGTAATTTCATTCCTTTTAAGCATATACCAAATTTATAAATCTCTTTTTTATTAAAAATAGTTATTTTTCTTTTGAGTCACGACGAAAAGCGTTACATGTTATCAGTATAAATTCATTACTTTTTAGCACATAACAATTATTTTATTGTTGAGTGTTCAACAGAAACATTACACGTTGTCGATATACATTCATTATTCCACTAAGTCCCAATTTGAATACATTCATTACATTGTAGCTTATATTAATATTATAAATGTTTTTATTATTTGTAAACTGTTATGAAAATAACCAAAACTTGAGTATGAACAAATATGAGAAATCATATAGAGATGAAGAAGAGAGAAGAAGAGAATGAGAGAAGAAGAGAGCTCTTGTATTATCTTATTCAAAGTGTCAATTTACACTAGGGAGTGAGTCTTATTTATAGGGTACAAATTAACAAGTGAATGATTAATAATCAAAAGCCACCAACAAACTATTAAAGGAACTTAGTGGAATATGGAAGCCTAAGGGTGGACATCCACTAATACACATTATTCATAACACTCCCATTGGATGTCCATGAGGATGTGCCTCATTAAAACCTTACTATAAAAAACCCAGTGGGAAAAAAATCCAGTGAAGGAAAAAGAGTACAATATCCTTTCTGTGGGAACTGCCTCGTTAAAAACCTTTCCAGAAAAACCCAATGCGACAAAACCATGGCAAAGGAAAAAAGAGTGCAGTTTTTCTCCCCCTGTTTGAAGCGACACTTAAGAATATGAATTCCAACATTTGGAGTTTCTCCTTGAGTGCATATGGAGCAATCTACTCCGCTTTGTCCCTTGTGATATATCTTCTTTCAATGGAGCTTTGTGGTCAATTGTTGGCATTTGAGCATGAAATGAAGAAGCAAGAACCATAGATTGTTTGGTATATCAAAAAGATATTTCAATGTCACCATATGTAGATAATAGCTGACTTGCGATCCAAGTTGATCTAGATCATAAAAATACTTTGTATCTGCATGGTTAATTTGTGTAACATACATAAAATAATTTATTCATTACAATAGTCAAACATTAAATATGCATCTTACCCCGTTTTTTTTCCTGATGCATTTTGGTTTGTGATGAACTATATTACTACTAATTATCATCATATCAAACAATATAGCATTTAGTAATATGCATGTAAGCTTTTATAGTCTTCAGGATCGATATATTTGTTATTTGCTTCCTACACAACTCATGCACTCAATATAAAAAATATATCATGAGTCAATTAAGAACTAGTTCTTTATAACTTGCAAAACAAAATTTTAACTAGCTAATTATTCGGTCTCCAGATCAAGACGAGACTTTGTTTTTCAAAAAAATTTATATGAGGATATTTCTTTATATCTTGAATCATTCTGGGATTTTTCATGTAGAAATCAATCACAGGTTCAACCTTAAAAATCCATCATATATAATTTGAGGTCATTCATATACCACATGTGATGGCCTCCTTGTTGTGGAAATTGGCCATTCTTTTGATTTTCCTTCGCCCTGCTGTCGCTATTGGCTTCGGTCTGGTTGAGTCTGTTCCTCTGATCTGCGCTTTCTCTGTGTTTCTCTTTTGGATCTGTTGGATATGTTGTTAAGCGATTTGGATCTCTTCGCGATCTGGATCTGGATAAGTTCTTGCGCCGTCGCCGTTTCGTGGTTGGATCTTCGACTTCGGCTGTTCCGGTGGCTGTAAATTAATAAAAGGGTTGGGCGCTGCTTGGGTTGGAACCGCCGTTGGGGGCTCCCTTTCCTCGGATCTGATCTCCTCTGTGACGTCCACGGCCTCTCCCCCGAGGCGTTGATGGTCGGATCTCCCTGTTGGTGGATCTGCGCGCTTTTGGAGGTACTATGGAGTGCTTCTGTTCGCGGTGGTTTGTGGCTCTGTTAGCGCAGGGGTTGGTTCTGATGCGGTGTTTTGCGGTGTTTCGCGGTGTTTCACGCCGGGCTCCTCCCCATTTGCCTTCTGCTTCTTTGCCCCCTCCCAATCGTCTCCGGGCCTCCACCTCAAACCTCGATGCTTTGTGATGTGCTTAATGTGAGGATAGCGAGGTGATGCAGGCTGTTGTGGTTTGGAGTGTGAGTTCAGGAGGTGGTGGGTGGAGGTTGTGTGGGGACTCTCAGGTGTTGCCCTGCCTCCTTTCGGGTTTTCTGTTCGCCTTAGAATTTCTTCCATTAGAGTTCTATGGTTGTTTATTTTAGAGGCCTTGTTGGGCATTCTATTATTGTCCTTATTACCAAGGGTTTTGGTCTAGTCCCCCCTTGTGCTTTTTATATCTCTCTTTATTTTATTAATAAATTCGGGCTGACTGCCTGTTTGATTAAAAAAAAATATATAGATTCTGATTGCAACTTATATTTTTGTGTTTTTTGGATGTAAAGAGGATAAACAAAGGGGAAAAGGGTGTGAGGAATTTCGTGGGTTTAGGGGTGGGGAATTTAGGGACAGTTTTGGCACTAACGAGAAGAATGAATCGGTTGCTGAATTCGTGAAGAAGATGGTGTTTAGGTTAGGGGCGTCACCTTAGTCTAATCCAAGCCAAGGATAAGCCTATAAGTGTGAGGATCACCACAGGAAAAAGGCATAACTAACCACTCATATAAACCATATTTAGTTTTGAAAGCAGTTTTCCATTCATCCCCTTCCCTAATCCTAATTTGATGGTATACACTTTTCAAATCAATTTTGGAAAACAAGCATGCACCAAATAGTTCATCAAGCAAGTCATCTAACCTAGGTATTGGGTGTCTATACTTAACAGTGATATTATTAACAGCTCTACAATCAGTGCACATTCTCCAACTACCATCTTTCTTAGTAACTAAAATAACAGGGATGACACATGGACTTAAACTTTCTCTTACCCAACCTTTACTTACCAATTCAACCACTTGCTTTTGTATCTCTTGTGTTTGTTGCGGATTGCTCCGATAGGCTGGCCTATTAGGCAACGCAGCCCCTAGGATGAGATCAATGTGGTGTTCAATCCCTCTCAAATGTGGCAACCCACTTGGTACTTCCTTAGGAAACAACTCCTCAAATTCCTGCAAAAGAGAATTTATGCAATTTGGCAACTCTTGAGTGTTAGGTAAATTTTCCAGCAAGGCCACCTCTTTACTAAAAAGTAAATATGGTGGCTGATTTGTAAAAATAGCATTTTTAACCCCCCATTTTGTCGCCATCAAACTTTCTTTCTTTTTTTCATCAATTTTTTTTGTCACTCTTTTTTCTCTATTTTTCTTTGGTAATCTTTTCTTCTGTTTCTTTTTTTTTTCTTTTTCTTTTTCTTTCTCTTTTTCTTTTTCACATTTTTCTCTCAATTCTTTTTGATCAGCTCTCACCTCACTTGGACTCAAAGGAGCCAATACAATTCGTTTTTCATGATGAGCAAAGGAATACTTGTTGGTACGCCCATCATGGATGGCCTTTTTGTCAAATTGCCAAGGCCTTCCCAACAAGACATGACTAGCCTCCATAGGAACTACATCACAAACAGCCACATCCTCATATTTACCAATTGAAAAGGAAATTTCTACTAGCTTATCAACAATCATTTCAATATCATTGACAAGTGTCATACCCTAATTTTGTCCGGCTTAGGTCAAAACCCTAATTTTCTACAAAATATAAATAAATTGAAGAATGAAGAGCATCATGCATTGCATTTTGGGTCCTAGAAGTCATTCCAAGGTCTTTAAAATCACTTTTAGGGTTGGAATGCACTTTTTAGGCAAATTAGGGCTTTAGGGTCAAAAAGGACATTTTGGTCATTTTTCGCAAAAAGATGATTTTCTCGCCAAAAATGCACATCCACAAAAAGTACATTTTTATTCTTGTGGATACCTTGTATTGCAGGTAAACTAATATTACAGGATATGTTTTGATGATGAAAAAGACAAAGGTAAAGTTGACAGTCAAATTCAATAAAAGTGACTAAACGTCAAAGTCAATCCAAGACAAACAAAGCCCAAGAATTGAAGATTCAAGTTTAAGGGTAGTCCTTAAATATAAGGGTAGTCCTTAGGGTTTGGGTGTGTCTTAGGAAAAAGTGTAAGCTCTTTCAAAGGTCAGCTCGTACATCAAAGTCTCACACACTCACAAAGTTTTTTAAAGATGCATGCATACTTACGTAAACATTCTTATCACCTTTAAAATCATAAAATCGATTTCCTCATGCATAAACATATATCAAAATCGATTTTCAGGTAAAACAGAAAAGGAAGAATCGATTGTCAGGTCATGTATTTTCAGTACATAAATCGATTTCTGAGCCAAACATTTTTAAAGGGAAGAATCGATTCCCACTCTTTTGCACTTAACTGAGAATCGATTCCCACGTGCCTCAGGCAAGCTGAAAATCGATTCATACATATTTTCACTAAGTATAGAATCGATTCCTAGCTTTCCATGGTACTCGAGAATCGATTGTCCCTATTTTTCAAACAAAGATAAATCGATTCCTCACTTAGATAAATCGATTCCTAGATCAAATGCATTCAACAAAGAATCGATTCCTACACTATTTTCAACGTAAAACTGATTTCCTCACAGCCTATAAATAGGCAGTGCTTCACGTTCATTTTTACAGAACAACCCATTTCACGAATCAGAGAACTTTTGAGAAAAACTCTTTACGCTTTTACTTTTGCTCGTCACGCACCGTTGGTCTGTCTGAGCTGATCTGTTGCTAAGAGTTAGTTGGGGTTGCATTCTTCAAGTTGTAATATCTGCCTTCATTAGAGGTATTTCTGTCTTTACAATTGTTTATTATTTCATTGTTTGTGATTTGTACTAGGGAGTGGGGTATCTCTCTAGGGTAGCTGTTTGTACTAGGAAGTGGGGTATCTTTCTGGGGCAGCCGATTGTAACAGGGGTGGGGTATCTCTTGTTATTGTTGTAATAGATTTGAGGGCTCTCCATAGGTGGGGTATCCTAGGAGGAGAGTGCCTGAGTCTGTAAAGGTTTCCCAAGGCACCTGTAAGCCTTGTTGTTTTGGTTAGTGGAAAATCTCACAAGGGTGTGAGGACTGGACGTAGGTCACTAGGAGGTGACCGAACCAGGATAAATCTCTGCGTGCTTTACTGCTTTCCTGCTTTACTGTCATACCGCTTTACTGCTTTATATTCTAATTCCTTCGCTTCCACTTAACCTGCGCGAAATTGATCTAAGTCATTGAAAAGGGGAAAAACGTTTTTGAAAGATCTGAAAAGTTTTTAAATCTCAATTCACCCCCCTCTTGAGACTGAAGCCACTTGGTAACAAGTGGTATCAGAGCTAGACTCTTGTATAAAGGGCCTAGCAGCTTCAAGAGAAATGGCTTCAGGTTGGTCTACGCAAGAGGGTGCTTCTTTTACCCGTCCTCCTGGATTCAACGGGAAAGATTATTCATATTGGAAAGAAAGAATGAGAATCTTTATTGAAGGGGTAGACTTAGATGTTTGGGATGCTGTGGAAAAAGGACCCTATGTCCCCACGCATATAGTAGATGGTATTCTTACAATTAAAAGTAGAAATGAATGGTCTGATGATGAGAAAAGAAAAGTGCAACATAATTTACGTGCCAAAAATATTATTACTTCTGCTTTAAGTCCTGATGAATTTTTTCGAGTTTCAAACTGTAAATCTGCCCAAGAAATGTGGGATAATCTTCAAGTTACTCATGAGGGTACAAATGAAGTGAAAAGGGCAAGAACAAATACTCTTATCAGAGAGTACGAACTATTTAGAATGAATACAGGTGAAACAATACCAGAAATGCAGAAAAGGTTCACTCACATAGTGAATCAGTTAAGCTTGTTGGGAAAGTCATTTCCTGCAGAGGATCTAATCAACAAAGTTCTGAGGTGTCTGAATAGAGAATGGCAACCCAAGGTTACTGCTATAGCTGAATCAAGAAATTTAGCTACTATGACTCTGGCTACTCTGTTCGGTAAACTTCAAGAGCATGAACTAGAACTCACCCGTCTAGCTGAGTACGAAAATACAGATAAGAAAAAGAAAAGCTTGGCTCTAAAAGCATATTGTTCTAGTCGGTTTGATGATAGTGACAACTCAGATGATGAAATTGATGAAAGTGAAGAGAATATGGCTCTTATGGTTCGGAAGTTCAAAAGGTTCATGAAAGGCAACAACTATCCAAGGAAGAACTTCAAATCAAAAAGGTTCTCCAGCAAAGAAAGTACATCCGGTCCTCCTACTTGTTATGAATGCGGGAAACCCGGGCACATGAAAATGGAATGTCCTAATCTACAGAAAAAGGACTCCAAATCTGAAAAGAAGGCATTCAGGGATAACAAAGGAAGAAAAGCCTACATTGCATGGGAAGACAACTGCATGGATTCATCAGATGAATCAGAGGATGAAGAAGCTCAAGTTTCATTAATGGCTGATCATGAAAGCGAGAATGAAAACGAGGTAATATCTAACCCTGACTCTTTACAAAATGCATATGATGATTTATATGAAGCTTTCACTGAATTGCATGATGATTCTATGAAATTAGCTAAGGCATTAAGTAAATCAAAGAAAACCATTGCTAATCTTCAAGATGAAGTTAATGTTTTAACTAAAGAAAAATTAGAACTTAGGAAAGAAAATGATAAACTTGTCTATTTCAAAGAAAATTATGCATGTGATAAATGTGTAGAACATGAAAAGAAAATCAATGAGCTTGAATGTACAATAAACAAAATGTCCAAATTGCATCCTAGGATTCAGAGAAATAATTTTGTGAAAAGCAATATGCATTATAGACCTAAGCTCTCCACTAAACCTTATATTAGATGCTACTATTGTGATAAACCTGGACATACAGCTTCTGTTTGCAGGGCAAGAGGTAAGCAAACTATGAAAAAGGTATGGGTTCCCAAAAGGACCATACCAAACACTAACCCACAAGGACCCAAAGAGATTTGGGTACCTAAAACTTTGTTTTGAACCAATGCAGGTATGCTTCAAGGTACGGGGGTCAGATTGGTACCTTGACAGCGGATGCTCAAAGCACATGACTGGAGATATTACAAAGTTCCTAACTCTTACCCCCAGATCAAGCGGTCATGTGACTTATGGTGACAATAACAGAGGAAGGATCCTTGGTGAAGGTAAAGTTGGTAAAGATTTATCTACTGCTATTGATAATGTGCTCTATGTTGAAGGTCTTAAACATAATTTATTAAGCATTAGCCAACTTTGTGATAAAGGAAATAGGGTAATATTTGACTCAGGTTCATGCATCATTGAGGATAAACAAAGTAAACAAGTTAGAATGATAGGAAATAGAGTAGAAAACATATACATGATGAGTTTAGATAGTGTTTCATCACATAATGCATGTTGCCTCATTAGTAAGGAAGAAAACTCTTGGTTATGGCACCGTAGGACAGCTCATATTCATATGGATCATCTTAACAAGCTAGTGTCTAAAGATCTAGTTAGTGGTTTGCCTAATATCAAGTTTGAAAAAGATAAATTGTGTGATGCATGCCAAAAGGGTAAACAGGTAAAAGTGTCCTTTAAATCAAAGAATATTGTGTCTACTAACAAACCTTTGCAGCTGTTACACATGGATCTATTTGGTCCCTCAAGGACAAAAAGTTATGGTGGAAATTACTATGCTCTAGTTATAGTAGATGATTATTCAAGGTATACTTGGACTCTCTTTCTGGCAAATAAGAGCGAAGCTTTTGGAGCATTCAAAAAGCTTGCTCGCAGCATTCAAAATGAGAAAGAATTGAAGATTGTCTCAATTCGATCTGATCACGGTGGAGAATTTGAAAATGACAAATTCGAAATCCTATGTGAAGAACTTGGTATAAATCACAATTTCTCAGCACCTAGAACTCCTCAACAAAATGGAGTTGTTGAAAGGAAAAATCGATCATTGGAGGAACTTGCCAGAACAATGCTAAATGATCATGACATCCCAAAATACTTTTGGGCGGATGCTGTAAGTACTGCTTGTTATGTTATGAATAGAGTTCTGATTAGGCCTATTTTAAAGAAAACCCCCTATGAACTTTACAAGGGGAGAAAACCAAATATTTCACACCTTCACACTTTTGGTTGCAAATGTTTTGTATTGAATAATGGAAAAGACAACCTAGCTAAATTCGATGCTAAAGCTGATGAAGGAATTTTTCTTGGTTACTCTTTATCTAGCAAGGCCTTTAGAATTTTTAATAAAAGAAATAAGGTAATTGAGGAATCTGTACATGTTACATTTGATGAAACTAACCCCAAAAGGCTGGGAAAGGTTATTGATGATATTGCAGATGAACCTGAAGAGCTACAAATAGGTGAGAAGAAGAAAGATAAAGAAGAAGAAACAAAAACCACCTTTCAAGAGAAATCAGAAGAAGGATCAAGCAGTGAACTTCCCAAGGAATGGAGAATCCCAAGGGATCACTCGCTTGAAAATGTCATAGGTGATGTATCTAAAGGGTATTATGCAGAACGAGTTTGAAATGTCAATGATGGGAGAACTCAACTTCTTCCTTGGGCTTCAAATAAAACAAACAAACAACGGCATCTTCATATCTCAATCAAAGTACTGCAAAGAACTACTCAAAAGATTCGAAATGGACAAAGCAAAAGAAATGTCCACACCAATGAGCACCTCATGCTACTTAGACAAAGATGAAGAAGGTAAACCGGTAGAACTAAGCAAATATCGAGGTATGATTGGCTCTCTTCTCTACTTAACTGCTAGTAGACCGGACATCATGTTTAGTGTTTGCATGTGTGCTAGGTATCAAGCAAATCCAAAAGAGTCGCATTTAGTAGCTGTCAAAAGAATAATGAGATATCTGGTAGGCACTCAAAATGTTGGTCTATGGTACCCAAAAGGCGCCACATGTAGCCTTATTGGATATTCAGATTTTGACTTTGCAGGATGTAAGTTGGATAGAAAAAGCACTAGTGGAACATGTCACATACTAGGTAGTGCATTAGTCTCATGGCACAGTAAGAAACAAGTCAGTGTCGCACTGTCAACTGCTGAAGCAGAATATGTTGCAGCAGGGAGTTGTTGTGCACAAATCCTCTGGATGAAGCAACAACTTCTTGACTATGGTATAGATCTAGATCATATCCCTATAAAATGCGACAATACCAGCGCTATCAATCTTACAAAGAACCCCGTCCAACACTCTAGGACCAAGCATATAGAGATAAGACACCATTTTCTTAGAGATCATGTCCAAAAAGGGGATTGTGTAATCGAATTTGTGGAATCGGCAAAACAGCTGGCTGATATTTTTACAAAACCTTTACAAAAAGAAAACTTCTTCTTCATTCGAAGAGAACTTGGAATCATTGATTCCTCTTCATGCTGTTAGATTCGCATCTTTATTACATGTTGCCCTCTTTGATCATGACAAAAAGGGGGAGAAGAATAGAGTTTTAATATTTAGAATAAAGTTTTAATATTCAGCATGCATTTGCATTCACTTGCATACAGTCAATAAAACAGGGGGAGCATCATGATAGGGGGAGTATCATATACATTATCTGTTTGAACTAACCTCCCACCTTGAGATGAGTTAATGTTTTGTCATCATCAAAAAGGGGAGAATGTGGATACCTTGTATTGCAGGTAAACTAATATTACAGGATATGTTTTGATGATGAAAAAGACAAAGGTAAAGTTGACAGTCAAATTCAATAAAAGTGACTAAACGTCAAAGTCAATCCAAGACAAACAAAGCCCAAGAATTGAAGATTCAAGTTTAAGGGTAGCCCTTAAATATAAGGGTAGTCCTTAGGGTTTGGGTGTGTCTTAGGAAAAAGTGTAAGCTCTTTCAAAGGTCAGCTCGTACATCAAAGTCTCACACACTCACAAAGTTTTTTAAAGATGCATGCATACTTACGTAAACATTCTTATCACCTTTAAAATCATAAAATCGATTTCCTCATGCATAAACATATATCAAAATCGATTTTCAGGTAAAACAGAAAAGGAAGAATCGATTGTCAGGTCATGTATTTTCAGTACATAAATCGATTTCTGAGCCAAACATTTTTAAAGGGAAGAATCG
The DNA here is from genome assembly GCA_039519185.1 of Astragalus membranaceus. NCBI lineage: Eukaryota > Viridiplantae > Streptophyta > Magnoliopsida > Fabales > Fabaceae > Astragalus > Astragalus membranaceus. The sequence goes on along the minus strand of CM076850.1, from coordinate 82,235,908 downwards.
ATTCCCACTCTTTTGCACTTAACTGAGAATCGATTCCCACGTGCCTCAGGCAAGCTGAAAATCGATTCATACATATTTTCACTAAGTATAGAATCGATTCCTAGCTTTCCATGGTACTCAAGAATCGATTGTCCCTATTTTTCAAACAAAGATAAATCGATTCCTCACTTAGATAAATCGATTCCTAGATCAAATGCATTCAACAAAGAATCGATTCCTACACTATTTTTAACGTAAAACTGATTTCCTCACAGCCTATAAATAGGCAGTGCTTCACGTTCATTTTTACAGAACAACCCATTTCACGAATCAGAGAACTTTTGAGAAAAACTCTTTACGCTTTTACTTTTGCTCGTCACGCACCGTTGGTCTGTCTGAGCTGATCTGTTGCTAAGAGTTAGTTGGGGTTGCATTCTTCAAGTTGTAATATCTGCCTTCATTAGAGGTATTTCTGTATTTACAATTGTTTATTATTTCATTGTTTGTGATTTGTACTAGGGAGTGGAGTATCTCTCTAGGGTAGCTGTTTGTACTAGGAAGTGGGGTATCTTTCTGGGGCAGCTGATTGTAACAGGGGTGGGGTATCTCTTGTTATTGTTGTAATAGATTTGAGGGCTCTCCATAGGTGGGGTATCCTAGGAGGAGAGTGCCTGAGTCTGTAAAGGTTTCCCAAGGCACCTGTAAGCCTTGTTGTTTTGGTTAGTGGAAAATCTCACAAGGGTGTGAGGACTGGACGTAGGTCACTAGGAGGTGACCGAACCAGGATAAATCTCTGCGTGCTTTACTGCTTTCCTGCTTGACTATCATACCGCTTTACTGCTTTATATTCTAATTCATTCGCTTTCACTTAACCTGCGCGAAATTGATCTAAGTCATTGAAAAGGGGAAAAACGTTTTTGAAAGATCTGAAAAGTTTTTAAATCTCAATTCACCCCCCCTCTTGAGACTGAAGCCACTTGGTAACAATTCTATCAAGGATAATTTTTGTACAATTTTTTAGAAAGAAAACCCTAGTAAAAAATAATTAAAAATGTATTTTTCCATTTTTAGTGCATAGAAAAATAAGAAAGGACCATTAAATATTCCTCAATTCTTAAGTGACAATTTTTATTGTCATGGGTGACTAGAGGGAATATTTTATGGTGCCCAAAAACATATAACACATTTTCAATAGTTGCATTCCCATTATTTCCCATGCCCAAAAATTTCAAAAACTCAAAAAAAAAAGAGGAAGTGTCCTCAATAAGACAAAAGACCAAAAACGAGTTTTTTTTTCTCTCTCTCTCCCCCCCCCCCCACAATTTCGAAATTCTCTCTCTCTCCCCCCCCCCACAATTTCGAAATCCCCTCTCTCTCTCTCTCCCTCTCACAAAATTCTTCCACACTCTTCTATCATACTATTATTCCTTATCTTGAAGGAATATGCCTTGTACCATCCTTAAACCTTCTCCTTTGGTGCATATCACCAATTCTCACTCACTCTCATGAGGATTCATGCCCTCTTTGGTAAATTACCTCACTCACTTACACTAACCTCTTCATAAGGAAACACCAATTTTCCTCTTTGGTAACATTCCATCCCAATCATACCCCTAACCCTATTTTTGCCTCACATTATTCCTAAAATAAGACAAGTTTTTTTTTACAAAAACTCTCACTCCCTTCCCTCATTTTCGCCCCCACTCTCTCACTCTCACCTTTTGTGTTTTCTCAATACCCTCAATCCAAGTGACCTTTAATCCTAACCCTCCATTTAATTTTAAAACTCAATCCTAGAGCACTTAGTAAGGCCAATGACCCAATTGCCCCTAAACCTAAAATAACTCTATAAATACTCCCTCATTCCCACACCTAAGGATCCTTTGGCCTCTCATTCTCCTACACTAAAACCCTAGCACACCAAAAACACCTCCTCTCCCTCTCCTTCCTCACCCCAAAACCGTAGCCTCTTCCCCTCTCTTCCATATACTTTCTTCAATTTTTCACCATCAAATCTTCCATTTCTTGTTAGATCATCATCATTCCTTCCATTCTCTTCAATGTTGCATCATCAAATTGCTAAGAGCTAGCAATCTTTGTGTTCATATCATCTCCTTCTTCATTTCTTTGTGGTTTTGAGGTAAGCTTTGAAACTTTGCATCTCATATTTAGTTCTTCTTGCATAATCTCTCTTCTACTCCCAACTCCTTCTTGATTGCTTGTTGTTGTTGCTTTGAGTATCCATTTCAAACATTTTGACAAGGACTTAGGGAGCCTTGGGTGTTTGAGATGGGTCCTTGGCCTTGAAGGATTTGTTCTTGTGCTTGATTAATTTCCCTTGCATCTCTAAACATTTTGCACTAAATTTCATGAAATAAGAGTTGTTTTATGGCATTGTTCATTTCGCATGCTTGTAGAAAACTTAGGGTTCATGTGAGTTTTATGCCATCCTTTGCTTAATCATGTGAATCCTTTGCAAAAATGGATCTATGTTGCTTTATGTTAACTTTTGTGTTTTTTTAAATAAAAGTGTGGATCTATGTTCCCTTTGGGTTCGCATGCTTATGTTTAAAAACATTTTCAAATTAATTTTGTTGTTGTTCTTTGCTTGATGATGTTTAATCTTGTTGTTAGTATTTTATTTTAGTGTTAGATGTTATTTTTTGTTGTTGATTGATGATCTAGCAATATGATTCCCACTAGTGCCTAGTGCACCTTGACCTAAGTGGTGAAGAATGCTAGAAATGACTCAATTTAGTTTGTGTGTCCACTTATTCTTGTGTCTTAGTTTGCTTATTGTAAATTGTTGATGATAGGCAAGTTGATTCTCACTAGTGCCTAGTGCACTTTTCTCAAAGTGAGAGGATTGCTCTATGTGATTCAACTTGGTTTTAGTGTTTATTTACTTTTTACCATTTTACTTTACCATTCATTAACTTTTTACCAAAACATAAAAATATTTTACTACTTTGGTTTTTACCACTTCATTAATTTTTTACTAAAACATAAAAAGATTTTACCACTTCCCATTTACCTCATGCATTTTTACTTTACCATCTCATTAAATAATTACCATTTACTTCATGCATTTTTACTTTACTTTTCACTAACTTCTTACTTAAAGTTTTACAACTTATCAACTTGCAAAAATACCCAAAACATTTTCACATTCATGCGTCTTCATTCATACTTAGTTTATGTGACACTCTCATGCATCCTCATATGTTTATATCTCTTGCATCCTCTTATGCATCCTTGTATGCCATCCATTCATAAATAAAGTGCTATGCATCCATTCCTTGTACACTCATGCACTTACATGCTTACCTAATCATGCATCCTTGCTTACATATTCAATCATTTAACTTAGAATACTCTATGTTTACAATCAATTGTATTCACTTGTTCTTGATGCCATGTAAATGTCTCGACTTGATTGTGTGCCCTCCTCTCCACTTGTATGACCTCCTAATGGAGACGTAAGTCTACATGCATGTTGTAGCATAGAGCCATTAGGGTAAATACAATCCTTCTTGCACACATGTTACGTGAAAACGTAGATAGTGCAAGTATACACTGTCAACAAGTAATATAGAGTAAGTGAGATCGTTCCCACGAGGAATTATGCTAAATAACGAGAGTTTAACTTGATTAACAATTTAGTGAGGAAAGTAAATGACACACAAGTTTTGGGCAACATAAACAGTAGTAAAAAGTAAAGGGTAATGGCAATCAGTGATGAGAACAAGTCAAGATGCATTCACTTCAGTAGCTTCATTAAAATGTGATTAAGGGTACGTTCAATGCTGCAGCATTAGGTGCTGCTACAATAAGACGTTATTCTCTCGAATACTTCACACTAGGTTTCCTTGCAAGAGTTTATCTCTAAACCCTAAAGAAGTACCTCCTAGGCTGCTTGAGCACCGGCAGTGCTCACCTTATGGGTTATGCCCTCCTATCTCTAGGGTTAAGCAAGGAACATCAAGATCTCTCGTTAATGTTCACTACCCATATTACCTTGTGAGATAAATTTACAAACCATCTCTGAATTTATAAATGCTATTTAGAATAGGCGGACCATTCCTACTCTAAAATGGAAATATTTTCACACACAAGATAAAATGCATAACATTGAACATACTTCATTAATCACATAGTAATTTAGCTACATCAGATCCAGCATCTCAACTATGAGTATTTAGCTCATATTGAGCTTGCAAAACATGGAAAATAACTTAAACAAAATAGTAGAAGTCATATTACAAATTTCAAGGTAAGAAATGATACTACGAAGAGAGAACAGTAGGAGAGCTCCAAGGATGACAATGGAGGACTGATCCAGCTCGTCCAAGTAGAATCCACCGAGAAAAATGTAACTCCAGTGATGCTGCAGCAAGAGTCTCAGCAATGGAAGTGTTTGGTAGTGAAGGGTGAGCTTTTGCACGCAAGAGGAGCTATCTCTAAACTTCCCCTGACGGCAGAGCATGCTAATGAAGAAAGGGAAACGTCCTTATATAGTGTCTCCTTGCACACAACCCTAAAATGATGTCCTTTTTGGGAAAATGCTTCCTAGGTTAAAGGGCAATTATGGGAAACCCACATTAGGTCATATCTTTCCGTGCCATACAGCTCTGACACCTGTCCTTGCCTTGATTTCCGTGTTTTCCGCACTCCCCTTGAGCTTTCTCTCTCATCTTCCGCATTTCCACTATTGTGCACGCACCTGTTGCTGCAGCACTTACACAAGACACAATTAAATGCACAAAGGGCATCAAAATGCCCAATTAAAACCAAATCATTCCTGCACCAATATTTCTAACCAAAACACTTATTTACACACTAATTAACACAACAAGTTTATTAAATCTCCTACAATCAAGCTTAGAAAGCAAGTAATAACCATCATAAAAGATGGTTATCACACCCCCAAACTTGAACCGTTGCTTGTCCTCAAGCAATGACACTTGACACAGGCAAGCACAACTGTTAATAAGCAATCACAACCAATGAATCAATTCAAATATGAAGCATAAAGAAGAATCAAGCTGAGCATCAACTTTCAGACTATCACTCAATTGCAACCCTTCTGAATAATGAGTTCCCTAGCTTTTTCCTGCTCAATAATGTGTGTGTGACACTTAACTTAGTTCAGAACAGAGCAAGGTTCAAGATTTCACTTAGCTAAGACATAGAGAGATTTTATTTTGGGAAAGCTAAAATTTTTTTTTCAAAAAGAAGGACAGACTAACAATTCATGCTCAGAAAGGGGGGTTGAGCTTGATTAAGGGCTTTGATGCAGCAATCCAGAACTTTTAAGGCAGTGCACTTATTCAATCCTAACATTAACATTGCTGCAGCATCAGTTGCTGCAGCATTACAGACTCAGAATTGTACTTTGCTCAGACTTTTGACTTGATTTTGTACTGCAATGCCTTTATTTCCATTTCTCTTCTGAATAGCATTTTTGCGTTTTTTTTTGTTTTTGTTTTTGCACAATAGGCAATTGCAGCACATTACACAATTATTTACAGACACTGTGCTTTGCACCTTCATTCAGACTTAATTCAGACATCCTATACCATGTGCACATAACCCAGCATTGCTGCAGCAACAGTTGTTGCAGCACTGCATTCCTTCATGCTTTGCCTTAATATATCTCAGAGAACCCCCAAACTTAGTTTCTTATGCTGCCCTAAGTTTTTAGTAGAAATTTAGCAGTTCCCTAGGTCTACCAACACTAGCCTAGTTTCAGATCATCTTTAATTCACTAAGTTCCTACCTGAGTTCAAGTTTAAGTGTAGGAGCAGAAACAGAATAGTTCACTCATCAAACAGGGGTGTAATCACTCATTTCTCACCATATCATCACTAAGTTTTTGCTCAACTCTACTTCTATTTTTTTTTAAATTCACTAATTTGATTGCAAATAACAGAGTACAAGACCTATGTATAGCTCCCCCCCACACTTAGAACTGTGCAGTGTCCTCACTGCATAAAGACAAAGGGGCAAGCTACAGAACAGCAAAAGCAGAAGCAACTACTAACAGCACAACTGCTGAGTGCTAACACAGGCAAGGCACTCAACAGGTTTATTCAAACACTAGAAATAGAAACACGCAACTAAAAACAGAGACAGAAATGAAAACTAAAAGCATAAACAGATTAGGGTGCAGGGATTCCTGGTTTGTTTCTTGAGCTTGTTCGTGTTGCACTGCCCTTGCTCTGCTTTTTCTGGTAGACCCTTGGGGATGGAGCCTTGGAGGACCTTGGGACATTTGAGGTTTATGTTGCTGCAGTATTAGATTGCTGCAGCACTGGTCCTGTATCTTGCATGGCAGCAGCAATAGCAGCATTTGCTTCTTGATCTTCTTGCATAGTAATTCCTTCCACATCGAGCTCAGCTGCTTCAGGCACTTTGACTAGCCTCCTCCTCTTAGGCGCATGCTTTGCCCTTATCTACTTTGAGGGTGAAAACACATCATCAGAACCAGAATCAGCAACAACAGTTGCTGCAGCCGTAGAAGCAGTGCTGCAGCATCACCTGCAGTCACACCCTCAAACTTCCAATTGCCAGAACTATTTTCCTGCAAAACAAACACAAGAACAAACAACAACACTGGTTTATTAGATTAAAAACCCTGGGCTGCCTCCCAGTAGCGCTTGGTTTAAGAGTCCTCAGTCAGACTAGCCTCTAATGCTAGAGGTTTTGTAATTCTGTGGTGAATTTGTCCCTCACCACATGTGCTCCACAGTACTGTTTCACCCTATTACCATCAATTTTGCATGTGGACCCAATCAGCTCTCTTCTTTGAATTTTCTCAGATGCTGCAGCAATAGGTGCTGCAACATTCACTTGCTCAGCAGATGCTGTTGCATTAAATCTCAGAATCTGATTCTCTTCATCTTGTGGTTCTGGCTGAGGTGGTGGTTCTGGTTGAGGTGGGAGCTGGGTGGGTTCTAGTTGCTGGGGTTCAACATTCCCATGAGTTTCTTTGACAACAACATCATCATGTAACATACTTACTTCCACAAGGTCTTCTTTTTCTGATTCATCAAGAGCTTTAACCAAATGGTCACTTTGCTTATGGAAGTGCTTTTGAACTACAGAGTCAAGAGATACAACAAAGGAACATTCCTCGGTTCCTTTATCAGGAAACTTGAGGGCATTCATCACATTGAACTTGATCTCTTGGTCATTAACTCTCATAGTCAATTCCCCTTTTTGCACATCAATTAGAGTCTTCCCAGTAGCCAAGAAAGGTCTTCCAAGAATTATAGGCACCTCCTTATCTGCATCAAAATCTAAAATCACAAAGTCAGCAGGAAATACAAATTTATCAACCTTTATCAGAACATCTTCAATGATTCCCTCAGGATAGGCAATAGATCTATCTGCAAGTTGAAGAGTGATAGTGGTAGGCCTAGCAATTCCAATACCAAGCTGTGTAAATATGGATTTGGGCATCAAATTGATGCTTGCCCCCAAATCACACAGTGCACGACTAGAATAGGATCCACCAATAGAACATGGTATGGTGAAACGGCCAGGGTCCTCCAATTTTCTTGGGAGCTTGCTCTGCATGATCATGCTACACTCTTCTGTCATTGCAACTATCTCAAACTCTCCCAGTCTCCTCCTCTTGGTGAGCACTTCCTTCATGAACTTCGCATAATTAGGAATTTGTTGAAGTGCTTCCACCAAAGGGACATTGATGTGTAGTTGTTTCAGCACCTCTAAGAATTTACCAAATTGTTTGTTCTCCTGAGCCTTCTTCAACCTTTGAGGAAAAGGAGGAGGAGGGTACTCTTGAACAAACTTAGGTGATGGCACAGGTGTTGCACCAGATGCTGCAGCATCAACTGCTGTCGCATATGTTTTACTCTTTTTTTCATTTTTTTTCAGAATCTTTTTCTTTTCTTTTGTCACCACCACCTGTGGTAAGTGATGGCCCATTCAAATCCTTCCCACTCCTCAGAGATATAGCCTTGCATATCTCCTTCCATTTAGAAGATGAAGCTTCAGTGGTGGATGGCAAAGGTCCACTCTGTCTTTGGGTTAGAGCAGTAGCTATCTGACCAATTTGGTTCTCCAAGTTCTTGATTGCAGCCCCTTGAATCTGATATTGAGTCTTTGTTTCATTCATGAAAGCTTTCAATATAGCCTCCATTGAGTTATCAGATGCAGAAGCAGATTGCTTTGCTTGAGCAGGGAATCCTGGTGGCTCAGCAGGTGCTGGAGTAGTTGCTGCAGCAGGTGCTATTGTAGCATTGTTGCTCCATCTGAAATTTGGATGATCTCGCCACCCAGGATTGTAGGTATTTGAGTATGGATTATTACCCTTGTTGTACCCAACATAGTTGACTGAGATAGGATTCGCAGGACACTCCTCATAAAGATGACCTCCTCCACAATAAACACAACTTGGAGAGGAACCGCATGGAGCTGGTTCAATTGCTGCTACAGTTGCTTCAGTTGCTGCAGCATGTGTTGTTGTAGCACTAGGTGAACTCATGTTTTTGATCATATTAGATAGTGAAGCCACTTGAGCAGACAAGGCAGTGATCTCACTCACTTCATGTACACCAGCCACCTTCTTTTGAGCACTTAACCTAGCAGTAGGCCATTGATAGCTATTTGCAGCAATATCCTCAATAAGATTATATGCATCATTATAAGATCCTTTGAGTAGAACTCCTCCAGATGAAGCATCGAGCATGAGCCTTGTTTGGGGCTCCAATCCATTGTAGAAGGTCTCCATTTGGATGATGACAGGAATACTATGGTGTGGGCACTTCCTCAACAGTTCTTTGTATCTTTCCCATGCTTCAAACAAAGTTTCAAATTCATTTTGCTTAAAAGAGGTAATTTCATTTCTCATCCTGGCATTCTTTATTGGAGGAAAATATTTTGTCATAAATTTTTCTGCCATCTCATTCCATGTAGTGATAGAGTTAGGCTCTAGTGAGTTAAGACAGGCCTTTGCTCTATCCTTCAAGGAATAAGGAAACAATTTCAGTTTGAAAGCATCATCTGTAACACCAGGGAGAATGAAATTACTGCAAACCTCAACAAATTGTTTCAAATGCAGATGTGGTCTTCAAGGGGGACCACCACCGAACTGCCCAATTGTCTGAAGCATTTGGAACATCATAGGTTTGAACTCAAAATGGGTTGTAGCAATTTCTGGCCTCACTATGCTTATTTTCATAGTTTGAGGGTCAAAAACTGCATAATCCCGCATGGGTCTGTCCCTGTCATTTGCCATTCCTATGACATTCATATCAATAACCTGTCTTATGTACCCTCCATCACCATCATCTTGAATTGTGGGAGGTGGTGAAGGTGGTGGAGTAGAATCACCATCAACAGTAGGTGGAGGACTAGCCATAGCAGCAGCTCGCCCTAATTCAATAAGTCCTGGAGTACTGTGAACTCTTCTCAAGCTTCTAAATTATCTTTCTATCTTTGGGTGCAACTGGAATTCTGGTGTGGTACGTCTATGCCTGTGCATATGCTGCAGCAACAGATGTTGCAGCAATCTAATGCTGTAGCAACAGAAATCACACAAACAGAATTAGTAACAAAAATGCACTAAGTTGCTAACTAATTAAACAGTCAATTTAACTATAATTCCCCGGCAACGGCGTCAAAAACTTGTTACGTGAAAACGTAGATAGTGCAAGTATACACTGTCAACAAGTAATATAGAGTAAGTGAGATCGTTCCCACGAGGAATTATGCTAAATAACGAGAGTTTAACTTGATTAACAATTTAGTGAGGAAAGTAAATGACACACAAGTTTTGGGCAACATAAACAGTAGTAAAAAGTAAAGGGTAATGGCAATCAGTGATGAGAACAAGTCAAGATGCATTCACTTCAGTAGCTTCATTAAAATGTGATTAAGGGTACGTTCAATGCTGCAACATTAGGTGCTGCTACAATAAGACGTTATTCTCTCGAATACTTCACACTAGGTTTCCTTGTAAGAGTTTATCTCTAAACCCTAAAGAAGTACCTCCTAGGCTGCTTGAGCACCGGCAGTGCTCACCTTATGGGTTATGCCCTCCTATCTCTAGGGTTAAGCAATGAACATCAAGATCTCTCGTTAATGTTCACTACCCATATTACCTTGTGAGATAAATTTACAAACCATCTCTGAATTTATAAATGCTATTTAGAATAGGCGGACCATTCCTACTCTAAAATGGAAATATTTTCACACACAAGATAAAATGCATAACATTGAACATACTTCATTAATCACATAGTAACTTAGCTACATCAGATCCAGCATCTCAACTATGAGTATTTAGCTCATATTGAGCTTGCAAAACATGGAAAATAACTTAAACAAAATAGTAGAAGTCATATTACAAATTTCAAGGTAAGAAATGATACTACGAAGAGAGAACAGTAGGAGAGCTCCAAGGATGACAATGGAGGACTGATCCAGCTCGTCCAAGTAGAATCCACCGAGAAAAATGTAACTCCAGTGATGCTGCAGCAAGAGTCTCAGCAATGGAAGTGTTTGGTAGTGAAGGGTGAGCTTTTGCACGCAAGAGGAGCTATCTCTAAACTTCCCCTGACGGCAGAGCATGCTAATGAAGAAAGGGAAACGTCCTTATATAGTGTCTCCTTGCACACAACCCTAAAATGATGTCCTTTTTGGGAAAATGCTTCCTAGGTTAAAGGGCAATTATGGGAAACCCACATTAGGTCATATCTTTCCGTGCCATACAGCTCTGACACCTGTCCTTGCCTTGATTTCCGTGTTTTCCGCACTCCCCTTGAGCTTTCTCTCTCATCTTCCGCATTTCCACTATTGTGCACGCACCTGTTGCTGCAGCACTTACACAAGACACAATTAAATGCACAAAGGGCATCAAAATGCCCAATTAAAACCAAATCATTCCTGCACCAATATTTCTAACCAAAACACTTATTTACACACTAATTAACACAACAAGTTTCTTAAATCTCCTACAATCAAGCTTAGAAAGCAAGTAATAACCATCATAAAAGATGGTTATCAACACACACAATTACTTTGAGAACTTTGTTTTGCATCTTTAATAATTGAATCCTTTGATTGTATGGGCATGTTTAATCTTGGTTAATGAATGATATGTTCATGTTTGCTTGAGTATTATTCATTCATTTGCATTTGGTTATGGATTTAGAATTGACTTGAAATGTTCTACTCTTTTTCTAAAACCCATTTCCTAAAATCATTTCAAAACAAAAAGAAACTTTTACTTTCAAAACAAAAATAAATCAATCGTCATTAAACACCAATGGCGCCGTTGCCGATTAGGTTGTTAATGATGATATTGTTTTCAAAAGGAGTTAGAAGCGAGACCATTCTAACCGTTGTTGTTCGGTCTTCACAAAAGCTCTATCCCATTTTCGAAAACTTATTCATTTCTCAAAAATAAACCAATTGTCATTAAACACCAATCGCGCCGTTGCCGATTAGGTTGTTAATGATGATGTTGTTTTCAAAAGGAGTTAGTAGCGAGCCCATTCTAACCGTTGTTGTTCGGTCTTCGCGAAAGCTCAATCCTTTTTCAAAACCAAAAACCGAGAACTACGTAGCTTTGATCCCTCTTCCAGTGAGGGTACGTAGGAGCGGGGTCCTGTCCTGTCAAGCACACTTTTTAAAAAAAACTTTGTTTTGTTCCGCTTTTCAAAGATACCAAAAATATCCCTTTCCCCCTCGTTTTCAATAAAACAAGCTCCTGAAGAAAAGAAAAGAAGTAGAATAAACCGTTTTCAAACTCAAACTTTTGTCCAAACCACACATCAAGTTAATGGTTCCCTTTCGGTAGAAAGGAGGTGGGGGGTGCTAATACCTTCCCCGTACCTAACCGACCCCCGAACCTACATCTCTACGTTTTCAAAAGACCATCCGCCTTGTTTAAAAGACCTTTTTTCAATGTTTTGGTCTTAAAATTAAAATATTGGTGGCGGCTCCAAACTTTTTCCACGTTGTCAAACGAAAAGTCCCAAACCGGATTTTTCGGGCGCAACAACAAGCCACTGAAGCTTATATGGTTTGGGATGTGGTTTAGTTTCTAGTTGGAGTTTAGAGACTAACCTTGTGCTAGCAACATTGGTACAACTTCCACCATCAATAATAAGGGAACATACCTTGCCTTGTATGAGGCACCTTGAGTGAAATATGTTCTCCCTTTGAGTAGTATCTTCCTCCTTTACCACGGCTTCCAATAACCTTTTCATCATAAGTAACTCTCCACTAGGCATTTGGGTCTCCTCCTCATCAAAATCCCCTTCATACACTTCAGCCCCTTCTTCCTCCTCCTCAACCTCCTCTACAAGCATCATTCTTTTGGTAGGACATTGAGATGCAATGTGTCCTAAATCTTGGCACTTGAAACACTTAACAACCCGATTAGTTGAAACAACTTGAGAAGGACTAGTTGTAGTGTTTTTACCTTTTGGGTCAGCCGCAGTTTCTTTAGATGATGAAGTACCTTCATTCTTAACACTGCTCTTCCAATTTTGGGGATTGGAAGTGTTAGTGCTTCTTCTTATTTGACCCTTCCTCTTGAGTTGTTGTTCTATCTTTGTTGCTTGATGAACCAAATCGTCTAGTTGAACATAGTGTTGTAGTTCCACTATGTCACTTATATCACGATTTAGACCATGCAAGAATCTGGCCATGGTTGCTTCTTCATCTTCCACCACATCGGCTCTAATTTTCGCCACCTCCATCTCCTTGAAGTACTCATCAACACTTTTGTTACCTTGGGTGAGCCGCTGCAATTTGTTGTGCAACTCTCTGTTGTAGTATGATGGAATGAATCTCTTCCTCATGAGTCTCTTCATCTCCTCCCATGTGGCAATGGCTGGCTCATTGTGCCTTCTCCTCTCCTTTGTCAATTGATCCCACCACACCAAAGCGTAATCTGTAAATTCAATGGAAGCAACCTGCACTTTTTGAAGATTAGTGTAATTGCTACAGGAAAAAATTTGTTCAATCTTAGTTTCCCATTCCATATACACATCCGCATCATTTTTCCCAACAAACCGTGGTACTTTTATTTTTATACCACCCAACCTATCTCCTCTAGGCTCTTCACGCCTTCCTCTCCTCTGAGCCTCCTCGTCACTGTTATTTTGTCTGTTTTCCAACTGATCAATTCTTTCATGTATACCTTCCACTTCCTCTTTCAAAAGTTCTTTCATTTTTGCCGTGACGGCTTCTAGTAGTAATCGATTTTGAGGATCCATAACTCTTATCAGTTCTTTAAAGAAACCACCAAATGATAAAAACAAAGAAAAACAATTTCAAATAATAATCCACACACACAAAAAGCTTGGAATTGTAAGGCAGAGTCTTCAAAACAATGAGGGTTAGAATAAGGAGTAAAATTTCAGGGTATATTATTTTTTTGGTAGGCAAATTTCAGGGTATAGTAACAAGAAAGAAAAACAACCAGCATTTTTTTTATTTAATTTTTTTTTTCGATTTTTTTTATTTTTATTTTAAACTCAAAAACAAAAGAGATGTAAACAAAACCTGAAATTGGTTGAACAAACTAGAACCTTGCTCTGATTACCACATGATGGCCTGCTTGTTATGGAAATTGGCCATTCTTTTGATTTTCAATATAGATTCTGGTTGCAACTTATATTTTTGTGTTTTTTGGATGTAAAAAGGATAAACAAAGGGGAAAAGGGTGTGAGGAATTTCGTGGGTTTAGGGATGGGGAATTTAGGGACAGTTTTGGCACTAACGAGAAGAATGAATCGGTTGCTGAATTCGTGAAGAAGATGGTGTTTAGGTTAGGGGCGCCACCTTAGTCTAATCCAAGACAAGGATAAGCCTATGAGTGTGAGGATCACCACAAGAAAAAGAATTCTTGATAAGATCGAATAAACTGGTCCAATCCAGAACCAAAGAGTATGAACTCAAAATCTTTGATAAAGTCTTTCTGAAATTTCATTGACACTTAAACTCCCTATTTATAATAAGGGAGGTTCTTGCTGAATACAAATGAAAAGAAATAAATGGTACCCAAAAATTACAAGAATACTAGTCAAAACAATTAAGAAAATATCCTAGTTGATTTGGCATTGAATGCGCCATTAATGATTAGGATCTTGCAATTTCGTTTTCCTTTGATTGCCTTTCTTGATTAGCAAGTTTGCTTGGTTAGCAAGTTTGCCTTCCTTGATCAGCAAGTTTGTTAACGCCATCAATTCACACAAATATGCGCCACACACACCACTTGAAGTGGATTAAACACACTAAAAAATTAACTTGAAATGAAATAACTTAGTGCCTTGGTCCCAAATAAATCAATTGGTCACATGCACTTTTTATTTAATAAAATGAGATAAATTTGGCGCCTTTGTCATGCAAATTGCGCCTCCTCCATAGCTTGTATGACAAGCATGGTTTTTGGTGCAATTACATTGTTGCCCTCTTTTGCAATGGCCTTAGTCATGAATTGGACTAAGCCTTCTTGGACTCTCTTTGACCTTGCCCTAGTCATTGGACCTCCTAAGCTTTGAATGGCATTTTGGTGCTCCATGTCCTCATCAACATGTGTTCAAATTATATTATCTTATAGAAGGACTAATTCAATTTGAGTAATCATCTCGAGATTTTGAAAAGTGTCTCGGAATAATAAATCCTTCTAGGACCTTCATAAGATTATGACTATCAAATGAGTCATACAAATAAGTGGTAACAACATTCATCATGTGCAAATTGAGCTCTTCATGTGCTACAAATCTAATTAAGTATCGAAAAGTACTTGCATCCACTATAGGTGAATATGTCTCAACAAAACCAATTTTAGGTCTTTGTGGAAACTCTTGATGTTAAGAATCATAGGATCATACATGCATAGATCAAAGCCGTAAGAGAGGTATTGAGCATAAGAGTACTCATGTGGTAAAAGAGGTAAAAACTCTTCATAAGGAATCATATTGAAAAAATATATTAAATGTGAGTACAATGTGCTCTATATATAGAGCTCTAGAAAATACTAACTAACTAGCAAATTACTAATTAGTCCCTAAGAGAATGTAACACCTCCTAAGTCACTATTATTTTTAATAGCCTCCCTCAAGCTGATATTGGGATCACCATATCAGCTTGAAATACAAGCAATTATTCCCAACACTAAAATAAGAGAAGCAAACACCAAACTCAAATAGCAATTTGGGCCCAATCCAAATCTGTTAAGGTGGAAATTCCTTGGCCTAAAACATCTCTTGAGAATGGACACTATACAGAGAACAGACCCAAATAACTTCTACCAAGCAAAACTAGTCCAAAGAAAACCACATAATGTTGGAAATGATTGAAAATGGGCCAAGCCCAAAGAGAAAGGAGCGAAGGTTGTAACGCCCAAATATTTAATTAAATATTTAGGTATTCAATTATTTATTTATTTATTTTAGTTGGTGTAATTATATTAACGTTGGATTAAGAGGTGTGTAATTGAATATTAGGGGATGGCGTTAGTGATCGGGCTTAAGCTGGAGGAAAGCCCGTGATCTAAGTCCACTAGCTAGGCGCATAGGTGAAGCGCCTAGGCTAGGGTTTGGCTCACTTATGCGAATTGTTGAGGAAAAAGAAAAGAAAAGTTGCGGATAGAGAAGAAAAGAGAGAGGGGTCGCGAAACAGAGAGAGGAGAGGAGAAGAGGTTTGGCGCACACCCAAGGGAGGAGAAGAAGAGGATTTCGCACATCAAGGGAGCAGAGAGGAGCTGTGTTGCTGAGGTTTTTGTTGGTGACTTGATCAAGAGGATTGGTGCTCTCCTACTATAAGGTAAGGGTGGGGTTCGTCCTTATAATGGGGTTTCATGATGGGGTTATGTGGGAATAGGTCCTATGATGCCTAGGGTTCGATTTTGATGTTGAGTTGATGGTTGTTATATCATGATTATGATAATTGAGATGTTGGCTTGATTTGGTGATTGTTGTAGCTCTAGGATTTGGTGTCCATTGTTGTTATTACTAAATGCATGCTAGGTGTTCGATTAAATTGTTGTTTGGTGTTGTGATTTACAAATTATGGTAATTGACATTGGAACTTAGGAATTGGTGAACTAAATTGCTGATTAAATCGAATTGGTGGTTTAACGTGGTGAAATTCAGAAATTTTGGGTCCCTAGGGCGCCATGGGCGCCAAGTGTTGTTGCTGCCCCTGTTGCTGGAAACGACGCCCTGTGCCTGGGCGCCATCCTTGGTCTCGTTGCTTTGGTGTCTGTTGCTGATTTTGGCGCCCTGTGCATGGGTGCCGTGTCTGTGTGTGTCTCGTGTGCCAAGATGGTTGTTGCTGTTGTGTTCCGAGTCATGGGCGCCATGGGCGCCAGAGTTGCTGTTGTTGTGTTCCCTGTGCGTGTTGCAGTTTTTGGCGCCCTGTGCCTGGGCGCCGTGCCTGGTGCGTGTTCCCTGTGCCATGTTGCGGTTTCTGTTGTGCTGTAGGCTGTCTGGGCGCCAAGGGCGCCAATTCCTGTGCCATGTTGCGTTTTTGCTGTGTTTCAGGTGGTCTGGGCGCCAAGGGAGCCATCTCCTGTAGTGTTGCTAGGCGCCCTGCTCCTGGGCGCCAGATTCAGTGTGTTTCCTGTTGCTGGGCGCCCTGCTCCTGGGCGCCAGTTTTCTGTGTGGCTGTTCCCTACTAGGCGCCCTGTGCATGGGCACCGTGTCTGGAGTGTGTTCCACGTTGTGTTGCGTTGCTGTTCCGTGTTCCTGAGTTGTCTGGGCGCCAAGGGCGCCAGTTTTCTGTGTGTTGGCCAGATTTTGCGTGTTGCTCCTAGGCGCCCAGGGCACTGGGCGCCATTTTCAGGATGTCTCTCAATTTTTTTCCGGTTTTGTTTTCGACATATCTTTTGACTCGGGAGTCCGATTTAGACGTTTCAAAATGTTTTGGAAAGCTTATTCAGAGGCCTAGCTGAATATTCTAATTTGAGGCAAAGTATTCCACTTTTCTGGAAAATTGTTAACCGTTGGTGTAGTCGTTAAAAGGTGATGTTTTAAAAGAAAGTTGTCATGTCTCAAATACTTTGGAAAAATTGTCGTTTGTCTCCGGGTTGTGAAAAATCCTCGTGTCTCAAATGTTTTGGAAAATTGTTGTCTTCTTGGTGTCTTGGTGCTGTTTTGGGAAATTGTTGTCATCTTGGTGTCTTGGTGCGGTTTGAGCTAGGTGTGAAGGCTCAAACCTTGGTGTTGTTGGAACTAGGTGTGAAGGTTCCAGGTCTTGGTGTTCCGTTGTGTCGGGTGGTTGGTGTTTTCGGTGTCGTTGTGGCTAGGTGTGAAAGCCCAACTTTGGTGATATTCGGTGATTAATTTTTGGTGTGTCACGTTGTAACTAGTTTGGTGATTGTCTGTGTGCATTCATGGTGTCGCATACAGCATATGCATTTATTTTGGTGAAGGCCTTTGGTCTTGGAGCTGGGTGTGAAAGCTCAACTTTTATAAAACTAGTGAGCCTGGTGAGAAAGCTCAATTTTTGGTGAATTGGTGAGCCGGGTGTGAAAGCTCTCAATTTTGGTGACGCCCCTATTTACGGGCAAGACTTTTGGTGATTTGGTACCACATGCATATGCCCGTTGGTGTGGGTTGCATTCATGCATTATCATGACATTGGTGGCTGGTTGTAATGTTTATAATTTGACGTGTGTTTATGATTTGATGTGTGTAGTGGAGTGGTAGATATAGTTGTCATATTCTAGCATAATTCCTATCATTTTACGCTATTATATTGAAGATATCTCACCTCTTCTGTTTGAATGTTACCCCTATGCGGTAACGTGCAGGTGATTGCGAGTGAAGGCTTAGGTACCTTCGCTATTCTGAGTCGGTGTCGTCGGTGTCATTGCTTTGATATGTAACACTCAAGGGGGGATAAACGCTAAACTTTGGTTGTTATATTTTATTGTTTGGAGTCCATTCAGGATGTTATCATTTTATGTTTTAAAACTTATTTCTTTCCGCTGCGTGGTGATGTATTTTGACAAAGTTATTTATAGCGTGTGAGACGTTTTATTTAAAGATGAATGTGTGACATCTCTTTTCGAGGTATGAAATAAATTTTTGTAACTCTGATTTTATTAAATAATTACCGGGTAGAAAAGGGGTGTTACAAAGGTTCTGGCCCAAAACATGAGGGAAGGGAAACACGAAGGGAAGCTTCTCGAACGTGTTCTCAAACCTGCCACGGTCATGTGGTTGAGATCCGAGCTCCAACGGTGGTTCCGACGATAAAACCAATTTCCATTGACCAGCGAAAAGCAACTCATCTTCCATCTTCATCATCCATGGTGGTGCAGTATCCATGGTGGTGCATGTCGGAGTGTCGTGGCGATTGTTGAAAACAAAAACAGAGAACAGATCGACAAACAGTAATTCGTCTTCTTCCCTCGTCGTCCATGGCGGTTCTGTTGACGCGGTGGAGAAGAGATTCACCTATAGGCGAAGGTCCGTGGCGACATTGTGTTTGTGTTCCTTGAATATGTTGCAAACAATAATGGCGTCATGGTTTCCTGTGTGTAATGAACTCACAGCAAGAAGCGGCTTCAACTTGGATTCTCCCTCAAGATTAAACAAGATTGATTGCGAACATTTGGTGTGTTGTGTGGAAATCGAGCCCAAATCAGTGTTCTGAACTTGATATGGCACATCAGATCTTTGATCTTCTACATGAATTTCCTTCACAAATTCTTCAAGAACAGAGAAATCGGTAGATAAAATGGCATAAACGAAATCATCGCTAGCATCTAGGAGTGCTACGAGACTTTGATTGGCGAAAGAAGAGGAGCAGAAGATGAAATTGGAACTGAATCTTGAATGAGCGTTGCTGAAGAAAACGTAGGTTAAAGGATTGATTTCAGGGAACATTGTGTGCTCCTTCAATTGATTCGCTGGATCCAGATCTATTGGCTTTCCAGTAGCAATATAGATGGAATCAACTATGGTAATAGATGAATTTTTTTGTTCGATCTCCTCCTTTGCGATTTCTTTTTCTTCATTTTTGGTACAAATGTTACGATCAGTGACAAAATCAAAGCCACGTCCAGTTGCAATCCCCTCCGTAGTGTTGGATTGAAGATTCACAATATTGGATTCAAGATCCATAAACTGTGATGCAGCGTTACCAAATCCTCCATTGTTGCTCTGTTTGACGGCAGCAAGGGGACATCTGATCTCTTCGATGGTGACAGTGTATTCATCAATTTCTGGTTCGATTGGAATTAGCGAAGCAAGCGAAATCATTTCCAGATCTGAAATTTGATCGAAATTGCCAAAAACGATTTCGAGACGGTTGTTTTCACGGCGGAGCAGCGAAGTATCTTCCTCTTCAAGATCGGAGAACATCCATGGTGGAACATCATATTCTGTATCGCTGAAATCTTCTTCGGTGACCGAATTAGAGTCAGAAACGGAATCGGAAGCGTCATCCTCATCTCTAGGGTATCGCTCTGATACCATGTTAAGAATCATAGGATCATACATGCATAGATCAAAGCCATAGGAGAGGTATTGAGCATAAGAGTACTCATTTGGTAAAAGAGGTAAAAACTCTTCATAAGTGTTGCGCCCGAAAAATCCGGTTTGGGACTTTTCGTTTGACAACGTGGAAAAAGTTTGGAGCCGCCACCAATATTTTAATTTTAAGACCAAAACATTGAAAAAAGGTCTTTTAAACAAGGCGGATGGTCTTTCGAAAACTAGAGATGTAGGTTCGGGGGTCGGTTAGGTACGGGGAAGGTATTAGCACCCCGCACCTCCTTTCTACCGAAAGGGAACCATTAACTTGATGTGTGGTTTGGACAAAAGTTTGAGTTTGAAAGCGGTTTACTCTACTTCTTTTATTTTCTTTAGGAGTTTGTTTTATTGAAAACGAGGGGGGAAAGGAATATTTTTGGTATCTTTGAAAATCAAGACAAAACAAATATTTTTTAAAAATGTGCTTGACGGGACAGGACCCCGCTCCTACGTACCCTCACTGCAAGAGGGATCAAAGCTACGTAGTTCTCGGGGTATGGTTTTGAAAAAGGATTGAGCTTTCGCGAAGACCGAACAACAACGGTTAGAATGGTCTCGCTACTAACTCCTTTTGAAAACAACATCATCATTAACGACCTAATCGGCAATGGCGCGATTGGTGTTTAATGACAATTGGTTTATTTTTGAGAAATGAATAAGTTTTCAAAAATGGGATAGAGCTTTTGCGAAGACCGAACAACAACGGTTAGAATGGCCTCGCTACTAACTCTTTTTGAAAACAACATCATCATTAACGACCTAATCGGCAACGGCGCGATTGGTGTTTAATGACGATTGATTTATTTTTGTTTTGAAAAAGTTTCTTTTTGTTTTGAAATGATTTTAGGAAATGGGTTTTAGAAAAGGAGTAGAACATTTCAAGTCAATTTTAAATCCATAACCAAATGCAAATGAATGAATAATACTCAAGCAAATACGAACATATCATTCATTAACCAAGATTAAACATGCCCATACAATCAAAGGATTCAATTATTAAAGATGCAAAACAAAGTTCTCAAAGTAATTGTGTGTGTGTGTGTGTGGGAAGGATTGTATTTACCCTAATGGCTCTATGCTACAACATGCATGTAGACTTACGTCTCAATTAGGAGGTCATACAAGTGGAGAGGAGGGCACACAATCAAGTCAAGACATTTACATGGCATCAAGAACAAGTGAATACAATTGATTGTAAACATAGAGTATTCTAAGTTAAATGATTGAATATGTAAGCAAGGATGCATGATTAAGTAAGCATGTAAGTGTATGAGTGTACAAGGAATGGATGCATAGCACTTTATTTATGAATGGATGGCATACAAGGATGCATAAGAGGATGCAAGAGATATAAGCATATGAGGATGCATGGGAGTGTCACATAGACTAAGTATGAATGAAGATGCATGAATGTGAAAATGTTTTGGGTATTTTTGCAAGTTGATAAGTTGTAAAACTTTAAGTAAGAAGTTAGTGAAAAGTAAAGTAAAAATGCATGAAGTAAATGGTAATTATTTAATGAGATGGTAAAGTAAAAATGCATGAGGTAAATGGTAATTATTTAATGAGATGGTAAAGTAAAAATGCATGAGGTAAATGGTAATTATTTAATGAGATGGTAAAGTAAAAATGCATGAGGTAAATGAGAAGTGGTAAAATCTTTTTATGTTTTAGTAAAAAATTAATGAAGTAGTAAAAACCAAAGTAGTAAAATATTTTTATGTTTTGGTAAAAAGTTAATGAATGGTAAAGTAAAAAGGTAAAAAATAAATAAACACTAAAACCAAGTTGAATCACATAGAGCAATCCTCTCACTTTGAGAAAAAGTGCACTAGGCACTAGTGAGAATCAACTTGCCTATCATCAACAATGAGCAATAAGCAAACTAAAATGCAAAGATTAACTAAACACACAAATAAGTTGAATCACCTAGAGCAATCCTCCCACTTTGAGCAAAGTGCACTAGGCACTAGTGGGAATCAACTTGCCTATCATCAACAATTTACAACAAGCAAATTAAAATGCAAAGATTAACTAAACACAAAAATAAGTTGAATCACCTAGAGCAATCCTCCCACTTTGAGCAAAGTGCACTAGGCACTAGTGGAAATCAACTTGCCTATCATCAACAATTTACAACAAGCAAACTAAGACACAAAAATGAATGGACACATAAACTAAATTGAGTCATTTCTAGCAATCTTCACCACTTAGGTCAAGGTGCACTAGGCACTAGTGGGAATCATATTGCTAAATTATCAAACAACAAAAGTAACATTTAACACTAAAATGAAATACTAATAACAAGATTAAACATCACTAAACAAAGAACAACAACAAAATCAACTTGGAAATATTTTTAGATCTATAAGCATGTGAACCAAAGGAAACATAGATCCACATTTATTTAATAAAGAAAACACCAAAATTAACACTAAGCAACATAGATCTATTTTTTTGCAAGGATTTATATGATTAAGCAAGGAAGCACAACAAAATCATATCAACCCTAATTTTTTTTATGATATGCGAAATACTAAAGCCTATAAACAACAACTTTATTTATGAAATCTAGTGCAAAATATGTAAAGATGCAAGGGAAATTATTCAAGTAGAAGAATGACTCCTTCAAGGCCAAGGACCCATCTCAAACACCCAAAGCTCCCTAAGTCTTTGTCAAAATGTTTGAAATGGATCCTTAAAGCAAACAACAATCAAGAAGGAGTTTGGAGTAGAGGAGAGATTATGCAAGAAAATTAAATATGAGGTGCAAAGCTTCAAGGATTACCTCAAAACTACAATGAAATGGAGAAGGAGGTGATAAGCTCAAAAATTGCTAGCTCTTAGCAATTTGATGATGCAACCTTGAAGAGAATGGAAGGAATGATGATGATCTAACAAGAAATGGAAGATTTCATGGTGAAAAGTTGAAGAAAATATATGGAAGAGGGGGGGAGAGGCTACGGTTTTGGTGAGGAAGGAGAGGGGGAGGAGGTGCTTTTGGTGTGCTAGGGTTTTGTGTAGGAGAATGAGAGGCAAATGAGAAGCAAAAAGAGAGGATCCTTAGGTGTGGGAATGAGGGAGTATTTATAGGATGAAACTAGGTCTAAGGGTAGTTTAGTCTTTGTGATTTTGATGTGCTCTAGGATTGAGCTTTGATTTTGAATGGAGGGTTGAGATCACTCATCACAAGAATTCAGGGTGGAGAGAAAACACAAAATGTGAGAGTGAGAGAGTGGGGGGCGAAAGTTAGGGGGAAAAAAGAAAAGAAAAAATGAATTTCTTATTTTGGAAGAGATATTTTATGTGAGGTAAGGTTAAGGGCATTTTAGAGAAGAATTGTTACCAAAGAGGGAAATTTGGGTTTTCTTATGAAGGGGCTAGTGTAGGTGAGTGGAGTAATTTACCAAAGAGGGTATAATGGAAGAGTGTGGAAGAAATTGGAGAGAGAGAGAGAGAGAGAGAATTCGTAGGTGGGGGGAGGAAGAGAGAAAAAAAACTTGTTTTTTTTGGTCTTTTGTCTTATTGAGGACACTTCCCTTTTTTTGAGTTTTTGAAATTGAAATTTTTGGGCATGGGAAAATAATGGGAATGCAACTATTGAAAATGTGTTACATGTTTTTTTGGGCACCATAAAATATTCTCTCTAGTCACCCATGACAATAAAAATTGTCACTTAAGAATTGAGGAATATTTAATGGTCCCTTTTTATTTTTCTATGCACTAAAAATGGAAAAATACATTTTTAATTATTTTGACTAGGGTTTTCTTTCTAAAAAATTGTACAAAAATTATCCTTGATAGAATAAAAATGTACTTTTTGAGGATGTGCACTTTTGGCGAGAAAATCATCTTTTTGCAAAAAATGACCAAAATGCCCTTTTTGACCCTAAAACCCTAATTTACCTAAAAAGTGCATTCCAATCCTAAAAATCATTTTAAAGACCTTGGAATGACTTTTAGGACCCAAAATGCAATGCATGATGCTCTTCATTCTTCAATTTATTTATTATTTTTTGTGGAAAATTAGGGTTTTGACCTAAGCCGGACAAAATTGGGGTATGACAATAAGGAATCATATTGAAAAAAGATATTAAATGTGAGTACAATGTGCTATATATATAGAGCTCTAGGAAATACTAACTAACTAGCAAATTACTAATGAGTCCCTAAGAGAATGTAACACCTCCTAAGTCACTATTATTTTTAATACTTGGGCAACAAGTCGAGCTTTGTATCTCACAATTTCACCATTCTCATTCTAGTTTTTCACAAAAATTCATTTGTATCCAACTGGTTTCACACCTTCAGGTGTTTGGACTACAGGTCCAAAATTTTTGCTTGTAAAACAAGTTTAATTCTGCTTCAATTTCATCTTTCAGTTTTGGCCAATTCTCACTTTGCCTACAATTTTTAGTAGACTTTGGTTCATGATCATCGCTATCATTTATCACATTTAGCGCTTAGATGTAAAAATATCGTCAACGTTGACTTCATTTCGGTTCCATTGTATTTCATTCTTGACATAATTAACTCATTGAGATCTCTTTAATTTCAGAATTTTTCAGGTATGTGATTAGTTCTTCTGGAACTAAAATGTCAATTATGTCTGAAGACTCTTTTAGACTTTCTATATCCTCGTTTGGACCATCTTTCTTTTTAGCTCATTTTCTTGTTCGAGGATTTTTATCTTTGGAATTGATTGGTCTACCACGCTTCAAGCACGGTTGAGACTCATTTGCAATATTAGATTGTCCAATAGGGACATCCATTTTATTGGAGCATCAGCCGCTGATATATCTGATTTGGTCACACCTTTTGGATCAGTGAACTTCTAGTTCACATTGTTTAGTTCGAGGATCGAGATGAGACAATGATAATTCATTCCAACTGATCTTTTTTTTTTCAGCGGCTTATTCTCCCATCTAATGTTGAGAAATTTAATTCATCAAATGATAATCATCAAACTGGACTATAAACAAGTCTCCAATTGTTGGCTCAAAATACTTTATTATACATGGAGATTCATATTCAATATATGGTGCATTGTGAATGGATATATTGGAACATACACTTCACATCCAAAAATTCTAAGATGAGAAATATTAGGTTCGTGACCAAAAATCAAATGTAAAGGGGAAGAGTTGAGATAACTTGTTGGCTTGATGCAAATCAATGTTATAGCATGCAAAATTGCATGTTCCCAAATAGAAATTGGAAGTTCTTATCTCATAAGTATCGGTCATAAAATTAACTTTAGACGTCTAAAGAATGGTTCTTCAAGACCATTTTATGAAAGAACGTATGATATGTGATGTCCAATATCAATTCTAATTGACATACAATACTTATCAGATGCTTTCAGGGTAATTCACAAAATGACTTCTTACTCAAATTAGTTGAGCAAACAATCTCACAAACTTCCGGTTGTGAGTTGACGACAAATATATATATATATATATATATATATATATGCATCAATTAAAATAACAAATATTTAAATGTCACTCTAAATAATAAGCTCTAGAAATACGAGAGACTTATTCTCTCAAATTACCAATTTCCTTTGGGAACTAGTGAACACAAAAATTAGTAGAATGAAGATACTACAGACTCTTCAATACAAGTTCACATAGAATTTTGACCATTTTTCGCATCATAATATACTCGGGATGACCCAACTGATCTTTCCAACAAAAAAATTATTATGATATGTAAACTTCTGGTTTGCAACATGTGCTCCAATTGCACATATATAAGTGTAGTACAAATAAGAGGAAAAAACAGACAACTTTTCCACTAGACTTATTTTTATATTTTTTCTAGATTATTTAATATTAATTTAATTATTTTAATTAAAGTAATAAATTATATAAAAAAATTTATTTTGAAATTTTTGTTAGCAGTATGTTTTTTTTACAATTATTAATGGTTAAATTGATTGGTTTTAGTAGTTTTAGTAGAATATAGTAAAGTATTAAATTATTTAAAAAAAGTTAATTTGGAATTTTTGTTAAGCGTTGCCGCTCCCCATTGCCTCTCTCGTTTCCTCTCTTGTTGCCGCTCGCGTTGCCAGTCTCTTATTGCCAGTCTCAGTTGCCGCTCTTTTTGTCATTTGTTGATATTAATTTAATTAAAGTATTAAAGTATTTAAAAAAGTTATTTTTGAATATTTGTTAGCAGTATGGTTTTTGTTTTACAATTGTTAGTGGTTATATTGATTGATTTTAATAGTTTTAGTAGATTATAGTTTATAGTAAATAGCAAAAAAATATTTTGTTTTTATGGTTTTTGAAAAAAAAAACATTTGCGTCATCGCATTAGTAGCTTTTTAAAAGTTTGCTATTTGACCCTAAAAATGCACACGTGTCAATCTGGTAGCTGCAATAAAAAAGTCAATATGCTAGCACCTCTTTTTCTTATCTTAATATTAAAGTAGAAGTAGATAGATTGTTGTTTTGCCCCTAAAAATACACCCGTGTCAATCTGCTAGTTGCACCAAAAATGTCAATTTGCTAGCACCTCTTTTTCTTATATTAAAGTAGATCCGCTAGTTGCACTAAAAAAGTCAATTGGCTAGCACCTCTTTTTCTTAAATTGAAGTAGATTACCGTTTTACCCCTAAAAATGCACACGTGTCAGTCTGCTAGTTGCACTAAAAAGGTCAATTTGCTAGCCCTCTTTTTCAAAGGTCAACTAGTATTTTACCCGTGCATACACACGGGTGATACTGTATGGTCGGTGTATTATGTCATATAAGATACAAATGAAAATTATATTGAGTCGAAGAAAATAAAAGAGATTGACAATCAGAATTACATTGATCCATAATAATGTATTTGGACATTAGAGGTAAAATATGCATCCCCGTTGACACTCCCGTTTGCATACTCGTTGACCCTCCCGTTGGCACTCTCGTTGGCGCTCTCGTTACCTCTCTCGTTGCCACTCCCGTTGCAGCTCCCATTGTCAGTCTCTCGTTGTCGCTCTCGTTGCCACATGTTAACTCATATTATTCTATATGATCTAATATTAATTAAATCATATTCGTTCAATTATAAGTAAGTTATTTTGTAAAGTTTGGTAGTGGCTAAAGTTGTATTTTTATAATTCTTAGTGGTTAAATTGATTGATTTTAATAGCTTTAATAGAGAGATTATAGTAAATAATAAATTTTAGATGGAGTAAAAATGAAGAAAAAAGAAAATAAGATTTTTTAAAATATGCATCCATGTTGGCGCTCTCCTTGTCTCTCTTGTTCCCACTCGTGTTCCCGTTGTCGCTCTCATTGTCGATTCCATTGCCGCTCTCGTTGTGTTGCAAATTTTGTCTTTTAGCAGTGAATTTACTAAAATAGTTGTGTTGCAAAAATTAAAACAAAATCGGTATCTTCTTATAATATTAATAATGGAGTAAAAGGTAAAATATGCAACCCTGTCGCTCTCGTTCCCTCTCTTGTTGGCACTCCCGTTGGCACTCTCGTTGGCGCTCTCGTTCCCTCTCTTGTTGGCACTCCCGTTGGCGCTCTCGTTCCCTCTCTTGTTGGCACTCCCGTTGCTGCTTTCGTTGCCGATCTCGTTGTCAGTCTCTCGTTGCCGCTCCCGTTGCCACATGTTTTCTCCTTTTTTCTATATGATTTAATATTACAATTGTTGGTGGTTAAATTGATTGATTTTATTTATTACATGAAAAATTGATTGATTTTAGTAGTTTTAATAGAGAGATTATAGTAAATAGTAAATTTTAAATTATTTAATCATTGAGTGTGATATTAATTTAATAAATTATTTTTTTGGAATAAATAATTTTGAAACTATTGTTAGAGGTATGGTTTTTTTTGACAATTGATAGTAGTTAAATTGATTAATTTTAGTAGTTTGAGTAAATTATAGAAATAGTTAAAAAAATAATGTTTTTAGGAAAAAAACTGACAAAAAAGTGATTTTATGGAAAGAAAAACTGAAAAAAAGGAAAAAAAACTGAAAAAAGCTGGTTTTAAAATTTGTTATTTTTTGTTCTTTTGCTGCGCAGTTCAGCTTCTGATTGCAGTTTTCAATCAGTTTTTTGTCCCTCACTTTTTTGTCCTTCTATCGTTGCCACTATCGTGGCCACTATCGTGGCTTCTCCGGTTGACGCTCTCGTTACCACTCCTATTGGCGCTCTGGTTGGCACTCCCGTTGGTATTCCCGTTGGCATTTTACTCTTTTTTAGTAATTATACAATAGTTATTTGGTAATTTTTTGTAGTGGTTAAATTGATTAGTTTTAATAGTTATTTTGTAATTTTTGGTAGGGGTTAAAGTTTTTTTACAATTCTTTTTTTGACAATGGATAGTGGCTAATTGATTTATAGTGACTAATTATTTTATTAATTTTAGTAGTTTGAGTAGATTATAAAAATAGTGAAAATTGATTTATAGTGACTAATTGTTTTTATAAAAATATTGACAACCGTTTTTTAATTTTTTTTTTTGTAAAAAACAGTGTATAAAATTTTATTTTAAAAAATCAGTTTTTTTTTTAAAAAAATGAATTTAAATAAAACTGTATTGGTACTACACGCGTCAGAAACGTCACTGTAGCATACTGTAGAGTGACATAAGCGATACTGTAGCGCGTCAAAAACGTCATTGTAGCGCACTGTAGTGATACTGTAGCATTTTGTCTTTATGTGATGAATTGCCTATTTTGCCCCTAAATTGTGACAAATGTCAAAATTTGGTGATGTCTAAAAATGTAAATGTGCTAGCATATGTTTTGATTATATAGAAGATTGCTAGCCCTCTTTTTTTTATATTAATATTAATATTAATAATTAACAATTAATAATTAATTAATTAATTAATATTAAATAAAGTAGAAGTAGATAGATGAGGAAACACCACCAGAGAGGAACAAACTCCCTTTCTATCAAAATGGAGCAAACTATAGACTAGAAAAATGAACTTCTAAAACATACAACATAGAATTTGTAGCTCGACCACGAACAACCATCACATAGGCACAACGATTCATCTCTCTCTTCCAATATGAGATAACATGATGCACCAACCAGGTAGTTGTGCAAGATTAACCACCTCCTGAAGTAAAGACTACAGGTACAAGCAAGATTTATGTCCTTTTTTGCCATGTTAACCAAGCTAAATGAGTCACATAAATAATTAGTTCACTTTGGAGTTCTGAGGGAAAAGTGTTACATGTTATCAGCCTACTTTTATTGTTTTTTGCACATAACACTTATAAATATCATCATTGTTTATATATTTTTTGTGCGTGTTTTAGTCTCAATGGGAAACAAATATGTTGTCGATATAACTATTTTTTCTGTTTTAAATACTCTCACTCTTACGGGTTAACAGGTAAACATTACATGTTGTATATTGGTTTTCTTTATTTCTTATAAATGAATATTTTGACTTTGAGCCGCAACAAGAAAATACTAGATCTTGCCGAAAAAATTATTTTCTATTTTTTATTTTTAAGTTTCAACGAGTAAACATTATATGTTGTTGCTATAATTTCATTACTATTAATTCTCTACATTGGAACGTTACACATTGTCAGAATAATTATTTTATATTTTGCTTTTGAGTTACAACGAGAAAATGTTATATGTTATTGGTATAATTTTATTACTGATAAAATATATTTCGTGTATTTATTCACCACGGGGGCTACATTATTGCTACATGACTGGTAATTACCTATCGATAAAAAATGACAATTGAAGAATATATTGAAACTTCATTTTTATCAACTTAAAAGATTTATTGTAATTGAATTCTATCTGAGTCTATTTATGCAAAGAATACGATGTTACCAGTGCGTATGCACGGGTATACCGCTAGTTTTAGAGAACTAAAGAAACAAAACATGTTTGTCACAATATAACACTTTACTCTTATAATTAAATAATTAAATATACTTAAAAGCCATGTAATATATAATTTTTTTGGTCAGCAGTTGATCTATAGTTTTTTTTTGTTCGGACAATTGTTGGCAATCTACCGAGTGTCCCAACGCTTTCAACGAAAGACTAATCTCCATTCGTGCTTAGGAACAAATTTCGCACTGACCAACACCGAGTATCCTCCACGGCGACCGTGGAGACTAATCCCTCGAGGTACTGGAGTTCATTTAAAGACTAATCTCTCCATACACACCGGCCAGGGATCGAATTCCTGACCAAATATTTAAGGGGCCTAAGCAACTTACCACTTGTGCCACACCCACTTGGTACAGTTTGATCTATAATTTAATAATGCATTTGATTTTTTTCTTTTATTCTAAAAAAATTTAAAGTTTAATTAATTAGATATTAAATTAAAATAAAAATACATTTAAGAGTGTAATCAATTTGGTCAAAAAAAGTAGTGAATTGAGTAACTGATAAAAGAAAACAAAAAATAATAACTACATAATAAATGAAAAGTCAAGATTAATGATAATATATGCATAATAAATTAATTACATAATAGTATTAAATGAAGTTTGAAAAATAATTTAATGCTTTAAATATTTAGTATTAAAAATTATTTAATGTTCCTTATTTTTTTCAAAGAGATAAAAATGAATTGACATTGTATTAATTATGGGTAAAAATGAATTGACATTGTATGAATTGACTTAAATTCATTGAAAAGTTAATCACAATTTATTTAAAATTAAAAAAATTAAGCATTTTAAATATAAAATGAAAATTCAAATATGTAATCAAAATACTAAAAATTATTATTAAAAAAAATTAAGGTCTACAATGAATTTAAAAATTTTAATGTTAAAATTAAAAGAAGTAAAATTATAAATAAAATTAACTATAAATTTTAAAATAATTGGAAAAGTTGAAGTTAAGAAGAATAAATTAAAAACCAAACCTCTAAATAGATACATTTTAAAAAAGTAAGTATTGTTTTTTATTACTTTTAGTTTTTAATATAATTATTTTTTAACTTTACTTATTATTTTAAATATTTTAATATTTTTAAGCTTTTATTTTATATCTGATCAAAAAACCCTTTTATTTTATATAAGAACTAATACAAAAGGTAATTAGTCATTTTTGTCTCAAAATATATGGGCCGTTGTCAATATTGTGCCTAAATGTATCAATATTACAAGCAAGAGTGCAAGCAGGAGGTCCCGGGTTCAAACCCGAGAAACCAACATTTCCTCCACCCCCACTGCCTATAAAAAAAAAATCAATATTACAAGCAGTGTTATCAGACCCGGACCGGCCATCGACCCGGTCAAGGCACCGGGTCACTAGACCCGGGGTCGGACCGCGGGTCTCTAGTCGGACCGGCATGACCCGGTCTATATTAAATAAATTCAAAAAATTATAATATATACTAAGAAAGTATACATTTATTAATATAGAAATTTTATTATAATTTTATTTATAATTATACATTTACTAACATGTTTATGAGTGTTGAACTTGAATCAATTTGTCAAAAAAATGTGTGTTTAATCAAAACTATTAATGAAAGAATGTGCAAAAAAAATTAACATATCCGGAATTGATTATATTTAATGAATGCGGGACATTATCAACAAATAATAGATAGCTTAGTGGTTAAAAAGTTGAAATGTTGAATACTAGGGAGGGGGTTCGAACCCCACCCAAGCCTTTTTTGTAAAAACATGCAAAATTTATAATTGGTTCATCTTTAAAAAAAAAAAAAAAGAGAATCAACCGGCCCGACCCGGTTTTCCACCGGTCCGATGACGTCATCACCGGGCCAACTGCAGATCCGGTCCTGCACGCTGCCCGGCCCGGGAAGACCACCGGGTCCCGGTCCGACCGGCCGGTCCGGACCGGTTCTGATAACACTGATTACAAGCACATTCCTATGTGTCTTTTTACTTTTAGGGACTAAATTTATAAAAAACACATTTGAGGACCAAACTTATCATATCTTGTAATTATTCTTATTAATCAATGTCATGAATACATAGTTGAGTATAATAAGTTGACACTGATGTACTCATTTTGAGGGAAAAACTAAAAAGTAACTAAAATTATATTGAAAGCCGGCACTTATTTTGAGACTTTTTTTTTACAAATAGGAGTAAGTATCAACCCAATCATGAAGTACATAAAAAACCCCAAATTCTCTTCATGAACAAATTGTTAGGGAAGAATTCAAGAAAGTTATGATGAAAAATCATGATTTTTGCTTCTTATAACCTATTAATACAAAGTGATGAGTAGGACATTATACAAGAATAAGTGTTTCCATGTCTCAACTCTCAACTTGGATCCAACACTTTTGTTTTTGATCACATCCTACAAATAAAACTAAACAAAACAAAAGATGAAAACTTACAGGCTTACTAACAAGAGTACCAGTATCTCCAGTAATTACATTTGATCACTTTATTGTTCATGGCCTCCATTGGAGCTAGCTTAACATGCATTTTTATTCATTACTAATAATACCACTGGTTCTTGCTATAAGAGTTTTCCTTTGACTAGATTTAAACCCCATAATAGATCTGTTATAGAGCTCTACTAATTACAGTTACATCAATCTATTGCCACACAATTTCTACAAATACTTAACACACAGGTAACAAGACTGCTACTTGATTGTCAAACATACAGGGACTCACCAAAAAAACAATTTATACAGAGAAGCAAAAGCAAAAACATACACCAAAATGGCACTCAGGATACTGGCGTAAGATATTTGTTGACAAATGAAATGGAACATAATAAAAGGGCAAAAAAGTAAGGGGAGGATGTGCAATATAGATATTCACATGCAATCACCAAGAGAGGATCAGAGACAGAAAACACATTCAATATAGAATGTTAATATAAGTTTACCATAAACCCTAAACAAAATCAAGAAGATTCTCTTCAGATACGTTTACCATAACTTTACCTATTGTGAATATTCATCAATGGTAAAAAATAAATATGCTTATTCTGGGTTAAGCATAATACACCAGAATAACACATTTCTGTTTTACAGTATATCAAATACTATTTTACTTTAATTTTGGGTTGAAAAATGAAAATCCTTATTGATTAAACTAATGTGTAGAGTATATGCCTGCAACTTAACTACCAAAATTTCTTATCAAGTAATATATTGGATATATGTAGTATCAATTTAAGAATTAAAAGAGAGTTAAAAAAGTAGATCAAATAAATACACAGCAACCAAATTTCTTGTCAAACAAATGTTGTTGGGAGGGGAGACCCGCTAAAGGTGGTCAGTCAGATTCTTCGGTAGAGATTAGTCATCGATAAAGCCGGTAGATACTTCGTATCAATGACATAATAACAACAAATGGCCAATGTTTTCCTCATGCAGTTAATTAAAATTTGTAGCCTTTTCTTTACTAACCTACCAATTGCCTATTGCCAATCAAAAGATTGCAGTATTGCTACCTCACTCTTTATATGTTATTTATTATACTTTTATTATTATGTTATTTATTATACTTTTAGGAAAAATAAAATAAATGCAAAAGCATAATCCGATTCTTAAATAAATTAATTATATTTTCCTTACATAAACCCCATTAAATTAAAATACTGAGAGTAAAGCAAATAAACTCAAATGCTGATGCGATTCTAGCACGCCAGCATTTCCTAAATTTATTATGGCCTTTTCTGATTTTGTTCTTTTTACAGAAGAAGGCCTGTAACCTACCCCTTTTTAAGATTCTGAATTCAACAAGCACTCATTCACAAGAAAGGAGTGAGGAAGTATTTGGATTTGCGGATTTTCTGCAACTATGGAGAAGAACTGCAGCAGAGTCTGTGGGATTTGTGATAGGCACTTCTCGAGTGGAAAAGCCATGGGAGGCCACATGAGATCTCACTTAGCCATATTGCCAGTTCCTCCAAAGCCTGAAACCAAGAATCAAGCACTAGACAAATCAGCCGATTTAACCCAGCGTCCAATTCAATCTGCTTCCTCACTGACTTACAATCCAGAAAAGAAATACACACAGAATTTTCGATCTCTGAAACGCAACTTCTCTGCCTTGGCAAACTCAAACGCCAAAAATGAATCAGGGTCTTATTCTTATCCTAAAAACCCAACCCGCAAAAGATCCAAATGCCGCCGCGAACTTATCGCAGCGGCCGATGCAAAAGCTGAACCGAAACAAATGAGTTCAGTACTTGAAATTCTTCAAGCAGAAGAAGCCGCTTGGTCTCTACTTAAGCTTTCCACCGATAAATGGCCAGGAAGCAAAAAGATGAAGACACAAAACATGAAGGAAACCAACAAGATGGAGGCAAACGATGGTGAATATGACAGAGATGACTCACTTTTTCAAACCGACTCTCAAGCAAGGTTCAAATGTGATAGGTGCGGAAAAATGTTTCGATCTTATCAAGCTCTTGGTGGGCACAAATCAAGCCATAAGAAAATAATGAATCTGCACCAGGAAGGTGGTGATTCTGAAGATGACAAAAGTGACAGCAATGGAGATGTTGTAGATCAGAAAGTGTTTCAGTGCTCATACTGCAACAGAATGTTCAAGTCTGCTCAAGCACTCGGTGGACACAAGAAGGTACATTTTTCTAATATTATGGTCACTAATGCTCATAGCAGTGCTAATGAACTTCGAGGTGTGATGGCACTTCCAGTAGATCTTAATTTTCCAGCTCCTGGCGAAGATGAGAAGGCTAGCAACACCCATATTGAATCAAATGTCCAGTGATGGATTGAGCTTTGAGTCTCAAAGCATTTGAGGAGGTAAAAATTTAGACTTAATTAGTTATTCTGTAGACAGTTATGCGCTGTTCAGCCCTGAATGTTAAGAATTATATGTGTTTTCAGTCATTTTAAGTTTAAACAATTTGACATTGTGGGTTTACATTTTTGTAAGAAAGATCTTGGTTTTGTTTATCATTCAAGTGTTCTTGCTAGTAGTTTCTATCTTCTTTGTCGTTAGTTCACGCTGTTAGCCTAATTATTTCTCCATATCTCCATAAAGGCCCAAGTAATCACATTTTCTTTTGTTTGTACATGTATGGTTTAGTTCAAACTTCAACAGCTCCTACTTTATAGTTTTTTTAAGTAGAAAGCCTAGGATGGATGGCTTCTCTAATGGGAGATAAGAAATCTCTAATTTTTCACATGGCTTCTAACTGAAAAATGAAAATACGGCTCCCCAAACCATGGTTTAGACTAATGGACTATCATGTTTATAAAAAAAAGAAGTAAAACACATAATATGCAACTTACTGAACAACAATGGTAAACAAAATTTCTCTGTTATTATAAATTCGTATTAACATGATAACAAGTGTTGTCTGTCTCCTTATAGCGGCTTTGATACAAAAAAAATTCCAAATTTCTTTGAATCTGGGCTTATAGGAAAGGTTCAGTGCAAAGCTGCTAATGCAGATGCTCTGATATGGCTTTCTAGGAGAGAAATTTAGCCTTGATGAATTATCCCTTTTTTCAAAATTTGATAGTTTCTGTGAGTTCTGATGGCTTGTTTGAATCCATTACCGGCAAAAAGGTAGATTTAAGAGAAAAACCTCATAAATCATGATCCGATAAAAAAGGCATCAGATCTATCTGCTAAAATTTACATATGCCACTATAATTTTAAATATAACAAAACAGGGAATTGGGATTGTGCAAAAGTGTGGCACCCTCTAATGGGGCCCAGGTGACTGAAAAAAGAGAAGTAGACAAAACTGTACAGAAGGCATCTAATTCAAGTAATAAAACAGGGAAAAAAGTAAAATCCAAGCGGCCGAGAAGGCTGAATGGAGTCATATGTGAATCACAAATATACACACACATACAAAATTGTTCGTGTTATGCACATGCGCATGTGAACCCATTCACTTCAGGGGTAACTTTTGGCATTGTTACTCCGCTTAATTTACTATTAGACATTAAATTTCACCAATTCAACCATAATATTGTCATATTATATTAACGATCATGCACACAAATTTCAAATAATTTGGACATTCGTAACTACGTAATATTATAGTCGATATTTACTTATATTTTTAAAAACATATTTTATGTTGAATTGAAGTTATTTGAATAATTTTAAATTTTTTTGGAGTTGGTCCACTCAATAAAATCTTTTAGTTGAACAGATGGATCTGGCATATGGCCAAATTGAAATGGAACCATGTATTTTACTTTGTTCTCATTGGTTCCACCATTTTAGTGAAATTAAAATGTATCTTTTTTTTTACTTTTTATCAAATTTGTTCTAACTTGTTTATCAAACGCTACCTGAGAATTGTGGATTCAAGTCATATAGGGGGGAAGTGGGAACCACTACTGATCCCTTTTTTTAAAAAAAAATGCTCCATGAGGTCACATTAATACTCTTGTTTTCTTTCGAATCAATTAAATAGCAGCAATACTTCATGACCTAAAGTGCATGGAATAAAATAAATTTAAACATACTGAAATATTTAACACACAGTAGCACGCAAAGACATGCTATACAAAGGAACTTTTAAACCACAAACATACTCAACATCTGAAAATACAGATATATAAGACATCAGGATAGTAACAACAAATTAGCATGGCTCCCAAACCTACTTCAATTAACCTCCTGAAATAAAAGCACCTATGAAATCCTTCCACAAAGCTTAAAACAGGCACCTACTCATTGAAAGCAAACTAAGTAGGCCAGCTTTCAATCAGCTGGCCTACTCATTCTCTCAGCTGCCTTTTTTTACTAAAGATTTTGTAGCCTTGCATTACCAGCTTTCAAGACCTTCCTTTTATTTCGTAGTGGAGTTCCATCCTAGTTTTGGCAAGCTCTAGCGTTTTGTGTTGAGTCTCTCCCTATTGTTTATTTTATGTTGTGAATCGTGTTACTTAGGGAACACGTCTAATTCATTTCTTAACTAAGTTAGTCATCATACTCTATCTTCATTTGCCTTACTCATTCTATCGTTTGGGGTCCTAGTCATTTGCGGTTTACACAATGTCACCTTATCGAGGTTACTCACATTGCACTTCGTTACTTCTGATTAAAAATTGGTTTGAGGTGTTCTAAACTTTTCAGCAGTTTTGTGATGAAATAAAAAGCCATGGCATTCTTCACCAAACATCACGCGCTTTATACTCTTCAACAAAGCAGGGTTGTTGAATGTCTTATTAAGAAACTACTTTGGCGCATTTAATCTTGGGCAATATTCCTTTTTTGTGTTGATGTTGTCCTTACTTCCAATTACCTCCTTAATCAGGTGCCCTTCTTTGTTCTTGATAAACAAGGACAGTATTATGTGTTATTTTCCAAACAGGTCTTGCTTTTGTTGGCACTTCATGTCTCTAGATCAAGTTGTTTTGTCATAATCACATTCTTGTCTCAATGAAGTTGTTTCTCAATCTCTTTAGTGTATCGTTTTCTTGGTTGTACTTAGTCCCAAAAGGGTTATTATTGTTATTCTCCTAGTCTCCATATTTATCTAGTCTTAGCAGATGTTTCCTTTTCAAATAAAATCTTTCCTTGGATTCCTCCATACTTGAGTCAATCTTAGCTATTTACGTTTTCCTCCTATCCTAGCTAAGTACACCCCACCATATATGTCCCATGTTTAAGACACTCCACTCTTCTTTGTACCTTGTGCGGTTGTTGGCGGCTGTTAGGTCAAGCACTTAGCTTGTACCTAGTTTTATTGTTGATGAGACTCCTCCAAACTCCTACAACTCAATCTTCTGCACTTGCTCTTACCTCACATCCTAAGCCTACTCCTCTCATTTCCCTTCCAAGGTATTTGTTCTATTTGTAGTCCTTTTCCATATTTTATTACTTTGAGTTATCATTGATTTCTTCCTCGCATTATGCTTTTACTCCCTCCGTTTCATTTTAATTGTCTTTTAAGGTTGTTATAAACAAACTAAGGAAATCAATAAGTTCTGATGTTTTTCATAAATTTATTAGTCTTTTCCTATTATACCCTTGATTGTTTATTACCCTTTACACTTATTTCTCTCTCAACAATAAATAATTAAGGGTGTAACTAGAAAACAAGTAATTAATGTAACCTTAAACTATTAAAATGACAACTAAAAAGAAACAAATTTCTTCTAAAAAACCAACAAATAATATGAAGCCGAGGAAGTATGTCCTCTATGTCCGCTAGGTTGGTGCGTAAGATCGCAGGTGAAACTCTTATCCAAGATGGTAAAAACTGACAAGCTATGGTTGAAGATATGGGTGCATTTCAGAGTATTGGGAATTGGGACCTCCCTCTTCCACTAGGGAAGTTGGTTGTAATATTTTAGTGGATTTTTGCTGATGAGGTTGGTATTGATGGTTAGGTTAATCAATTGAAGGCCCAATTGGTTGTTAAAGGTGATAACAGATCTTTGGCTTAAATTATGGCAACACCTTCTCTCCATGGGTCAAAAGAGCTTCAATTGTTTTACTTTTGTCTATGATTGCTATTTGCTATTGGAATCTTTATCAACTTGATATCAAGATGAGTATTAGCTAACGTTTGTCGACCCATGGGCCAATTTAACCAACAGAGTCATCTTCCATGGATAACAGGAGCAGTTTGTGTTCCAATGACTAACTTGACTGATATCCTATCTTTCAAGATGGCTGTTAGCTCCAACAATATTAGTGCATGTATCTATGATATGGGATGAGTTTACTCAGGTCTAATGGTCTATAAGTCATACATGAAAGAAAGTTTGGTCTACAGGGATGGGTATTCTCCACATACGCTCATACTTCTATTTTGAATGGTAGATGAATTATCTATACAGATAAATTTTAGGTAACTGGGTTTATGTTTCCAAGTTTCTGATTCAATATTAGATATATCAAGTTACTCTAGATACAACTAGAGAACTTACAATATCAAGTTTTTGCTTAGGACTCATTTGTTTTTGTAATCCATTTGACCCTAATAATTTTGAACTTTGCATCCCTTGCCATGTGAGCTTGGCCTTGTTCCCTTACTCAGTTTCGTTTTATGCCCTCTATTGTGTTCGAATATCTAACGACCAATGCCTGATTTATTAGTTGGACTATGAATATGAGGACTGGCAAGTATTCTGATTTGAAACTATTTTTAGTGTATTTGTTTAGTTTTTAGGTGCCTGTTTCAAGCTTTGTGGAAGGATTTCATAGGTGCTTTTATTTCAGGAGGTTAATTGAAGTTGGTTTGGGAGCCATGCTAATTTGTTGTTACTATCCTGATGTCTTATATATCTGTATTTTCAGATGTTGAGTATGTTTGTGGTTTAAAAGTTCCTTTGTATAGCATGTCTCTGCGTGCTACTGTGTGTTAAATATTTCAGTATGTTTAAATTTATTTTATTCCATGCACTTTAGGTCATGAAGTATTGCTGCTATTTAATTGATTCGAACGAAAACAAGAGTATTAATGTGACCTCATGGAGCATTTTTTTTAAAAAGGGATCAATAGTGGTTCCCACTTCCCCCTATATGACTTGAATCCACAATCCTTGGGTAGCGTTTGATAAACAAGTTAGAACAAATTTGATAAAAAGTAAAAAAAAAGATACATTTTAATTTCACTAAAATGGTGGAACCAATGAGAACAAAGTAAAATACATGGTTCCATTCCAATTTGGCCATATGCCAGATACCAATCCATCTGTTGAACTAAAAGATTTTATTGAGTGGATCAACTCCAAAAAAAATTAAAATTATTCAAATAACTTCAATTCAACATAAAATATGTTTTTAAAAATATAAGTAAAAATCAACTATAATATTACGTAGTTACGAATGTCTAAATTATTTGAAATTTGTGTGCATGATCGTTAATATAATATGACAATATTATGGTTGAATTGGTGAAATTTAATGTCTAATCGTAAATTAAGCGGAGTAACAATGCCAAGAGTTACTCCTGAAGTGAATGGGTTCACATGCGCATGTGCATAACACGAATAATTTTGTATGTGTGTGTATATTTGTGATTCACATATGACTCCATTCAGTCTTCTCGGCCGCTTGGATTTTACTTTTTTCCCAGTTTTATTACTTGAATTAGATGCCTTCTGTACAGTTTTGTCTGCTTCTCCTTTTTTCAGTCATATGGGGCCATTAGAGGGTGCCACACTTTTGCACAATCCCAATTCCCTGTTTTGTTATATTTAAAATTATAGTGGCATATGTACATTTTAGCAGATAGATCTGATGCCTTTTTTATCGGATCATGATTTATGAGGTTTTTCTCTTAAATCCACCTTTTTGCCAGTAATGGATTCAAACAAGCCATCAGAGCTCACAAACTATCAAATTTTGAAAAAAGGGATAATTCATCAAGGCTAAATTTCTCTCCTAAAAAGCCATATCAGAGCATCTGGATTAGCAGCTTTGCACTGAACCTTTCCTATAAGCCTAGATTCAAAGAATTTGGGAATTTTTTTGTATCAAAGCCGCTATAAGAAGACAGACAACACTTGTTATCATGCTAATACGAATTTATAATAACAAAGAAATTTTGTTTACCATTGTTGTTCAATAAGTTGCATATTATGTGTTTTACTTTTTTTTTATAAACATGATAGTCCATTAGTCTAAACCATGGTTTGGGGAGTCGTATTTTCATTTTTCAGTTAGAAGTCATGTGAAAAATTAGAGATTTCTTATCTCCCATCAGAGAAACATGATAGTCCTGTGGATGCTTACGTGACGCTCTTAGAGTGATAAGTAAGATTAGTGAATTGCCACATTGGGTGGGAATATTTTGACAGTAAAACTTAGACTTTTTTCCCCTCTTTCTCTTACAATTTCCCACTGAACTGTTGAACTCCTCATTCACTCATCTCCATCAACAACCTCTCTCTTCTCAATCCTCACTTACAACCCCAAGTCCCCAACTCTTCCCCCATTTCCCCACAACCTATGTAGTAAATAGCAAATAGCGTAGTGTAGCGGCCGACCCCTAAAACGCTATAGCGGTGTAGCGGTATGGCTGCTATGTTGAAGTCTACGGAAATGATACAAACAATTTATACCTTACACATAAAAGTTCAAAAATAGAAGAATGCACAAAATTAATACTCAAACATTGAAAACAAAGTAGTGATTGTGATTGGGTTGATGTCATAGCAATGGAAAAACCGTGAAAACAACACAAATTGCAGCATAGATAGAGGAAACATGCAAAATAGTGGACGGAGAAGAGAAACAACGCAAAAGAATAAATCGGAAAGAGGAATAGAGGCACAAAGCTACATTGCTTTAGTTAGTTAAAATTGACCAAAAGGCCTAAGTAAAAGAGGGAATGAGTGAGGGAAAAACTGAATTTTTAATGAAATTTCACCGTAGCGGCTAGGGACTGCTACGCAACGCTACACTGCTATAGCGGTCGCTACGACCGCTATTGACTACAAAGCCCACAACACCACTTGCCCTTCCACCTCACACTTCCCTTTCATTCCCACTAAATCTATCAACCTCTCAACCCACTTGATGTGATGATAATACTGATCTGATTACAACTCCTACTGGTGCAGTACCAAACAAACCTATAATATTTACTGCAAAACTATTAGGAGGAAGAACATCCAATACCCAGCTAAGAGGAATAGAGTGAAACCAAAATGGATGAGGGATTTATTTCTCGTAGCTCTCAGCTGAGGTAGCTCTGCTCGGTCACTTCTTCGTAAGGGTCATAACTCATAACAATTTTTGTTGCCTTAAGCCTAATAACAAGCTTTCCTAGCTACTCTCTATACATTGTGATAGATTTAGAGAGTTCTAACTAACTCTAATTCAGAGAATTTCATATTCTGTTTTTCATTGATTTAGAAGTGAGTACAAGGCTCTATTTATACAAGAGATGTTGGCCTTTCATATTCTATTGATTTAAGTGTTGGTCTTTCATATCATATGAAATAAGTGCCAACCTTTCATGTTTTATCTATTCATTATTCTGCCAACCTTTCATATCCTACTATTAATATTCTACTTATCTATTACTCCCCCACAAGATCAAGTGGAGAGCTGAACAAAGCTTGAAACATTGAGCTTGTCACGTAGACTGCAAAAAGCAGCTTTTGCTAGGGGTTTTGTAAGAATGTCTGCAATCTGAGCCTCTGCTGGGACATGGCAAACAATCAGACTTTTGCTGAGAACCTTCTCCCTTACAAAGAAC
This sequence comes from Astragalus membranaceus, assembly GCA_039519185.1. Taxonomy (NCBI): domain Eukaryota; kingdom Viridiplantae; phylum Streptophyta; class Magnoliopsida; order Fabales; family Fabaceae; genus Astragalus; species Astragalus membranaceus. The sequence goes on along the minus strand of CM076850.1, from coordinate 82,194,293 downwards.
AAATCCAGCTCCATATGTTTAGTTCTAGAGTGCAAGACAGGATTATGACTCATTGCAACAGTACTCTGGTTATCACAGAAGATAACAGGTGTAGAGTGAGGCACTTTCAGCTCATGTAGCAAGAATTGAACCCATAAAAGTTCTGAGGCAGCAAGCGCAAGACTCCCGTATTCTGCCTCAGCACTAGATTTATCAACAAGTGTTTGTTTCTTAGACCACCATGATATTAGGTTAGGCTCAAGATATATGCAAGCACCACTTGTAGACCTTCTATCATCAATATTACTTGCCCAATCTGCATCACAATAGGCCTGCAGAGAGAAGGGAACAGAGGCAGTAGCAGGGCGTAGAACAAGACCAAGATCTAATGACCCCTTTAGATACCTCAGAATTCTCTTGACAGCAACCCAATGAGTGTCAAGTGGCTGTGACAGAAATTGGCAAGCTTTGTTGACAGCATAGCCAGTTTCAGGCCGAGTAATGGTAGCATATTGAAGTGCTCCAACTATAGAGCGATAGAGGAATGAATCGGCCATATAATCAGCACCATGTTTTGAGAGTTTAAGCTTTGCAGGAAGTGGTGTAGATATTCCTTTTGCATTGTCCATGCCAGCTCTAGATAGTATTTCTTTGAGGTACTTTGTTTGAGTAAGAAGGAGACAACTATTAGAAGTAGCTTTCACCACAATACCAAGAAAATAATCAAGAGCCTCAAACTGTTTGAGAGCAAATACAGTAGTAAGCCTATCAATAACAGATTGCACAGCAGTAGGAGAAGAGCCAGTGATGATATCATCAACATAGACAAGAGTATATATGCAGCAACCATTGTGAGCATAAACCAATAGTGAGGAATCACATTTGCTAGCAACAAAGCCAAAACTAATTAGAGTTTTAGTGAGGCGTTCATACCAAGCCCTAGGTGCTTGTTTGAGGCCATCAAGAGCCTTATGCAACTTGCATACTGTTAAATAGAGACGAAGAATAGAGAGACGATATTGGTCACGCAGTTCGGCCAATGTTTGCCTACGTCTGCGACTACAGAGCAGCTGTAGTTCCGTCTTATTAACTGTATATGTTGTTGTGTAAAGAGTACAAGCACTAATGAGTTTAAATAGGCTATACTATATGAAAACCTAACGGGCCTGGGCCGAATACACATATAAATAAATCTACTATTTACACCACATCTCAACACTCCCCCTCAAGCTGGAGCGTATAGATTGTAGGCATCCAGCTTGTCACACATGTAAGTTATCCTTGGTCCTCGATGAGCTTTTGTGAAGATGTCTGCCAATTGATCATTAGAACCAACAAATGAAGTAGCAATGTCGCCGAACACAATCTTCTCACGAACAAAGTGACAATCAACTTCAATGTGTTTGGTTCGCTCATGAAAGACTGGATTGGACGCAATATGTAGGGCTGCTTGATTATCACAGATGAGACTCATAGTGCCTATTTTACAAAAACGCAACTCTTGGAGAAGATGTTTTAGCCACGTGAGCTCCTGAGTGGTAAGCGCCATAGCTCGATATTCAGCCTCAGCACTGGATCTGGCAACAACATTTTGCTTTTTACTTTTCCATGAAATTAGATTTCCACCAATAAGAACACAATACCCAGATGTGGACCTTCTATCAAAGGGGCAACCAGCCCAATCAGCATCTGTGTAAGCGACAATATTTGAATCACCTCTATCCGTGTAAACAAGACCTTTTCCAGGAGCTCCCTTGATATACCTCAGGATTCTAACAACGGCATCCCAATGACTGTCACAAGGAGAATTTAGGAATTGACTCACCACACTAACAGCATATGAAATATCTGGCCTCGTCATGGTCAAGTAATTTAACTTTCCAACTAGCCTCCTATACCTTCCTGGATCTGAAAATGGATCCCCCTGATCTGGTAGGATCTTGACATTAGGATCCATAGGAGAGTCAATTGGCTTGCAATCCAGCATTTTGGTTTCTTCTAAAATATCCAAAGCATACTTTCTCTGGGAAATAGCAACCCCTCCCTTAGAATGAGCTACCTCAATGCCAAGAAAGTAACGTAATTTTCCAAGATCTTTGACCTGAAAGTGGTGGACTAGATGTTGTTTAAGTCCTGCAATCCCATCATGGTCATTACCTGTAATGACAATATCATCGACATAGACAACCAGATAAATACATTTGTGAGAGGAGAACTTATAAAAGACAGAGTGGTCAGCTTCACTCCGAATCATGCCATACTCTTGAACAACACTACTGAATCTCCCAAACCATGCTCGAGGGGATTGTTTAAGACCATACAAGGCTTTGTAAAGTCGACAGACATACCCACGACACTCCCCCTGAGCAACAAAACCAGGTGGTTGCTCCAGATAAACTTCTTCTTCTAGATCTCCATGGAGAAACGCATTCTTGATGTCTAGTTGATACAATGGCCAATGTCGCATTGCAGCCATAGAAAGGAATAGATGAACAGAAGCCATTTTAGCCACCGGTGAGAAAGTATCACTGTAATCAAGGCCAAAAACCTGAGTATAGCCCTTAGCAACGAGGCGTGCTTTCAGACGATCAATACTCCCGTCTGGACCAACTTTGACAGTATATACCCAACGACACCCAACAATAGATTTACCAGGAGGAGGAGGCACAAGAGTCCATGTCTGGTTAGATTCTAAGCCTGTCATCTCATCAATCATAGCTTATCTCCAACCTGAATGAGAAAGAGCTTCCTGCGTGGACTTAGGAATGGTGATGGAAGAAATAGCAGAGACAAATGTATAATGCGAAGGTGATAAGCGGTGATAGCTGAGGAAATTATAAATAGGATGAGGGTTACGGGTGGAACGTGTACCTTTACGCACTGCAATAGGAGGGTCTTCTGACTCGGGAGGCGGATCCGGAGTAGAAGAGGGAACCGGGGCAGGAGATGAGTCACTAGGATCTTCGGTAGGAGGTGGGTCGACAGGAGGGAGACGAGCACGACGTTGATAAGTTTGCAAGGGCGGGGGGACTAGAAGGATGGATGGGCTGGAGGTAGTAAAGTCCATGTGACTCATATCCTGTACCAATCGTCCGTTTCGTACTCCGGTCCTGTATAACAAAATAATCATCATCAAAAGTTACAGAATATTTTAGGCTTCGAGTTAGACGAATAACTGAAATATTAAATTAAATGGGCAATTGGGAACAATAAGAACATTGTCAAGGGGTAAGGATGGAAGAGGAGTGGCTTTACCAATGCCACTAGCTTTAACTTTTGATCCGTCGGCAACGGTAATATAATGTGGGGTGTTAGGTTGGGATATTTTGGATAAAAGAGATGGATTACCAGCCACGCAATCGAAAGCTCCAGTGTCCATAATCCAGGAGTCAACAGGTGATGATTGAGAGAAACAGACTGTAGAATTACCAGAATGAGCAACTGTTGCTGATGATGAAGCCTGGGAAGTCTTATACTGCAGGAATGCCTTATACTCCTCATCAGAAAGAACATTTTGTTTAAGGATTCTCTGTTCAGAATCATTAACCTGAGTCACATTTACTGGTTTCTCTGGAAAGCCATGAAGGGAATAACACTTGTCTTCAGTATGACCAAGTTTCTTACAATAAGTGCACTGAGGATGTCCTCCGACACGACCTCCTCGACCACCCCCACGACCATGACCGCATCCCCCACGACCTGCAAAATTAGAAACAAGAGCAGAAGATTCTATGTTAGTCTGAGATCCATTCCCTCCAGTTCCTTCCAATCCAGGAAGACGTATGAGACGCCTGATAAGATCCTCTGTTGAGGGAATGTCTGATGCAGAAAGAATGTTGCTCCGTACTGACTCATACTTTTGATGGAGACCATGAAGAACATAGATCTGTTGAGATGTGGTGTAAATAGTAGATTTATTTATATGTGTATTCGGCCCAGGCCCGTTAGGTTTTCATATAGTATAGCCTATTTAAACTCATTAGTGCTTGTACTATTTACACAACAACATATACAGTTAATAAGACGGAACTACAGCTGCTCTGTAGTCGCAGACGTAGGCAAACATTGGCCGAACTGCTGACCAATATCGTCTCTCTATTCTTCGTCTCTATTTAACATTTACTCCCTCCCTTTCTAATTTTGATATTTTTAGTCTTTTATTTTTTTCAAAACTAATGGTATTTTTACGATTTACTAAATTTTTTTAAATATATTCTTTATATTTATTAAATCTTTTAGAGCTTCTAAATATGAATTAATTATTCCAATAATCTTTTATTTTGATTTTAATTATATTTTTTTATTTTTAGTCCAGTTACCACTCGGACCAATCTTTATTGATAATTTTTTTTTAAAACAAGATGATTATCTAAAAACAACTACAAAGTTCCAAACATTAAAAATGGAGGGAGTAAATATTTTTGTTCCTTAAAATGAGTCCTTATTTAAAAAATAATAATAATAAAGTCTTTAGCTTGGTCACATGGTCTAGTATGGTCAGGACATTGGACTCTGAATCCAAAAAAACGTCTTTATTTTTCAGAGGAAAACAAAATAAAAAGAGTCCATAAATAGCTTCAGGGGTTTTACGTTTTTCCTTCAAAATTCGAACCAAACCAATCTGATATTTGACTGGTTGATTTGGATTGGGCTCACAGGTCATGTATTTAAATGTTAATTTTCTAAAATATATAAAAACACACTTTTTTGGAAATATTCAAACGCTTCTAAATATTTAAAAAAATCAACAATTTAAAAATTACACCAAATCTAATTCAAACTCATGAGTTGTCTTCCAATCCTTAATAATAAAAGTTTACAAATTAACTAGCAAAATACACGTGCATGCGCACGGGTAGCGTCTTGTTATTTTCGCAAAGTAGTCTCAAATTGAAATTGTAATATAGTTATCAACTCATAAATTATAGATTTTTTCAAAACTCATAAATTATAAATGATATTTGTATATTTTAAAAAAAATTATAATATTTTAAAATAAAATCAAAAAATTTATAAAATTTTATCAGTCGTAAAACTATACCAACAACATGTAGCCTTTCCCCGTTGTCATCAAAAGCAAAATATAAAAAATAACTATTTCGACAATATGTAACATTCCATTAGAGGGAATCAAAAATAAAGAAATTATACCAATAACAAAGTTCAAAACATTAAAAATGGAGGGAGTAAATATTTTTGTTCCTTAAAATGAGTCCTTATTTAAAAAAATAATAATAGACATGTATTCATGTTGGAAAATAGAAAGTATCATCTATTCTGTTTTATTTGTATAATTAGTTTCCTTATATTAATATTTTCTTAGTTTCCTCCTTTATGAACTTACCACATTAATATCCAAATCTTGTGAATATATATATGATAGATGATGCTGAGGGTTTAGTTTGGGGGTCAATATATTATGTTTCTTTGCTGCTGAATCGACTTCTTCGAAGCTGCTAAAATGGCTTCTGTTGCGGGAAAACGATCTTCTCTTTCTAAAGCTGAGTTCCAATCCTCAACAGAAGATAGCCAAACAGATTCAGTCCAACACTACAATTGTTGCTAATGTGGGTAATAATCCAAACTCCCAGGTTCTGACCTTTGGCTCTGACCTATGATGTGATCAAAAGTTTTTTGAGCATAAGGAAGAAAACCTGCAAGGAATTTCCAGCTTTTTTGACATTGGAGATCACACTACTTTTAATTGCACCATTTTAATTGCTTTCTTAGGAAAATCAAATAAAGGCATAATGCCAATAGAATTGTTTCCTTTTAATTAAGATTTTTCATTAATGCAAATTTTGTTTCCTAGAATTCATTCTTATTTGATTGTTTTCAAATATGAACTTTAGGATTTGAATTTTGTCTTTAGTGCAAGATTAGGTCCAATTTAAAACTTTAGGGTTTCATTTGAGTCAATTGGGACTAGAGCCCTATATATATATATATATATATATATATATTGTAGTACGTTTAATGAAATAAAAGAGTTGAATTTTGAATAAAAATTTAGAGATGTTTCTCTTTGGTTCTTCGTGGGCCGTTATCCGAGCTTATCGGTTTGTCATGCCGCTCATTCCGACTTATCAACCGGAATCTCCATAGCCGGTTGTGGCGTCTTTGCAACTTATCGATTGGTCTTTCATCCCCGATCGTGGCGTCTTCTATCACTTCCACCATATGACTCCGAATTGACGGCTCTGAGGATCATATACCTGTTAATGAATCACTCTTTTCTTCTTTCTCCATCTGGATTTTCTCGCTGCTTTGTGACTCCTGTCCTGTAGATGGTTCTAAAATATATGTACAAGACACTGGTAGCGCTGCTTCTACTACATCTATGTCATTAAAAACTGTTTTATCTGTTCTAAGAGGTCCTTTAATTTACTTCGTTGAGTCATCTTACTCGCTCTACTAACTATTCAATAACATTCCTTTCTGATTCCCTTATAATCTAGGACCATGGAACGGTGGAGTTTATATTTGAAGATGATTCCACGCCTCGCAAAAGTAGAGTCTTTGAGAGACAGAATTTGTGTTACTGTTTGCAATGGCATGGCACCTAAATCCCATATGCAAAAGGCTGATAACTATTGGACATTTTAATGAACACACCATCCCATTAATGAAGGTGAGTCGACTAACCGAGAAAGTAATCCCATGAATTTATTAGATTTTATTCTCAAATTCAGAAATTAACGACAAGTTCTATGATATTTTAAACCATGATAATCCAACCACGTCAGTGAAAAACAACTAGAAGAAGTTAAGACCCTAATTTGCAGTAAACAAATGACGAGGCAGAAAAGCAGTGGACACATATAGTCATATAACACCTCAAGCAAGAAACAATGTAAATGAGCTAACCAGCTTTCTCGACTTTTGTCCTTGGCTTCTTTCTCATATTTTTGGATAGTTCGTTCATCAACCTGACCGCTGAGGAAAAGTATCTGGCCTCCACTTGTAGACTTCCCAGCATCTAGAGCAAGAAGAAGAAGAAAAATTACTTCTAGAAAAGGCCACTTTTTACTTAAATGGCCAATGAATAAAAGATTAATCCTACAAATGTATCACCATGTTAAAAAGAAAGTAGCAGGAACCGAGTTCTAATATTAGACAAGTGGGAGACTAGCTCCTTAAACCAGAAACAAAATCTGGAACTCTTAAAAAAGGAACAAAGAGAAATGAAAAATGCAGAATATCTTAGGTTGGAAAAAAGACATTAATAAGCATCATTTAGCATCGGTTGTTTGAACAGCCGATGCTAAATGTTGAACCGGTGCCATTTTTGCAATTAAATGAAAGATTTCATTTTTCGCGCCTACTTTTAGCATCGGTTGTTTAAACAACCGATGCTAAATGTATTTGCTTTAGACATTTAGCATCGGGTGTTTAAACACCCGATGCTAAATGTCTAAAGCAAATACATTTAGCATCGGGTGTTTAAATACCCGACGCTAAAGGTCATGTTTTATTTTTTTCATCGCATACACTACTCTTCGCATTCTCACTCCCACTCTCTGAACTGTCTCACTCTCTCAAGGCTCTCGCTTTCTCTCTAGACCTCCATCTTCCTCCTCGTCGTCGATTCTTGGCTCCTCGTCGCCGTTGCTCTCGTCGTCGCCTTCACTCCTATTTTGGTGCTTGAAATCGTAGACAGTGCTCTCACTCTCTGAGGTCTCTCACTCTTTCAACAATACGACACCCTCACTCTCTGAACACGGCAAACACGACGCTCTCACCGTTCTCAACTCTCGCCGTCGCCTTCCTCGCTGTCATTTCAGTGCAAATATATTCAAAACCCTAAGTTTTCAAAACGGCCTCCTCTTAAGCACAGTCTCTGCGAAGTCTTCTCCGTCGTCGCACCTGGTTCGTATTCTTCTCTGGTTTGATTAATTGCTTCTATTTTGTTCTGAAACCCTAATTTTAATTTTTCTGATTCGTCATTTTTGTGTTGAACAGAGTTTATCACAGTGATAAAAAGTTCACCCTCATCACCTATTCACCTACTGAACTTGTGAGTCTCTCTCTCTTGGTTGCTGTATCATTCTTTATTTATTTAGACCATCCTAACAAAGCAAATATTATCTGAAAAATATTGCCACCAAGAACAGCCCTCAACACTTTTTCCTTCTGAGGTGTATATGGCGGGTATCTCAGGGTTGGATCTGCATCAAAACTTTTGTACAGAACTGCCTTCTTATGGCTGAAACTGTCAAAAGAGAATTTTCCATGGTAACTACCCATTCCACTCTCTTCCACTCCTCCAAAAGGCAAACCACGAGTTGCAAGAACAGCCCTCAACACTTTTTCCTTCTGAGGTGTATATGGCGGGTATCTCAGGGTTGGATCTGCATCAAAACTTTTGTACAGAACTGCCTTCTTATGGCTGAAACTGTCAAAAGAGAATTTTCCATGGTAACTACCCATTCCACTCTCTTCCACTCCTCCAAAAGGCAAACCACGAGTTGCAACATGCACGACAGCATCGTTGATGAGCATCCCTCCAGAAGATATCTTTTCCACATAATCTTTCTTCAGTTGCTCATTGTTTGTGAAGAGATATGCAGCTAGAGGTTTTGGCTTTGATTTGATTATGCTATAGCTATCTTCTATCTTGTCTACCTGCAAAGATGCAAGGGAAAAGATGTAACTGTGTGTGAAAAGAGAGAAGGGAGATAAATAGTATATTGGTAAAACAATGATTATTCCCTTGATAAGGAACCATATTACTGGTCAACAATTGTCTGTTATGATCTAGTACTTACAGTGATAATTGGCAATATTGGCCCAAATATCTCCTCTTGCATTACCATAGCATCTTCTGGAACATCTACTAAGATGGTAGGAGCAATCCTTCTGAAATATCGAGGGAAAATTGTTGTTATGTTATTCTTATAAAATAATTATTTCCAATCTTAATAACCAAAAGATGGGAATGCAAACTCACAATTTCTTCTCGTCCCTCTGACTTCCTAAAACAATTTTGTCCAACACCTTATCCTCGTCCAAGAGTTTCACGAGTCGTGCAAATTGGGCAGGAGACACAATACGAGACATGTCTTTGGATTCCAACGGATCTTTCCCAAAAAATTGCTCTATTTCTTCTTTTAAAGCACTTATCTGTTTAATGAGAATATATCAAGCATTAAAAAAAATTAACAGTTCCCTGAAATTTGTATTATTGAGGGAAACTTACCAGTGTTGGAGCAAAGTCTTTTCTTGTGATGATATAATCAACAGAAATGCATGCTTGTCCACTATTACATGCCCACTTTCCAGCTATTATCCTTCTAGCAGTAACCTGATATTTCAATGGTCATTATGGATAATAATATGTTATTAAATGCGTAAATAACGAGCTTGGGAAATTATGTTACTTGTAAGTTGACATCTGAATCAACAACAGCTGGGCACTTTCCTCCAAGTTCCAAAATCACTGGAGTAAGATGCTTCGCAGCAGCAGCCATAACTATGCGACCGACTCTAGCACTACCTGAATAAAATTGGTCTATTATACATAAATCCAGAATCATCTCAAAATGCATATTGATACAATATTAGATGACAAATTACCTGTGTAAAGTATCTTATCCCACTTTTGCTCAAGGAGTAAAGTAGTTTCAGGAACAGCCCCTTCAACAACTCTTATGGCAGAGTTGTCTAGATAAGTTTCTATCAAATTTGTAAGAAGTGATGATATTGCTGGTGCAATTTCTGATGGTTTCAAGACCACTGCGTTACCCGCTGAAATGGCTCCAATTACTGGATCCAAAGATAACACTGAAGGGAGGAAATAAAATCTTATCAATCAAAAGGAAACGACACCGAGAAGATGAAAATTCAATAAATAATAAAATAGTGTAAGCAATACCATAACTCATTAGATACTGAAAACTCATGAATACCAAAAGGTTATGGAGAAGATGTAATACACTCAGTTCTAGTCTATTGATAGTTTTAAACATGCTGGATGACAATGATTTAGATCAAGAAAAGCTGTTCTTCGAATTTTCGTTATAACCAAATGTGATTAAGATGAAGAAAGAGGTATATCTTCTACATACAGAGAGGAAAGTTCCATGTTGATATAACCAACACAACTCCAAGTGGTTCTGATACAATTTCTGCAGATGATGGAAATGATGTGATTGAAGTATTCACCTAAAAGAGGAAAACAATATGTGTTACTAGTAAAACCATGTTGAGCTATGTTGTTCTAATTATTGATAATTACCTTTTCAGGCTTCATCCAATGTTTCAGTTCTTGAAGTGCTTCGTTACATGAGGATTTTACCTGCACAATCTGCATTCAAAAAGTAGGCACATAAAATTTGATGATTACCATACCAATGGAAACATTAATTGAATGTTACATGACAAGAAGGAATGGAGAAATAATAAATGGAAAAAACAAGATTTATAAAAATAGGTCTGCAGGCATGATTTAGGCCACGACATCAAAGTTTCTGATATATCTGCAAACACAACACGACCTCAGTTGCAGACGCATAAGTCATATTTGACTATGATTCTCTGGAATATCAAGGATTGTGGCTTGGGAACACCCTTCCACGATTTAAAATGGAAATAAATTCAATAGATGATGGTGTGGTTAGCATAAACAAAGTAGGAAATTGATTGAAGACCTCAGTTATAAAAGCTTCTAGTGCAGGTTTAGAAATATCCTTATCAAGAGCATTGATAATTTCCTTCTCTTTTTCATCTAGCATCTTAGCTATGCCTTCCAATTGTGAAATCCGCCATTCATAGCTCCTTGTCTTTCCCGAATCAAAGCTCTTTCTGAGCTCTTTAACAAGCAAATCAGCCTTCTCCTTATCAAATACTTGCTTCTCTTCTACTTCTGATACCACTGATAGAGTTGCAGAACATCTTCACAACATAAACCACACAAAAAAGAACACCATTGATAAGCCAAATACAGTTAAAAACCATCATCAAAATGTAGAGGGAAAGAGAGAAACAGAGAACTTACTTGTATGAAGAGAAAACAACACAGCGAGAGTGGAAATGATTTTGCTTTCGAAAGCAACTTCTGGTTAAATGGTCTGCAAAGACTCTTCTACCAACTGGGGCACTGTTTTGAGACAATTCTGTTATTCTTTTGTGTGATTTTGGTTTCCAACAAGTTGCAGTAACAATTTATTTTTCTTTGATAACTCAGAATAATATAAAATACAAGAGCAGTAAAATTGGTTTTATTTATTATGAAATTAAAATGGAAATAAACAAGGTCAAAAAAAACTGAAGAAAGATTTACCTGGAAGCAAGCAGCGGCAAGGGCCTAAAAGAGAGGGATTTCATGATAAAATTGCTGGTTGGTAAGACAGAGAGGATCATAAAATTGTTGTCTCCAGGAAATATGGAACTTGAAATCAAAGGTTGTCAGTGATAGTGAGGCGAAGAGTCAATGGAAGGAGACATTGAGTTCTCAGCCAGGAGAAAGAAACACAGAAAGGATAATGTTACAAGTGTTGTTACACATGTTTACTTCGCACGCGGCCAAAAAGAACACGAGGACCGTTTCATTCAGTTAAGTGACAAAAATATGAACTGTGAATTTGTAAATGAATGGCTACAAATTTTGTTGTACGCGATCCCAACGTGGGTCAATAAATTCGTGACCTTCGAAATGCACGCACCGATCCAAAGGGGTGTTTTTTTTTGTAAACCCCCCTATATAAATTCGGAAGAATATTTTTTTGATTTTTCAGAAATATCTCAATTTATGGTATTTTTGGAACACATTTTACATTTCGCCTCAATATTGCCTTTCGAATTTATCTAAATTTGAGGTATTTCTGGAAATACCTCAAATTTGCCTTCCGAATTTATCATATAATATAGTGTTTCCGGAGTGCAAAAATAAAAACTCAAACATTCATTTGATTAATTAAAAACGTCTTCTACATTGATTTAAAATAACAGATTGTAACAACAAACAAAACGAAAACATAATAGAAACTATTGAGATGGTGGTGAAGTCAAACGACGAAGAATCTCAGCGACGGTCCTTATGGTTTCGACGTATAATACTGAGAGGTGTCATATCGGATTGTCAAAATGCTTTCCTAGCAGGTAGAAACATCTTGGACGGGGTGGTTGTGGTGAACGAAGTAATGGATATGGCGAAAAGAAAAAAAACAAAAGTGTGTAATCTTAAAGGCGGACTTTGAAAAGGCTTACGACTCTGTGAGCTGGGCTTATCTTGATTATATGCTGGGAAGGCTGGGTTTTAACGAAAAATGGAGACAATGGATGAGAGTGTGCTTTACTTCCAATTCAATATCGGTTTTAGTTAATGGTAGTCCAACGGAGGAGTTTGTGGCTCAAAAGGGGCTGAAACAAGGTGATCCACTAGCACCGTTCTTATTCTTAGTAGCGGGGGAAGGACTAGCGGGACTTGTAAGGAAAGGGGTAGAAACTGGAAACTTGAATGGCTTCAAGGTAAGTAATTCGCTCTCAGTTGAATTATTACAATTTGCGGATGATACGATATTCTTGTGTGATGGAGGTGATAAGAGCATCTGGTGCTTGAAAGCAATACTTAGATCTTTTGAACTAGCATCAGGGCTAAAGGTAAATTTTTCTAAAAGTAACGTGATCGGTTTCAATGTGGAAGAGAGGATCTTGGAGGGCATATCCCAATTCCTTGCGTGTAGGGTGGGCAAGGATTCCTTCAAATTTCTTGGGATTCCGGTAGGTGCAAACCCAAGAAGAGTGGCAACTTGGCAACCGGTAATCGATGTGATAAAAGCTAGGCTAAATAGTTGGAAGAGTAGGCAATTGTCCATAGGGGGAAGAGTAACACTTATCAATTCGGTGTTAGCCTCTCTTCCTCTATATCTCTTCTCATTCTACAAGGCTCCGAGGAAGATTATCGATGAAATCACAAAATTGCAAAGAAGGTTTTTGTGGGGAGGGGATGAGGAATCGAAAAAGATGGCTTGGGTGAGATGGAATACTCTATGTACTCCGAAGGATAAAGGGGGTCTTGGTATTAAAAATCTAGAAGCCTTTAACATAGCTTTGTTAACTAAATGGAGATGGAGGCTATTGGTGGAGGAAGGAAGTCAATTATGGAGCAAGTTATTAGTGGCAAGATATGGGATAAATGGTAGGTGGCCAAGAGCATCGGAATATACAAGAGGATGGGGGAAATTATCTATTTGGTGGAGAGATCTTTGCATATTGGGGGAGGGTAGTTCTCTGGAGGAAGGTTGGTCTGATGGCTTAATTAAATTAAAATTGGGAAGAGGGAATTTAGTAAAGTTTTGGACAGATTCTTGGCTAGGAAGGGATCCGATTGCTGCACTTTTTCCTCGGTTATTTGACAGATGTTGCGAGCAAAACGCAGTGGTGGAAGACATGGGGTTATGGACGGATAACAGTTGGAAGTGGACTGTGAACATGACTTCGGTTTTGCAGAAAACCGAGCAGCAGCAGCTCGATTACCTGCTGGAAATGCTGCTGCCAGTCACGCCAAAATGTGACATCAGTGACACTTGGAGCTGGACATTGGATCCGGCAAAGGGTTTCACGGTAAGACGTAGTTATGATTGGTTGATTGGTGTTTTTGCAGGTGATAGTGAGCAATTTTCGGATAGCTTGATCAACGCTTGCAAGAAACTATGGAGGAACGATGCTCCGTCAAAGATCACTATTTTTGCGTGGCGCGTTTTACACAATAGGATTGCGACTCGGGAGGCTTTGTTTAGAAGAGGAGTAATTCATTCGCAACACGAAAAGGGCTGCGTTTTTTGCTTCCTGGAAGATGAAACGGTATCTCATTTATTTTTGAATTGTCACATTATTAAAAATATTTGGCAGCTGGTCTTTTCTTGGTTGGGGGAGCCTTATTGTGATGAAGACGATGTAACGACGCATTTTATGGAGTTCGGAAAGATGATCAAAGGCAAGAGGCAAAAACGAGTCAAGCATCTCATTTGGCTGGCGGTCATATGGAATATTTGGATGGCGAGAAATAGAGTGGTATTTAAGGGCGAGGTGTTGTCAATTCCTTCACTACTTTTGGGCATTAAAGACACGGCATGGTGTTGGTTCAAAGCTAGGAAAGGGAAGAACTGTCAAGCAGGGTGGGCGGAGTGGTACAATAGTCCGTTGGGTGTAATATCTACTTTGTAATTGGACTTAACTTTGACTGTTGTAGCTGGTTCAAGGCAAGGAGGGGAAGGAACTGCAAGGTGACTTGGTCGGATTGGTATCATTGCCCAATGGGCTATTTGGCAATGTTGTAATAACATTCATGCATAACTTTCGTTCCTTTGTAACCTTAGTCGGGGGAGAAGCAATGAGTTAGGACTTTTTAGTCTCATTGTTGTGCAATAGGTGCGGGGTACTCTTTTTCCTACCTGAGTCTTTTTTCCCTAATAGGTTTTGACAAATGAGGTTTTGAGGAGGCCCTCCCCCTATCATTGTAATGGCTGGGCACGCATTGTGCTCTGTTTTTTTTCAATGAATCATTTGCTTATCTAAAAAAAAACCCCCCATTCCATCTAAACATAACATGAATGGTCATCATGGCTTGAACGTCATCATGGCTTGAACGTCATCGTCGTTGTTGACATCCATTGCAGACCAGTGCACATGTCCATTATGTCAAGCTGGTTTCCGATAAATTATACTAATTATTTCATGCTCGTCGCCCTTCGAGTCCAGGATGACAGCAGGTACGCATGTCCAGGATGCCTATGATCGTCTTTTGTCAGTCGACGGAGTCGACGGCATTCCTGAGGATGTCTATGATAGTCTGTTGGCTGCTTTACAGATTTCGAACATTTAGTTGTATTATTTTTTATATATTATTTCGCGTAATTTGATTTCACGTTCGCTTACAACTATTTTGCGCGATTTTAAATAATTTTTTTTTTTTACAAATTTCTGGAAATACACATATTTCCAGAAGACAGAAATATGGGTTTTCCGGAAATACCTCAGAAAAAGGTATTTCCGGAAGCCAAAATGGCTTCCGGAAATACCTCTTTCTGAGGTATTTCCAGAAAAACCATATTTCTGCCTTCCGAAAATATGTGTATTTCCGGAAATTTGTAAAAAAAAAATTTTTTTAAGGGTATTTTGGGGATTTAGCGTAAAAGGGGGGGTATGGGGTTCAAGGGGGGTACAAAAAAAAACACCCGATCCAAAGCCAGCAACGCCCATTGTACTTCCAGTTTCGATCAACGAAAAGGATTTTAGGAGTGCTAGGACTTGGGACGGACATCGTAAAAAAGGTAAGAAAAATAAAAGGGGAGTCGGTAACAGTCTCCTACCAACACTTACTAATTGATCGGAAATTCACTTGGAGCCTTATTTCCAAAATGATGAAACTCGCATGAGTTTTAATTAATCATAGAGTGTGTTCGAGAGCCTTGCTAGTATTTTTCAAAATAAAAATTAAAATAATTTAATTTATATACACTGTTGTTGGTGTAAGGAATTTTACATCATCTAATCATGAAATGACTAGAAATATAAAAAAATACTGATCGGTCTCAACTACCTCATTTCATCTCTCTCACCCTAAGGAAAATAGGTATAATAGGGAATTCATCTTTCATTTAATGACTAGTAACATACCCGTGCATACGCACGGGTAGCACCGTGTTATTTACATGAATAGACTCGTAACATTCAATTAGTTGTTAAAATTAAACCTTATTAAATTGATAACTTTTAATTTATTAAAAAAGATGTGTAGCCCTTCGATACATGTTTTCCCGTCGAAGATTGTAAGACTATATCGACAAACTCAATGAAAACCATTACATTATTTCTGTCAAGACTCAAAAGCAAAATAGCTAGTAACAGATTCTCTAGCTCATTTTTGTCTTGTATACAGTGAATTAGGATTATTAGTGACAAATATTTGTCTCGTGTTTTTTTTATGTAAACGAATGTATCCTCCACAGCGACTGTGGAGACTAATCCTTCGAGGTATCTTAGATCCATTTAAGGGGTTGACCTCTCCCAACAAATGTTTTTCCATACGCACCGGCCAGAGATCGAATCCAGGACCAAATGGTTAAGGGACCAAGTATCTACCACTTGTGCCACATCATGTTGGTTTGTGGTTTTTATTTATGAGTGACAAATATTTATCCCACTTTTTCATGTATCAATGACAAACATTTGTCTCGTCTATGAGTATTACAAAAAAATGTGTCCCATTGATAATTTTTAGAAAAAAAATATAATTATCAATGAAAAATATTTATAAGTAATAAATATTTATCCAGTACTTTTTTATGTATCAATTACAAATATTTATCGCGTGTTTTTTTGTATATTTATTGATAGCCATGTTTTAAAAACCGAACCAACCGGAGCGGTTGATCCGGTTGAACCATGACCCGACACCTTTCACGGTTCGGTTATTTCAGCGATTAAAAGCAGTTTTATCCAGTTTTGAGTGGTTTTAAGCGGTTGAACCATAACCCAGAGGTTTCACCGGTTCAATGTCCGGTTCGGTTTTGAAAACATTGATTGGTAGTTCAATTAGTAATTAAATCTTTTTGTTTGTTTAGAGACTAAAAGTTGTTTATTTAAGGACTAAATTGAGTTTAAATTAATTGTTAAAAAACAAAAAAAAGGTCATCACTCTTTTTTTACAAATAATTAAAAGTGGAAGTGAAAGTGTGCGAGAGAAATGATAAAGAGAAAACGAAATGTATAATGACTAATATACCCTTAAAAAGGTGATGTATCAATTTTTAAGAATTTGGTAGTTTAATATTTTACTTAGTGGGTTATTCGATCATGGATATAGTAGATAGTAGATAAATCTAGTAGATTTTTTTTGGTCTACTTAGATTAAATGGCAAATAAACACCACATACACATACTATCATCCCTCACACTCGAGTTCGAACTCAATAGCTGACGTCTTCACGTCGCTGAAATTGCCAAGGCAACCAACGTACATATAGATATAGTAGATTGTTATCGTTGCTTTAGGTGCATTATTTTTTATTAATTGTTTTTAAACCCGTTGCAAATGTTGGCGCTTTTTTCTCCTTTTAATTAATTTGTTATTTTCAAAAGTTGGTCAGATTTGAAGTGCTTAGAGCCTTAGATTGCTGAGTTTTGCTTCTAGGGTAGGTGTTCCCATCCGGACTGGCCGGTTCCTACATTCGCTCGGTTCTCGAAGGACCTTCCCTGAAGGTCGACCGATCGGCAAGAAATATCTAGCCTTCGCCTCTCTCAAAATGGAATGAAGCATAATCAGGGGGAAATATCCCTGACTTCCCTCCTCTTGTCTGTAACGGTACACCCGGCCATGAATTGTAATACTCAGCATTAATACGCCTTGTACTATAAATATATGCCCTCTGAGGCCAATAGACGGATCCCAACTCATTTTCTCTCAATACGGTACTTGTTCTTTACATTCCGCAAGAGAACAGTATATCTAGTGTTCGGTCCTTTCTCAACCCCGAGAAACCGATCGTAACATTGGCGCCTACCGTGGGGCCTGATAAAACTTCTCCCACGCCCCACCTTTCAAAAATCATTTCCAACGAACAATGGTGACCACCAGGAATGGAACTAGCGATCCTGGCAACTCCAGTGGCCACCAACCTCATGCAGATCCCAGGCTGGAAGAACTGATGGTAGTAGTACAGATCCTCCATACGCAAAAACGCTGATCAACAGCGCCGGAATGAAGAACAGGAACTCCGCTCCCAGGCCTTGGAGGCAAGGGAAGCGCAGTTACAGCAGCAACTAACAGATATGAGGAGATTCACTCAGGTGCTGGAGGCCACGAGAACTCCACTGCGTGCGTTTCAGCCGTTTACGGCGAAAATCCAGGCGGTAGAGATCCCACCCTGGTTCAGAGAGCCGGCAATGAGAAGCTATAACGGCTCTGGGGACCCCCAGAGTCACGTGGATTCCTTCCAAACACAGATGTTCATCAGCGGTGGCAATGATGCCATCAGCTGCAAGATGTTTGCAGTTACCCTAGCAGAGGTGGCTCTGAAATGGTTCAAGGGGTTCCCAGCGAGATCCGTTACTGGATTTCAAGACCTTGCAAGCAGGTTTGTCCAGCAATTCTCGGCCAACAAAAAGAAAGAAGTGGGCCTAGGCGACCTGTTCGACGTACGCCAAGGACAAACTGAACCGCTCAAAAGCTACTTGGACCGGTTCAATAAAACCACTGTCCTCGTTGAAGAGCCGGATGAGAAGTTCTTCGTAACCGTCTTCATAAAAGGCTTGCGGGGAGGGATTTTTAGTGAGGCACTAATCGTCTGGAAGCCTAGAACGATGGATGAGGTCCGTGTAAGAGTAGAGAAACACATAGAGGCTGAGGAGTCCAACGCCGGGAAGAGAGAGAAGGAGGAAGGAAAACGAGCATCCACGGTCGAGCAGGCAGAGCCACAACGCGCTCGGCCTCAAGCAAGAGACAGAAGGGACAGAGGAAATTGGAGTAGGAACTGGTCGGCTAGGCTGGGAGCAGATGAAGGGTATACCCCACTGAACGCAAGGCCCTCATACATCCTGGACAAATCTTTGTAGGATGGCACCATGCGAAGACCAGCCCCATTCGTTGGAACGATGGACAGAAACCCAGACTCTTACTGCAGGTACCACCGAACAGACGGTCATTCAACCGATGATTGCTGGACCCTAAAGCAGCAGATTGAGCAGCTGATCCAGAGGGGAGCCTTGAAGAAATATGTGAAAGAAGGAGAAGCCGGAGACGGAAAACGTCGAAAAGGCAGCACCAGCCGCAGGCAGGAAACAGGAGGCGAGAAGGTTCAAGGAAGCGCTCGAGAAGAGACAGAACACGAAACAGCAGACAAAGGGGGAATCAATTCCATTGCTGGAGGGTTCTCGGGTGGGGGAGCCACCACTTCAGCCATGAAAAGGTACGTGAAGTCAATAATGTCAGTCGGTAATAGTGAAGAATGTGTTGTGCAGGAATACCCAGGCATCTCCTTCGAGATCTAGGACTTCAACGGTGTCCGGTCCCACACGGACAACCCCATTATAATATCAGTCACCACCAGCGGTTACAAGGTGGCGAGAGTCCTGATAGACGGAGGAAGCTCAGCCAACGTAATTTATGGGAAGTGCTTTGACGAACTCAAACTCCCGTCCAGCATACTGAGAGAGTATCCCGGCACCCTTGTAGGATTCTCAGGAGAGTAGGTAGTAGTTCGGGGATATCTGGGTCTCCGCACAATATTTGGTGAGAAGGAGGATGCAAAAATTGTAGTGCTACAATATATGGTTGTCCAAGCTCAGTCTTCCTACAACATGATCATGGGAAGGTCGACCCTTAACGCCCTCCTAGCAGCAGTCTCCTACCCTCACCTATGCGTGAAGTACCCCCTACCGGGCGGTAGGATGGGAACGGTAAAGGGAGATCAAGCAATGGCAAGGAAATGTTATGCTGAAAGCGTCAAGGTCAAGCTGCTCCAGGGAGGAAAGAATGGCGACAGACTTGGTAAAACAACCACCGCAAGGAAGGAAGACAAGAAGAAGAAGCCGACCACGGAGCATGAAAACCCCAAGAAACCAGGCTGAAGGGGAGGACCGAGCCGGAAAGGCACTAACCCAGCCCTCCAAAAAGAAGAAGAAAGAAACAAAATGTACTCTTGTAAAACGGCCACATAGGCCCACCAATTGTACGAAAACTCAATAAAAGAACCGGATTGTTTTATCCCTGTCTTTCAAGATCTAGAATGGACCATAATAACCCCAGGCGTAAGTCCCGACAGGTAAGAACCGAGCAACGCCTCGACGTTACCCTTGTGCAAAAAAAATCAAGTCCCGACAGGCAATAGGCGGGGCTGGCGAGTCCTTGTGCCACCCTTGGGCGAACCTTATGGGAAAAAAGTGAGCCTGGCAAGCTCGCCACACCATAAGGAATCTCTCTAGAGAACCGGCACAACCAAACGCCACAACGTTACCGGGCAGTCACGTTGATCTATTGAGGCAATTGTAAAAGTCCCGACAGGTGGAGACTGGCGAAAGCCGACATACACCTTTGGGAAAAAACGCAGAGCAAGTACGCCCCCATTAAAGACCTAAGTCCCGACAGGTGGAGGCTGGCGAAAGCCGACATACACCCTTGGGCACCAGCCATTCTATGAATTAACAGTTAAAAGCGACGGGAAGTGCCAGGTTTTCGGCTCGTGTGGCCCTAACGTTAACAAAATGAAATCAGTCTAAAACAGGCCTAGAGACAAGTCAAAAAATAGTAAGGGTGATAGGAAGAAAACAAACCAAACCATTATATTACACACGAAGAACCTTTCGGCAGTTCATAAAGAAGCCGCAATGGCCAAAATCCTAAAAATGGCACGCAGGCCAGAAAAAGGTCCAAAGAGGCTCGCAGGCCGACCACACAAAGCAAAAGGAGTTAAAGGGTAGCCTCGGAGTCGAGCGAATCCATCACCATATCTTGATGTCCGGCGTCAACACTCGGCAGCTCAACCTCCGGTTCCCTAACAAGACCAACCGGATCATCACCCACAACCGGAGGCTCCTGAGGACCAGTGATCGAGCCAAAAGGGAGATCCCCCGCAGGTTGCTGCACCTCTCTCTCAGCCTCCACCTCCTCTTCGGTCGGCATCAACTAGCAGGCCATCAACCTCAATCTTGTCCAAATCCATGCCAGAAACATCGATATTGGGTGCAAGGCTTGGATCTGAGCAACAACAATATTAAAGCCACTATCGAAGTTACCAACACACTCCAGCTTGCACTCCTCATAGGCAGCCCGCAGCAGCTGGTACCTCTCTGACTCCGGAACTACAGCCGCTCCAGCTTCCTTCAACTTTGCCTCAGCAGCTTCCAGCTTCTCATTGGCCGACCGAAGATCATTCCCAAAGCTTTAATCGTGGCCGAAGATTCCTTTGCCTCCCCCGCCATCTTCGACAACTTGCCCTCCAAGATACTTTTATTGCTATCAAACTTCTGCACATCGACCTGAAGATTAGCTATCTTGGCCTTCGAACGCTTCAGATCCTCCTCTACAGACTGCCTAAAGGAGTTTTCCACAAGATGAGCCATGAAGGAGCTCCAGATCCCATATGTCGTGATAGCCGCCAAAGCAGGCCCAAAGCCCATAGTGACGGCTTTCTCATGGTCACCTGGTGGGAGCACTCCATTAAGCACTCGGTTGAGGGGGTACCTAGAATCCCAGGTCGTCTTAATAAGGCCCTCGGCAGTGGCAGTTGTCACGACCTTCAGATGTTTGCGCCATGAAGGATCGGTAGGAGGATCAGCAGCATCAGGTTGAACCAACGCGGCGAGACTAGAAGTTTTCGGTTTTCTCTTCTTTGCAGGTGGTTTGGAAGGAGAGGCCTCCTTGGACGCAACACCATACGGTACCTCAATAACAGCAGGGGTAGAAGCAGGAACAGGAGAAACATTGACTGGGGAAGCAGCATCGGTATACCCTTGCCTCTTCCACTGCTCGGCACGAAGACGCTTGCGCTCGACAACACTGATGGAAGACATACCTAAAGATCCTGCAAAAGAAGAAAAATCGATCAGCGCTAAGGCACAGCCAAAAACAAGAAACAAATAACAAAGGAAAAGAAAATTACTCAGGTACGAAATTAAAGCTATTTCCAAATTCTCAGTACTCAACAAAAGGGTGGATTTGGTCGGTGCACCCTCCCAGAGTCGTTCAATATCCGCTTGGTCTGAAGAAGAAAGATCTCGCTCGTCTATCAACCGCCCCTTACGGGGTTTACGAGTTCAAAACAAGGGAAACTGCTCCTCACCTTGTTCTGTAAGCAACAGGGTGGAGCAGGACGGCCCCGCCTCCAATTTGAAGAAACTCTCCTTGAAGTGTTTATAACTACTTTTATAAACGACCATGAACGGGTGACGAGGAATGTTGCATAGAGAAACCCACGTACGTGGCCTCGGCGAATGCACCCTAAAGAAACTCAAAAACTTCTCAACCATCGGTTCTATACTCAAACAGTCGCACAAAATCTCAAACGCCCGCATAGAGGCCCAACCGTTCGGATGGAGCTGGGAAGGGGCGACGTTTATAGTTCGGAGCACACCACAGTAATAAGAAGAGAATGGAACCCTAACCCCCAAGTCTTTGAACAAAGTCTTGTACATATAAGTAAGGGGAGGAGACCCAACAGCCACGGGAAGGTGACAAACACGCTCACCAAAGCCGACCGGCCGTGCAATAGTAGCACCAACATCAACCGGATGGCATAAGAGCCCCTGAACCTCCCCTACCTCCTCATCAGTATTGAGGTCCGAACGAGCATCCCTCACTTCAGCCTTTGATAACTCTTATTTATAAGAGTTATTTGTACCTTAGTAGCTTAAATAATTAATTGTCCAAAAGCAATTTGTTTTATTTAATTATTAGAATTAATGGTTTGTGGTTAGTTAGAAAGAAATTCTGGTTTATTCCCCAATTGGCACTTTGGTGCTCTATTTTTGTGTTTTAATATGCGTTCTAGTGTGCTGCAGAATTTAGGTGCTATAACATTGGTGTGGGTCCTGCATTAGATGAAAGAGAAACTGTTGAAGCCACTTTCTGCGAAAATAGTACATGCCAGTGCATGCTGATGCGTGACCACTAATTTTGGGGGGTGTCCTGTCCTTTTATTAATGACCCATGTCCTTTGGGCCCAAAAGAAGAAAAAGAATTGGACTTTTAGGGTTTTTCTTGGATCCCATAACCCTAGGCATATAAAAAGGACACCCTACTCCTATTCTTGGGGGCGTGTGCAGCCGAGGAGGAGATTAGACATAATCTCCCCAAATTTTTGTGCTCCTCCATTGTTATTCACAAAAGAACAGAAATTCTGCACCTCTGTGCTGCGAGCAATGCTGCAGCACCACTGATGCTGTGATTCTGCGAGTTGCTGCAATAAGGAGTCTGTCTTCTTCATCAGGTGCTGTCACACCCTGAAGCTGACCAGGTGTTGTTACACTCTGGATGCTGAATCAGTGCTGTTACACTCTGGATGCTGAATCAGTGCTGTCACACTCTTGATGCTGAATAGTATATCTCTTTTTGCTACTCTACTCTTTTGTAATTTTAAATTTAAAGCACTAGATTTATCATCCATGCTTTACTTCATGGATTTGTTGCTCATTATGAGCTAAACCATTTGTGGTTGGAATGCTATTAGCCATGTAATGGATTTCTAATGGTTTTAATGTGAATTTGATGTTTAGCAACTTTATCCTTTGTGTGATACTATTTCCAAACTTATTTTAGAAGTGATCACCTAAATATAAGTACCATTTATAGATTCAGACATGGTTTATAAATTGATCTCAAAGGATAATATGGATAGTGGTTATTTAAGGACACTTTAATAATCCTTGCTTAAAACCTAGACATAGGAGGGCAAATTTCATAGGGTGAATACTCTGGGTGTTTAATAGCCTAGGGTGAACCTATTTAGAGCTTAGACATAAGTGCTTGTAGTGAAGCCCTTTAGAAAAGTGACTGAAAAGCACGTACTGTTGCTACAGCACCCAGATGCTACAGCATCAGATTTAACATTAAACCATTATTTAGAAGTTGCATAGTGAAAGGCATTCCAACTTGTTCCCATAGTGAATTTCCTACTATCCTTTACTTTTTATTACTGCTTATGATTAAATTGGGTTCTACAACTTGTTGCTTTACTTTGTTTTACTCACTAGCTTACTTACTAATTTAAATATAGAAAAGAACTCAACAATCCTCGTGGGAACGATCTCTACTTACTCTTTATTACTTGTTGGACTGTGTATACTTGCACATATTGTTTTCACACAACAAGTTTTTGGCGCCGTTGCCGGGGATTGTGATAGTTAATTTCTATTGTTTAGTTAGTAAGTTAGTTTGTTAGTTAGTTTTTGGTGTGTTCTATGTTTGAGCAATTTTTTTTTCTTTCTATTTCGTATTGTGCTTTGTGTTTGTAACGTGTTCTCTTTGTTGTTTTTAGTGCCGTTATTTGTGTTTAGTGTCTTGTGAAAAGAAAAAAATCCACTTTATGTCATGGACCATTCGAGTTTTTATTTTATGCAAGAATTGAATACTCAACAACAATGTTTCAATTTTGATTCCCATGGGAGTGAACATGAAAGGGGCTGTTACGAGACAAATCCATCTTCTCAAGCTCAAACCGAAAGATTACATGAGGACAACTCTAGTTTAAAAGAACTCTTAGCTCGATCCATTGAATCTATGAAGGTGGAACGTGACAACTTTGAAAGGGGCTGTTATGAGACAAATTTCATGCCAATGACAGCCAAAAATATGGATTGTGGCATGGAAAACTTTGTGTGTGAGCAAGATCCAAGTTGTCGAGCTCAAAGCGAAGGATTCCATGAGACCATCTCCAACTTCCAAGAATTTGTAGCTAAATCCCTTGAGGATATCAAAGTGGATAGTGAAAACTCTCAAGTGTCATGTAAGAATATAGAGGCTCACTTGAAGACAATTATGGAGCATCTAAAAGAAGAGAGTTGTATTGAAGAAGTGAGTGATCTAAAAGAAAAGAATTGTATTGAATATGTGGTTGAGAAAAAGGAAGAAATGAGTGTAGAGTGTGAACTTGAATGTGGTCATTTGGAAATAGTGGAAGAAAAACAAAAAAATTGTGTAGTTGTAGAACAAGAAAAATCCAAAAATTGTGACAAGGAAGAAAAGCCAATGTTGAGATATGAAAAGATTCATGTGACAAGTGAGACTCAAACCTTGGTAATTGAAGAAAAAAGTCTTCCGCAAAATGAGTTTCAATTTTTTCAAAAAAGGGGAAATTCCTATCCCAAATGCTTATTGATTGGGGCATGGGAACACTTGCTTCCCTATGCCAAATACAATGGATTTCTGACTAAAAGGAGAAAGCGGAAGGATGACATTTTCTTCTTGTCCTATTATCCACCCTAACTTGGGTTTTGAAGGCCAAGTCTAGCTAAAGACTATAAATTAAGCGCTACTGGGAGGCAACCCAGATTTTAGGACTAATTGTGTTTTGTGTGCTTTTGTTTTTACTTTTTCAGGTATGAATAAGTGGTCTTGTGGTATGTGCTGTCAATTATGCAGAATTTTGGTGCTGCAACACCATGTGTTGCAGCACCTGTTGCTAAAGTGGTGCTACAACACCTGTTGCTGAGGTGTTGAGTACGTGGTCAAAAAGTCAAAATGGAGTTTCAAATGTCAATGTAGCATATTTGGCAGTCACCTCTGCTAATTGGCAGTGTGTTTTCTCCTTCTCATCATTTAAACCTTGTTAACGATCTTTTCCCCAATCACCACCCACCCAAAACCTTTCCACCACACCCTCACCGAAACCATCACAAACAAAGAACCATCCACTCCACCCAAAAGACCTTCTCCATCACAAAAAACCCATTCGTCATAGTTCCAAACCTTCATTACTTACCCTTCATCCACCCCCACCTCAACACCTTCCCTATCTCCAAAACATTCCACTCCACCAAAGCAACCCACCCCACCATCTTAGCCATCAAAAGACCCAAGCCAAACCATTGTCACTGATCAGCCCCAGAACTTGCCAGGCACTGAGAGTTCAGAGAAGCAGGCTGTAGCATCTGATGCTCCAGCATTTGATCAAAAAGGGAGTGCTGGAGCATCTCCTGCAGCACCAGAAAAGTAAATGATAAGCAAAAATGTAGCAAGAAAGAGGCCAGATGTGCAGCCAACACCTGTGGATGAACCTGATGATTGGATTCCTCCCCCTCCACCAATGCCTACTGATGTGGAGAATCCTAAAGAGGTTGTTCTAAAGAAAGTCAATTCTCAGTTGATGCTGCAGCACCTGAGGGCAGCAGCAAAGATGATGTCAAGGAGCCGGATAAAAAGAAGCTTAAGGTTTACGAAAGCAAAATCAGAAGAGGTGGATCTCGAAGCAGCCAGAGGCTCAAATCTGGGGTTATTTCTAACTGAACCCTTCTTAATTGTTTTTAATTTCTTGCTTTAATTGTTTATGTTTTTGTGCTGTATTTTGAATAACCGCTTGGTGCTGTAGCATCAGTTTTAGCATTTCCAGGGGATTTGTTTAAAAATAATATTAAAAAATTTCAAAAAATCCGCCGGAAATGTTAAAAATCCGCCGGAACATTTTGAAATTCCTATAAATAAAACTTTCTCCTACACTCTTCTCATTCTCTCATTTCACTCTTTATTTCCTTCTCACTTTCTCCTACACTCTTCTACATTTCTTTTCTTCTTCCTTCTCATTCATTCTCACTTATTCATTCTTATTTCTTCTTTCTCATATACTCTTCAAACTTGATTAAATTTCTCTACATATTTCTTTTCTATATTTCCCATTTCTTCTTCCTTCTCACTTCTTCTTATTTCTTCATTTCTTCACTTGTTCTTATTTATTCTTATTCCTTATCACTTATTCATTCTTATTCTCTCCTACTTTATTTTTCCATACACTCTTTCATATATTTTTATTTTTTTGACACAACTCTCATTCATTCTAATTTCTCTATTACTTCTCATTCTATTCTATATAAGTTTTTTCTCACATTCTAATTCATTTTTTATTACTTCTTATTTAATTAAAATACAAAAATCCGAAAAAAAATGTAAAAAAAATTAATTTTTTTTTTAAAAATGCGCCGGTAATTGAAAAAATCCGCCGGAAAATTTCCGGCGACATTTCCGGCGGATTTTTTGGATTTTACGGCGGATTTTCCGCCGGAAATTTCCGGCGGATTTTTCGGCGCCGCGAAATCCGCCGGAAAGCGTTTGCTGCGAACTGGCTACCAGCGCCAAAAATTCGCCGAAAAGTCCACATTTTCGGCGGATTTTTGGCTTTTCCAGCGGATTTTGCCCGCCGAAAAGTCCAATTTTTCTTGTAGTGATCGGGCTCGACCGATCTAAGATTATCGTTACGAACTCCCTCCGAGTCTCTAGGATCAGAAGCCATCAGTTTGGCAACGTTTGGACGATTTATGTCGATAACCCGGCGAGTTTGTTTTGTTCTAGCCATATCGCACCTGTAGAAATGGGGGCATGCCGAGTCAAGTTTAAGCGCGACACAGTGGGTCCACAACCAAGTCGGAACCCGACCTGACGTCCCCCACTCCGTGCTTTTGGAAACGTGCAAACAGGAGTGCCGACTGAAACACAAGTAAAAAAGAAAAAGAAACACTAGAAGCACACTAACCTCGGAATTCGGAAGCTCGGCGAAGCTGATCTTGTTCGCGTGCTCTGACGACCTCAATGAACTGAAAGGCAGAGACCCTCGCCACAGTAAGTAAAAAGGGAAGCTCGGACACCAAAGCACAGGATGACGATGTGAAGGTCGGTACCTGGAGCAATTTGCAAAAAACCAGTGCAAATGAGTGAGCCACTCACACATATTTATAGTGTTCCATCAGCTACGAATTGGGCCTGGGCCTAGACAACGCGTCCAATCAGTAGCACCTAGTCAGGGCGCGCCTCCAGATAATTGAAGACTCATGAAGAGAATTATCCGACTCATGATTTGGAGTTGGCAGCTATTGTGTACGCACTGAAGATTTGGAGACATTACCTATATGGTTCTCGTTTCGAAGTCTTTAGTGATCATAAAAGTTTGAAATATTTGTTTGATCAGAAGGAGTTGAATAACAGGCAGAGAAGGTGGGTGGAATTTCTGAAGGATTATGACTTCGAATTGAAGTATCATCCGGGAAAGGCTAATGTTGTAGCTGATGCACTAAGTAGGAAATCCATTCACATAGCAGAGTTCATGATGCATGAAATGAAATTGTTGGAGTCCTTTAGAGACTTAAATTTGAATGCAAGATCAAGGAAGGACCGGTTAGTGTTGAGCCATATGAGGATCTCTAGCTCATTAAGGGATTCTATTCGCTTAGCACAGGAGATTGATGTGAAGCTACAATCACAAAAAGTATTGCTAGATTTTACCGAAGATCACTCAGTGATAGAGTTATTTGTTTCAACGGTAGGATCTGTGTGTCCGATAATGAAGATATTAAAAAGCAAGTGCTAGAGGAAGCACACCGAAGTTTATTTTCTGTACATCCTGGATCCACCAAGATGTATAGAGATTTAAAGCAGATGTATTGGTGGCATGGAATGAAGTTAGAGATTACCGAATTCGTATCTCAATGCCTAACTTGCCAAAAAGTTAAGATAGAACATCAGAAGCCTGCTGGTCTGTTACGGCCACTAGACGTGCCAGTGTGTAAGTGGGAAAACATTTCCATGGATTTTGTAATGGCATTGCCAAGGTCCCAAGCCGGTAACGACTCTATTTGGGTAGTTGTGGATCAGTTAACTAAATCATCTCACTTTATTCCAGTTCGTTCGAGCAGTAAGGTATCCAAATTAGCTGAGGTGTATCTGAAGAACATAGTGAGGTTACATGGGGTTCCTACCTCTATTTGGAAGGCTTTGAATGAAGCATTGGGAACTAAAGTACTTCTGAGTACCACTTATCACCCGCAGACAGATGGCCAGACGGAGAGAACTATCCAAACTTTAGAAGATATGCTTCGGGCTTCAGTACTCGATAACGGAAAGAAATGGGAAGATCACCTTCCATTGGTGGAATTTGCTTACAACAACAGTTATCACTCCAGCATAGGAATGGCACCTTTTGAAGCCTTGTATGGGAGGAAATGTAGAACTCCATTGTGTTGGTGGGAAGTCGGTGAGAACCGATTGTTAGGACCTGAGATGATTCAAGACACTACTGAAAAGATCCGCCAGATCAGGGAAAGAATGAAAGCTGCTCAAAGTAGGCAAAAGAGTTATGCCGACAAAAGGAGAAGGCCGTTAGAATTCGAGTCGGGTGATCATGTGTTTTTGAGATTGTCACCAACAATTGGCACAGGTAGGGCATTACGGGTGAAGAAACTCAGTCCTCGGTATATTGGACCCTTCCAAATTATCGAGCGAGTTGGGCCTCTTGCATACCGTATTGCTTTGCCTCCACCATTGTCAAATCTCCATGATGTGTTCCATGTGTCTCAGTTGCGGAAGTACATTCCCGATCCAAGTCAACCGTTAGATTTTGAAACGATTGATCTTCGACCGGACTTGTCCTTCCAACCTCATCCAAATTACATCATGGAACGTGGCGAGAGAACGCTGCGGACGAAGACAATTCCCATCGTCAAGGTGGTTTGGGATGGTTTCTCCGCTGAGGAAGCTACTTGGGAATTGGAGGATGATATGCGAACTCGCTATCCATATTTGTTTACTTGAGGTCAGTTGCGTTAAATTTTGGGGACAAAATTCCTTCAAGTTGGGGAGAATGTAACATCCTCAAAAATAATTAATCGAATTATTTGGATGTTGACCCAAATTAATTATTTTTAGTACTTGATTGGTGTAATTAATGAGTGCTAAAGTTAATTATTTGGATGTCTCAGGAACGTTAAGCCGATAGAGCGGAATAAGGGTGATTTGGGAAAGAAATAGGAGATTAAGGGCAATATGGTCATTTAACCATATTGCCACTTAATTGAAAGGAAAGAAAGAAAAGAATAAAAGAAAGAAGGAGAAGAAAGAAAGAACACGCAGAGAAGAAAGAAAAGAAGAGAAGAGGAGAAAAGAAAGAAGAAAGAAGAAAGAAGAAGGAAGAGAAGAAGAAGAAGCTCTCACCCCCAAGCCCTCAAACTTCACCATCTTCATCATCTCCTCTCCCTCATCATAACCCAAGAGCTTGGTAAGATTCCTCTCCATTTTTCCCCTTGCTTTTTGACTTCGAAAATTGAGGGTTTGTGGGGAAAATTTGTTGAAATCATGGATTGATAGGTTGTGTTGATGATTGGGTTATGTTTAGGATTGAAGCTAGGAGCAGATTGATCGCGTTGTGAAGTTCGAATCGAAGTTTGGAGCGGTTTGGTGAAATAGGGTTCCGTTCGAGAGTTTTCAAGTCTCGGCAAATTCGGTTCGATATCGGCTCTTGCTTCAAGTGTGAGTTTTACTCACGCTTAGGATGTTTTTGTGTCTCGATAAATTTTATGTGATTTGATTGAATATGTCCGCTATTTGGGAAAAATATGTCTTTTTTGATAAAATTCGTTTCGATTGAGTTTTTGATTGAATTGATTGATTGTGTGGTATTGGTTGGGTTTGTTTTGCTGGTTGTTAAATCTATTTTCAGTCGGAACGAGAATCGGAATTGAGCGGAATAGCGAATTTCGCAAGAAAACGGAAAAACTGCACTTTTCTGCAGAGGGTCGCGTCGCGACCCATTCTCATCGCGTCGCGACCTGGCCCAGTTTTGTCACGCAAAAAGTTTCTGTCGCTTTTCGCGTCGCGACGGTAGTAGTTCGCGTCGCGACGCTTTGCAGATTTTCTGCAACTGTACACTGTTTTTGTTTTCGCGATAACTTTTGATCCGGGAACCCGATTGAGGTGTTCTAAGATGCGTTGGAAAGCTTATTCAGAGGCCTAACTGAATATTCTATTTTAAGGTAAAACTGAACTGTTTTGGAGTTGTAAATTGTGTTCGAAAAGCGGTAAATTAATACCCGAGAGAGAACTTAACCTTTTCTTAATCAAAACTGAATGTTCGAGTATTGGTATGAATGTAAACGGACCTTGAGTTCATATGATTGTAGATATATGTTTATATACATCGATTTGGGTGACGACCCATTGTTCGACATACTAGGCGGGGCAGTCATGATCCCCCAACCTAGGCTCCGTGCCAATAGGAGAACGTACTATTGGTAAGGGGGTTCACCGGGATTAGCACTGGATTGCAGTCGGTGTTATGTCATGAGTTTGTTGTACGTACACCGGGGTTAGCACTCTATTGCAGTCGGTGTCGTACTGTGCGATACACCGGGGTTAGCACTTTATTGCAGTCGGTGCCGCACTTTGTTTGTTCACGTTCACCGGGGTTAGCACTTTATTGCAGTCGGTGTCGTGTTAATTTAAAAAGGATTATTAATTGAGCCGAGAGAGTTAGTAGGGGTCTCGGTAGAACTCACTGAGATTGTATCTCACTGTTTAAATGTTGTTGTTTTACAGAGACACAGGGGCAGCGGAAATCCAAGAGGCACGGGTAGGTTGGGCTCGGGCGACTATTGATGACTTAGCATTTATGCTTAAGTTATTTGTTATTTCCTTTGCTGTCTATGTATCGCAACACCATGACTTTAGTATTATGTTTTCTTCCGCTTTCTTGTATGATGCTGAATACTTTAGTAGCTGACAGTGTATGGTCTGAGTACTGTATGGTCTTGTTTGTAAATAAGACTCTTTTGTTTTTAATCAGCGAAAAATTCATAGTGGTATTCAATGTCTGAGCAGGAAATAATATCTCTGATGTGTTATTAATGTGCACTTGGGTATTTTTAATAAATACAAATACCGGGGTGTTACAGTTGGTATCAGAGCGGTTCGACCTAGTCGGACTTAGCTATTAGAGTCTTTTACTTCCTTCAGTCGTGATTTTCTTAGTATGCTATTTGACATTGAGCTTGATCAACTTAATACTTTGTGCATATTTCGCAGAATCATGGCCAGAAGAGGTAGAGGAGTTCCCCCCTGCTGATCCACATTTTGACTGGATGCAAAATGTGATCGAGAACCAACAGAAAATGATGCAAGACATGATGCTTATGCGTTGATTGAATTTACCTATAACAACAGTTACCATTCCAGTATCGGGATGGCACCGTTTGAAGCATTGTATGGTCGAAAGTGTAGAACGCCGTTGTGTTGGTCTGAGTCGGGGGAGAGTGTAGTGTTGGGACCGGAGATTGTCCGGGAGACTACAGAGAAAATCAAGATGATCCGTGAAAAGATGAAGGCTTCGCAGAGTCGTCAGAAGAGTTATCATGACAAGCGGAGGAAAGATTTAGAGTTTCAGGAGGGTGAGCATGTGTTCTTGAGGGTTTCTCCTATTACCGGTGTTGGTCGAGCGTTGAAGTCGAAGAAGCTCACTCCTCGCTTTGTTGGTCCTTATCAGATTTCTGAGAGAATCGGAAATGTGGCTTATAGGGTGGCTTTACCGCCAAATCTTTCGAATTTGCAAGACGTGTTCCATGTGTCGCAACTTCGGAAGTATGTTTCGGATCCATCTCATGTGATCCATATGGATGATGTAGAGGTGCGGGATAATCTCACTGTGGAGACGATGCCCGTACGGATTGAGGATCGTGAAGTGAAAGTGCTTAGAGGCAAAGAGATTGCATTGGTGAAAGTGGTTTGGCTAGGAGCTGCCGGTGAGAGTATGACTTGGGAGCTAGAAAGCAAGATGCGGGAGTCCTACCCAGAGTTGTTTGATCAGGTAAATTTCGAGGACGAAATATTCTAAGTGGGGGAGAGTTGTAACACCCTAAATATTTAATTAATTTATTTAATTAAGTATTTAGGAATTTATTTTAATTAATTGGATATAATTTAATTAATTGAAATTATGTTAAAATGGTGTATGTGGTATTAGAAGGTGGAGGCGCCAATTAGATGAACTTGGGCTTAAGTGAAGAGGCCCAAGCCCATGATCCATGTAATAGGCGAGTTAGTTAGGCTTTGTGAGATTAGGGTTTTGGCTAGCATTTTGCGAATTGGAGAGAAAAAGTGAGAGAGGCGCCGTGGAGAGAGGAGAAGGAAGAGAAGAAGATCGCGAAGTTCAAGGAGAAGAGGGACGTGATCCATTGCTGTGGTTCTGTTCGTGACCGTCTCTAGGGCTTCCGTTCTTCAAATCCAAGGTAAGGGGAGTTCTATCTTTCTATATAATAGATGTTTATGATAGGTTTTAGGGTAGGGTTAGCCTAGATCTATCCATGATCATGAATGCGTATGTGATTTCATGTTTTGTTGATGACTTATGCGTGATCTTCATGATCGGTGTGTGATTTCATGTTGTTTTTATGATTTGTATGTGAATTGATGTATTCGTGTTGCTCGGAATCCGTTTGTTGGTGTTATGGGCGCCTAGGGCGCCATATGTTTGATTGTGTTGCTGGATTTGTTGCTGGATTGTGTTGTGCTGGGCGCCAGGCGCCAGGCGCTGGGCGCCAAGGGCGCCGTGTGTGTGTGTGTTGTGTGTTGCGGGGCGCTGGGCGCCAAGGGCGCCGTGTGCGTGTGTGTTGTGTGTTGCGGGGCGCTGGGCGCCAGGCGCCAGGCGCTGGGCGCCAAGGGCGCTGCGTGCGTGTGTGCGTGTGTTGTGGGTGTTGCTGGGCGCCAAGGGCGCTGTGTGTCCGTGTTGCTTGTGTGTGTTGCTCGGCGCCATTTCCAGGATGTTCCCGATTTCTAATAAAATCTGTTTTCGCTATATCTTTTGACTCGGGCATCCGTTTTAAACGTTTCAAAAAGTGATGGGAAGCTTTTTCGGTTGTCTACCTGTGTGTCTTATTTTTAAAAGAAAAACTTATTATTTTCTTGTGGTTTCTGGGCGCCCAAGTGACTGTCCCCGGTGGTCATCCCAGTGACATTGTAAAGCCGTATTGAGTCCTTTAAAAATCCTTTTTGCGTATAACCAACAGTTTTAACGCTTTAGTGTCAAAATGGGTGATTATGACGATGATGCCCTTAGTGGCTAGTTAAATGACATTTTTGCCCTTAGTGGCCAATATTATTGATGATGATGTGTAAATGACGATGATGCCCTTAGTGGCTAGTTAAATGACGTTTTTGCCCTTAGTGGCCAATATTATTGATGATGATGTGTAAATGACGATGATGCCCTTAGAGGCTAGTTAAATGACGGTTTTGCCCTTAGTGGCTATTGTTTGATTGATGACGTTTATGGACAAGTGACGATGAGGCCCAAAAGGCTAAGCGACGATGATAATAAGCGACGATGAAATATAGCGACGTTGTTATGTGTAATTATAAATTGACAGGTGCTGTGCCTCTTATTTGGCAAATTGGTAAGTGACGGGTCACATAGTTGACGGTGATTGTGTGTTTGTGTGTGGTGCATGTCATAGTGTCTCATGTATTCCATGTGCATGAACCCAGCGACGATTAGGCCATAAAGGCTAAGCGACGATGAGGCCATAAAGGCTAAGCGACGATGATGAAAGGTACCTCATGCATATGCCCGCGAGTGGGTTGCACTTCATATAGTTACATGACATCGTGATGAGTTGTTGTATTGACGTAATTGATGACTGTGATGCGGTTACTCTAGTGTTGTGACTTTGACTTATTGCTTATCATATGATTTATTATATGGATTGAATTGGACTCACCCTTCTGTTTGAATGTTACCCCTATACGGTAACGTGCAGGTGATCACGAGTGAAGACCTAGGTATCTTCACTAATTTGAGTCGGGTCGTCATGCTCTGATACGTAGCACTCAGGGGGGGAAACGAACTCGATGTTTTAAGACCATTTTGGTTGTTATATGTTATTTGATGGTTTTCTCTTTATTTTTACTTTTCGCTGCGTAGTTGGTTTTATTGATGTCAAGGTTGTGGTGACGATGACTGATGCTTGAGGTTTTCCCCATTGGGGGTGTGCTACGTATTGCACAATTATTGATGTTGAACTGTTTTATTGAAGTACGATGTTTTATTCGAAGTATGTGTAACATTCCCTGCGATGAAAACGATTTTGAAACTCTGATTTTACAATTAAATTAACGGGTAGAAAAGGGGTGTTACATTAGTGGTATCAGAGCATAAGTTCGGTCTGTCCGGCCAAGTTGTCCAGTCATTGACGATCTAGTATTGTCGACTTATTCTAACTGTTGGTTTTGTTGGAGCTTTGAGTTGAGATGGCTGGGAGAAACGACACTGCGATTGCTGCTGCTTTGGCTGCCATGGCTCAGGCTGTGCAGAGTCAGCAGAATGCTGGGGAGAACGCTGGTTTTCGGAGTCTGACTACTTTCCAGAGAGAGAATCCGCCCACTTTCAAGGGCAAATATGATCCAGATGGTGCTATGGCTTGGTTGAAAGAGATCGAGAGAATTTTCAGGGTGATGGACTGCACTGTTGAGCAGAAGGTCCGTTTTGGTACTCACATGTTAGCTGAGGAGGCCGACGACTGGTGGTTGGCTACTAGGCAGAGGTTGGAGACTGTGGAGGAAGAGATTACCTGGGAGGTATTCAGCAGAGAATTTCTGAGGAAGTATTTTCCCGAAGATGTCCGAGGAAAGAAAGAAATAGAGTTCCTGGAACTGAAGCAGGGTGGTATGTCTGTGACTGCGTATGCGGCGAAGTTTGTGGAATTGGCAAAATTCTATCCGCACTATAGTTAGGCTACAGCTGAGTTCTCGAAATGCATCAAGTTCAAGAATGGTTTGAGGCCTGACATCAAAAAGGCAATTGGGTACCAGAAGATCCGTGTGTTCGCTGACCTGGTTGATAGCTGTAGGATCTTTGAGGAGGACAGTACTGCACATTACAAAGCTGTGTCTGAGAAAAAGGGTAAGTTTCCGAGTCGAAGCAAGCCGTATGAGGTTCCTGCGGGTAAGAGTTATCAGAGGGCTGCTGGAGGTAAGAGGACTAGTGGGGGAGATGCTCCTGCTAGCATTGTCTGTTTTAAGTGTGGCAAACCTGGCCACAAGAGTACTACATGCGGGTCTGATGAGAGAGTTTGCTACCGTTGTGGTAAAAAGGGTCATATGGCGGCCGAGTGTAAGGTCAAAGATGTGGTGTGTTTCAACTGTGGTGAGTCTGGGCATATCAGTGCAAAATGTACAAAGCCGAAGAAAGAAAGGTCTAGTGGGAAAGTGTTCACATTGGCAGGAGAGGAGCCTGCTGAGAGGGATGGTCTTATTAGAGGTACGTGTTTCATTAATGGTACTTCTCTGAAATCTCTTATTGATACTGGTGCTACCCATTGTTTTATATCTGTTGATTGTTGTAAAAGATTGGGTCTTGTTTTATCTGCTATGTATGGGGATATGGTTGTCGATACTCCTGCGAAGGGGTCGGTGATTACTTCCCAGATGTGTTCTCAGTGTCCCATGTCGATCTTCGGCAGGGACTTTGTTGTGAATTTTGTTTGCTTGCCGTTGAGAGGACTGGATGTAATCTTGGGCATGGACTGGTTAGAGAATAACCACGTCCATATCAACTGTCGTAGCAAGTCGGTTAGTTTTGGGGAAGAAGATTCTGTTTTGGTATCCGCTAGTTAGTTGAAGAAGTTGAGGAAAGAAGGAGTTCAGCTATTTTCGTTGATGGCATCGTTGTCTGCTGAGAGTCAAGCTGTTATTGAAGAGCTGCAAGTGGTACGCGAGTTTCCTGAGGTTTTTCCTGACGAAATTCCGGGTGTGCCGCCGGAGAGGGAAGTTGAGTTCTCGATTGATCTTGTACCTGGTACGAGGCCTGTGTCTATGGCACCGTACAGGATGTCGGCGTCTGAATTGTCTGAGTTGAAGACGCAACTCGAAGAATTGCTTGAGAAAAAGTTTGTGAGACCGAGTGTATCACCGTGGGGAGCTCCGGTATTGTTAGTAAAGAAAAAGGATGGGAGTATGAGGTTATGTGTGGACTATCGTCAGTTGAATAAGGTAACTATCAAGAACAAGTATCCGCTTCTGAGGATCGATGATTTGATGGATCAGTTGGTGGGTGCCCGTGTTTTCAGCAAAATTGATTTGAGGTCCAGATATCATCAGATTAAGGTGAAGGATGAAGATGTTCAGAAGACAGCTTTCAGGACAAGGTATGGGCATTATGAGTATTCAGTGATGCCGTTCGGTGTGACCAATGCACCTGGTGTATTTATGGAATATATGAATCGTATTTTCCATAATTACCTAGATCGGTTTGTGGTGGTCTTCATAGATGACATTCTAGTTTATTCTAAGTCGGAGGAGGAGGATGCTGAGCACCTGAAGTCAGTATTGGAAGTTCTGAAAGAGAAAAAGTTGTATGCTAAGTTATCGAAGTGTGAGTTCTGGCTGAAAGAGGTGAGTTTCCTTGGGCACGTGATTTCTGGTAATGGTATTGCGGTTGATCCGGCAAAAGTAGAAGCAGTGTTGGAGTGGGAGGCTCCGAAATCCGCAACAGAGATCAGAAGCTTTTTGGGTTTGGCTGGGTACTACAGGAGGTTCATCGAGGGTTTTTCCAAGTTGGCCCTTCCGTTGACTCAGTTGACTTGTAAGGGTAAAGTTTTCGTTTGGGATGCTCGGTGTGAGGAAAGTTTTATGGAACTGAAGAAGAGATTGACAACGTCGCCTGTTTTGACGTTGCCTAATCCGGAGGAACCGTTTGTGGTATATTGTGACGCTTCGAAGATGGGTCTTGGTGGTGTGCTGATGCAAGATGGGAAAGTCGTTGCGTATGCGTCGAGGCAGTTGCGGGCTCATGAGAAAAATTACCCTACGCATGATTTGGAATTGGCTGCTGTGGTGTTTGTGCTTAAGATTTGGAGGCACTATCTTTATGGTTCGAGGTTTGAGGTGTTCAGTGATCATAAGAGTCTGAAATATCTGTTCGATCAGAAGGAGTTGAATATGAGACAGCGTAGGTGGTTGGAGCTCTTGAAGGATTATGACTTCGGTTTGAATTATCATCCCGGCAAAGCTAATGTCGTGGCTGATGCTTTAAGCCGGAAGTCTTTGCATATGTCGGCAATGATGGTGAAGGAATTAGAGTTGATTGAGGAATTCCGAGATTTGAGTTTGGTTTGTAGAATGACACCTCGTAGTGTCAAGCTGGGAATGTTAAAGATCGATAATGATTTTCTGGGCAGCATCAGAGAGGCTCAGAAGTCAGATGTCAAATTGGTAGATTTAATGAATGGGGTTGGTCAATCTGAAGATGAAGATTTCAAATTGGATTCTCGTGGTGTGTTGAGGTTCCGGGGTAGGATCTGTGTTCCGGATGATGCGGAGATGAGAAAGGCAATTTTGGAGGAGGGTCACCGTAGCAAGTTGAGTATCCATCCTGGAGCAACAAAAATGTATCAAGATCTGAAAAAGATGTTTTGGTGGTATGGTATGAAGAGAGATGTGGCACAGTTTGTGTATGCCTGTTTGACCTGTCAGAAGTCGAAAGTTGAGCATCAGAAGCCTGCAGGGTTGATGCAACCGTTGGAAGTTCCAGAGTGGAAGTGGGATAGCATTGCGATGGACTTTGTGACGGGATTGCCGAATACAGTTAGGGGTCATGACGCTATTTGGGTGATCGTTGATAGGTTAACGAAGTCTGCTCACTTTGTTCCTATTAATGTCACTTATCCGGTGTCGAGGTTGGCAGAGGTCTATGTCAAAGAAATTGTGAAGTTGCACGGTGTTCTGAAGAGTATTGTGTCAGATAGGGATCCGAGGTTCACTTCTGAGTTTTGGACGGGCTTGCAGAAGGAATTGGGTTCAAAGTTGAAAATGAGTTCGGCATATCATCCTCAGACAGATGGTCAGTCAGAGAGGACCATTCAGTCGTTAGAAGATTTGTTGAGGGCTTGTGTCTTGGAACAAGGGGGTTCATGGGATTCCTACCTTGCGTTGATTGAATTTACCTATAACAACAGTTACCATTCCAGTATCGGGATGGCACCGTTTGAAGCATTGTATGGTCGAAAGTGTAGAACGCCGTTGTGTTGGTATGAGTCGGGGGAGAGTGTAGTGTTGGGACCGGAGATTGTCCGGGAGACTACAGAGAAAATCAAGATGATCCGTGAAAAGATGAAGGCTTCGCAGAGTCGTCAGAAGAGTTATCATGACAAGCGGAGGAAAGATTTAGAGTTTCAGGAGGGTGAGCATGTGTTCTTGAGGGTTTCTCCTATTACCGGTGTTGGTCGAGCGTTGAAGTCGAAGAAGCTCACTCCTCGCTTTGTTGGTCCTTATCAGATTTCTGAGAGAATCGGAAATGTGGCTTATAGGGTGGCTTTACCGCCAAATCTTTCGAATTTGCAAGACGTGTTCCATGTGTCGCAACTTCGGAAGTATGTTTCGGATCCATCTCATGTGATCCATATGGATGATGTAGAGGTGCGGGATAATCTCACTGTGGAGACGATGCCCGTACGGATTGAGGATCGTGAAGTGAAAGTGCTTAGAGGCAAAGAGATTGCATTGGTGAAAGTGGTTTGGCTAGGAGCTGCCGGTGAGAGTATGACTTGGGAGCTAGAAAGCAAGATGCGGGAGTCCTACCCAGAGTTGTTTGATTAGGTAAATTTCGAGGACGAAATATTCTAAGTGGGGGAGAGTTGTAACACCCTAAATATTTAATTAATTTATTTAATTAAGTATTTAGGAATTTATTTTAATTAATTGGATATAATTTAATTAATTGAAATTATGTTAAAATGGTGTAGGTGGTATTAGAAGGTGGAGGCGCCAATTAGATGAACTTGGGCTTAAGTGAAGAGGCCCAAGCCCATGATCCATGTAATAGGCGAGTTAGTTAGGCTTTGTGAGATTAGGGTTTTGGCTAGCATTTTGCGAATTGGAGAGAAAAAGTGAGAGAGGCGCCGTGGAGAGAGGAGAAGGAAGAGAAGAAGATCGCGAAGTTCAAGGAGAAGAGGGACGTGATCCGTTGCTGTGGTTCTGTTCGTGACCGTCTCTAGGGCTTCCGTTCTTCAAATCCAAGGTAAGGGGAGTTCTATCTTTCTATATAATAGATGTTTATGATAGGTTTTAGGGTAGGGTTAGCCTAGATCTATCCATGATCATGAATGCGTATGTGATTTCATGTTTGTTGATGACTTATGCGTGATCTTCATGATCGGTGTGTGATTTCATGTTGTTTTTATGATTTGTATGTGAATTGATGTATTCGTGTTGCTCGGAATCCGTTTGTTGGTGTTATGGGCGCCTAGGGCGCCATATGTTTGATTGTGTTGCTGGATTTGTTGCTGGATTGTGTTGTGCTGGGCGCCAGGCGCCAGGCGCCAGGCGCTGGGCGCCAAGGGCGCCGTGTGCGTGTGTGTTGTGTGTTGCGGGGCGCTGGGCGCCAAGGGTGCCGTGTGCGTGTGTGTTGTGTGTTGCGGGGCGCTGGGCGCCAGGCGCCAGGCGCTGGGCGCCAAGGGCGCTGCGTGCGTGTGTGCGTGTGTTGTGGGTGTTGCTGGGCGCCAAGGGCGCTGTGTGTCCGTGTTGCTTGTGTGTGTTGCTGGGCGCCATTTCCAGGATGTTCCCAATTTCTAATAAAATCTGTTTTCGCTATATCTTTTGACTCGGGCATCCGTTTTAAACGTTTCAAAAAGTGATGGGAAGCTTTTTCGGTTGTCTACCCGTGTGTCTTATTTTTAAAATA
Organism: Astragalus membranaceus; assembly: GCA_039519185.1. Lineage (NCBI taxonomy): Eukaryota > Viridiplantae > Streptophyta > Magnoliopsida > Fabales > Fabaceae > Astragalus > Astragalus membranaceus. The sequence continues at coordinate 82,154,178 of CM076850.1, read as the reverse complement.
AAAACTTATTATTTTCTTGTGGTTTCTGGGCGCCCAAGTGGCTGTCCCCGGTTGTCATCCCAGTGACATTGTAAAGCCGTATTGAGTCCTTTAAAAATCCTTTTTGCGTATAACCAACAGTTTTAACGCTTTAGTGTCAAAATGGGTGATTATGACGATGATGCCCTTAGTGGCTAGTTAAATGACGTTTTTGCCCTTAGTGGCCAATATTATTGATGATGATGTGTAAATGACGATGATGCCCTTAGTGGCTAGTTAAATGACGTTTTTGCCCTTAGTGGCCAATATTATTGATGATGATGTGTAAATGACGATAATGCCCTTAGAGGCTAGTTAAATGACGGTTTTGCCCTTAGTGGCTATTGTTTGATTGATGATGTTTATGGACAAGTGACGATGAGGCCCAAAAGGCTAAGCGACGATGATAATAAGCGACGATGAAATATAGCGACGTTGTTATGTGTAATTATAAATTGACAGGTGCTGTGTCTCTTATTTGGCAAATTGGTAAGTGACGGGTCACATAGTTGACGGTGATTGTGTGTGGTGCATGTCATAGTGTCTCATGTATTCCATGTGCATGAACCCAGCGACGATTAGGCCATAAAGGCTAAGCGACGATGAGGCCATAAAGGCTAAGCGACGATGATGAAAGGTACCTCATGCATATGCCCGCGAGTGGGTTGCACTTCATATAGTTACATGACATCGTGATGAGTTGTTGTATTGACGTAATTGATGACTGTGATGCGGTTACTCTAGTGTTGTGACTTTGACTTATTGCTTATCATATGATTTATTATATGGATTGAATTGGACTCACCCTTCTGTTTGAATGTTACCCCTATACGGTAACGTGCAGGTGATCACGAGTGAAGACCTAGGTATCTTCACTAATTTGAGTCGGGTCGTCATGCTCTGATACGTAGCACTCAGGGGGGGAAACGAACTCGATGTTTTAAGACCATTTTGGTTGTTATATGTTATTTGATGGTTTTCTCTTTATTTTTACTTTTCGCTGCGTAGTTGGTTTTATTGATGTCAAGGTTGTGGTGACGATGACTGATGCTTGAGGTTTTCCCCATTGGGGGTGTGCTACGTATTGCACAATTATTGATGTTGAACTGTTTTATTGAAGTACGATGTTTTATTCGAAGTATGTGTAACATTCCTTGCGATGAAAATGATTTTGAAACTCTGATTTTACAATTAAATTAACGGGTAGAAAAGGGGTGTTACATTAGTGGTATCAGAGCATAAGTTCGGTCTGTCCGGCCAAGTTGTCCAGTCATTGACGATCTAGTATTGTCGACTTATTCTAACTGTTGGTTTTGTTGCAGCTTTGAGTTGAGATGGCTGGGAGAAAGGTACCTCATGCATATGCCCGCGAGTGGGTTGCACTTCATATAGTTACATGACATCGTGATGAGTTGTTGTATTGACGTAATTGATGACTGTGATGTGGTTACTCTAGTGCTGTGACTTTGACTTATTGCTTATCACATGATTTATTATATGGATTGAATTGGACTCACCCTTCTGTTTGAATGTTACCCCTATGCGGTAACGTGCAGGTGATCACGAGTGAAGACCTAGGTATCTTCACTAATTTGAGTCGGGTCGTCATGCTCTGATACGTAGCACTCAGGGGGGAAACGAACTCGATGTTTTAAGACCATTTTGGTTGTTATATGTTATTTGATGGTTTTCTCTTTATTTTTACTTTCCGCTGCGTAGTTGGTTTTATTGATGTCAAGGTTGTGGTGACGATGACTGATGCTTGAGGTTTTCCCCATTGGGGGCGTGCTACGTATTGCACAATTATTGATGTTGAACTGTTTTATTGAAGTACGATGTTTTATTCGAAGTATGTGTAACATTCCTTGCGATGAAAACGATTTTGAAACTCTGATTTTACAATTAAATTAACGGGTAGAAAAGGGGTGTTACACTCAGAGTCTTAGTTCTTTTCCGAAGACCAACTATGCAGCCATGGTTCAACAAGCCTATATTGCCGAAAGTGATTTGGCAAGATTGTATGCAAGTAGAAAGGCGTTCCATCAGAGCAAGAGGAACACTGGGCCATCTAGCTCTCAGATGGGTCCCAGGCATGACTTAGGGAAATGAGGTAATTACAAAGGGAAGCAGGTGCAATCGTCTGATTCTGCACAATTCAGGAATTGTAGACTTTGTGGAAGACATCACCGTGGAGAGTGTCCGCCAAGATCAGATCGGTGCTATGTCTGTAATGAAGAGGGACACTATGCAAATAAGTGCCCATCAAAGAGGAATTTCCAAAGAGCACCAAATGCTCCTGGTCAGGGACGGATCAACACATTGGATGCTCGAACCATCACACCTACTGATAATCTTCTAAGGGGTACGGGATCTCTTTTTAATAACTCAGTCAATATTTTATATGATTCCGGTGCAACTCACTGTTTTATATCACAAGTGTGTGTGGATCGGTTGAGACTAGCACTGTCTGAGCTATCCGAACCGATAACTATTTTAACTGCTGCCAAGGGTCGTGTCCAGACCCAATCATTGTGTGAAAATTGCCTACTTGTCATAGGCGACAGACAATTTGTTGTGAAATTTATTTGCTTGCCTATGAGAAGTATGGACATTGTTCTGGGTATGAATTGGATGGCTGAAAATCATGTAACAATCAACTGTGCCGATCGAACCATTAGCTTCGCCTCCGAATCCGTAGGATTGACACAGGCAGATTCTGAAGCAACGATCTCTTACACCGAAGCCACCCAGTCATTATTCCAAGGTGCAGAAGCTATTCTTATTATGTTGTCTGCATCTACTGAAACGGGTTTAGATTTGTCATCTGTGCAAGTGGTAAATGAATTTCTAGATGTCTTTCCAGAGGAAGTTTCATCCTTACCTTCTGACCGAGAGGTAGAATTCTCAATAGAGTTGATTCCTGGTACAGGATCAATATCTATTGCTCCCTATAGAATGTCTCCTTTAGAATTGAAAGAATTGAAGTCTCAACTTGAAGAATTAATATCAAAGAGGTTCATCCGACCGAGTGCTTCTCCATGGGGTGCTCCGGTGTTGCTAGTTAAGAAGAAGGACGGAAGCATGAGATTGTGTATTGACTACCGTCAACTCAACAAAGTGACAATTAAGAACAAATATCCATTGCCAAGGATAGACGATTTGCTTGACCAACTTCGAGGCGTCGTGGTATTTTCAAAAATTGATCTGAGGTCGGGCTATCATCAAATAAGGGTAAGAGCCTTAGATATTTTGAAGACAGCTTTCCGTACTAGGTATGGACACTACGAGTTGGTAATGATGCCCTTCGGTTTGACTAATGCTCCGGCAGTATTCATGGATTACATGAACCGAGTTTTCCACACATGCCTGGATCAGTTTGTTGTAGTCTTCATTGATGATATCTTGGTGTACTCTAAGACCATTGAGGATCATGTTCAACATCTCCGCATTGTTCTGAATGTACTCCGAGAGAAGAAATTGTACGCAAAGCCGTCGAATTGTGACTTCTGGATGCCTGAAGTGAAGTTTTTGGGACATGTGATTTCCCAAACGGGGGTTGCGGTAGATCCCAGTAAGGTGGAAGCAGTGTTGAACTGGGAATGACCAACATCAGTCACTAAAATAAGAAGTTTCTTGGGTCTAGCTGGTTACTACAGGAGGTTCATTTAAGGATTCTCACAATTGGTTCTTCCACTTACTCGGTTAACTCTTAAGGGGCAACCGTTTACATGGACTGCCGATTGTGAGGAATGTTTTCAAGAATTGAAAGTTAGGTTGACTTCTGCTCCAATCCTAATTCTTCCAGACCCATTTTGGAATTCCAAGTTTACAGCGATGCTTCTGGAAAGGGTTTGGGATGTGTTCTCATGCAGAACCAACAAGTCGTAGCTTATGCCTCCAGATAATTGAAGACTCATGAAGAGAATTATCCGACTCATGATTTGGAGTTGGCAGCTATTGTGTACGCACTGAAGATTTGGAGACATGACCTATATGGGTCTCGTTTCGAAATCTTTAGTGATCATAAAAGTTTGAAATATTTGTTTGATCAGAAGGAGTTGAATAACAGGCAGAGAAGGTGGGTGGAATTTCTGAAGGATTATGACTTCGAATTGAAGTATCATCCGGGAAAGGCTAATGTTGTAGCTGATGCACTAAGTAGGAAATCCATTCACATAGCAGAGTTCATGATGCATGAAATGAAATTGTTGGAGTCCTTTAGAGACTTAAATTTGAATGCAAGATCAAGGAAGGACCGGTTAGTGTTGAGCCATATGAGGATCTCTAGCTCATTAAGGGATTCTATTCGCTTAGCACAGGAGATTGATGTGAAGCTACAATCACAAAAAGTATTGCCAGATTTTACCGAAGATAGTGATGGAGTTATTTGTTTCAACGGTAGGATCTGTGTGTCCGATAATGAAGATATTAAAAAGCAAGTGCTAGAGGAAGCACACCGAAGTTTATTTTCTGTACATCCTGGATCCACCAAGATGTATAGAGATTTAAAGCAGATGTATTGGTGGCATGGAATGAAGTTAGAGATTACCGAATTCGTATCTCAATGCCTAACTTGCCAAAAAGTTAAGATAGAACATCAGAAGCCTGCTGGTCTGTTACGGCCACTAGACGTGCCAGTGTGGAAGTGGGAAAACATTTCCATGGATTTTGTAATGGCATTGCCAAGGTCCCAAGCCGGTAACGACTCTATTTGGGTAGTTGTGGATCAGTTAACTAAATCATCTCACTTTATTCCAGTTCGTTCGAGCAGTAAGGTATCCAAATTAGCTGAGGTGTATCTGAAGAACATACTGAGGTTACATGGGGTTCCTACCAGTATTGTGTCGGATCGAGATCCGAAGTTCACTTCTAGATTTTGGAAGGCTTTGAATGAAGCATTGGGAACTAAAGTACTTTTGAGTACCGCTTATCACCCGCAGACAGATGGCCAGACGGAGAGAACTATCCAAACTTTAGAAGATATGCTTCGGGCTTCAGTACTCGATAACGGAAAGAAATGGAAAGATCACCTTCCATTGGTGGAATTTGCTTACAACAACAGTTATCACTCCAGCATAGGAATGGCACCTTTTGAAGCCTTGTATGGGAGGAAATGTAGAACTCCATTGTGTTGGTGGGAAGTCGGTGAGAACCGATTGTTAGGACCTGAGATGATTCAAGACACTACTGAAAAGATCCGCCAGATCAGGGAAAGAATGAAAGCTGCTCAAAGTAGGCAAAAGAGTTATGCCGACAAAAGGAGAAGGCCGTTAGAATTCGAGTCGGGTGATCATGTGTTTTTGAGATTGTCACCAACAATTGGCACAGGTAGGGCATTACGGGTGAAGAAACTCAGTCCTCGGTATATTGGACCCTTCCAAATTATCGAGCGAGTTGGGCCTCTTGCATACCGTATTGCTTTGCCTCCACCATTGTCAAATCTCCATGATGTGTTCCATGTGTCTCAGTTGCGGAAGTACATTCCCGATCCAAGTCAACCGTTAGATTTTGAAACGATTGATCTTCGACCGGACTTGTCCTTCCAACCTCATCCAAATTACATCATGGAACGTGGCGAGAGAACGCTGCGGACGAAGACAATTCCCATCGTCAAGGTGGTTTGGGATGGTTTCTCCGCTGAGGAAGCTACTTGGGAATTGGAGGATGATATGCGAACTCGCTATCCATATTTGTTTACTTGAGGTCAGTTGCGTTAAATTTTGGGGACAAAATTCCTTCAAGTTGGGGAGAATGTAACATCCTCAAAAATAATTAATCGAATTATTTGGATGTTGACCCAAATTAATTATTTTTAGTACTTGATTGGTGTAATTAACGAGTGCTAAAGTTAATTATTTGGATGTCTCAGGAACGTTAAGCCGATAGAGCGGAATAAGGGTGATTTGGGAAAGAAATAGGAGATTAAGGGCAATATGGTCATTTAACCATATTGCCACTTAATTGAAAGGAAAGAAAGAAAAGAATAAAAGAAAGAAGGAGAAGAAAGAAAGAAAACGCAGAGAAGAAAGAAAAGAAGAGAAGAGGAGAAAAGAAAGAAGAAAGAAGAAAGAAGAAGGAAGAGAAGAAAAAGCTCTCATCCCCAAGCCCTCAAACTTCACCATCTTCATCATCTCCTCTCCCTCATCATAACCCAAGAGCTTGGTAAGATTCCTCTCCATTTTCCCCCTTGCTTTTTGACTTCGAAAATTGAGGGTTTGTGGGGAAAATTTGTTGAAATCATGGATTGATAGGTTGTGTTGATGATTGGGTTATGTTTAGGATCGAAGCTAGGAGCGGATTGATCGCGTTGTGAAGTTCGAATCGAAGTTTGGAGCGGTTTGGTGAAATAGGGTTCCGTTCGAGAGTTTTCAAGTCTCGGCAAATTCGGTTCGATATCGGCTCTTGCTTCAAGGGTGAGTTTTACTCACGCTTAGGATGTTTTTGTGTCTCGATAAATTTTATGTGATTTGATTCCGAGAGATTTTGACTTGAAAACCGCTATTTGGGAAAAATATGTCGTTTTTGATAAAATTCGTTTCGATCGTGTTTTTGATTGAATTGATTGATTGTGTGGTATTGGTTGGGTTTGTTTTGCTGGTTGTTAAATCTGTTTTCAGTCGGATCGAGAATCGGAATTGAGCGGAATAGCGAATTTCGCAAGAAAACGGAAAAACTGCACTTTTCTGCAGAGGGTTGCGTCACGACCCGTTCTCATCACGTCGCGACCTGGCCCAGTTTTGGTAAGAAAAAAGTTTCTGTCGCTTTTTGCGTCGCGACAGTAGCAGTTCGCGTCGCGACGCTTTGCAGATTTTCAGCAACTGTACACTGTTTTTGTTTTCGCGATAACTTTTGATCCGGGAACCCGATTGAGGTGTTCTAAGATGCGTTGGAAAGCTTATTCAGAGGCCTAACTGTATATTCTATTTTTAAGGTAAAACTGAACTGTTTTGGAGTTGTAAACTGTGTTCGAAAAGCGGTAAATTAATACCCGAGAGAGAACTTAACCTTTTCTTAATCAAAACTGAATGTTCGAGTATTGGTATGAATGTAAACAGACCTTGAGTTCATATGATTGTAGATATATGTTTATATACATCGAGTTGGGTGACGACCCATTGTTCGACATACTAGGCGGGGCAGTCATGGTCCCCCACCCTAGGCTCCGTGCCAATAGGAGAATGTACTATTGGTAAGGGGGTTCACCGGGATTAGCACTGGATTGCAGTCGGTGTTATGTCATGAGTTTGTTGTACATACACCGGGGTTAGCACTTTATTGCAGTTGGTGTCGTACTGTGCGATACACCGGGGTTAGCACTTTATTGCAGTCGGTGCCGCACTTTGTTTGTTCACGTTCACCGGGGTTAGCACTTTATTGCAGTCGGTGTCATGTTAATTTAAAAAGGATTATCAATTGAGCCGAGAGAGTTAGTAGGGGTCTCGGTAGAACTCACTGAGATTCTATCTCACTGTTTAAATGTTGTTGTTTTACAGAGACACAGGGGCAGCAGAAATCCAAGAGGCACGAGTAGGTTGGGCTCGGGCGACTATTGATGACTTAGCATTTATGCTTAAGTTATTTGTTATTTCCTTTGCTGTCTATGTATCGCAACACCATGACTTTAGTATTATGTTTTCTTCCGCTTTCTTGTATGATGCTGAATACTTTAGTAGCTGACAGTGTATGGTCTGAGTACCGTATGGTCTTGTTTGTAAATAAGACTGTTTTGTTTTTAATCAGCGAAAAATTCATAGTGGTATTCAGTGTCTGAGCAGGAAATATTATCTCTGATGTGTTATTAATGTGCACTTGGGTATTTTTAATAAATAGAGATACCAGGGTGTTACACGGCCTGAACCTCAAAGTATTCCCGGGCGGGAGACAAAACACTGACCATAGTGTAAGCTCAGCCTCGAAAACTAGGCATATTTCCCAGACTGGCAAGACTGTCCCGGTGTCAAAGGATACCTCTAACCCGGACAAGGCATCAAGCCGGGCTCGCCCGAGGGCAAACCGACTTGGGGGGCAACTGTTATGGATTGGGCCACTACAGCATTTTGCACTAAGGCCAAATGCCAAAGACAAACCCAGCATTCAATGGTGAGGATCAAAGACCTACATCCAATGGCTCCCATTGGTTCCCTAAACCTATAAATAAGCATTCAATGCTAGCATTAAAGGTACACACTTTCCAATCCTCTCACTTGTATTTGACCCACTCACTGACTTGAGCGTCGGGGTGTCATTATAGGTACCACTCCACCTCAGATTGGAGCTCCAACCCGGATTGACCAAAAACACAAATACCAACTATCTCGGATCGGGCCTGGTATTCAAGATCGGACACCAAGTCAGATATACGGTACAGAACAAAACTAAACTAATTTATTATATTTATTTTATTTCACATTTGATTAGTAATGTTATTTTATATTTTGTATTGTATTTATATATTTATCAGTCACTATTTATTCTTTTTTTTTCTAATTTAAGTAGTATTTATGTTTGAAGTACACCAGTATTCCTACCTGTGCATTGTATGGAAATAGTCAAAGAAAATTATTTGTAAAACAAATTGTGACAAATTGTTCTAATATTCGTCAAAGTGTGTTAGGTTATTCTTATAGATTTTTTTATTGGTAAAAAAAATTATATACTAAAAACGGAGAAAATTTTAAAATCTAAGAAATATACTAAACCTAATTTGCTTTTGCATTAGTAAAAAAATAAATATTTGTTATATTTTTTTAGATGGAAATATTTGTACTTATTCTGCTTTTGTGGAATTAAGTTTTTGCCCTTCCCTATTGTTGTGAGAAAAGTAGTTGTGCTAGTGTACACAATCGCAACAAGTAATCTGGAGCGTGGTGTGAAGGCTCTGCGTTCAAGGACAATTCCGATTGTCAAAGTAGTCTGGGATGGCTTTTCAACCGAAGAGGCTACCTAGGAACTGGAAGAAGACATGCGGACTCGATATCCATATCTCTTTCAGTAAGGTACGTCTTGTCAATTTTGAGGACAAAATTTTAAAAGTTGGGGTGATTGTAACATCCCTAATTTTTAAAAGCTTGTACTATAATACCTAAGACCGATTAATTATTTGTGGGAATAATTGGTCGTGTCTCGGAGATTAATAGTCGAGAAATATGTCAAGAAATCCTATTCTCCAATTAAATGTGGCCTATTCATAATTTAAATGAGGAATTGGGCTGAAGGGCAAATCTGTCCTTTCACACCCCTAGTTATTAAAATATAATTATGAAGATTATAATTTATTACGAACCGAAAGAATTGAGGAATTTCGGATCGGAACCGGATTAATCGAGAAAGTTTTGTACCGAAGGGGATTTTCAACACCTAACTATCATTTTATGGGCTAAGGGCAAAACGGTCTTTTCACCATCATTAAACCCCCAGCCCATATTCACCCACTACACTCACCCTCACACTAAAGAATTTCATTCAGCTGAAAAGAAGAAAAAAGAAGCTGAACTCAAGGAGAGAAAAGAGAGTGAGGGGCGATAGAAGGAAAGAGAAGAAGTGGAGAGAACTTCTGGAATTTTGGATGCATGTGAGTGGTTAATAGCTCCTTCTTTCCCTTTTTCGATTTCCCTTCTAGTGATACTAAATTCTGAAGCTAACTCCCCTTCCTTCCCTCATTACCATGTTCGACCATAAAAAGCTCCAAGTGAGGAAGAAGATGGAGTTTTGAGCAATAGCTGTCTTGCATGTTCAGTGGGAGCTTCTAGGAAGGAGATTTCAAACTTTCATGGTTGATTGAAAGGAGGATTTGAGTAGTGGTGCAGCTGGGTTCGAGATTGGGCAGAAGAGAGTGGCTGTATTGGAAGCGGTTCGGGTACTAGCGGGGAGCGTTCGTGTGATTCGGATCAACACCTTCGTACTCCGGCTCGATTCTCGGAATTTCTACGTACCGGTGAGTTCTACTCACGGATAGGGATATTTTTTTGAGTGTCTAAAAACTGTATCTGTTTTGAGTCATAAGGAAATTATTCTGTTTTCGAAAGATTTTGGAACCGAAAACCGTTTTTGAGCAATATCGCGTTTTTACGGTTTTTATTGAATTGTTGAGCAATTTATGAAATTATGATTTAAACGCTTTCGCTGGAATATAGTCTGTAATGTGGTTTATTAAATCTGTTTTTAGGTTGGATTACGATCAGAATTCGATTCGGGCGAGAAACAGAAAAGCGGAATGAGAATCGGATTGAATTATAGAGAATAAAAACAGACCGCACGGGTCGTGCGCCCCTGGGCACAGACCGTGCGTCTGCTTCGCAAGTGGCTGAATTAAGGAATAAAACATCACGCACGGATCGTGCGCCCCTGGGCACGGATCGTGCGTGAGCTTCGGGTTGACTGTATAAAATTTGGTGCATCACGCACGGGTCGTGCGCCCCTGGGCACGGACCGTGCGTGAGCTTCTGTTACCGGACTCCGATTTCTCATTTCGTCGCTCCTTTCGATCCCGAATCACTTCTAATCTTCTTCCCAACCAATTTTAAGGATATTGTCTTATAGAAAACCTTATTTTGAACTTGTTCAACTCATGATTTTGAAAAGGAACTTTGAAAGCCTATTTGATCGAAAAACCGAAACCCTAGTACGCGTGTGAGTACACCGACTGATGGACTGACTGATTATATATGTTTATATATGTCAATTGAATATGATTATAATGCTGGAGGCCTAATTTATGAAGACCTCAAAACAGATTATAGATCGATATGGATATTGTTTATCCAACTATTATATGATGGATCCTTTGGTGATCGAAAAGATATAAATTATCTAACTCTCGAGAATTTGATGCGTATTGTCATATGTATCGCGTTGGGTGACGACCCGACAAGTAGCATACTAGGAAGGGAAGTCATGAGCCCTCACCCTAGGCCCTGTATACGTTTTGGCGTGGTCAATTCGTGGGTTACCGGGATTAGTGGTCGTTGCACGGCCGGTTTATGCTAAGTAAGTACACGATTCGCCGGGATTAGTGGTCGTTGCACGGTCGGCGTTTCGATTAATAATTAAGAACACGAATTGCCGGGATTAGTGGTCGTTGCACAGTCGGCATTTCGATTAATAAATAAGACATTGTTATGTCAGCTTTTGTTGTAACGGTTTAATAAATTGAACCGAGTGTCAGTGAGGGGGCACGGTAGGACTCACTGAGATAATGTTATCTCACCCAATCCATATTTGTTGTTTTTCAGAGAAGCAGGGAAAAAGGAAGACTATTGTGCACGAGTAGTTGATATACTCTCGGAGGTGCTGAAGACTTAGTCATATTTATCCTTTGTCCTTTTGTTGTTCTTTTTGGTTGTATAACTTGTATTGGCTATGAGTTTTACGAACCGCTTTATGTTTCTGTTTGGTTTTGGAAATGGATATTGTATTCCGTTCGGTATGTAACCGATAAACTTCTATTTTATGAAGTAATGTCATTTCCGATTATGTGTTTATTTCGGAAAAAGTTTGTATGTCCAATACTTAAACAGGAATTGTGTCCTCTGAACTTCCGCATCTGTGCATCTTCGGTCTCTCTACATGTTAGAAATACCGGGGTGTTACATTTGGTATCAGAGCGGTTCGACCTAGTCGGACTTAGATGTTAAGAGTCTTTTACGTCTTCTAAGTCTGATTTTTCTTAGTATGCTATTAGACATTGAGCCTGATCAACTTAATACTTTGTGCATACTTCGCAGAATCATGGCAGGAAGAGGTAGGAGAAACCCACCTGTTGATCGTCATCAAGAATGGATACAGAATGTCATCGAGACTCAGCAGAAAATGATGAATGACATGATGCTAATGCAACAGCAACAAATGGCTCAAATGGCTCAAATGCAGCAGATGCATCAGATGCCTCAACCACAACCAGCTGAGCCAGTCAATGTGCCAACACCTGAGGATCCCAACAGGGTGTATTTCCGGTTTCTGAAGATGAAACCCCCAACCTTCAAAGGAGGATCCGAGGCAATGAAATCCCATTTCTTGGTAGATGACATGGAACGGATTTTTGATACTTTGCAATGCAATGAAGGAGAAAAAGTAACTTGTGCTGCTAATGCTCTGGACGAGGATGCTCACACCTGGTGGGTTAACGCTCGTAGAATGCTGCAAATTCAAGGAACTCCTCTTGAGTGGAGTAATTTCAAGGAATTGTTTTTGAGTCATTATTTCCCTGACTCTCAAAGACTTGCCAAGCAGATGGAATTTCTGAGTTTGAAACAGGGAGAGATGACAGTTGGGGAATATGCTGCAAAATTTGAGAGGTTGTCACAATTCTATGAATTGGGGACCACCGCTCCTGATGATAAGTGGAAAATGGTGATGTTCAGACAAGGTCTGTGAGGCGATGTGAATCAAGGTCTCAGTTCCTATTCCATGACCACTTATCCTGCTTTGGTTCAACAAGCTCATTCAGCTGAGAGCGATCTTAAAAGAATGTACGCTGAGAGGAAGGATTTCTGGAAGGACAAGCGCAGAGGAAATGATTCGACTTCTTCAAACCCTAGATATAGAGGGAATAAGGATAAAGGAAAACAAATACAGTCAAGTGACTCTGCAAGGCCTAGCAAGTGCGACGTCTGCAAGAAATTTCATAGAGGCAATTGTCAGGTGGGACCGAACCAATGTTACCTTTGCAAAGAAGTGGGCCATTATGCTAATAATTGCCCGTCAAGGAAAGCCTTCTTGGGGTCTCCTGATGCTCCGAGGCAGGCTCGAGTCAACACTTTGGATGCCAAGACCATCAAGCCAGCTGATAATCTTATAAGGGGTACAGGTTCTCTCTTTAATCAAACTGTTAATATTCTGTATGACTCTGGTGCTACTCATTGCTTTATCTCAGAAGCATGTGCTGAACGGTTAGGACTAATAGTATCTCCTATATCCGAGCCAATAACTATCCTTACTGCTGCAAAGGGTCGTGTGCGAACCCAATCATTATGCCTTAACTGTCTGCTCACGATAGGAGGCAGGGATTTTGTTGTTGATTTTATCTGTTTGCCTATGAGGGGAATGGAGATTGTTTTGGGAATGAATTGGATGACTTCCAATCACATTACTATTGACTGCTTCAATCGTGCAATTAATTTTCCTTTTGAAGTAGCGGAACATTCACTACCTACAGAGGATGGTGTCATTTCGTTCGCTTCAGCCAGCCAGTCTCTATTCCAAGGTGCGGAAGCTTTTGTTGTTATTTTGTCTGCATCAACTGAAGCTGATTTGGATTTATCGTCTGTTCAAGTTGTTAATGAATTCTTAGATGTTTTTCCCGAGGAAGTTTCCTCTTTGCCTCTGGAACGAGAGGTAGAATTCTCTATAGATTTGGCGCCTGGTGCAGGGCCAATATCCATAGAACCTTATAGGATGTCTCCTCTCGAACTGAAGGAATTGAAGTCCCAACTTGAGGAATTAATTTCCAAGAAGTTTATTCGACCGAGTGCTTCTCCATGGGGTGCTCCGGTATTGCTAGTCAAGAAGAAGGACGGAAGCATGAGATTATGCATAGACTACCGCCAGCTGAATAAAATTACTATCAAGAACAAGTATCCATTGCCAAGGATAGACGATCTACTTGACCAACTTCGAGGTGCTAAAGTTTTCTCCAAGATTGATTTAAGGTCAGGATACCATCAAATCAGGGTAAGAGCCTTAGACATTCCGAAGACTGCTTTTCGTACGAGGTACGGACACTACGAGTTTGTGGTGATGCCCTTCGGATTGACTAACGCTCCAGCCGTATTCATGGATTATATGAATAGAGTATTCCATTCCTACCTAGATCAGTTTGTGGTCATCTTTATTGATGATATCTTGGTTTACTCGAAGTCAATGGAGGAGCATGCTCAGCATCTCCGCTTTGTCTTATGAGTACTCCGAGAAAAGAAACTCTATGCTAAACCGTCAAAATGTGACTTTTGGATGTCCGAATTGAAATTCTTGGGTCATGTGATTTCCCAGGAAGTGGTTGCAGTTGATCCTAGCAAGGTGGAAGCAGTATTGAATTGGGAACGGCCGACGTCAGTGACTGAGATCAGAAGCTTTCTGGGTCTAGCTGGTTACTATAGAAGATTCATTGAAGGCTTTTCTCAATTGGTACTTCCGCTTACTCGATTGACTCTTAAGGGTCAACCGTTTACTTGGGATGCCGATTGTGAGAAGTGTTTCCTTGGGTTGAAAGAAAAGTTAACTTCTGCTCCAATCCTAATTCTTCCGGATCCGTCATTGGGATTTCACATTTACAGTGATGCATCTGGGAAGGGTTTAGGATGTGTTCTCATGCAGAATTAACACGTTGTGGCCTATGCATCTAGGCAATTGAAGACGCATGAACGGAATTACCCAACTCATGACTTAGAGTTGGCGGCTATTGTGTTTGCACTGAAAATTTGGAGACATTACCTTTACGGTTCTCGTTTCGAAGTTTTTAGTGATCACAAGAGCTTGAAGTATCTGTTTGACCAAAAGGAGTTGAATAACAGATAGAGAAGGTGGACTGAATTTTTAAAGGACTACGACTTCGAATTGAAATATCACCCTGGGAAAGCCAATGTGGTAGCAGATGCTCTGAGCAGGAAGTCTATCCACACGACAAGGTTAATGGTTCACGAGATGGCTTTGTTGGAGTCATTCAGACACTTGAAGCTCAAGGTAGCAAGAAAGAGGGATCGCATAGTGCTGCGGCATATACGGATAGCCAGTGTGCTAAGGGAACAAATCCGTGTAGCTCAAGGAGCTGGTATGAAGTTATAGTCTCAGAGAGGATCGCCATATTTTACTGAGGATAGTGATGGCATGATTTGCTTTAATGGAAGGATTTATGTTCCCGATGACGATGATGTCAAAAGGCAAGTATTGGAAGAAGCTCATAGAAGTCAGTACTCTGTACATCCGGGATCCACCAAGATGTACCGAGACTTGAAGTTAATGTATTGGTGGCCTGGGATGAAGGCCGAGGTTGCAGAATTTGTTTCTCGGTGCTTAACTTGTCAGAAGGTTAAGGCGGAACACCGAAGACCGGGCGGTCAGTTACAACCGCTAGATGTGCCAGTTTGGAAATGGGAAGATATCTCAATGGACTTCGTCATGGGTTTGCCGAGGTCATAGACCGGCAATGATTCTATTTGGGTAGTAGTGGACCGATTGACTAAATCCGCTCACTTTATTCCCGTTCGCTCGACTTATAAAGTTTCCAAGTTAGCAGATGAATATGTGAAGAGCATTATCAGACTGCATGGAGTTCCAACGAGTATCGTGTCAGACCGAGATCCCAAGTTTACTTCTAGATTTTGGAAAGCATTGAATGAAGCTTTGGGAACTAGAGTGCTGGTTAGCACTGCTTATCATCCTCAGACTGATGGTCAGACGGAGAGGACTATTCAGACTCTGGAGGACATGCTTCGGGCTTGTGTGCTCGATATCGGGAGAAAATGGGAGGACCATCTTCCATTAGTCGAATTCTCCTACAACAACAGTTACCACTCCAACATTGGAATGGCACCGTTTGAAGCACTTTATGGTAGGAAGTGTAGAACTCCGTTGTGTTGGTGGGAGATTGGTGAAGATAAGTTTTTGGGACCCGATATGGTTCGCGAGACTACTGAGAAGATCAAGTTAATCCGAGAAAGGATGAAGGTTTCTCAGAGTCGGCAAAAGAGCTATGCTGACAACCGAAGGAGACCGTTGGAATTTGAGGTTGGTGATCATGTGTTCTTGAAAGTTTCTCCAACCATAGGCACCGGAAGAGCCTTGCGAGCGAAGAAGCTCAGTCCTCGGTATGTTGGACCATTCCAAATCATCGAGCGGATTGGGCCAGTTGCCTATCGCCTCGCATTGTCTCCAGCCCTATCAAATCTCCATGATGTGTTCCACGTGTCTCAGTTGAGGAAGTACGTTCCCGATCTACATCAACCGTTGAGTGTTGATACGATTGACCTGCGACCGGACTTGTCATTTCAACCTTATCCTAGTCATATCTTGGAGCGTGGTGTGAAGGCTCTGCGTTCAAGGACAATTCCGATTGTCAAAGTAGTCTGGGATGGCTTTTCAACCGAAGAGGCTACCTAGGAACTGGAAGAAGACATGCGGACTCGATATCCATATCTCTTTCAGTAAGGTACGTCTTGTCAATTTTGAGGACAAAATTTTAAAAGTTGGGGTGATTGTAACATCCCTAATTTTTAAAAGCTTGTACTATAATACCTAAGACCGATTAATTATTTGTGGGAATAATTGGTCGTGTCTCGGAGATTAATAGTCGAGAAATATGTCAAGAAATCCTATTCTCCAATTAAATGTGGCCTATTCATAATTTAAATGAGGAATTGGGCTGAAGGGCAAATCTGTCCTTTCACACCCCTAGTTATTAAAATATAATTATGAAGATTATAATTTATTACGAACCGAAAGAATTGAGGAATTTCGGATCGGAACCGGATTAATCGAGAAAGTTTTGTATCGAAGGGGATTTTCAACACCTAACTATCATTTTATGGGCTAAGGGCAAAACGGTCTTTTCACCATCATTAAACCCCCAGCCCATATTCACCCACTACACTCACCCTCACACTAAAGAATTTCATTCAGCTGAAAAGAAGAAAAAAGAAGCTGAACTCAAGGAGAGAAAAGAGAGTGAGGGGCGATAGAAGGAAAGAGAAGAAGTGGAGAGAACTTCTGGAATTTTGGATGCATGTAAGTGGTTAATAGCTCCTCCTTTCCCTTTTTCGATTTCTCTTCTAGTGATACTAAATTCTGAAGCTAACTCCCCTTCCTTCCCTCCTTACCATGTTCGACCATAAAAAGCTCCAAGTGAGGAAGAAGATGGAGTTTTGAGCAATAGCTGTCTTGCATGTTCAGTGGGAGCTTCTAGGAAGGAGATTTCAAACTTGCATGGTTGATTGAAAGGAGGATTTGAGTAGTGGTGCAGCTGGGTTCGAGATTGGGCAGAAGAAAGTGGCTGTATTGGAAGCGGTTCGGGTACTAGTGGGGAGCGTTCGTGTGATTCGGATCAACACCTTCGTACTCCGGCTCGATTCTCGAAATTTCTACGTACCGGTGAGTTCTACTCACGGATAGGGATATTTTTTTGAGTGTCTAAAAACTGTATCTGTTTTGAGTCATAAGGAAATTATTCTGTTTTCGAAAGATTTTGGAACCGAAAACCGTTTTTGAGCAATATCGCGTTTTTACGGTTTTTATTGAATTGTTGAGCAATTTATGAAATTATGATTTAAACGCTTTCGCTGGAATATAGTCTGTAATGTGGTTTATTAAATCTGTTTTTAGGTTGGATTACGATCAGAATTCGATTCGGGCGAGAAACAGAAAAGCGGAATGAGAATCGGATTGAATTATAGAGAATAAAAACAGACCGCACGGGTCGTGCGCCCCTGGGCACAGACCGTGCGTCTGCTTCGCAAGTGGCTGAATTAAGGAATAAAACATCACGCGCGGATCGTGCGTCCCTGGGCACGGATCGTGCGTGAGCTTCGGGTTGACTGTATAAAATTTGGTGCATCACGCACGGGTCGTGCGCCCCTGGGCACGGACCGTGCGTGAGCTTCTGTTACCGGACTCCGATTTCTCATTTCGTCGCTCCTTTCGATCCCGAATCACTTCTAATCTTCTTCCCAACCAATTTTAAGGATATTGCCTTATAGAAAACCTTATTTTGAACTTGTTCAACTCATGATTTTGAAAAGGAACTTTGAAAGCCTATTTGATCGAAAAACCGAAACCCTAGTACGCGTGTGAGTACACCGGCTGATGGACTGACTGATTATATATGTTTATATATGTCAATTGAATATGATTATAATGCTGGAGGCCTAATTTATGAATACCTCAAAACGGATTATAGATCGATATGGATATTGTTTATCCAACTATTATATGATGGATCCTTTGGTGATCGAAAAGATATAAATTATCTAACTCTCGAGAATTTGATGCGTATTGTCATATGTATCACGTTGGGTGACGACCCGACAAGTAGCATACTAGGAAGGGAAGTCATGAGCCCTCACCCTAGGCCCTGTATACGTTTTGGTGTGGTCAATTCGTGGGTTACCGGGATTAGTGGTCGTTGCACGGCCGGTTTATGCTAAGTAAGTACACGATTCGCCGGGATTAGTGGTCGTTGCACGGTCGGCGTTTCGATTAATAATTAAGAACACGAATTGCCGGGATTAGTGGTCGTTGCACAGTCGGCATTTCGATTAATAAATAAGACAATGTTATGTCAGCTTTTGTTGTAACGGTTTAATAAATTGAACCGAGTGTCAGTGAGGGGGCACGGTAGGACTCACTGAGATAATGTTATCTCACCCAATCCATATTTGTTGTTTTTCAGAGAAGCAGGGAAAAAGGAAGACTATTGTGCACGAGTAGTTGATATACTCTCGGAGGTGCTGAAGACTTAGTCATATTTATCCTTTGTCCTTTTGTTGTTCTTTTTGGTTGTATAACTTGTATTGGCTATGAGTTTTACGAACCGCTTTATGTTTCTGTTTGGTTTTGGACTTGGATTTTGTATTCCGTTCGGTATGTAACCGATAAACTTCTATTTTATGAAGTAATGTCATTTCCGATTATGTGTTTATTTCGGAAAAAATTTGTATGTCCAATACTTAAACAGGAACTGTGTCCTCTGAACTTCCGCATCTGTGCATCTTCGGTCTCTCTACATGTTAGAAATACCGGGGTGTTACAACTGACGCCAGGGTTTTGTTACAAGACTCCTATGTCTAGGTTCTAAATAAGTTCACCCATGTATAATGAAGAACCCAACGTCTTTAAACAACCTTTCATTCATATCTATCATTGAGTTCGAATCATGGACAATGTCTGTACCCACGAATCTACTAGTTTCAGTTGGCCAATCCCAAAACAAGTTTGAAAATATTAAAATACAAGGATTGAAACACAAACATCATAATATTATATTAACTCTACTCAAGATTCATTACAAACTTAGAAACAATCCAACTACTAAGTGGTTAGCTCATAACAAGCATCATCAACACCATACAAGACAAAAGGCTCATATTACCGTAAATGAACAAGAAATGAACGGTTACAAAAGATGCACTCCGTGGACTCCAAGTCATACACAGTTGGAGGATGCTATGGTGTGGCTTCACCGTAGAAAAAGTGAGAAAATAATTTCAAAGTAAAAGCTTCAACGTAGAGGATTAATGGAGGTCTATTCTTCTTCAAGTATATCTTTTCTACTCCTCTCCAAAAAATAATAATATCCTATCTCCCTTCGAATTGCTTGGGTGTAGAGGATAGAGTTAGATGTTATCTTAATCTTATAAAGTCGCTTTTTAAAAAGGTGACAATGACACTTCTCATCATTTGAAAACAATCTATCACTAGAAATGCGCCACGTGTCCAAACTTTCCACTTGGAAGTGTCCGTGTCAGGCTTTCAGCAGAGGATTAGCTTGACGACTCATCAAACAGTAGTATGCTCCACTATTGCCTAGTTGTTCCACCGCCATATAGCGCTATAGCGCTTACCGCTGCAACACTTATCAGAAACATTAGAATATTCACAAGGGCACCCATTGTACCAAATGTTAACAAATTAGCTCCCAGCCCTGACTCACACTCTTAAACATATATTTACATATTTAATCACAAAATTACTTAAGAACTTACATCAACTAAAGCTCTAAGGATATAAATAACCCATATAAATATGAGTTATCACACCCCCAAACTGAAACCATTGCTTGTCCTCAAGTAATGACACTTGATAAAGATAACAACTTAATAAAAACAGAATAACAACTGAATATCAAGGCCAAACTAGCTGCACCTTTAAATCAAACAGATTTTCAAAAATCTCTCTCATTAGGCCAAACTTTCAGATTCACATCCAACACACACACACGTCATTGCTTTTCACAACATATAGAATTGTTACTGCTCAATTGTGAGTGTGTGACTACTAGGCTTAGTTTAGTTCCTAGCTGTTGTCGAAAATGCTGATATGGCTGTAGTCGAATTATGCTGATATGGCTGTAGTCGAATTATGCTGACTGCAGTCGAATTGCAGTAGTAAATTTCGACTGATGCTGTTGAGTGGCAAGGACTGCTGCGAACCAAATGTGCAGAAACAGAAGCTGTCGAAGTCGAAGTAGCTGCTGTCGAATTGTACTGATGCTGTCGAAAATAAACCTGCAAACACAGAAATGTTAGATAAACAACCGGAGGCGTCTTGCGACTGCCTTGAAGAATTTATCCGCCTCTACAGCACAAATTCCCCGAGGTACAACCGGGTCTTCTCAATCGCAGTAGCGAACGAGGTATCAGAACTAGCAAGAAAAACTGGATATTAACAGGAGAGCAACCCAGAGCTCTTTTTCAAGAAAGGTGGAAAATGAATTTTATGAGATATCTTTCAAGTGCAACTCGAAATTGTTTATATAGGCTTTAAGAAAATAGCTGTTAGAGACATAGGCTCCAACAATCAATAGCCAGTCAAAAACCGTTTCGAAAATCAATTGTAATCAAAAGGTTTAACTCTGCGGTTACGGAATAAATGGGTTTAAAAGAAAAGAAGCCGTTGGAAGAAACTGACAGTTACAAAATAAAGGGAATTAAGTTTCAGTTTTCGACCAAATCTTTTCACCAGTCAGTTCGACCAACTTTCAGTTTTCGACCAGATTGTTTTGCCAATCAGTTCGACCAACTTTCAGTTTTCGACCAGATTGTTTTGCCAATCAGTTCGACCAACTTGCAGTTTTCGACCTGAGCTTTCCGTTACAATTTATTTCATAAAACATTTCGACCCATGATTGGGCGTATACAGATAGGCTGATAAAAGTAATATTTTATTTAATAAAATTAATACAAAGCCAGTCAAACGCGCAGGGGGGGGGGGAATCGAAAGATTCGCACTGAACCAAGCCATGTTGGTCCCTGCTTGTGCGCGCGAGGGAGTCCCTTCTAGTTGCTTGTTTACTAGCTCTCATTAAGCTTTAGTATATGAAGACTTTGGTGAATCCAAAGCCAAGCAATGTGGGACTTCTCACTTTTAAAATATCCTTTTATTTTCAATAAAATACAACAATCCCCCACATATTTCAAAAGTTGAAAAATAAATTTATAAAAGAGGTTTTCTGGGTTGACATCGTAGATGTATAGTTTCGAAGCTGTATAGCAAGCTATGGAACCAGTCCTAGATAGATAAAACATAACATACTGTGAATTGGTATAGCAAGCTATGGAACCCAAGACGCATATTATATGTTAGAGGTTTCATTATCACATTACACCCCCACAATTCTTGCTGTTTTTCGCGGTGTTGCGCTACTAGGCCCTGCGCGTGCTCGGTATTCATGAGTGCTCTAGAGACCTCGCCAGGATCTCATGCAAGCGGCCTCACTTGACACTCATATAGGTGATTTCATCAAGTGTATGCTGCAAGTCATACACCACCCATAAGGGCTATGAAAATCATTAAAAGCTTTAAGCTTATCCTTTTAACCCTGCAGTCTAGCACCATCACAATAACACCATAGGAAGGGACAATAATGAAATTAATTTACTTGAATTAATTTCCAGTGCTAGCACTATCAAGAAGTAACTTGTTTTGACCACATTGAACCTTATTCATGGGATCTCCAATCACAAAGGTTGGGTTACCATCACTTCTTAATATCAGTTGGCTTTTAGTCCCATTCCCCTCGATGTTTCACATATTGTTGCGCCCGAAAAATCCGGTTTGGGACTTTTCGTTTGACAACGTGCAAAAAGTTTGGAGCCGCCACCAATATTTTAATTTTAAGACCAAAACATTGAAAAAAGGTCTTTTAAACAAGGCGGATGGTCTTTTGAGAACGCAGAGATGTAGGTTCGGGGGTCGGTTAGGTACGAGGAAGGTATTAGCACCCCGCACCTCCTTTCTACCGAAAGGGAACCATTAACTTGATGTGTGGTTTGGACAAAAGTTCGAGTTTGAAAGCGGTTTATTCTACTTCTTTTCTTTTCTTTAGGAGTTTGTTTTATTGAAAACGAGGGGGAAAGGGATATTTTTGGTATCTTTGAAAAGCGGAACAAAACAAAGATTTTTTTAAGAGCGTGCTTGACGGGACAGGACCCCGCTCCTACGTACCCTCACTGGAAGAGGGATCAAAGCTACGTAGTTCTCGGGAACAAAACAAAGTTTTTTAAAAGTGTGCTTGACGGGACAGGACCCCGCTCCTACGTACCCTCACTGGAATAGGGATCAAAGCTACGTAGTTCTCGGCTTTTGGTTTTGAAAAAGGATTGAGCTTTCGCGAAGACCGAACAACAACGGTTAGAATGGTCTCGCTACTAACTCCTTTTGAAAACAACATCATCATTAACGACCTAATCGGCAACAGCGCGATTGGTGTTTAATGACAATTGGTTTATTTTTGAGAAAACGAATAAGTTTTCGAAAATGGGATAGAGCTTTTGCGAAGACCGAACAACAACGGTTAGAATGGTCTCGCTACTAACTCCTTTTGAAAACAACATCATCATTAACAACCTAATCGGCAACGGCGCGATTGGTGTTTAATGACGATTGATTTATTTTTGTTTTGAAAGTAAAAGTTTCTTTTTGTTTTGAAATGATTTTAGGAAATGGGTTTTAGAAAAGGAGTAGAATATTTCAAGTCAATTCTAAATCCATAACCAAATGCAAATGAATGAATAATACTCAAGCAAACATGAACATATCATTCATTAACCGAGATTAAACATGCCCATACAATCAAAGGATTCAATTATTAAAGATGCAAAACAAAGTTCTCAAAGTAATTGTGTGTGTGCAAGAAGGATTGTATTTACCCTAATGGCTCTATGCTACAACATGCATGTAGACTTACGTCTCCATTAGGAGGTCATACAAGTGGAGAGGAGGGCACACAATCAGGTCAAGACATTTACATGGCATCAAGAACAAGTGAATACAATTGATTGTAAACATAGAGTATTCTAAGTTAAATGATTGAATATGTAAGCAAGGATGCATGATTAGGTAAGCATGTAAGTGCATGAGTGTACAAGGAATGAATGCATAGCACTTTATTTATGAATAGATGGCATACAAGGATGCATAAGAGGATGCAAGAGATATAAGCATATGAGGATGCATAAGAGTGTCACATAAACTAAGTATGAATGAAGATGCATGAATGTGAAAATGTTTTGGGTATTTTTGCAAGTTGATAAGTTGTAAAACTTTAAGTAAGAAGTTAGTGAAAAGTAAAGTAAAAATGCATGAAGTAAATGGTAATTATTTAATGAGATGGTAAAGTAAAAATGCATGAGGTAAATGGTAATTATTTAATGAGATGGTAAAGTAAAAATGCATGAGGTAAATGGTAATTATTTAATGAGATGGTAAAAATGCATGAGGTAAATGGTAATTATTTAATGAGATGGTAAAGTAAAACTGCATGAGGTAAATGGGAAATGGTAAAATCTTTTTATGTTTTAGTAAAAAAATTAATGAAGTGGTAAAAACCAAAGTAGTAAAATATTTTTATGTTTTGGTAAAAAGTTAATGAATGGTAAAGTAAAAAGGTAAAAAGTAAATAAACACTAAAACCAAGTTGAATCACATAAAGCAATCCTCTCACTTTGAGAAAAGTGCACTAGGCACTAGTGAGAATCAACTTGCCTATCATCAACAATTTACAATAAGCAAACTAAGACACAAGAATAAGTGGACACACAAACTAAATTGAGTCATTTCTAGCAATCTTCACCACTTAGGTCAAGGTGCACTAGGCAGTAGTGGGAATCATATTGCTAGATCATCAACCAACAACAAAAATAACATCTAACACTAAAATAAAATATTAACAACAAGATCAAACATCACTAAACAAAGAACAACAACAAAATCAACTTGGAAATATTTTTAGATCTATAAGCATACGAACCAAAGGAAACATAGATCCACATTTTATTTAATAAAAAAAACCAAAATTAACACAAAGCAACATAGATCTATTTTTTTGCAAGGATTCATATGATTAAGCAAGGAAGTGCAACAAAATCATATCAACCCTAACTTTTATGATATGCGAAATGCTAAAGCCCATAAACAACAATTTTATTTATGAAATCTAGTGCAAAATATGTAAAGATGCAAGGGAAATTATTCAAGCACAAGAACAACTCCTTCAAGGCCAAGGACCCATCTCAAACACCCAAGGCTCCCTAAGTCCTTGTCAAAACGTTTGAAATGGATCCTCAAAGCAACAACAATAAGCAATCAAGAAGGAGTTGGGAGTAGAAGAGAGATTATGCAAGAAGAACTAAATATGAGATGCAAAGTTTCAAAGCTTACCTCAAAATCACAAAGAAATGAAGAAGGAGATGATATGAACACAAAGATTTCTAGCTCTTAGCAATTTGATGATGCAACCTTGAAGAGAATGGAAGGAATGATGATGATCTAGCAAGAAATGGAAGATTTGATGGTGAAAGATGAAAAGAATGAAGTGAGGGAGTGAGAGAGATTTCGTGGAAGAGAGGAAGAGGGGGTGTTTTTGGTGTGCTAGGGTTTTAATGAGAGTCCAAAGGATCCTTAGGTGTGGGAATGAGGGAGTATTTATAGAGCTATTTTAGGTTTAGGGGCAATTGGGTCATTGGCCTTACTAAGTGCTCTAGGATTGAACTTTGATTTTGAATGGAGGGTTGAGATCACTTATCACATGGATTGAGGGTGGAGAGAAAACACAAAATGGAGAGGGAATGGGGTCATACACGAAAATTAGGAGCTTTTTGTTGCACAAAAATTGTTAAGGGCAAATAGGGTTTTGTACACAAAGTTATAGCCTAGGATTTGATCTAGAATTTTAATCAATGGCTAGGAATACAAATCACATGGATCAAGGGCATGAAGAAACACAAAATGAGGTGAAAAGTATCTGGAAAATTCGGAGCAAATGAGGCATTGGTGCCCAAGTTTGTGCAAGCTTGCCAAAAGATAGTACATTTTGTCTTATATGAGGACACTTCCTTATTTTACCATTTTTTATTATTCTTTTCATGATAATTCCACATTATTCATGCCACTTTGGGCCATATCCTAGGAATCAATCATTGGGCCCAAAATTCCATGATATCACCATTCTCAAAATTGATTTGATACCTCACCTTGAAGGAAATTCCCATTTTGCCCTTTTCTTTGAAGTTTGACTTTTTATGCAAAAATTTATCAATGCATGCGCATAAAAAATATGACCCAACTCATTTTGATCCAAATGCATTCTTCTGATATTGAATAATGATTTTTGGTGAGAAATTGCTTAATTTTGGAAATGACCAAAATACCCTTTTTGCTCCAAAATGCATTTCGACCCTAAAAATGATTTTAAAAGCTGTGGAATGACTTTTAGGACCCAAAATGCAATGCATAATGCTCTTCACTCTTCAATTTATTTATTTTTGTGGAAAATTAGGATTTTGACCTAAGCCGGACAAAATTGGGGTATGACAGCTGCCCCTCTTTATCTGGATTTTAACGAGGAATATGAATTGGCCGAAACATATTTCGAGGCAAAATAAAGATAAAGAATTTAGAAATTATACCGATTTTGTCTACTTAGGGAAAAACCCGAATTTTTCCCCCTCTTTTTTTCTGGTTTTTCTGTTTTCTATTCTTCTTTTTTTTTTCTTTCTTTTTTGATGCACAGGTGTTAGCACGAGATGACTGCAATGGATGAAGCGTCAGCTCTTAGTAAGCCAACAAAAGCAGGAAATGAATTGTCAACCCTCAGTAAGCCAACAAAAGCAATAGTAAAGAAAGTAATAAAATGTGCCGGCCCTCAGGCAGCGAAAGCAAGAAATAAATTGGTGCCAACCCTCAGGCAGCAAAAGCAGGCAATAAATTGGTGCCAACCCTCAGGCAGCAAAAGCAGGAAATAAAGCAGTAAAGAAAGCGATAAAGAAGGTACCGGCTCTCAGTAAGCCGACACTGGAGGCTGCCTAAAGCCTTTTAACGAACCGCGAACGATCCGAGTTTGCACTTGGGCCTGGGGAGCACGTGGGCTCAAAGGGATGGTCATGCGAGCGACCGGGGGAGGGTACTATATCAAGTCTAGATCTCGATATTTCCCTAGGACTGCGCCATGTTTTAGGCTAACACAGCTATCCTCTTCGACTGGACCTATTGAGGTCAGGGGGACTTACCTGCAGCTCGAATACAAGGTGAAGTCAATCTTGCTGGGGACACGTGGGTCCAGAGGGGATTCCAAAATCCAGTTGGTTTCCTTTAGTCGGTCAATGCTTCCACACCGATCCAGGATGCCTGCTCAGGTTAGCGGACTTTTCTTCAGCTTTCTCTTGATTGATGATCAATACCATTGCATTGATCCAGGATGTCTGCTCAGGCTAGCGGACCTTTCTTCAGCTTGCTCTGATTGATGATCAGTGCCATTGCACTGATCCAGGATGTCTGCTCAGGTTAGCAAACCTTTCTTCAGCTTGCTCTGATTGATGATCAATGCCATTGCACTGATCTAGGATGTCTGCTCAGGTTAGCGGACCTTTCTTCAGCTTGCTCTGATTGATGATCAATGCCATTGCACTGATCCAGGACACCTGCACACGTTAGCAGATGCAAGACATGGTGTATGGAATATGAATGCATGCTATGCAAAGTTCGTTATGTGAATGCATGTCACGTGAGTGCATGCGATGTGATGATTTAGTGGAATGATGAATGCAATGGGATGCTATTCTTGATTCTTCATTTCTTTTGTCAGCTTTCTTTTTTCTGACTGTTTGTTTTTTTCTTGGCTTTTCATTCTTTGATCAGCTTTCTTTTTCTGATCGTTTGCTTTTTCTTTTGCTCTTTTGCTCTTTTGGCTTATTTTGCTGGTTCAGCCAACCCGCGACACTCATGGCACGAGACTGAGGAACCCACTGGAATTGAGGGGCTCATGGGCCGAGTGCATGTTGGCTTTGACTTCGCCGTTTGAAGCAATCGTGAGTGCAATCGCTTTCTCTTGCATGATTAACTGGTTTTGGGGAATTGCTTTTTTCCGCGACCTTTAGGGACTTTGCAATAATTGTAATGCTCTATGATTTATGCACATGTTTTACAGGTCATCATCACCATCATTATAAAACGTTTATTTTGAGAAAAAAAAAGCAGAAAATAAAAGAGTGAACAGATATGAGAAAGTTGAACTTTATTAATGTGGAAACCGGTCACACAAGAAGTTACGCCGATTGTTTATTACACTTGAAAGTTTAAACTATAAAAAGACACGAACAAAGAGAGAAGTTAAATTCTGACTGTCCGTCTCTGTGGAACAGTGCTAAACATTTATGTCCTTGACCTTGATCATTCCCTCATCCAAGTCTTCAGAGGAGTTGTATGCCTTTCTTTACTTTTCATGCCCAAGTTTTCTGACCCTAATTTTTGCCTGGATCGCCCTTTGCTGGTTTTCAATCCACCGGGTCGCTCTGATTTTGCCTAGGCCGCCCTTTCGGGTTTTCAACCTAGCGAGCTAACTCTTACTTGGCTTGTCTTTCTCTTTTTTCGTCTATTTCTTTCAGGCATAATACTTCTTCACTTGATCGGAATTGACTGGGTTCCTTAAATCCTCTCCGTCCATGTTCGTGAGTATCAGTGCTCCTCCAGAAAAGGCTTTCTTGACCACATACGGGCCGCCATAAGTGGGTGTCCATTTCCCTCGGGGATCACTGGATGGGCAAGATCTTCTTAAGCACCAAATCTCCCTGCTTGAATTCACGGTGCCGGACTTTCTTGTCAAAAGCTGTTCTCATTCTCTGTTGGTACAGCTGCCCATGACACAAAGCTGCAATTCTTTTTTCCTCAATGAGGTTTAGCTGATCCAGACGAGCCTGCACCCACTCTGCTTCTTCCAGTTTAGCTTCCATGAGTACCCGTAGGGATGGTATCTCAACCTCGATTGGGAGGACCGCCTCTGACCCGTATACCAGAGAGAAAGGAGTTGCCCCAGTTGAGGTACGCACTGAAGTACGATAGCCATGCAAAGCAAAGGGAAGCATTTCATGCCAATCCTTGTATGTGACCACCATTTTTTGCACAATCTTTTTGATGTTCTTGTTAGCTGCCTCCACTGCTCCATTCATCTTGGGCCGATAGGGGGAAGAATTATGATGCTGAATTTTGAACTCTGCGCACAGGTCCTTCATCATTTTGCTATTCAGATTGCTGCCGTTATCAGTGATGATCTTGTTAGGAAGACCATAACGGCAAATCAGATCCTTCTTCACAAATTTGGCAACCACTGAACTGGTTACATTGGAGTATGAGGCAGCTTCAACCCACTTCGTGAAATAGTCAATGGCGACCAAGATGAAGCGATGCCCATTTGATGCTTTGGGTTCAATGGGACCGATGACATCCATTCCCCACATTGAAAACGGCCAGGATGCAGTCAGAACATTCAATTTGGCAGGCGGCACATGAATGTGGTCAGCGTAGATTTGGCACTTGTGGCACTTTCGGACAAAGCTGTAGCAGTCACCTTCCATCTGCAACCAGTAATAGCCCGCCCTTAAAATCTGTCTAGCCATAGTATGCGCACTGGAATTAGTTCCGAATGAGCCCTCGTGTACATCTTTCATGATTCTTTCAGCTTCTTCTTTAGCAACACACCTTAAGAGGACCATGTCATAATTCCTTTTGTAGAGAACCTCACCGCTGAGGAAGAAATTCCTTGACAGTCGCCGAAGAGTTCTCTTGTCATTTTCAGATGCCCCAGGAGGGTATTCTCTGTTGATGATGTACTGTTTGATATCATGATACCAAGGCTTGTCATCCGGCTCTTCATCTATGGCTGTGTAGTAGTGATGCGCAGGTAGACTCCGGTGCTGGATTGTGACATGAGTCAAGCTTTTATCACAATTGATATTGAACATGGATGATAAAGTTGCCAATGCATCAGCCAGCTGGTTTTCGCTTCGAGGGATGTGTTTGAAAGTGATTTCGTCAAAAGACTCCATCAACTCTTGCACATAAACACAATAAGGAATCAGTTTGGGATCTCTGGTCTCCCAATCGCCTCTTACTTGATGAATAACCAGGGCTGAATCTCCATACACATCTAGCCTTTTAACTTTCCATTCTAGGGCTGCTTGAATACCCAAGATGCACGCTTCATACTCTGCTATGTTGTTTGTGACATAGAAGCTCAACCTTGCAGTGACAGGAACGAAGCGATTGTCAGGAGATATTAACACAGCACCTGCCCCATGCCCCCATACATTTGACGCACCGTCGAAGATTATTCTCCACCTTTCACTTTCTTGGGACTTCCCCTCATCAAACAGTGCCATTATATCTTCATCAGGAAAATCATGCTGCATTGGTTGGTAGTCTGGAATCGGCTGACATGCCAAATACTCAGCAAGTGCACTACCTTTAACTGCTTTTTGTGTGACATACAGGATATCGTATTCTGATAATTGCATCTGCCAACGGGCAATTCGTCCTGTAAGAGCTGGCTTCTCAAATATGTACTTGATTGGATCCATTCTTGACACCAACCAAGTGGTGTGACTTAGCATGTACTGCCTTAAACGGTGAGCAGCCCAAACTAGAGCACAACAGGTCTTTTCCAGCATAGAATATCTTGTCTCACAATCGGTGAACTTTTTGCTAAGATAGTATATGGCATGCTCCTTTTTCCCGGATTCATCATGCTGCCCCAACACACAACCCATTGAATTATCTAGCACTGTAAGGTATAAGATGAGAGGCCTGCCTGACACAGGTGGCATTAAGACTGGTGGATTCTGCAAGTACACCTTGATTTTCTCAAAGGCAGCTTGACACTGGTCATTCCACTTCAACTCTTGATTTTTGCACAGCTGTTTGAAGATCGGCTCACAAGTAGCAGTCAACTGGAAGATGAATCGGGAGATGTAATTCAACCTTCCGAGGAAACCACGGACTTCTTTCTCTGTTTTGGGCACCGGCATCTCGAGGATGGCTTTTACTTTGTCTGGATCCACCTCGATTCCCTTCTGGCTGACAATGAAGCCTAACAACTTCCCTGATCTCACCCCAAACGTGCACTTGGCCGGGTTTAACTTGAGTTTATATTTCCTCAACCGTTCAAAGAGCTTCTGCAGATTGACAATATGCTCCTCGTCGGTTTTAGATTTTGCGATCATGTCATCCACATAAACCTCAATCTCCTTATGCATCATGTCGTGAAACAGCGTGACCATGGCCCTTTGGTAGGTTGCACCAGCGTTCTTTAACCCGAATGGCATGACCTTGTAATAGAACATTCCCCAAAGCGTTACGAAAGTTGTCTTTTCCATATCTTCGGGGCCCATCTTGATCTGATTATATCCCGAATATCCATCCATGAAGGAGAATAACGAGTGTTGAGCTGTATTATCCACTAAGACATCAATGTGGGGCAAAGGAAAATCGTCTTTAGGACTAGCACGATTCAGATCTCGGTAGTCAACGCACATTCTGACCTTCCCGTCTTTCTTCGGAACCGGGACAATAGTGGCAACCCACTGTGGGTATTTGGCCACCGCTAGGAATCCGACGTCAAACTGCCTTTTTACCTCATCCTTAATCTTTAGGGACATCTCAGGCTTCATCCTTCTAAGTTTCTGCTTCACAGGCGGGCATTCAGGTTTGACTGGCAACTTATGCATCACAATGTCAGTATCCAACCCAGGCATATCTTGGTAGGACCATGCAAACACATCCATATAATCGTGCAACAGCTGAACCAACTTCATGCGATCCTCGTCATTCATGGCGGTACCCACTTTCACCTCTTTCTTGCTCTCAGCTGTACCTAAGTTGATCACTTCAGTAGATTCTCCGTGTGGCTGAATTACCCTTTCTTCCTGTTTCATTAACCTCATGAGTTCTGGAGGAGCTTCCCAGTCTTCCTCAACATCCCCCTCAGCTTGATTAATAGGGTGATCAAAGTCAAAATATGGACTGTTGGCACTGTTATTTTGGGAGACAATTGCTGTGGATCTGCATTTTGCCGAAGCAAAAAAGCAGAATGAAAGGCGAGACAAGCAAGCAAACAATAATAAAGCGAGGAAAAGACACATGAAATGAAAAGGATTGATTTTTATTGATTGAAATTCAAAAACAACGTTTTTATTAATGATGATGATTCTGAAAATAAAAACATGCTCGCCCCTAACAACTTGTCCTATGGCCTTGGGCAGAGCCACAGGGTTGCATTACAAATGATTACTTTAAATTGAAAGTCACAAGAAGATCAACAGCCTTCCAATTCTTTAATTTTTCACTGGCACCGCAGCGTCGAACCAAACTTGCACCACCCTCTTCAGACTCAGAACCATCCTTGATGACAGCAACTTGATTGGGATCCAACAAACCAGCACTCACAAAACTTTGACTGATGTCGCAAATTGGAATCCTCTGGGGCCATGGATCCTGGCCTTTGGACTTGGCCAGCCATCTGCCCCTTCGTTCATCTGCCATTTTTCTTCTTTCTTCCTCACTTGGGGTGTATCCCAGCCCGCAACGGTCCTTGTTTTCCTTCAGTTGAATGGGAGCTAGAATTCCCTGACCAAACTTTCCCAAGCCAGAACCAACCTTATATCCTTGGGCTAACATGATCTTAGCAACCATCTCCTCCTCCTTGGTCCTCTCAAATACTACATTGGCGATCTCCAAAGACTGAAAGGCTGTTTCCAAAGACTCTTCGGCAGCTTCCACATATTTGAACTCTGATGGCTTATTAACCAGAGTCTCTTCCTCACCAAATACTACCACGACCTGGCCGTCAACCACGAATTTGACCCGCTGGTGTAAAGAAGAAGGGATTGCTCCAGCCATATGGATCCATGATCGGCCCAGCAAACAACTGTATGAGGATGTAATATCCATGATTTGGAAATTGATGTAGAAAACTTCGGGACCAATCTGGATGGGAAATTCCATTTCCCCCAGAACTTCCTTTTTGGACCCATCAAAGGCCCGCACCAGTGTCGAACTCGACTTCATGTAGGAGCAATCAACGTCTAACTTATCCATAGTTGACTTCGGCATCACATTCAATGAAGACCCATTGTCAATTAGTACTCTGGCCAGCACATAGTCTCCACACTTTACCGAGATGTGCAGAGCATGATTGTGTTCTTTTCCGCTTGAAGGCAACTCATCATCGGCAAATGTTAGGTGATTTGCAGCCACTATATTCCCCACAATCCCATCAAACTGATTCACTGTGATATCCTCTGCAACATGAGCCTCGTTGAGCACTTTCATCAAAGCTGTTCTGTGTGCTTCCGAGCTAAGCAACAATGATAGCATGGATATCTTGGATGGAGTTTGCTTTAACTGATCAACCACTCGATAATCACTCTGCCGGACGATCTTCAAGAATTCATCTGCTTCTTTTCGTCATTTTCTCTTGAGAAACCTCTGGCTCTTTTCCTTTTTCCTTACGGCCCCTCTGTTCGGCCTCCTTGGAAGTTTCAGTTCGGAGAGTCTCAGGAGCATATACTCTTCCGCTTCTTGTGATCCCACTTGATCCCCCTATGTTGGTTATGGTAGGAGCACTTGGGGAGCATTCGACTGTAGATAGTGCAGTGTACTTCCACGGAACTGCCTTGTCCGACTTATAGGGAAACGGAGCCGGAACTTCAATCACTATTGGTTGGGCATTTGCCCGCACCAATCTGGGATTGTAATTGTAAGGAATTTCGACAGGTCTTCTGGGCCCTCTACTTTTATCAGAATGTAGAGTCAACACTTCTTCTTCAACATCATGGGTTCCTATCTGGACCACACACCGATCCATCAGGTCTTGCAGGATCATCTCAAAGCTTTCACAACTCCCCACGCACGTGGAGTCAGCACACCCCTCTTCATGGCAACACCCCTTCTTAACCACCCCAACATGGCATAACTCAGAGTAGATAACACCCAACGGGGTCTTGATCTTCTGCACATCCTTTACCAATTGCCCAACAGAACTTTCTATAGCATTGGTAGCTGGCCTCTGATGACCTGGCAATGGATTAGTTGTTGTATTCGGGCTGCTCTGCTTGAACGAGATCCACCCAGCATCTACTAGGTCTTGCACCACATGCTTGAAGGCTTTACATTCCTCCACAGTATGACCGACCCCGTTTTCGTGGAAACTGCAGGTAGCATTAGCGTTGTAACTTCTGGGAAATGGCGGCTGCAGGGCCTTCATTGGCCGAGTGTTGATCAAGTTCTTGGAAGTCAAGTGATCAAACAATTCAGTGTATGTCATTGGTATTGGATCAAAACTGGTCCGTTTCTTGTACTGATAACCCTGAGCCCTGTGACTGTCACTGCCTTGCTGGGATGGCACAGGAGCAGAAAATGGAACAGTTTGTGGTGGAGGGGTACCAAAGGATGAACTTCCTCCCGAGATTACATTTGTTTCCCCTTCCTTCTTCTTCGGGAAATGGGAGTGAGGCTTCTTCTGATTGCTTGAACCACCAGAGCTTCCTGCATTACTGAGGTGATTCGAAATCTTCCCACTTCGGAGACCATACTCAAGTCTTTCCCCGAAGACTATCATATCGGAGAAGCTAGTTGAAACACTTGTAATCAGCCGGTCATAGTAAATTGCTGGCAGAGTTTCCAAGAACGTGTACACCATTTCTTTTTCAGTCAAAGGAGGTTGGACCTGGGCGGCTAGGCTTCGCCATTTCTGGGCATATTCTTTGAAAGTCTCTCTTTCGCCCTTACTCATGTGTTGCAATTGCGACCTGTCCGGAGCCATGTCCATGTTATACTTATATTGTCTCATGAATGCTTCGCACAAATCCTTCCAACAACGAATCTCAGAGGATTGCAGTTTCATGTACCAATCTAGAGGAGCTCCAGCCAAACTGTTTTGAAAGCAGTAAATCAGCAGTTTGTCATCATTTGCGTAAGGACCCATTTTTCGGACAAACATCGTAACATGGCTCTCCGGACAGCCTGTTCCTCTGTATTTGTCCACTTCGGGAGCTTTGAACTTTGTTGGCAAAACCAAATCTGGGACTAAACACAGCTCACGAGCTTCCTTGGCTCTGACACCAACACCCTCCATTGCCTTTACTCTTTCTTCAAGTGCACGAATCGGGTCATTTGGCTGTGATTCCTCAAACATATGTCCTTGGGGGTGACTCCCCATACTGTAATAATACCCTCCAGGCTGAGGAACATTGTGAGGGTGTGCTGCAAGCCCCGGAGTAGAACTAAGCACAGCATGAGGACTAGGAGTTTGGATCTGCGGTCCTCCGGCAGCTCCCCCGGACACGGCGGCAGTGACCTGATTAGGCGCAACCATACTGACGGGGATAGGTCCAACAGTTCGCGGCATGTACCCAGCAGGCATACCCCAAGGATATCTTTGTGAAGTGTATTGATTCGGCCCATTCATTCCTGAAGCAAAGACGGGATGACTGACCCCGGATCCCGGAGGAACTGTGGCTGATATTGGAGGAGGAACGAAAGAAGTGACACCATCTGGACCCACGACGGCGACACCTTCAGCAGCTGTCCCACTCTTTAAACTTTGCAGCATGACCATCATCTCATGCATCTGGGCCTCCATTGCCCCAACCTTATCCTTAAGCACTTGGTTCTCTTGAGCCAGCTGCTCAGGATTCAGAATTTGTACGCCCAAATCTTCATGTTCTGGATTACTTTCAGTTTCAATCTCTGGATGCCCTTGAGGATCAGCCATCAGCTTTGCTTGTAATCGGGTGAAGTATCGGTGGCGGCGAACCAGCTTGCCTCTCGCTTCTGCTGGTAGAACATTTTTATTAAGTGAAGGAGCAAATTAATGAATGCAATGCGTGCAATGCAGATGAGTGTTGGCTTTAGTTTGTCTTATGCCGTGAACCCCAACGTGTCATATCTTGCCATAGATTTAACAGTGAATTTTGATTTGTTTAGAACATAACAAGAGTGGAATCAACAAATGAAACAAACACGCCCCATACATTCAACTGGATATCTCGGGGGGTGCACTGTCTCACTTCTTGATTCCATACTGTACCTATGGCAAGATTCTTTGTCACTTTGGGATTCTCGGCAAACAAACTTTGATGAAATGCAAGGATGCATGCATGAGCTGTAAAAGCTTATGTCGGATGCAATGCGAGGATACATGCAAAATGATGATGATGTTTTATGCATATGCAGATTAGGGCAAAACCTTTATTGGCATTAGTTCAAGTTTTTCTTTTTTCTTTTTTGAAAAATGCGGGCCGTACGTGGTTTCATATGGACCAAGTAAGAGAAAGGCTACAACGGCAGCTCGTTCTCTCTTTTTTTGAAAAGAGTGGGCCATATGTCACTTCGTACGGACCGGCAGAAGAAAGGCTACAACGGCAGCTCTTTCTCTACTTTTTATTTGAAAAACCTCCTACTCTTTTTTGAAAACATGTCTATATTACCATGCAACACACAATTTGGTATGCCCCTTGTGTCCTACGAAGGTGGGGACCTAAGTTCTAGGACAACTCAAATGTTCCTCCCATGCGGGTTCTAGTCACTTCCTCACCAGGTTACCAGAGCTAATTCTCTTTCACGATAGCACCCACAACGATGGAACGCCATCTGGTGTGAGGCATCATGAAAGAGCATACTCTGGCTGAAACTTTCGTGAGAGTCAGAAGGACAACGGTCCAATTGCCAGTCACTACTCGTTTCCACTCTCCTAAGTTTTGTCAGACCTTGGGTTTTAGGCCCCTCTCAAAGCATAGTAAGCATAAGGTGTTGTCATACCCCAATTTTGTCCAGCTTAGATCAAAACCCTAATTTTCCACAAAAATAAATAAGTTGAGGAGTGAGAAGCATCATGCATTGCATTTTGAGTCCTAAAAGTCATTCCAAAGTTTCTAAAATCATTTTTAGAGTTGAAATGCACTTTTTGGGTAAATCAGGTTTTTTTGAGTCCAAAAGGGTATTTTGGTCATTTCACAATAAAAATGATAATTCCTCATGAAGGTCATTGAGCATGCATTCTAAGATTCTAGAGGTCATTTCTAGGGTTATAGATTCATTTTTGAAGTGGAAATGCATTATCGGGCAAAATTAGGGTTTTTGGGTCAAAAAGGGCATTTTGGTCATTTTACCCTAAAAGATAATTTCTCAGTAAAAATCACTGTGCAACTTTGGAGGAATTTATTTGGATCAAAATGAGTTGGGTCATATTTTTTATGCGCATGCATTGATAAATTTTTGCATAAAAAGTCAAATTTAAAGAAAAGGGTAAAATGGGAATTTCCCTCAAGGTGAGGTATCAAATCAATTTTGGGAATGGTGATCATGGAATTGTGGGCCCAATGATTGGCTCCTAGGATGAAGCCCAAAATGGTAAGATTTTTTATGGAATGATCAAAAAAAAATAATCAAAAAGGAAAGGATAATGTTGTGCACATGGGAGACAAATAGTACAATTGCCAACTTGCAATTTTCCACCCATTCCACTCATTTTTGCTCCGAATTTTCCAGCCCATTTTCACCTCATTTTGTGTTTCTTCATGCCCTTAATCCATGTGAGTTGTATTCCTAGCCATTGATTAAAATTCTAGATCAAATCC